>BSBM01000006.1:0-1200000 GCA_027924585.1 Larix kaempferi | reverse complement strand
CTAATGTGGCCAAAGGGAAAGACCATAGATGATGCAGTGGTGATTGGAGAGCAAGAGGGAGGTTTGTATAAATTGAAAGGACAACCTGAACATGCCATGATGCATGATTCCATGGAGCCAAGTGAACTTTGGCATAGAAGACTTGCACATATGCACTACAGAGCATTACCAATTGCAAGTAAGGTTGTAGAAGGTCTTCCTAAAATCAAGACCAAGCATGAAGGTGTTTTCAAAGGATGTGCAAAAGGAAAGAACACTAAGAAGGTATTTCCAAGCAGTGAAAGCAAGGCAAACGATATCTTGGAAATCATCCACTCAGATGTTTGTGGTCCCATGTCATCTAGTTCTCTAAGTGGGTATGTTTACTATGTCTCTTTCATAGATGACTTCTCCATGAAGACTTGGGTCTACTTCTTGAAGAACAAAGATGAGGTGTTTGACAATTTCAAGGAATTCAAAACCTTGATGGAGAATTAAACTGACAAGAAGATCAAAACACTTAGATCTGACAATGGTGGAGAATTCACCTCAGGTGACTTCAAGAAGCTTTGCAGTGATTCAGGGATTAAGAGGGAGTTGACTGCTCCTTATAATCCACAACATATTGGAGTTGCAGAAAGAAAGAACAGAACAATCATGGAAGCAGCAAGGGCAATTCTGCATGACCAGGATCTACCTATGCATCTATGGGCAGAAGCAGCTAGAACAACTGTATATGTGCAGAATAGAACACCCCACAAGATATTGGACAACAAGACACCTGAAGAGGTATTTTGTGGTAAGAAACCTGAAGTCAGCCATCTCAGAATATTTGGTTGTCCAATATACACTCATGTCCCAAAGGAAAAGAGGACCAAACTAGATCCTTCAAGAAAGAAGGGTATCTTTGTGGGTTACAATCAAAGCTCGAAGGCTTATAGAATATACTTTCCAGGGTTCAAGAAGATTGATGTCAGTAGGGATGTAACATTTGATGAAAACTCAGCATTCATCAAATCAAGGAAGGCACCTATCAAAGTTTATGAAGAACCTAAGGAAGCTAGATTTCAAGACACTACCATGACTGAAGAAATTCCATAAGTTGTTCGTGAGTTTGAAGATCCGCAAGAACCTGTAGATCCACCCCGTGAGAATAACTCTCACAAGAGGAAACCTGCATTGGCTAGAGAGCTCATTCAGGATGCAGAAATATTTGGCATTCAAGAAGAAGAGCACAAAGCAAAGAAGAGAACCAGATCACATACCAACTATGTTGCTTTACTCTGTGACATTATGAACAAAGAACCTTCCAGTTATGAAGAAGCAGCGGAAAAGAAAGAATGGAAGGATGCCATGGTTGAGGAATACCAATCAATAATGAAGAATGATGTTTGGGATGTTGTCCCAAGACCTAAAGAGAAATCTATTGTGACTTCCAAATGGATCTACAAAATCAAGCATGCTACAGATGGCAGTGTAGAGAAATACAAGGAAAGATTCGTAGCTCGTGGCTTCTCTCAGAAAGAGGGAATAGATTATGAAGAAACGTTTGCACCTATAGCTAGGTATACTTCCATTAGAACAATACTTTCCCTGGCTGTAGCAATGAAATGGAAAATACACTAGATGGATGTCAAGACTACTTTCTTGAATGGTGTAGTTGAAGAGGAAGTATATGTGGAGCAGCCACTTGGTTTTGAATTACATGACAGGGATTCATATGTGTGTAGATTGAAGGAAGACTTGTATGGCTTGAAGCAAGCTCCCAGAACTTGGTATGGTAGGATGAACAGTTTCCTATCTAGTTTGGGCTTTACCAAGAGTAAAGCGGATTCCAACCTTTACTACAAGGTTGAGGAAGGGAATCCTGTGATTCTACTCCTGTATGTGGATGACTTATTTGTAATAAGAGATGACAGATTGATTGCAGATACTAAGAGGAAGCTTTCTATTGAGTTCGATATGAAAGATTTGGGAATGATGCATTATTTCCTAGGTATGGAGGTGTGGCGGAGTGCAGGTGGGATCTTCCTTGGTCAAGCGAAGTACACAGTAGATATCCTGAAGAGATTCAGGATGATGGATTGCAAGGCCATGGCCACACCTATGGCATCTAACCTGAAGCTTCTATGTGATGCTTCATCTGAGTCAGTTGATATCTCCATGTATCGTCAAATGATTGGGTCCTTGATGTACCTAACGAACACGAGACCAGATATTTGCTTTGCTGTGAACACATTGATTCAGTTCCTGACAGATCCGAGGAGTGTTCATCTAATTGTTGTAAAGCATGTTTTGAGGTACCTGAAGGGTACAGTGGATTATGGGCTCAAGTATGAAGTGAATCAAAAGTTTAACCTGTAGGGTTTTGTTGATTCAGATTGGGTTGGCAGTGCTGCAGATAGGAAGAGCACATCTGGATGCTGCTTTAGTATGGGATCAGGTGAGATCTCTTGGTTTAGCAGGAAGCAGTCTTGCGTAGCACTGAGTATAGCTGAGGCAGAGTATATCGCAACCTGTTCAGCTAGTTGTGAGGCAGTATGGCTACAGAAGCTACTATCTGAGTTATTTTATCTTCTATTGGATGCTACCGGTATCTTTTGTGATAACCAGAGTTGTGTGAAGCTGTCTGAGAACCCAGTCTTTCATGACAAGTCAAAACACATAGAGATCAAATATCACTATATCAGGGATATGGTGCAGAGAGGAGCTGTGAAGCTCCTATATGTTGCAATGGACAAGCAGATTGTAGATGTACTGACGAAGCCACTAGCCAGAGTAAAGTTCGAATACTTCAGGGAGAGGCTTGGTGTTCTTCAGATCGACGACATTTTGAGGAAGAAGTGATGGACACATTTGCTGAAGCCATTCTAAGCATGTTGGAAGGAGGATCCTTCACATGGCTGTGGATGTAAGCGCTAGATGATGAGCATCAGGATGATGTTCTAGTTTCTGCCTTGTACGATCAGTTGGATCATTTATATGTATATGTATGTACGCATCATGTTGGATGCTGGATATGATTAGTTGGATTATTTATATGTATATGTATGTACGCATCATGTTGGATGTTGGATATGATCAGTTGTATCATTTGTATGTATTTTGTATATGCATCATGCTGGATGCTTGGACCATGTATCTGTATATGTATTAGGTGGATACATTGTATGATCAAGTAGATCATGTATGTTGATATGTATCATGTATTTGTATTTGTATCAGGCGGATACACTGTAAGATCAAGTGGATCATGTATGATGATATGTATCAGGTAGATACTTGGTATGCATTAGGTGGATGCATTGTATGATCAGGATGATCATGATGCTGAGCGTCAGGGTGTTGTTCCAGATGATATGTATCAGGATGGTACAGTGATGATGATCAGTGTGATCATGAGCATCAGGATGATGCTTTGTGCGATGATGATCCGTTGGATCATGAGTATCAGGTTGATACTTGGAGGTCAGAGGTGATATGTGGCAGGTTGTGCAAATAGCATGTAATAAGTCCTGGGAGATCTTGCAGATCGTGCTGCGGCACATAAATGTTCCTGGGATACTCTTTCCGGTATTGCTATGTAGTATGTAATCAGTCCTCAGATATCTGATAGGTTGAGTGTGCTCATAATCAGTCCTGGGATGAGGTATTACTATGGAGACATGTAATCAGTCCTAGAGATCCGAGAGGTTGAGCTGTGTGCTCATAATGTAACGCCCCCTTCCATCATCAAGTGCAAGGAAGGGAAACGTTAACAACACACGGGCTTATGGCAGGCTTAGCCCCAATAATTTGGCTCATAACGCATGCAATTTAAAACTTATGGGTGCAGACATAAACTCAATAACTACACAGCGGAATTAAACTTCACAAATACACATAGTTTCCTCACGCATTCAACAGATAAACAACAGTCATTAATTATCATATTGCATAAACATGACGCCTTTCATTCCATTAATCATGAATGCATTGCAAAACACATACTGTATATAAATTAAATCACAGATTACTCATCTTGAACTGTAATGGTCCAAACGACTGGCTATGGAAGGGCAACGTTCCTCCCAACCGTAGACCTCTGTCCAGCTTGTGTTCTTTCAGCTGAGAGGTCACCCCCGAGCTGGGCTGTGTATCCACTAAGGAGGACTAGCTGGGTTCACTCATAGCCATGGCTTCAGTCAAGCATCCAAGCAGATAGAGGAGGGTAATGCTAAGCCAGTGAGCTCAACCACAGAGCTACAGGCATCTCAAGTGGGCTCAACAGTCAGGCACCCACATTACCTACCACATCCAACACAAGGAAGATCCCCTTCTCTGTTACACAGTCCCTCAGGCAACTCTTCCCTCCAGTGCTCTTCAGGATGGGCATAGAAAGGTCCAGCTGCTGATCCTTGAGATCCTAGCCTTCACAGGGTTTATCAAGCATACCCAACCTCTGCATAGTCAGTCCCCACTTGATTTCTCTCTGTTCTGCTCACCAAATACTCAAATCCGTCACTCGTTTTCTGAGCTGCAAAAACTGGGTTTTTCCATTGATTTCGGGGTGGCTAATGCTCCCAAATTCTCCCCAAGGTTCATGCTATTGGATCCCCCATTGGATTTCCCCGTCCCATGCCAAATCTGGACGTTTTTGGTCTTTCAAAAACTGGGTTCCCTCAAGGTCGCGATTTCTGGTTTTTTCCTCACTGCTGGGCACTCGTTTTTGGATGGGAATGATGCTAGATAGTTTCACCATTGACCGGGGTGAGAATGAAGCAACCTCCCATGAGGTTGAGTGACTTCTTACCCAAGCAATCAGAGCCCATGCCCACCCATACGAATTTCAGGGCTGCCCATGCTCCATTGAAGCCATGGGCTGAAATCTCAACCACCTTCTTACAGCAGGCATTAATGTCACCTAGGGAAGTCAATGGGTTCTCATAATGACAAATGGCAGCCTAGGGTTTACTCCCATAGCCCCCCTCACCACTCCCTAGTGGATACACGTGGCCCCTTCTCATTCGTTGCCTCCATAGCCAGTTTTCGGTATTTTATTTCCATATTAAACATTTACATCAATTTACAATATCCCATGGCTTAATAGCACGTGGGTAACAAAATATCAAGCGTGTCAAAATTAAATAAAGTCCGAGCATAAACTAGCGGGACCTTGGCCTTGAGCTCCACGCTAGGGAAACATACATCGCGTATTTACAATATTTACATTAGATCCAATATTTCCTAAGGGTCAAAATTGGGGTATTACATTCCCCTCCCCCTTAGAACAACACCGTCCTCGGTGTTCTCAAAACTGAACAAAAATGGAAATGCCTCCCTCATGGCATCCTCTAGCTCCCATGTAGCCTCGTCGGGACTAAGGTGCTCCCATTGGACCTTTACCTGCCCGATGGCTCTGTTCCGGAGCACTGTGACTTTCTTGTCGAGGATGCGCATAGGTTCTACTTGGAACTCTCCCCCGGGTTCCACCTGTATCACATTCCAATCGATCATATGATTAGGATCATGTACATACTTTTTAAGCAAAGACACATGGAAAACATTATGAGCTCTTATGCTAGCAGGCAATGCAATTCTATATGCAACTGGCCCTATCCTATCAAGGACTTCAAATGGACCACAATATCTTGGTGACAACTTGTCACAACTCCCCAACTTGAGGGAACTCTTCCTTGGTTTCACTCTCAAGTAAACATGATCTCCAATCTGAAATTCCTTATGTACTCTTTTCAAATCTGCGTAACTCTTTTGCCTGTCCTGAGCTTCTTTTAAATTCTGCCTGATCTTAACAATTTCCTGTTCCATTTCCTTGATCATTTCTGGTCCAAGCACCACCCTGTTCACTGGGCCATCCCAATTTACTGGCGTCCTGCATTTCTTATAAAACTTTTTCAACTGCAGGGCTGAAATCTGTCTTATTGAAACTTGCTTGGGAATCCCTTTTACCAATGTGGGTCTCCCCTTTTCATCAATGCACTCAAGTGCTTTCTCATAACAGTCCAATTTAGCTCTATGTTTTTCTAACCAATCCATGCCAATTAATGCATCATAGGATCCTAATGGTAACACATTCAATTCAGCATATGTGTGGAGTCCATTCAATTCTATGGGACACTCCATCACTACCTCACTTACTTTTCTCTTGGTTCCCGTGGCTAGTTGCACTAGCCGAGACTTAGTATGCTTTATTTTTCTAAGAGAACAACCTTCAACCACTTTTGGAGAAACATAACTATGAGTAGATCCTGGATCAATCAAAACAGAAATAGATTGCGTAGCAATCTTACCTTCGACTTCCACCACTGATGACTGATGGTCTGCTTGGTGATTATCCAACGCTGCATAAATCCGAGGTGCTGCCCTTGCCATGTCCTCTACCGTAGCTACTCCCTTCAGGTTGTTCAACTTTCGAGCATTGTTTTTCCGATGTGGACAATCCTTCAACATGTGGTTTTCTCCACATCCCCAACACTGAAGTGGTCCCTTTGATGCTTTGTCTACTGCCACTGCTGGTTTGAATCCACTCCTTGCTGGTTGCCCCTGTGGAAAGGTCCTAGGCTGACCTCTGAATGGTGGCTTGAAGCCATCCTTCTTCTGATCAAATTTCCCTCTTGGCTTTCCTTTCCATGCTGGATTAGCCTCTGTTTTTCCCCTATTTTGCTCATAGCAGTGCATTGCCATCCTAATGGCTTCATCCAAACTTGGTGGATTAACAAACTCAATACGATCTCTGAAACTCTGAGGTAGACCCCCAAGAAAGCATTGGATTTTTACTCTCTCATCTTTGATATAGTCAACATACCTCAGTAGTTCCAAGAATTTGTGGACATGCTCTTCCATAGATTTTTGTCCCAACCTGAGTTCATTAAACTCTTTTCTCTTACCGTCATAATACCTAGCAGAAAGGTATTTCTCCGTGAAGTACCTCTTAAATCTTTCCCAACTGATCCTTCTTTCATTGATCCCTTTCACTTGCAAGAGATTGTCCCACCAAATGGAAGCTCTGCCATTTAAGTTGTAAATGGCAATTCTGGCTTTTTCATTTCCTGAGTAGTCTTGAATTCTGAAGTATTTCTTCATTCCCAGAAGCCATGCTTCTGCCTCTTGACCTGTCTTTCCTTCCCCATCAAATGTGGGAGGTCTTGCCTTCCTGAATTCTCCCTGTGGGATGCCCTTGAACTTCTTTCTTCCGTCCAACCTCTTAGGTGCATGTCCGGGACTTCTCCTAGAACATTTGGAGTCACCCGACCTGCTGGAAGAAGATCTTGATGAAGATGTTTTATGTTTTCTGCTCACCGAACTCTTCCTTGGGCTTGGAGTCCTCCTCCTCGAACGGCCTCTAGAATGACTCCCTGCATCTCTTCCTTCTTCACCCATATTGCTTGGGTTGGACCCAAGGTTTATCTTATGCTGCATATCAGTGAGGCTCTGCAAAATAGCAGCATTGAGTTGGTGTTGTTCTTCTTGAGCCTTCATCAATCTTTCATTGAAGCTCACCATGGTTTCAACCAAATTTTGAGGAGTCACCTGCTCCCTTCTCCCATTGGATTCAGTCTCCGCATTCCCTTCATGCACATTTTCTCCTAGAACGTCTTCTTCGTGTTCATAAGGATCTTGAGCATCATTAATGGTCACCATCTTACCTCTGCTACAATTATAAACTTTATGAGCTACAAACACTGTGCATTATTATGATATTTGTTAGACCTCATAAAAATGCATCTAGGAATATACAACAATCAATATTTAACATAATAGAACTCATGGAATAATTCACATAGCTGTTACTTATTCAATTCTTTTTCCCATTCATGCAATTCTGAAAATTGCCCATATTGCCATTAATTTGACAAAACAGTCACCGGCACTTTTCTGCCCTGATAATATATGATGTCTGATAACCCAATTCAATTTCCGTTCATACTCCATTAATCCCTGCTAGACAAGCTTTCCAATGCCTGTCCCCGTGCTCCATTCCGACATCGGGTGTGGAAATAGCGTTGTCTCAAACATGACAACTTTTACCAATAATTCTGCACATTTACACAGTTGTATTTGGTCCCGAAGGCCAACTTCAGCCACCAGTGGAAGAAAATCTATGAGAAAACACAAAAACTTATCTATCGGGCAAAGTTATTCCATATAACAAGGAACACTCAGCAATTCACGGATTTCAATTCTGATGTACCGTTCATCTTTTATAAATTTCTGGGTTTTACTACTTACTTTTCACATTTTTCCAAAATCCCAAATTTTGGGCCAAAAATGGCTATCTCCCAAACGGTGCATTTCTGGGAAATCTTCGTCTAACGGAAGTTGTCCGTCTTAATGAGAATATGGAATGTCTAGTTCAATAAAATTTTTGATTCCCACATCTAGGGTCACTTTTACTGTCCACAAGCTTTTCAAAATCCCGAAAAAGTGGCCCGGAACAGTGCTTTTTTGGCCTTCTTGCTCACCCCGACTCCACATCCTTTGGAGTTTGGCTCCAAGATTCGGAACTTAACATTGTGCCTGCTTCATGGCCGCGCCTGATCAATTTCAGCTCAAACCGACCTTCTGTCAAGCCTCGGGACTCTATCCTTCAAAAGTCACTATTTCCCTTTTTCTGTCAAATTGGAGTGTAATAGGTTCGGGGTCTTCACTGGTTCTTTCATGACCCCCGTCAATGGCCTCCCAGCCCCACAGAAATCATCCCATTCTGAGCGCCGGTGCTCCCCCTATCCAAAAAGTGAGTTTTTGGCACTTTACTCTTTTTTTTTTTCTTCGCGCCGCCATCGCAGGCCAGTCCATCGCGGGCCAGTTCACTGAACACTCCCGAAATTGCGGGGCGGTTCGCTGTGGCCTTCCGCAGTTGCGGGCCGGTTGACTGAACCCATCGCGGGCCAGTCCATCGCGGGCCAGTTCACTGAACACTCCCGAAATTGCGGGGCGGTTCGCTGTGGCCTTCCGCAGTTGCGGGCCGGTTGACTGAACCCTTCCGCAGTTGCGGGCCGGTTCACGGAATGCTCCCGCAACTGCGGGGCGGTTCGGTGACGGCTTCCGCAATTGCGGAGCAGTTCACCGAATGCTTCCGCAGTTGCGGAGCAGTTCGCCGAATGCTTCCGCAATGGCGGGGCGATTGGCCGAACGCTCCCGCAATTGCGGATCCATTCGGCGAAGGCTTCCGCAGCTTCGGAGCCGTTCGCGGAATGTTTCCGGGGTTTTCTGTCTGTTTTTGCGGAAAGCTTTTGCGGAACGACTGGCGGAATGTTTCCGCAATTTCAGAACGATTCGCCGAAGTCTTCCGCAGTTGCGGAACGATTCGGCGAATTCTTCCGCAGTTGCGGAACGATTCGGCGAAGTCTTCCGCAGTTGCGGGCCGGTTCGCCGAAGTCTTCCGCAGTTGCGGGCCGGTTGACTGAACCCTTCCGCAGTTGCGGGCCGGTTCACGGAATGCTCCCGCAACTGCAGGGCGGTTCGGCGACGGCTTCCGCAATTGCGGAGCAGTTCACCGAATGCTTCCGCAGTTGCGGAGCAGTTCGCCGAATGCTTCCGCAATGGCGGGGCGATTGGCCGAACGCTCTCGCAATTGCGGAGCCATTCGGCGAAGGCTTCCGCAGCTTCGGAGCCGTTCGCGGAATGTTTCCGGGGTTTTCTGTCTGTTTTTGCGGAAAGCTTTTGCGGAACGACTGGCGGAATGTTTCCGCAATTTCGGAACGATTCGCCGAAGTCTTCCGCAGTTGCGGAATGATTCGGCGAATTCTTCCGCAGTTGCGGAACGATTCGGCGAAGTCTTCCGCAGTTGCGGGCCGGTTCGCCGAAGTCTTCCGCAGTTGCGGAACGATTCGCCGAAGTCTTCCGCAGTTTCGGAACGATTCGCCGAAGTCTTCCGCAGTTGCGGAACGATTCGGCGAAGTCTTCCGCAGTTGCGGGCCAGTTCGCCGAAGTCTTCCGCAGTTGCGGAACGATTCGCCGAAGTCTTCCGCAGTTGCGGAACGATTCGGCGAAGTCTTCGGCAGTTGCGGACCGGTTCGCCGAAGTCTTCCGCAGTTGCGGAACAATTCGCCGAAGTCTTCCGCAGTTGCGGAACGATTCGCCGAAGTCTTCCACAGTTGCGGAACGATTCGCCGAAGTCTTCCGCAGTTGCGGAACGATTCGCCGAACTCTCCCGCGTTGCGGAACGATTCGCGGAATCCTTCCGAAATTTCGGAAGAGAATTCTTTCCGCAATTTCAGAAGAGAATTCCTTCCGAAAAAGTTTCCGTTCGACGCCGACACTTAGAAATTTTTTCTCAAAAACGAATTTTTCTCCGCTGTTTCGGAGCGGTTCGCTGAATTCTTCCGCAATTGCGGGAAGGTTCGCTGAACCCTTCCGCAATTGCGGGAAGGTTCGCGGAACCTTTCCGCAGTTTTGGGACAACTTCCCGAAACCGACTTAAAACAGAATAGACTTAAAAACCGAAAATTTTCAAAAACTCTTAATAAAATTTTGACATTTTCCTTTTAACTGCTATCAGAATTGGCCCATAGAGGCCCAATGCTGCAACGCAGCTCTGATACCAAACTGTAACGCCCCCTTCCATCATCAAGTGCAAGGAAGGGAAACGTTAACAACACACGGGCTTATGGCAGGCTTAGCCCCAATAATTTGGCTCATAACGCATGCAATTTAAAACTTATGGGTGCAGACATAAACTCAATAACTACACAACGGAATTAAACTTCACAAATACACATAGTTTCCTCACGCATTCAACAGATAAACAACAGTCATTAATTATCATATTGCATAAACATGACGCCTTTCATTCCATTAATCATGAATGCATTGCAAAACACATACTATATATAAATTAAATCACAGATTACTCATCTTGAACTGTAATGGTCCAAACGACTGGCTATGGAAGGGCAACGTTCCTCCCAACCGTAGACCTCTGTCCAGCTTGTGTTCTTTCAGCTGAGAGGTCACCCCTGAGCTGGGCTGTGTATCCACTAAGGAGGACTAGCTGGGTTCACTCATAGCCATGGCTTCAGTCAAGCATCCAAGCAGATAGAGGAGGGTAATTCTAAGCCAGTGAGCTCAACCACAGAGCTACAGGCATCTCAAGTGGGCTCAACAGTCAGGCACCCACATTACCTACCACATCCAACACAAGGAAGATCCCCTTCTCTGTTACACAGTCCCTCAGGCAACTCTTCCCTCCAGTGCTCTTCAGGATGGGCATAGAAAGGTCCAGCTGCTGATCCTTGAGATCCTAGCCTTCACAGGGTTTATCAAGCATACCCAACCTCTGCATAGTCAGTCCCCACTTGATTTCTCTCTGTTCTGCTCACCAAATACTCAAATCCGTCACTCGTTTTCTGAGCTGCAAAAACTGGGTTTTTCCATTGATTTCGGGGTGGCTAATGCTCCCAAATTCTCCCCAAGGATCATGCTATTGGATCCCCCATTGGTTTTCCCCGTCCCATGCCAAATCTGGACGTTTTTGGTCTTTCAAAAACTGGGTTCCCTCAAGGTCGCGATTTCTGGTTTTTCCTCACTGCTGGGCACTCGTTTTTGGATGGGAATGATGCTAGATAGTTTCACCATTGACCGGGGTGAGAATGAAGCAACCTCCCATGAGGTTGAGTGACTTCTTACCCAAGCAATCAGAGCCCATGCCCACCCATACGAATTTCAGGGCTGCCCATGCTCCATTGAAGCCATGGGCTGAAATCTCAACCACCTTCTTACAGCAGGCATTAATGTCACCTAGGGAAGTCAATGGGTTCTCATAATGACAAATGGAAGCCTAGGGTTTACTCCCATAGCCCCCCTCACCACTCCCTAGTGGATACACGTGGCCCCTTCTCATTCGTTGCCTCCATAGCCAGTTTTCGGTATTTTATTTCCATATTAAACATTTACATCAATTTACAATATCCCATGGCTTAATAGCACGTGGGTAACAAAATATCAAGCGTGTCTAAATTAAATAAAGTTCGAGCATAAACTAGCGGGGCCTTGGCCTTGAGCTCCACGCTAGGGAAACATACATCGCGTATTTACAATATTTACATTAGATCCAATATTTCCTAAGGGTCAAAATTGGGGTATTACACATAATTAGTCCTAGGATGCTCTTTAGAGATCTTGTTGGTCATGCTGCGGCACATAAATGTTCCTAGGATGCTCTTTAAAGGTTTTTTCTATCCACATGTAATCAGTCATGGAGATCTGAGAGGTTAATTTGTGTGCTCATAATAAGTCCTGGGATGCTCTTTAGAGATCTTGTCAGTCGTGCTGTGGCACATAAATGTTCCTGGGATGCTCTTTAAAAGTATTGTGGAGGAAATGCATGTAATCATTCCTGGGAGATCTTGTTGTTCGTGCTTAGGCACATAAATGTTCCTGGGATACTCTTTTTGGTATTGCATCCGCACATAAATTTAGTCCTGAGAGGCCACCTCTATAAGACCATTCACACAGATGATGAAGACCTGCAGGTGGTGGGCCTACATCCAGTATGAAAAAGGACAGGCTCTGTAGAACTTCCTATGACGAGTAGAGTCAGAGATTGGTTGAGATAGCAGCAGCAGTGACGATGATGATGACGATGCATCGATGACGATGATCCCGAGAAGAAGACTTGTCTAGTAGATCTGTGTCGAGAAATACTTTCCTAGTTAAGAGGGAGTGTTGATGTATATGTAACTTCGGAATGTATTTCATATATATTTATTGTACCCTTATAAGAGATGTGTTATTCCTCTATAAGGATGTGTCGTCATGTGTATTGACAAGTGTCGCAAGTGTGTGTACTTGCCGAGGTTATTAGACCACCATGTGTGGGGTCGGCCTTGAAATATATATTATATTATGGATGTACCTAGCTAGACAAGTCAGCCCCATAGTGTAACGGGGCAAACAGGTTAATTATAAATAGAGATCGGGAGATCTCTATTTGATCACTCAAAAACTCATACTTCTCTCACTCAGAAAGTGGCACACTAGTGAGGAGGAGGATCACTTGCTACTAGGATATTATCTCAGTGTATTTTGGTTGTACTTTGGTTGAGCCATTGCTCTCTCTATATCTGAGGAAGTTGTGGGGTTTTTCACCTTAGGGTTTTTCCCATGGAAACTCTGTGTCTCTTGTCTCTCATGCTTTTGATTCTTGTGATGCTTGTCATGCTTATTATGATTGTTATGCATTGATATACTGTACATGTAATTCTCTCAGTAAAGATCCTAGAGTATTGTGAATTAATGCTCAAAATTTAACAATATCGAATCAAAAAGTTGGATGAAACAAAGAAAACATCTGATTGTGGGATATCTGCAGTCTTTGAGGTGACCAATGTTTCTTCTAGAAGTGACAGACATCCAGAACTCTTTGAAAATCGATACTATGGGTATCTAGAACACATTCTTTAGTGTGACTTTAACTCCTTCAAGGTATTTTTTTTCGTTGTCAAAAGGTACAGGTGTCGATTGAATCAACGTGATCCCGATAAAACAATAATTGGACATTATAATGGATTTACCATGGTAAATACAAGGTTGTTTGAGCCAGGAACGGAGCCGTATGTTCTTCCAACCCAATGTGAACAGGTATTTTACTCTAAGCTTCCAAGTAGAGCGGGTTGTGTAGATAGGGTTTTCACTCTAGCTTGTGCAAATGAGCACCTACTAAGGAGAAGGGCCTCCTTAGTAGCAATTCAATAAATAGTAATTTTAAAATAGTAAAAGAGTAAAATCTAAGCTAACATGTGCATCAACAGAAATAAAAAGACAATGACAATATAATAGAAAGTTTCTTTTTGTATTATGAAATGATCAAGATTACATTTACCTCAAGTGTTGAGGTTGGTGGAGCTCTTGCAGTAGTCCAGGAGGGCTGCTTCCATGCTCCAATGGGCTCCTTCGCCTTCTCCAAGGTGTTTGAATAATGAGCCAAAAGGGGCACTCAAATGGGAAAAACTAGCTCAAATGGTAAGCTAGGGTTTCAAGAGTGATTTTTGCAAAGTGAGGATAGGAAAGATTGTGTGAAATGGAGAGCCTCCATCACCTATTTATAGGTTTTTAGTGGTGGAGTGTTGACCCATGGTTTTTGGCACCATATGGTTTAGGTCAATTGTATAGGGCTTTTGCTTCCTTTTTCCCTCTTTTTCTTCTTTTTTTTTAATATTTTTATTCCCTTTTATTTTATTTTTGGGAATTTAGGGCCCTTTCAGAGGGTTTTCTCTATTTTGGAGGAAATTTAAATTATTTTGGGGGAAAACAGGGTTTTTTGGCCTTTTTGGTGTCTTTTTAATGGTTTTTTGAGGTTTTGGAGGCAAATATGGTAGGAAATATAGACAAATGAGTCATGCAATGGGGGAGATGAGATGGTGAACACTTTTTTGGTGTGAATAGATTGCCCCCTGATGTGTGAGGGCAGGAGCTCATCATATGGTAGATAGAAATCATAGGTCTGTTATGGTTTTCCTGGGATGTGGAGAGGAGAAGAAACGAACTAGAGCCCAGAACAACAGTCCCAAACAAACTGCAAAAACAAAAAATACATGACCTCAATAATGAATGAGGAGTAATCTCAATGTACGGACAAGGCAGGCATACCCATGCTCGTATCAAGATATATAAAATAACAATGAGGCCCAAAAATGGGGACCTAAAAGATACATGGAGAACCACTGTGTACATCATAAGGGTCCAAAAGGGGACACAAATCTGGGACATACTACCAAGCTGACCATGTCTGATTTGAAGGACTGATACACTGGAATAACAATAGTGTTGCTGAGTGTAGTACCAAAGGAACTGATGAGCTGTTGGATCATAATGACGGGGAGTCATACCCTCAATGGTACACTGGACTGGAGCTATACTGGGTACTCAAGGAAGCATATAAGTGGATGTCTTATGAATACAATCTCCAACGCAACCTGGATATCCATGGGAACATATAACTGGGTGTTTCAAGGTGACTCACCAATGTGCTAGAGTCCGGGGAAGTCTGGGGTCTTCGACAAATAACTAAAGGGATATATACCCTGCACGAATCTCAATGATGCGATCAAGGTGTTGAAGTCGAGCATGTGAGAAACAACCATTCGGAGAGGCACTGATGACTCCGCTCAAAATGGTCCATAGGAACTCACCACAAATGGTGATGAGTCCAAGGCACAGGGACCTCTGGGCCTATCGTCTGGAATAGATGGGCTGTAGTCGACAGAGGGATACATGTAACTAGCAAGCCAATGATGTTTCCTTGATAGGAGCACGAGGTGGATAACTGAAGTGTGAGAGTATTGATGGTAGGAATGACATACTGTGGAGTTTGGGAATAACTGGGAAAATAGAGTGGGTGGACTCAAACTTCCTTTGTTCAGAGTATGATGGTGGGGATGATCGGGCAGCATATGAAACTGACTGGTGGGAAGGGGATCGTAGCTTTAATGGATCAGGGGTGGTGACTGGGATGAGTGATACTCAAGTTGGTGTAAGATGGCAGGAGACTCTGAGGGTGGTTTATCATAGAAAACTATGAACACAAGCGACCTTATTGGGGGTGCTGCCGAGATGATTGATCATAGTGCCAAGAGGCACCAGTGGGGGCTTCTTCATGGTTTGAGGGGCTTGGAAGAAGTGTGGTCAAAATGGTACTATCATGTGGATTTATACGAGCCCAGGATAGTTCGCGCTCGTGATTGCTTTCAATTTTAAGGAGTCTCAAAGTGATAAGAAGACTCTGAAATAATGGAATGGTACCGTCATGTGGATTTGTACAAGCCCAGGATAGTGCATGCTCGTGGTTGCTTTCAATTTTAGAGATTCTAAAATAAAAAAGAAGACTCCAGGGGGGTTCTTTTTCATGTGTTAGTCTCCAAGGCCCGCAAAAGCATAAAAGAATGCAATGAAGAACTCTTCTAGTCGGTGTGACTAGAGTATTCATTTTTTGTAATTAGTCTACTAGGTCCAGAAAAGGATTAAACTTATACCAGATAGACGCACTTTCAGGTACTTTAACGAGCATGAAAGGAAGCAAGATTGCTCAGTGATCTTTTCATTCTTTTCGGAGTCAGAAAAGAGATTAACAAAAACTCCCTAAGTGCCTTTTTCGTAAAGGACTTGTCTGGCCTAAAAAAGGGATAAAATTATACCGAACAAAAGGAATGGCCAAGCAAGGAGAGAGTGTTCAATCAAGGGACATCGATGAGAACCAAGAATGAGGGTTGGGGGGACACTAGTGGCATCTCATTGCGGGATGGTGAATGGTGGCAAAATAATGAAATAATTGCAATATGAATGGAGTGAATGGCTCATGTATAAATGTGTAACAATTCGATGGCGGCCGATGTGGTGCGCAAACCGAGGCAGCAAGGTGTCAGGACACAATGTTGAAACTGTTTCTGGTGAGAGAGAGAAATGATCTCAAGCATCATCACGAGCTCAGAAAACTGAATCCGGTGATATAAAAAGTGTCAAAAATGGATAACAGCCAAGGTGGCATGCAAATTGAGATGGTGACGTGCATGGAAAAAAATTCCAAAAAAGGGGTTCAGAGAAATGAGAAACCGAGTCGACCATTTTGAAGGTCTCGTCGTTCTAATTCCAGTGGTGGAAACAGTTTGGAAAACAAATTGGAAAACAAAAAGAAATCAAATTGTACAATACAGACCAGCGGGTTTGTTAGGGATAAAAGTGTTTAAGATACAACCCATTACGGGGGTTGCACAAGGGGTGGCCTTCTGAGTCAATTAAAATATATACCCCATGTCCAAGGTAGGTATGCACTATGTAAGGACCTTGCCACATGGATTCGAACTTCCCTTTACCTGTCTTGTCGTGGGATTGGTCGTCCAAAACAAAGGGTATGTGAGTACAAAGAAGATGTAAAAAACCATGAAATGTGGTGGCATAATTAGGAACGAAGCGACGAAGGAAATTAGATTTCCCCTATAAGCTTTGTACCTACCGGAGCGTGCATGATGCAGGAAGGTCTAATATGGCTTTAAATTTGAGGGGGTCGATAGCGATTCCTTTGTGGGAAACAATGAAACCTAACAACTGACCTGCCGAAATGCAAAAGACACATTTGAGTGGGTTCAAGCGGATCTGATACTTGCGACAATGCAGAAAAACTTGCCAGAGGTCGTTAACGTGGTTGGATCGTTTCTTGGAATGTGTTGTGAGATCGTCAAGATAGACTAATAGGATATGAACCAAGTCGTGAAAACAATAGGTCATGGCTCGCTGGAAGGTGGCACCAGCATTTTGAAGGCCAAAAGGCATGACACGATAGGCAAAGGTGCCCCATGGGGTAGTGAAGGTAGTCTTGTATTGATCTTCCTTGCGGATATGAACCTGGTTATACCCAGAGAAACCATCCATGAAGGATAAGACTTCATGCCCCGCATACACATCGATGAGTTGGTCAATAAATGGCATGGGGAAGTTGTCTTTGGGACATGATCGGTTTAAATCGTGGAAGTCAATACATAACCTGATGGTGCTTTGTTTTTTGTTAACAGGGATGGGGTTAGAAACCCAAGTGGTGTATGCAATAGGATAAATGAATCCTGCTGTGCGAAGTTTCTCAATCTCTGCTTTAACGGTTGGGAGTTTTGATGGATGAATGGGGCGCTGTTTCTAGCGAACAGGGGGCACATTTGGCTACATGTCAATGTGGTGCTCTATGATAGCGGGGTCAAGACCAGGCATTCCAGTGTAGGACCAGGCATTTCGGTGCTCCTGAAATTTATTTTTGTACTCTCCAATTTTTTATTCAGTGCAGGAGGCTCCTAACGTAATGAGTTCAGGAGTACCAACTGGGGCAGAGATATCAATGTGGATTGTGGGTGAGATATTGGCCATGTTACCTTTCTCGAAGGCATCGGGAGTGGGAGTGGGATCTTTAAACCAATCGACTTTGGTGGGGAGGAAATATTTGGACTCAACCAAAAATTGGGTAGCTGTGGTGGGGGTGAACTCCTCCAGGAGGAAATAGGAACGATGGTGCATATCCTCCCAGGGGTAATTAGGTGCATTAAGAGCCTTGAGAATCTCCTCATCATTGTGGAAACTATTTGTTGTCAAATCGGTTGACGAGGGATCAGTAGTAGAGATCATCTAAATGGTATTGATCTCGCCTGTTGGCGGAGACTCCGGGGGGTGGATCTCTTCAATGGTGGGGGGAGACATCTCGAGGTCCAAATTACTCATCTCGTAGAGAGCGGCTATGTAATCTGGGATATCAGGGAAGTGATGTGAGTAATGGCCGTAAATACCGCATATTGCACAAGGTCTACGAAACGAGAGATTTCGGGTTCGATCCCCGGTGGAGTCGCCAAACCTGTAGCTAGGGTTTTCACCCTAGCTTGTACAAATGAGCACCTACTAAGAAGAAGGGCCTCCTTAGTAGAAGTTCAATAAACCATAAATTCAAATAGTAAAACAGTAAAATCTAAGCTAACATGTGCATTAACAGAAATAAAAAGAGATTGACAATATAGAAAGTTTCTTTTTGTATTATGAAATGATCAAGATTACATTTACCTCAAGTGTTGAGGTTGGTGGAGCTCTTGCAGTAGTCCAGGAGGGCTGCTTCCGTGCTCCAATGGGTTCCTTCTCCTTCTCCAAGGTGTTTGAATAATGAGCCAAAAGGGGCACTCAAATGAGAAAAACTAGCTCAAATGGTAAGCTAGGGTTTCAAGAGTGATTTTGGCAGAGTGAGGATAGGAAAGATTGTCGATGTGAAATGGGGAGCCTCCATCACCTATTTATAGGTTTTTAATGGTGGAGTGTTGACCCATAGTTTTTGGCACCATATGGTTTAGGTCAATTGTATAGGGTTTTTGCTTCCTTTTTCCCTCTTTTTCTTCTTTTTCTTCTTATATTTTTTATTCCCTTTTATTTGATTTTTGGGAATTTAGGGCCCTTTTAGAGGGTTTTTGGTATTTTTGGAGGAAATTTAAATTATTTTGGGGGAAAAAGGGGTTTTTTGGCCTTTTTGGTGGTTTTTTTATGGTGTTTTGAGGTTTTGGAGGCAAATGTGGTAGGAAATATAGACAAATGAGTCATGTAATGAGGGAGATGAGATGGTGAGCACTTTTTGGGTGTTAACAGGTTGGTCATTTGCTGTGAGACACGATCCAAGGGGAAGGCCGATAAAGTATAACATAGATGAAGGTAATGAAGATGTTCTCGAAGAAGAAGACGTAGTAGAATATGATCAAGATCAACATGAGTTAGATGATCATGTTCTTGAAGAAGATGTCGAAGAACTTATTGAATTAGATGATGTATCAGACAATGTCCATGAAGATGATATCGACGATGACATGATGATCGTAACTAACATTGATGACGAGGATGATATGGCCAATCCTTACAATGTTGAATCTGGATCATCGGATGATAGTACAGACGATGACTCAGATGAAGAAGATGATGAAGACCATTGAAGTTTATGAGGTATGCAGTAATAATAAATTAATTGTTTCTTAGTGAGTTTCCATTTTCCACTATGATATAATTAAAAACATTGCTTGTTATAGAGTATGTCAAAAACACATTTAAATTTTTTGTACATAGATACTTTTTTCGGGTTATGGGAAATTGTGAGTGATGTGAGGGGGGGGAGGGGCCATAAGAGCTTCCACCTTCACGTGGTTGGCCCTATTTAGTAGAGAATATCAAATTATTCTTGAAATAGAGAGAAGCTTAGTAAGGATTAAATGCCCAATTATCAAGACTCAAATTTGTGTTGGCTTGGACTGAAATTCCGCATGGTTAGTCAAGACGCATGCATTGATGGTGTGGGAGGGTTTTCGGACTCAAACTTGGCTGACACTCACCATTGCAGCATAAAAAACCATACGTATAGATTAAATAATGTGCTACATGGGGGAAACGTTGAAATTTTTTAAATATGTGTTGGCTTGGACTGAAATTTGGCATGGTTAGTCTAGACACATGCATTGACGGTGTGGGAGGGTTTCTAGACCCAAAAATGGCTGACAATAACCATTGAAGCATAAAAAACAATACCTATAGATTAAATAATGTGATAGATGGGGCCAACATTGAAATTTTTTAAATATGTGTTGGCTTGGACTGAAATTTGGCATGGTTAGTTTAGACGCATGCATTGACAGTGTTGGAGGGTTTCTAGACTCAAACATGGCTGACAAGCTATATGCATTGGAATTGACACCATTAGAATGTTTTGATCATTAGGGATAGGTTTAGTGGCCCTTTACATGGTCAAGAGAAGGAACCTAGGCCTTATGTGAGTATTTTGATCACAGAAGATCGAGGAGCTATGGAGAACCTCACAAAATCGAATTAGTTTGCAAAAACAGTGGAAAAATTTGAAAAAGATGATAATTTTACACACAATGTATGCTCAAATCTTTGATTAACTGACTGTCTAACATGTGAAAATGTTAGTAACAGGTTTTTATTACATCCATGAGAAAATCGAGAGCATTAGGTGGCTCAAGCTGAGTGTACAAGTCATCAATGCCAAATTGGCCTCAATCCCCCCTAGGTGGGTCCAACTCAATCCCAATCACCCCAAACAGCCACGAATTCTGGTGTGGAGGTGGCTGAAGCATGCTGGATCAATAATGAGCTCAAGGCAGGCGTGGCTGAGCAAGTAGAGGAGGTTTGGGGGCCCAAGGGAGCATTAAATGCTCCAAATCTAGCCAAAAAAAGGGCAAAAATCCACCCTAGCGCCCTTGGTCAACTAAAATTCCCCAAAACAAGGAGAGAGGGCGCACCAGTAATTAATGAGGGTGCACTTGTGGACAAAACTGGAGGCTGGGTGAACTGGTTTGCTTGGAAGTGGGTGTGAACACTCTCAAAAGTGGGTTTTTGACCAACTATAGTCACTTAATCCAAAACATGGTTTAATTAAGCACATGGGCAATTAAAATTTATGGATTATGGTACTAAGTGTGGTTACTGTTCTAACACCCCCCCTTAACCATAACTTTGTACATCTCATGAAAGATAAGTGGGAGGCCTTGGCAACAAAGGCTCAAGTCACCTCAATACAACAGAAATTTTATTTGTCCATATGAACCGAGGAAAAGAAGTAAAACCTCATGGGATAAAAACTTCCCTCAAAAATGGACATGGGGCTGAACCTGCAATTAAATTGCAGCAATCACCATCCATCACTCACTCCAAGCAAAGCTCTCAAGTGAGTGAAGGTCTTCTCAGTAAAGCACTTGGTGAAAATATCAGCAGTTTGCTCGGTGGATGGGCAATACTGCAGTGAAATCACCCTGTCATGCACCAAGCCCCGAATGTAATGCATGTGGATCTCAATGTGCTTTGTTCTTTGCCTCTGTACTGGATCAGTAGATATCTTGATGGAACTTTGATTATCCACCCAAATATTGGTTGGAGAATCAATAGCAACACCAAAATCCCGAAGAATGCCTTGCAACCAAACACACTGTGTGGCTGCGTTCACTGCTGCCCTGTACTCGGCCTCTGCTGATGAAAGAGAAATTGTATGCTGTTTCTTACTTGACCAGCAAATAGGACCTTCAGCAAACATAAACACAAAACCTGAAGTGGAATTTCTATCGATGGGATCTCCCGCCCAATCGGAATCAGAAAATCCAGCTAGTTGAAGTGAAGAACCAGCTGCATAGTGTACCCCAAAGTTCTTTGTTCCTTGGACATAATGAAGGATCCTTTTGGCTGCCTTCCAATGGATCTCATGTGGCTGCTGCATATACCTTGCTACAGCACTTACAGCATAAGACAAATCAGGTCTTGTATGTGTAAGGTACAGCAAACTTCCAACTAGCTGCCTGTAGAGAGTGCAATCCACCAATGGAGAGTCTTCAAATTCACCTAGTTTTATGCCTGAAAGGAATGGGCACTTGGCTGCCTTACATTCAGCCATTTTAAACTTGAATAATAGGTCTGAAGCATACTTAGGTTGACTCAGCAATATACCTCTCTCAGATTGCTCAATTTCCAAACCCAAAAATTGCCTTAGCAATCCTAGGTCGCTCATGGCAAATTCACTGTGCAAAGAAGCTTTAATTGAGCCAATTTGTTTGGTGCAGCTCCCTGTAATTAAGAGATCATAAACATACAGTACAATGACCTGCAAATTATCATCACAATGCTGCAAATAAACATTTGGATCAGACTTGCATCGACAGAAACCAATTGAGAGCAAAAAAGCATCCATTTTGGCATACCAAGCCCTGGGGGCTTGCTTGAGTCCATAGAGTGACTTCTTCAACCTGCATACAAGTGTGGGATCCTCTTGGAATCCTTCAGGCTGCTGCATATATATCTCTTCCTGTAGCTCACCATGCAAGAATGCACTTTTGACATCCATGTGGTGAACTTCCCAACCTTTACTAGCTGCCATGGCTAGAGCTAGTCTAATTGAGTCCATCTTTGCAACCGGTGCAAAGGTCTCTGTATAATCCACACCATGGATTTGTGAGTAGCCCTTAGCCACTAACCTAGCCTTATACTTCATATCAGAACCATCAGCAACAGGTTTGGTTCGAAAAATCCACTTACATTGCACAAGTTTCCTCTTGGGAGGAAGAGGCACCAAATCCCATGTTTTGTTCTCTTGGAGAGATTGGAATTCTTCTTGCATTGCTGCCATCCACCTTGGATCATGATTAGATTCCTGATATGATGTTGGATCAGATCCAATCATCATATAACAGTGATCAGCAAGTTCACTCTCATTTGCAAAGGAAGCATTGATTGTTTGAGATCTAGTCTTCCTAGGCTCTTGGGGATTGCCTGCCAATTCACCTGCAGCTTCTATGATTTTTTCAGCCCACTTGGGCCTTGATGGTGACTCACGTACAGCAATGTCATCTTCATCCATGTCATCTTCAGAAATATCAGAAAAATCAGAGGTGGAATCATCACTAATCTCATTAAGGTGTGGAGGAGAGGAGCTTTCCCCCGGTGCAAGCTCAAAATCTGGAATTGGTTCTTCTTCGAATTGCACACTTCTCTCAATGAAAGTTTTAAGTGTGGATGTGTCAAAGAGCTTGTAGCCCTTTGTGTCCTCACCATATCCAACCATGATACATTCCCTGCTCTGTGGCTCCAAAGCCTTCCTTTTTTCTGATGGAATTCGAGCCCATGCTCTAGACCCAAAAATCCTGAAATTTGACACATTTGGTTTTTGGCCAAACCATGCCTCATAGGGGGTTTTTCCTTTGACTGATTTGTGAAAGTATCTGTTCTGAATATGAGCAGCACAATTGATGGCTTCAGCCCATAGATTAGGGCTTAGATCCCTAGCTTCAATCATGCAAGTAGCCATCTCCTTGAGAGATCTATTTTTCCTCTCTGCCACACCATTTTGCTGAGGTGTGTAGGGGATTGAATGTTGCATTTGGACGCCACATTCCTCACAAAGGTGCTGAATGTTATTATTCACATATTCCTTTCCATTATCAGTCCTAAGGATCTTTATCTTGTGACCACTATGGTTCTCCACTAGGGCTTTCCAAATCTTCAATTTCTCAAACACTTCTGACTTCAATTTAAGGAAGTAAACCCAGCAGAATCGAGAGTAGTCATCTATGAATGTAAGTACATACCTTGATCCACCATATGATGGAGTGGGAAGAGGACCAATGAGGTCTGAATGTACCAATCCAAGTGGTTGAGTGGCTCTCCTTGCCATTCCCTTCTCATAGCTGCGCTCAGGATGCTTTCCAACTACACACCCAATGCATGCACCATTTGAAGATCTGATTTCTGGAAGCCCTTCCACCATCTCGTCCTTGTGCAATTGCTGGAGATATTTGTAGTTCATGTGGGAAAATATTTCATGCCGCAACTTGGAGGTCTCGTTGGCATGAGAAACAAGAGCATGGTCACTAGAATTTGGAATGAAATTTGAGAATTTGTACATTCTCTCATCATGATCTGCATACCCTACAGCCACAACTTGATTTGAGGAGATTTCTGAGATTTCTACCAAATCTGGAGTAAATGTCACTCTCTTGGCTTCTCCTGTATGGGTCATTTGATAGACTGATAGCAAATTTGCAGCCAATGAAGGTACATAGAGCACATCACTGAAATAGCCATGCTCCATGTCAATCCTACCAATCCCCTTGGTCTGGATTTCTGAATCATCTCCCATTCGAACTGTTGGGCCACCATTCGAATGCATAGAGGAGAAGAGCTCTCTGGATGAAACCATATGTCTGGAAGCTCCTGAATCAATGATGAAGGAAGAGGGATTCGAAGTACCTGCTACCAAAGCATGACACTTCTCCTTATTGTCAGGGTTTGAGGTGCTCTCCTTCTTCCTTGCGCCCTCAGGGACTGGGATGTGTTCTTCTCCAGCAGCTGCGCCATTGAGTCAATGGTTTTCTTCATACATGAGATCTCTGGATGCCATCCCCTATGACAATAGGTGCATTTGGTCTTTTCCTTTCCCTTCTTGTCCTTCTCCTTTGACAGATTCGAACCCCCATCTGCAGACTTGGTCTTGTCAAACTTCCTCTTCTCTTGCTGCTTCGAATTCTTGGCTTTCTGCTTTCCTTTGCTTGCATTTGAAACACCCATTGCCAATGCTTGGTCCTTTGATTTTATGGTGCCCATCTGAACTAGTTTGTCCTGCTCCTGAGTGAGACACTCCATGAAGGTAGCTAGTGATGGAATTTTCCAATTTCGAAGGGTCATTTTGGCTGAGTGAAATGTGCTAACAAATACTGAAAACTCTGGGCCTAGCTTCGAAAGGATGGACAGAATCAGTTGTTCCTCCTTCTTAACAATTCCACATTGTTGCAGTTGAAGCACCAGTGACTTGAATTTCATGAAGAACTCCTGGATGGTTTCAAAATGCGCTGGGCTCAAGCTAATGAGCTCGTTTTCAAGCTGGTGGCCTCTCAGTTCATCAGTTTTTCCAAAGAGTGATTCTAGCTTCACCCATACTTCATTGGGAGTTGTCAAACTGTCTGTATGAAACAAGAGTTCCCTTGAAATGCTCAGGCATAGCAATCCATAAGCTTCATCAAGTCGATTGTAGTACTTTGCTTTCTCCACAGCAGAATTTGGCTCCACTTCTGTGCCCATGGTCACTCTATAGAGACCCTTAGATCTCAGCTTGATGACCATCTCAGCCTTCCAATCGAAAAAATTGAAGGGTGTGAGCAACATTTGGTTTGCTTCCATGACTGCTGCGTTAATGGTGAGAAAACTACTGAAACACCTGCAAAAAACACTCAATTTTTGTCTGGAAATCCTCTCTAGAATGCAGTTCAATGCTCAATATTGACCTGCAACTCACTAACTCCACGATGGATCTGATACCATGTGATTATTTTGATCACAGAAGATCGAGGAGCTATGGAGAACCTCACAAAATCGAATTAGTTTGCAAAAACAGTGGAAAATTTTGAAAAAGATGATAATTTTACACACAATGTATGCTCAAATCTTTGATTAACTGACTGTCTAACATGTGAAAATGTTAGTAACAGGTTTTTATTACATCCATGAGAAAATCGAGAGCATTAGGTGGCTCAAGCTGAGTGTACAAGTCATCAATGCCAAATTGGCCTCAATCCCCCCTAGGTGGGTCCAACTCAATCCCAATCACCCCAAACAGCCACGAATTCTGGTGTGGAGGTGGCTGAAGCATACTGGATCAATAATGAGCTCAAGGCAGGCGTGGGTGAGCAATTAGAGGAGGTTTGGGGGCCCAAGGGAGCATTAAATGCTCCAAATCTAGCCAAAAAAGGGCAAAAATCCACCCTAGCGCCCTTGGTCAACTAAAATTCCCCAAAACAAGGAGAGAGGGTGCACCAGCAATTAATGAGGGTGCACTTGTGGACAAAACTGGAGGCTGGGTGAACTGGTTTGCTTGGAAGTGGGTGTGAACACTCTCAAAAGTGGGTTTTTGACCAACTATAGTCACTTAATCCAAAACATGGTTTAATTAAGCACATGGGCAATTAAAATTTATGGATTATGGTACTAAGTGTGGTTACTGTTCTAACACCTTAGACCAAAGGAAGCATATATCCATCCAGATCAAGGAATGATGCATTAAACCAACACAAATGACCTCGTGAGGGGATCATTGGCAATAATTATTTTGTGAATAACTCCATTCATTTTTTTTATATTATTTAAGCAAATAAATTCACATGATTTCTTTATGAGGCTTTGGACCACAAGCAAAACAAGTTAACACAAAATTATTTTGTAAATAAGTCAATCCAATTATTCAGTTTTAGTAATATTTAAACAAATAAATACCTAAGATTCTTAATATTGAAAAATAATTAATGAAAACCATTTTAAATTTATTTCTATTGTAATTTATTAATATTATAAAGTAGTAATACAAGTTATTTGAATTCAAATTTGATTTTTTTTTGGTAAGATTCAAAATTTAAATTAAACTTATAAATGTTTATAAGGCTAAAAGGTCTTAGAAGAATTGTGTTCTCATTCCAAATAACATTGTTTGGACTATTCACCCTACTTTGAAGATTACTATGAAGAAAATATAAGAGTTTGAGAAATAGTAGTTTGATAACTTTTTCCGAAATGACCCCCATGGGATGGGGTTTATGACCCGAATTACCAAAAAAATACTATCTAGATTAGAAACAAGCCCTATTTCAATACTAGCAAAATATCTATCAAAGCTTAACATCATCAGATATAATAATTAGAATAGAAACCTAGTGACTGGCAATTGGGGTTTTGTTCTTGGCTAACTGAGGAACATCCTTCTAACAGGTCGAAGGAAAGCAATGAAAAACCAACTACAAGGCCAAGGTGTTGGCTGAAGGAGTGCGGTTGAAATTTTTCCCCTTCAATTCTATTTCTAGAGCATTCAATCTGGCATTAATTCTTTCATCTACTATTAGAGTGGTTATGTGTTAGTGACTAACCATTGGAGCATCAAAAACCATACCTATAGATAAAATAATGTGATACATGGGGCCAATGTTGAAATTTTTTAAATATGTGTTGGCTTGGACTGAAATTTGGCATGGTTAGTCTAGATGCATGCATTGATGGTGTGGGAGGGTTTCTAGACTCAAACATGGATGACAATAACCATTGCAGCATCAAAAACCATACGTATAGATTAAATAATGTGATACATGGGGCCAACATTGAAATTTTTTAAATATGTGTTGGCTTGGACTGAAATTTGGCACGGTTAGTCTAGACGCATGCATTGACGCTGTGGGAGGATTTCTAGACTCAAACTTGGTTGACACTCACCATTGCAGCATCAAAAACCATACCTATAGATTAAATAATGTATCTTTTTTCTACTATAGGGTTTAATCATTTGTTATTTCTCTTGTATCTTTTTTGCACTATCTTCATTTAAATCTCAATTGCTATCAAATTAGATAACAAATATTTTGGTCTCTTCATTAAGAAATATGGTAACATCAATGATGGAACTTATTTATTTGCTTTTCCATTCATGTTTACATCAAAATACAAAAATCAACCATTATGTCACAGAAGACCTTTCTGTTGCAGTATGGATCATACACATTAAGTATATTAAGGGGTCTCTCCAACCCCCTAATACAAGCTTCAACTTTGATACCTGCAATTGTGTGAAATGGCGAGAAATCAACATGTAGCGGGTTCCAAGCCACTAACAAACCTTTTGACATACCATTGGCATCCACACCACAACACTTCCAGGTGGGATTTAGTTTAAGAAAAAATTTACATGCATTATTGTTTTATTGTATGAACCACACTATCTTATGTTAGCTCCCGTTATTATATTGAATATATAGCCCTCTATACTCTATATCGAAGCACCCGGTGTTATATTGCCAACCCCTAAGATAAAGACCCAACGATCACCGGAGCTAGCACACCAAAGTTATAAGGTACTAAGCTAACAAAGCCTAGATTCACTTTGGATTTGATGGCCAAACTATATATAATACAAGAAACTAACTATATATTAAAAACAAAATAAAAAAAAATTAAACTAAAAACAAACTCTATATTAAAAAAAATAAGAAAAAAAAATAAAACTATATATAATAAAAAAAATAATTAAACACTTACCATTTCACTTTGGATTTGACGTGCGCCCATTTCACCACGCCCCCATTTCACTTTGAATTCGACACGGCCAGGAGGAAGGAGGAGCTCTGCAAATCTATGAAACCGGAAGCTCTTTGGATTCGACACGCACCCATTTCACCACGCCCCCATTTCACTTTCAATTCGACACCAGGAGGAATGAGGAGCTCTACAACTATATGAAACCCGAAGCAGAGAGATGGAGGAGAGCATGATTTGATACCCCATTTCAATTCGACGCGTGCAATCAGGAGAGGTGCTCTGCAAAATCAATTTTCAAACCCCAATCTAACACATAGGAGCTCGAGAAGGCATATATGTCCTTGGTATGTCTATGAATTATATGTTTAATGCATAACTTTCTTGTCATATACAATGATATCTTTTCCAGGATTACTTTCCTTTCTGCCTTCAACACAATACCGCACTGAGTCGTGACATTTATTAGGCTGTTATGCGCTTGCTAGCACTGGACCGGGACTTTTAGGGCTGCGTCGTGACTTGTCTGAGACTATAGAAGGCTGTCGTGACTTGCTTCAGCTTGTAGAAGGTTTTCAATACTAGTGTTGAGCCTATTAGGGCTTGTTCGTGACTATTGATGATTCTTCTTGGGCTGCCATAAGCTAATTTTGTTGGGTCATGACCATGTTGACCCTGTATGGGCTGTAGTGACTGTTGTGTGTTTTTCTGTCCTTACTGGTACCTATCATGACTGTTTCAAGGCCTGTTCAGTGGGTTGTTTCCTTGCTGGTGCTTAAAGTGACCCTTTTTGAATATGTCGTGACCATTGAAAGAATTCCCTTGCACATTCTCAACTCTTTGAGGTTGCTACTGCTATGTGTCAAGGTGCCATTGTCTGAGGGTGTATGGTTTAATGCTTCCTCGTTGTTCTTTGATTGCTGTATGACTATCCTAAATAGTGTTAAAGTTGAAAGAGATGAAAATTATGTTTAAATTTATCTTACCTTGTCACAACTGTACTTATTTTGTTTCTAACATTGATTTAGGAATTTATTTATGCATTAAAGTATAAGAATTTCAATTTTCTGCTCCAAACCCTAAACTAACCCAATTTTCAACTCATACAACAAGTTGTAGCCTCTCCTGAGTAGACCTTAGTCCCAAAACAATCCTGAAGTAGTACTTTTTGTAAACTAAAACCATCATACTTTGAACTTTCCTCAAGTCTCGGCATGGAAGCAGCCTCCATCTCTGATTTTGAAATGAGTGCCTTGGCCTCCACCAAATTAAATGAATTCCACAAAAATTTGTTGTGAATTGGAGGGATGTTAAGTTAACCAACCAAACCTTGAATGCCAAAAGCAAGACCCTAATGCTAGGTGGGTACATGCTTATAGACGATGATAGGATGGCATGCTCCCTGCTATCCGTTTATCTGTGCATTCAGCCCTTATTCCCGTCGGATGGACACAATATATATATCAATTTGGAGTAAAGCTGGACCTTCCATACTTTGCATAGTTTCTCTCACTTTCTAGTAAACCTGACACCTTCTCTTTTAAATAACTGCACAACTTTCATTTAATTGCTGGAGAATTGAAATCCTACCACTCCAGGCTTTCCTTATATATTTTTGCCTAGCATTTGATGGGAGGTTTTCCTTTTGCCTTTTATAATTGCATAAGATGTACCTTTAGAGTTGTTTGCAATAACCCCCGAGCTATTACTTCATTCTATACATTGTATCCCTTCAGGCTTCCGCTCAGTAGTATCCCTTTGCTTCATATAATTTTACCTGGTATACCTGTGGTATCTCAAATTTCGCATATACCACTTATCTAGAATGAAAAATACTCCAGCATATGCTTCAAGGAAATCATCTCTTCTGACATTAAAAACACTTAGTAGGCTCTTACAACTTCAACATTTATCTTAAAGTAATTGTGTCAAGGAACCTACACCTTCTCTGATTCATCCAATCTCACTATACGGTACTTTGGGTCCCAATGTTTTGCCCACCAGTACCCTATTTCTCAAAACTTCAAAACTTCAACCACACAACCAGTGTTCACCAGGACAAAGCTCCAAGCTTTTCCCTCCCTCTATTTTGAAACAGATAGCTCTATGTACCATTTGTACGTAATAGATCGATGGATAGGTCTATAAACTTGAACTAAAAAGTTTTTACTATCGCTAATGTGAGCTTGCAATGCATCCTTATTTCTGCTACATCTTCGTAAAATGTAAACTAAAATTTTGAGCACTTAGATAATCCCTAATGCAATACCTTACTCAATCTTCAACTTCATGCCCGGGATATGTACCCAATTATCACTTATTCCGTACTTACTCTTATTGACAACATGTATGGAGAGATATCAAACATCATTTTAACTTGAGGAATTTATGGGTCAAAGGCACTATGGTTGAATGTTTACATGAGTTATTTTCTTGTCGTGATCTCAGAGGCCACATAATGACCCCCTATTTGATTTGTTGGTAAGTTTGGTTGCTTCAAAATGCTTGCATTCTAGAAGAAAAGTGAATCCCCACATTCAGTTTTTCAACTCCAGTGGTAGCTCCATTTAAATTATATTCTCCTTACATGGTTTGGATAAAATTGAAAGCTTCAATTGTCGTACAATTAGAAAAGTTTGGGCAATGTAGAATGTGAGGAATGAGAATTTATCAATCATTTCCACCATATGAGTTTTGATAGTAAGATTAATTGGCCCCATCCCATTATGAAGTAGATCCTATAACACCATTAGCATCATGATATAAGCAAAATCGAAGTTCTGTTTTCCGTCGAGGCTGCTTGAATATGATAATTGCCAGAAAGTGTCCCCAGGGTACAAAGTAACGAAACATTTGATGGATTGGAAACATATATATATATAAGGAACAAAATTATATAGGCCTAAAATTGTGGTTGGTGCCATTGCAGTCAAATTTAAATCAATTTGTAAGCCACCTCGACGGAAAACAGAACTTCGATTTTGCTTACCCATTTTTGTTGTTCTGGTTTAGGAAATATTTCAGGCTATTATGGTTTTTTTAAAGTCTTCATCTTCTTAAAATTGGCTTCCATTGTATCATTCATCAGGGTTAGTAAATTCATAAAAGGTAAGCATGAATCATCATACTTCAGACTTCAATCAAACCATCATGACTTGGATTGTGGCAATTTTAGTCTTTGACTAGGGTAGTACTGTAGTAGCTTTCACACTTAGAATATAGTAGCTTCAAATTTGGACTGTGGTAGCTTCATAAAATAGCAAGTTGTGGTATAGCTTCCCCAGTTGTGGTTACTATTTTTTTATTAAGCTCATGAAGATTTATATGCAGTTTATTGTTTCTACTATCCCTGTGTTTTTGTGAAGAATGATTGAAGAATGTTATAACTATTCCTATAGAATTATGAACATGGATATGTACAATTCCTTATATTTATTATCACTTTGTTTTATGTGATGAATTCATTTGCATGACTAGAGTATATATGAAGCTCTCCTTGACATCTCATGAATGAACTTGAACACTTGTTGCATTCATTTAATTTGAAAGAGTAGTTATAGTTTGGAAGAACTCTCTCCTTACCTTAGCTAGCATTCATTGAAAGGAAAGGCTTATTTTATTCATATGCATTTGCATGGTTTGATTCAGTCATCACACCACGAGTTGCACTTCTATCACCCGAATGAGTAATACAACCATTAAAATTTAACTCGTTAACTCAACACACTTTAACCTCGCTTGAGGATAAAAATAATTTTTTAGCTAGGTAGGACACTAGGGATAGGCATCCAAATAATCCCCCCTTGTCATTATCATCCGAGACCTAGTTGTTGTCCTCTAGGGTGCTAAAATACTCTTGTACTTATTGACACGGTCATCAACCAGTTTGTGGAGGGGCCTCTTGTTGTTTCAGGGGTTAAACCACCGCGAGATCGAGAACCGAACGAACTCTGTGGACTGTCGCACTCCACTTATCCCTAAGGAAACATCAATCATTGTCTTCCTTATATTATTTGGCCACCATAATGGTGATACAAGGGTGATAAGGCAGAAGTGCTGAAAACATTTTTCGACGTGTCATGAACGAGGTAGCTTAGTGAATTTTCTACTGGGGCTCTTTTAACTAGTATCCCTTTCAGTAGAGGGATATCCTTCCATTGTTGGTCTCTCATTTTGTATTGTTCAACTTGGATTTCATCACCTTGCGAAGGATACAACTTGTTGAGGTCTCCAACTCTTAGTCAGGAGGTTTTGCTTGCTATTTCACCTTTTTAGAGGATCTTTTCTTTTTAGTGCTGCTTGTTGGCATTCTAGCCACTTTTGCTTCAGCTCGCTTACTGTGACACTGGTCCCAGTACAGTTTTTTGAGCTTATCTGATGATGTGTGATGTCCTCTTCTTCTAGGTCTTCGAGATGATTGAGTTAGATGGTCTTCTCAAGGCACTTAACACCTCTTGAGGGATCCACTGATGCTTGACCTTAGGAGTAGTCTAGAGGACCACGTGATCAGATCATCCGTGTGGACTTTTCTGTTTACTGTTATGATGGTCTTTCAGGTTATATGGAACAATGGTACATTTGAGAGAGAGATGATTGGTACGTTGTACCTCACCTTGGTTGATTGTCTTATGGTCCTTCCATTTTGTCGATAATATTTGTGTGGTACCTTGCCTTTTACCTTTTGGATCTTTTACTCATCTTGGTATATCTTTTGATTTGTACCACCTTTTATGTTTTTGGTCTTGTGGGTACTATGGTAGTTTGTATACATTTGAGGTACACACCCCAATTTGTCCAAGATGTTATGAGTCTTTATACCTTTTCGTGGTTCTATTTGAGTTACAACAGGTACTTACAAGGAGCTATTGCATATAAGAGGTAGTTACAAGGAGCTATTGCATATATTTGAGATGATTTGACATTCCATCTCTTTGGCATGTCAAATAACAGGTAGTTACAAGGAGCTATTGCATATAAGAGGTAGTTACAAGGAGCTATTGCATATATTTGACATTATTTGACCTTCCATCTCTTTAGCATGTCAAATAATAGGTAGTTACAAGGATATATTGCAATATATATTTGACCTTATTTGTACCTTCCACACAATGGTTGATTTACTTTTGGATCTTACACCTTGTTGTTTATTGGTCTTGTGGTAGCTTGTCCTTTAATTTTGGTCCTTTCATTTTTTTGTGGTACCTTGCCTCTCACCTTTTGGGTCTTTTACTGATCTTGAGTTATCTTTTGAATTGTACCAACTTTTTTGTTTTTGGTCTTGTGGATATAACTATGGTAGATTGTCCACATTTGAGGTACTACACCCCCTTAGTCCCAAGGGTTATGAGTCTAATTTATACCCACTCTTTTCTTTTTTACTTGTACCTTACTGGTTGGTTTTTTTACCCTTTGGTTGGTCCTGTACCTTACTAGGGGTCGTGGGTCTCTTTGGCCTTAGTCTGCTGGCTGTCAGATCATCTTTATTGTGATTGTACTGAGCCTTTTGAATATCATTGACTTTCTTTGATTAACCGTACCAATATAGCCAGTCATCTCTCTCTTTCTGGTTTTTACTAACCCTATAATAGGGTCACTTGGTTCATAGAGTTCACTGGCCTCTAAGAGGCACAGTCATTTCTAAAAGTAACTCTTCTGAGTATATTACAGGAAACGTCTACACCCGGGTAATTAAATATGTGTTGGTTAGAAGACTTAATTAGTAATCAAAGTGTTGGTAATCAAATACGTGGTAAATAATTTGAATTAAGTAGTTAAGGCTTGTCATATCATACAAAATTGTTGGTAATCAAATTATATTTGTTGGTAAAGAATTTTAAGAGTGGTAGAACTCGACCTCGACTAAACTTGTGAGGAAAATTATCTTGGATAATATGTGTTTTGACATAAACCTGAGTATAACTATGAATTTATTTCTTGAACCATGACCTTATCATAACTATAATAGATTGCTCTAGACTTCCATTTGTGAGCTAAAAAACAGAATAAAATTTGTAACAACAAAAGGAAAGTTTGCAAATGGGAATCATTGTTTTGATGTTATAACTGTACTCTTCATGAGCACATTTCTAGGAAAGCAAAAAGCATTCCTGTATTTATAACAAGAGAATATTTGACACAGAAGTGTGTTGTTAATTTTTAAGAAGCGGGCCTGAAGCAAACGAGCATGAAACAAGTGAGCCTAGTGCAAGCGAGCACGAGGCAAGCGAGCATAGAAGTACAAAGCGGAATCCAGTGGGCCCATAACCCACAAGTAAACACGAAAATCTCTACTTGGACTGGAGGAAAAAATCATATCTATACCGTCAATGATAATATTGTAAAATTAGTCACAGCAGATCTAATGAACAAGTAAATCAATCACAACAGATGAACATAGAAAATATGGTGCAAAACTGTGCAAAACATGCAGCAGTGCTCAATATCCCAATAAGGGTGAATGAATTACAATACAATCCAATGTATGTCAATGAGCAATTCAAATTGACTAAGTAGGCCATTCGAATCACTGAATGGAGTAGCTTGACTCTGTCTAGGAGTCCTCATAAATCATCGGTGGTACTCATCAATCACAACAACCAGTCATCCAGGTGTCAATCTGAGTCTAACTGAGCATAATAAATGTAACTGAAGTGTGTAGCACTGATATAGGATCTGGAGGCTCAGTGGGGGTGCATGGGAGGCTAACTGGAGTCAGAACAAGTCACCTAATCGAACTGGAGGTCAATCGGAGGTGAAACAGTCAGTCAGGAGTGAAACTAGCCTCAAATCAGGGAGAATCGAAGCTAACTGAGTGTAACTGGAGTGAATCTGCAGTGGTAGGTGAACAAGTGCGCCCTTCTCTGGCAGTAGGTGAGAAGAGGGCGCCTTTCAGCTTAGGAGGGCTAAAACTCTGTGGTAAGTGGCTCCCGGGTGCTAGAAGAAGGTGGATAAGGTGCTGGAGGCATCAAACTGGTGACTGGGATGCATGCCTGTGCATGCAAGATCCTGAAATAGATCATATCCTGAAATAGATGATCCTGAAATAGATCATATCCTGAAATAGATCATGCAAGATCCTGAAATAGATGATGTATCCCGAAATAGATGATGGATATCCGAACACCCCCCCTCAAGCTAGACTATGATGTGCCAACTAAAATAATGTGGGGCCCTGGTAACTAAGACCAAAGGTCACCCCAATACAATAATCCAAAAAATGCTGAAAATAAACTAAGTGAGGAAAGAGGGAAAACCCAGTGGGAAGAAAGCCCCCCCTCAAGCTAAAGCATAATAATGAATCAATCTGTCTCCACCATGATGGAACTCACCCCCAACAGTGAACGGAGGTAAGAGAACTTCTTCTCAGTGAAGCTCTTGGTGAAGATGTCTGCAATTTGCTCATCAGTAGGGCAATATTGCAGAATGATGGTGCGGTCATGCACCAACTGTCGAATGTAATGCATATGAATCTCAATGTGTTTGGTCCTCTGCCACTGAACTGGATCTTTGGATATCTTGATAGCACTTTGATTGTCACAAAATAGGACAGTCGAAGTAGTGCCACCAAAACCAAACTCGGAAAGAATACCCTGCAACCAAACTGCCTGAATGCAGGCATTGACTGCCCCTCGATACTCTGCCTCTGCTGAAGAAAGTGAAATGGCTGCTTGCTTTTTGCTGGACCAGCAAATAGCACCATGACCAATCATGAAAACATAACCAGAAGTGGACTTCCAATCAATGCTATCACCTGCCCAATCTGAATCAGTAAAACCAATGAAATCTAGCTCAGAATCTGCAGCATAATGTATGCCAAACTGTCTCGTACCTTGCACATACTGCAAGATCCGCTTGGCTGCTCGCCAATGAAGCTCATGTGGCTGCTGCATATATCTTGACACGGCACTCACGGCATATGAGATATCAGGCCGTGAATGTGTCAAATAAAGTAGTGAACCAATCAACTGTCGATACATACTGCAATCTGCAAGCGGTGTGGAATCTCCCTCCTCAAGACTGATTCCTGAGAGGAATGGGAACGGGGCTTCCTTACATTCAGCCATATTAAACTTCAATAACAGGTCAGAAGCATATTTTTGCTGAGATATAGTGATCCCATCGAAATTTTGAGCTATCTCCAAGCCCAAAAAGTGACTCAGCAAGCCCAAATCGCTCATGTCAAAAGCTAGATTTAGGGCAGATTTTAGCTTGTTTATTGAAGTAAGTGTGCTACCAGTAATAAGCAGATCATCAACATAAAGTACAATAACCAACAAATTACCTTTAACTCGCTGAAGATAGACATTCGGATCAGATTTGCATCTTTGGAAATTCTGAGAAAGAAGGAAGGAGTCCATCTTTGCGTACCAAGCTCTTGGGGCCTGTTTTAACCCGTACAAAGACTTCTTCAATCTACAAACCAATGATGGATCTGATGTATAACCCTATGGCTGCTGCATATAGACCTCTTCAGCAAGGTCTCCATGTAAAAATGCACTCTTCACATCCATATGGTGCACTTCCCAGTGCTTGGATGCGGCAATAGCTAAAACAAGGCGGATGGAATCCATCTTTGCAACTGGTGCAAAGGTCTCTGTGTAGTCCACTCCTTGGACTTGGGAAAAACCTTTTGCCACCAACCTTGCTTTATATTTGCTGATAGTGCCATCAGCAGCAACTTTAGTACGGTAGACCCATTTACACTTCACTAATTTTCTTCCAGGTGGAAGAGAAACTAGATCCCATGTATTGTTCTTTTGAAGAGAACTGTACTCTTCATCCATGGCATCTTTCCATCTCGGATCTCGATGGGATGAATAGTATGATTGGGGATATGAACCAGCCATCAAATAAAAAATCTTAGGAAGAAATGGATCAGCAATAGAAAGAGCCATACCTGCCCTTTGAAAGTCTCCTCTTGTTCGTCTCGGATCAGCAGGATTTCCAAGACTAGAACCAGCAGATTGTAGAGTGTTTTGGGCCCACTTTGGTAACTGAGGGGGATCTGAATGGTCGGATTACGAACCTGATATGTCATGATCATCATATGCTGCTACAATATCATAAATATCAGAACTCATACCTTCATTATCGCTGCTCGAATCTTCTTCTGGTGAAGGCGGTGAATCGGCAGTTTTCTCCTCAACTAGTTGCAATTCTTGAAGCGGTTCTTCAAACTGCACACTACGCTCTATGAATATCTTTTTAGATCTGATATCCATGAGTTTATATGCTTTTGATTCTTCCCCATATCCTATCAATATGCACTCGATACTTTGTGGATCCAAAGCTCGTCTCTTCTCAGAAGGAATTCTAGCCCATGCAGTAGAGCCAAAAACTCTCAAATTTGACACATCCGGTTTGTGACCAAAGAATGCTTCGAAAGGAGTCATACCTTTCACGGATGAATGTGGAACACGGTTCTGTATATATGCAGCAACATTGATTGCTTCAGCCCAAATATTTGCAGCCAAACCTTTCGATTCAATCATGCATGTAGCCATCTCTTTCAGTGACCGGTTTTTCCTTTCCGCTACACCGTTCTGCTGGGGTGTGTAGGGAACTGTATGTTGGATATTGATTCCACTTTGGGCACAAAGTTGCAGCAACTCGGACTTGATATATTCCCCACCATTATCAGATCTAAGATCTTTGATCTTGCTCTCAGTGGTGGTCTCAACAGAAGCCTTAAAATCCTTGAATTTTCCAAGCACTTCTGACTTGTTTTTGAGAAAGAATACCCATGTAAAGTGGGAAAAATCGTCAATAAATGTCAAAACATACCTTGAACCATTTAATGACATATGGGGCAGCGGACCACTGATATCAGAATGGATCAATCCCAAAATAGTAGAGGCTCTGCTAGACTTGCCGCGGTCGAATCTGTGCTCGGGGTGCTTCCCAATAATGCAACCGGTGCATATTCCCTTCGAGGAACGGAGTTGTGGAAGCCCATCTACCATGGATTTATTTGATAGCAGCAGCAAATACTTATAATTTAGATGTCCAAATCCTACTAACCTCATTACCATGTGTGCGAAGAGCAGTGGGCTTTGCAAGCGGAATAAAGTGCGAAAACTCATAACATTTAGCAGTGTGGTTTGCCTTTCCAACCGCAACTAGTCTTCCACTTTTGATATCAGAAATTTCAACTGTATTAGGGCTGAATGTGACTTTCTTTGGATCACCAGTATGTGTCATTTGATACACAGAAAGGAGATTCGAAGCTAAGGAAGGCACATAGAGAACATTCTGAAAGCATCCATGTTCTACATGAATCGTACCTTTGCCCTTTGAAGAAATTTTTGAGTCATCTCCCAAATGGATGGGGATGGAGCTGTTTGGATCGAATGAGGAAAAAGAATCAATGTTTGCAGCCATATGATTTGATGCACCCGAATCTATCAAGAGAGTTGAGGGCTTCGAAACCGTTGCCATGAGTGCTTGTCCTCTTTCATGATCATCATTCCGATCCTTCTTCCTTGCACCGTCAGGAAGGGTTATGTTGTTCTTTTCCAAAAGGAGGGCCATTTGATCTATAGTCTTCTTCATACATGAACTTTCGGGATGAAAGCCACGGTTACAATAAGTACATTTATATTTTTGGTTACCTTCTTTGCCCTTTTGCTTGGATTTCGAACTGGATGGTGCATCCGTTTGCTTGCCTTTGTCTTTTTGCTTGTGAGGATCGAATTTGGGATTCTCCTTCTTTAGCTTTCCTTTACCATTCGAAATCTTGGGTCCTTGAAAAAATAGGGCTGAATATTTGGAGCTTATGGACCCCATTTGAATCAACTTGTCATGCTCTTTCGTAACAGACTCAATGAAGGCATTCAAGGTAGGCATCTTCCAATTCGGGGTAGTTAGCCGACCGGAATTGAAAGTAGAGACAAATACCGAATAATCTTTCCCAAGCTTGCTTAGAATGGAGAGGATCAACTGTTTATCCTCTTTGATAACACCACTGTTCTTCAATTGCAAGTTCAAGTTCTTGAATTTTGTGAAGAATTCATTGATGGTCTCGAAATTCTCAGGATTAAGGCCAATCAATTCATTCTCTAATTGAAAAGCCCTAAGCTCATCCTGCTTGCCGAATAGTGTCTCAAGTTGCTCCCATATGGCTTTTGGAGTCTTCAATCCACTGAGATGGAAGTGAAGATCCTTGGAGATGGAGAGACAAAGAAGACCATAAGCTTCATCAAGCTTGTTGTAGTGTTTAGTTCTTTCTGCTACATTGTTTGGCTCCAATTCAAGACCAAGAGTGACTCGATAGTAACCTTTTGAACGTAATATGATCTCCATATCATCTTTCCAATCAAAATAATTGAATGGGGTGAGGATAGGCTTTGAAGAAGAGTATTCCATTGCAAGGATTGAGTCAACTGATGAAGAGGAAGCTTGCATGCAGACTATAGCGAATGGAATTGCTGTAGAAAGGCTTGCATGCAGAAGGTAGCGAATGCAATTGGAGGAGACAATAAACCTGCAAATCACATCAAAACAACCACAATAAGGTCGAACAATCCACCCTTTGAGAGTTGCATCACACCTGGGATTGGATTTCAAGCAATGTTGAATAGGTCCAATGTATCAGATCCAGGAATTATGTGGTAACTCAAGCTTCTGGAGTGGTATTGGAGTATTTTTCAAGCTTTGCATGCACAGGAGCGAATGCCCTTGAGATATCTCATGCCAAACTTATTGCAATTTTTAGCAATTCAGTCAAATCTTCTTGTATAAACACCTGTAGAAAAGAGATCTTGTCCCTGCAATGGCTCTGATACCATGTAAAATTAGTCACAGCAGATCTAATGAACAAGTAAATCAATCACAACAGATGAACATAGAAAATATGGTGCAAAACTGTGCAAAACATGCAGCAGTGCTCAATATCCCAATAAGGGTGAATGAATTACAATACAATCCAATGTCTGTCAATGAGAAATTCGAATTGACTAAGTAGGCCATTCGAATCACTGAATGGAGTAGCTTGACTCTGTCTAGGAGTCCTCATAAATCATCGGTGGTACTCATCAATCACAACAACCAGTCATCCAGGTGTCAATCTGAGTCTAACTGAGCATAATAAATGTAACTGAAGTGTGTAGCACTGATATAGGATCTGGAGGCTCAGTGGGGGCGCATGGGAGGCTAACTGGAGTCAGAACAAGTCACCTAATCGAACTGGAGGTCAATCGGAGGTGAAACAGTCAGTCAGGAGTGAAACTAGCCTCAAATCAGGGAGAATCGGAGCTAACTGAGTGTAACTGGAGTGAATCTGCAGTGGTAGGTGAACAAGTGCGCCCTTCTCTGGCAGTAGGTGAGAAGAGGGCACCTTTCAGCTTAGGAGGGCTAAAACTCTGTGGTAAGTGGCTCCCGGGTGCTAGAAGAAGGTGGATAAGGTGCTGGAGGCATCAAACTGGTGACTGGGATGCATGCCTGTGCATGCAAGATCCTGAAATAGATCATATCCTGAAATAGATGATCCTGAAATAGATCATATCCTGAAATAGATCATGCAAGATCCTGAAATAGATGATGTATCCCGAAATAGATGATGGATATCCGAACAAATATGAGTTGGTTGGATTATATGCAAGACTGGAAACCTAGGTGGGAGTTGAGACATGTTGAAGTATTAGATGCTAACTTACAAGGATCTGATGCTTTTATTAGACTAGTGCCAAAACTCAGAAATGGGATCTAGTATTGACGTACCAGAGATGATTTACAACAACTCCTTGAGAAAAGTAGCTGATGCAAGCAATTGGTTAACTCACCTATACCATGATCTTAACCTAATCTCGACAGAGGGCTCTACACCTCACCTTGGGCTATGACTAGAACAACAATACTACTATATTAACCGAATACGTTCTTTGGAAGCATGGCCACATCAAGATGCTAGTATCCGGTTTCCAAGTACTATACACACTTATGAAAAATATAAAATATTCTGGTGGAAATTCTTGAGAAAAGAAAATAAAGATAGAACATATTATACCATGCTAAATTTTGGACCTCAAATGACACATATCCATGAGGATCCTGCATGGTTCATCCCTAATTGGACTAGAGACTGGTGGCAGTCATTCAGCATCAACCTGATAGAATTAGATCTAGGTGCTATTTATAAACTAAAACGGGAAGTTGGAGAATCTCTTGAACAGGTCAAATATATTTTGTAGAAAAAACTTACTGAGGCTCAAATCCTTCAGTACTACGTTAAAAATGAACGACAATGGCTTGTCAAAACCCACATAGATGTCCACATGCATCAGAATAGACACATGGTCCTAAGGTCTGTTTATTCAAAGGAATGGGTTGTTGAATCCAACGTCTTTCAAGAATTGTATGGTCCCCCATACTTCGATGAGTTGTAAATATCTCAAAAGTATTTGGCTATGAGTGGGGCCTGTCCATTCAAATTGTCAAAAAGATTGAAAAGAAAGTCTTTGTAACTATGTCATGATAATATAATTAAGAAAGCCCTACTTTTCGCTCTGTCAATATGATTGAAAATCTATGTTATGTATTAAACACCCTAAGTCAATATTACAAGTAATTGTCAAAAGGAAGCATTAGTTGGGAGTATGACTGAAAGCTGCCATTTTTCAAAACAGCTTACATGTTTACGGTTCCGATTTTGCTTGATTCAATTTCTTTTTAGTGATCTAAGAAGACCATGCTTGAATAAGATTATACAAGTTCCACAACATTGTATAAAATATTGTTTTTGAAGATTTGTGAACACTTATTAACCACTTAAAAGATCTTACTTTGGAAAGTCTTAAAAAATTTTAGACGTTTTCCATAATGGTTATTGATTTTTATTTTATATTATTATTGTTGAATATAAATATCTTACTAAATGTGACTGGACTTCAATTACTGAGTTGATGGACCCAAACTGATGGGACGAGAGAGGCTTTACGGAAATGACGACACATCTGATAATTGGATGGTTTGATATGGGAGTCAAGACCCAAAGGAGCAATAAAAGAGAGCTCAGAATTGCGTGAATTTGTAATCATAAGAAAGATAAAGTGATCGTCTTCCTCATCACTTGAATGCCTACATATTGAGAAAGGGAATGAGGATAAATTAACATTATAAAAGGTGCAACACGTCACCTTTTAAGAGGCGCTATGCCTTGCATTCGTATCTAAACTTTTTTCCCATTTTGCAGGTAGAACGAAACAGGTATTTGTCAGATCTATCTTCCTTGAGTGAGGGGAGTTTAGGAAGGCTAGAGGAAATTGAGACATCCAGTAGGTCTAGAAGATTTGTATATTCAACTAGATGTCAAAAGACCAGAAGAAAATTTGAGAAACGCAATGAATTTTTTCACGGTCAAGGGGGGTCATGTTCCTATGGTGATGAGACAAAAGACAACCTCGAGGTGCCCTCGAGGTACAAACATTTAGTGAAACAATGGGTACCCAAGGATATTCCTCAACTGAACACAGAGTTTTGTGTGAATGATAGGATATATCAAATAGCACCGTCATCAATACATGGTTTCGGGTTGTTCAGCATGGATGGAATTAGGGTCCCTTACAACACATGTACATAATTGATGGAGTATGTTGGACCCTGTTACAACTACAAAGATTGGATGTGCCTGGTCCAATTTACAAAAAGTATGCGTAGCTATGGATTGTCAACAAACTATTTACAGTTGAAAGACAAAAATCAAAATAAAGGAGCAACATTGTACATGGACGGAAGGCCAAAGGCCACAGGGAATATTGCGGGGTTTATAAACAGTACACAGCCAGGGTCTACAATTAAGCAACCAAACTATGAATTTGAGGGGCATGAAGGAAATCGTGTTTTTGTAGTTGCCATTAAATCAATATCTGCAGAGGAATATTTTCTTATTAATTACAATTTGAACCGAGTAGATACAAAAAAGGTTACTATGGGAGTTGTACATATAACAATTTACCCAACCTTTTATTAATGAATTTAACATATTAAGAATTTTTTCATTAGTTTATTTCATTTAAATTTTTCCCATTTACTTCGCAGGCTAGTGATCGGGATAAAGCACCACTAGTAGATGGTCGGAGGAGTACATCTTCCTCGAGGGATCAGGTATACATCTTTGTAATAGTGCAAATATAATAAGAAAAAATAGTTGACTTTCACTATGTTTTTTATTTAGGTTTATGTAAGGGGCAACTCCTAGTTATTAGCAGATCGAGGTAAGTCACCTATGAGCATTGATCCGAGGAGTGGATCACGATCCTCTATGTTTTAGGTATAATCCATTGGAATTGTTCATATAATTTAAGGAATCTATCATGATATAACTCAATAGTCTTTTATATTTTTTTGTTGCAGCCCAATGAATCGTTGTATGAAACAACATCAAAAGAATGTCTAGTAGATCTTGAAGTGGCCGAGATCCTTAAAGATGATAGAGAAACTGGTGAAGCCACAAACCGGTTCACGATGATATACAAATTGTTGGAAAAATATACTGCAGAACTTGTTTCTCTACTTATCAAGTTTCCGTAGACAAGCGAGAACCTGGTAAGGATTGAATTGTTGGATCGGAAATCTGAATCCTTGGGAGTAAGTTAAGGAATATTGATTCATAAAATAATTCATTTATAACTTTATAATTTTCTCTTTTATATGATAGTACTGAATGTGTAAGATGTGGTTTGTATTTACAGAATTATCGAAAAACAGACAATAGTGGTGGAGGAGACATTGGCCGCAGCGAGGCTCGTGGAGAGACGTGGCATCATGAGCAAATTGCTCCACGTACTACATTGACTCCTTCACCATTGTTGTCGACTGAATAGTCGGAAACATGTTTTGACACACCACTGACCCCAACTGTGAGCGCACTGGCCACTAGTGACCGACGCACACCGGATCATCCACCGGAAGAGGTCAAAAACGAGAATCTTGGTAATATTGATATCGACGTAGTTGCATTTCCAAAATCTTCTCGTGTCACTAGCACGGGAACAATGGAGGTAGAATTTTTGGTCGATGCCAATCTCATCCCAATAAAGATCGATGAGGTCCCAGGTAATTAATATACGTTGATCAAGTTATTGTTTATAACTTCATTGTAATATACCAATAAAACATTTTCTTTCAACTAATTATGATCATGGCATGATCGTTTCGTAGGAAATGACGTTTTCTATTAACAAATGAATGACGTGTGCTTGGAAATCTTCGGGCGCACCATCCAAGAAAGGTGGGATAAACAACGAAAATGTTTAAAATATGAACTCATGCATCGGTTGGTTGGCCTGTTCGGAGACAAAACCTTTAATAAAGTCAAGGTCATGAAAAAGGCTTGTCAACATGTGAAGGTTGTCCGAGACCAATATAGGACACACCTTGAAAAAAACCCTAAGTATGCACGCCCTCCAATGATTTCACCAATGGAGTGGAGAGCTCTAGTGGATGATGGAAGGGAGAGGGCTCAGAGAAGAGAAGGAAAGATAACACCAGGCATAGGGAGGTATGCAATAGTTTCCTCAATGTAATTCAAAACCTTATTATTATTGAATATTTCTATATCAAACTTGGAACATCTAACGTATTTCAAGACTTGCATAGGCTGCTAGACACATCAAAGGCCACAAAGGCAAGAGTTGAAAAAATATGTCAGCATAAGCTTGGGCCTGGTGGTTATTCCAATTCCGCGGCACGATTTGTAAGTTTCGAGAAACCAATAATGCATGCAAATAATAAATTGCATTTTTTTTTCCGTTTTATTGCACCGGAAAATGTTAATTAATGATGTTATGCAAATATGCAAGCCGAACGATTCAATGAACAGCCCACTGAGGAAGACATGAAGCTTGGCTTCAAGGAAGGCTTTGGAGCTGTTGTTGAATGACGAAAAAGCTTGCCTGGCCAAACACAGTCTTCTGGTACCAATCCATCTGGTGCACAGGTAAATAGAATCTATATACTTTATTGAATATTAACCACTTGTGCAATCTATTGGTTATAAATACTTGAAAAATAATATTGATTCTGTTTGAGCAGGAAAGCAATGATCCCCCTAATGTCGAGGAGGGAGAAGAACAAATCAAAGATCATGCTTCTACTCCTGGTAATTAATTTATTCATATGCTAAAATTTTATGTATAGCATTGCAAATGGTGAACATTAATTGTAGTTCACCATATTTCAACTGTAGAGCATGTAGAGGGTGAAACTATACAGGTTGAGGCTGGACAAGAACATGAACTACATGATGTGGCCGCACCAGGTAAAAAAACACCTTTGTAATGTTTTTTTAAATGAAATACTTGTCATTACAATATTGAAATACAACGATGTAACATTTTCACATTGTTGCAGCAAATCCGAACCCCTTGCCGCAGACATCACCACAAGCACAAGATGAAGAACCAAGAACTAGAACAGAAAGTCCAGGGGTAGATGCTCATCTTAGAGATTATTTACCATTTATAAAGAGAAGAAAAAATACTAGTAAAAAGAAGTGACTCAAAAAATGTACTCGTCTAATTATTTTTGATAACATTAATATATCGTCCACGATTTTTGGCCTAATGAATGAATGAATGGTTTAATGGTTTAATGATTCAGTGTAGTAAACTGTTACCTTTGTTGAATGTCAGTGTTTATTGAATGAATGTGTTGACTGAATGAATGAATGGTTTATTGAATGTTATCTTTTATTGTATGAATGTGTTGACTAAATGAAACATTGGTTTAATGAATGTTAGGCTTTATTGAATGAATGGTAGATGAAAGTTCATGATGAAATATGGATGAATTTGCATGTATTTGTTTTTTTCAATTACATGCATTGGGTATGGGGAATTGAGAGTGATGTGAGGGGGGGAAGGGTCCATAAGAGCTTCCACCTTCATGTGGTTGGCCCTATTCAGTACAGAATATTAAATTATTCTCGAAATAGAGAGGATCTCAATGAATGGCTACGATGCTGGCTTTCTACAACCCACTAGCATGTCATCTAAATTTTGTCAATTTCTTGGAGCTTGTTGTGATGTTTGGTTGCTCATCATGACCAATTTCGAGTTTCCACAACTTCAAAGTCTGAGTAAATGATGCACTAGAATAAATATCCTTAACATTCTCTTTAATTTCATTGGAATCAATATCCTTAACCTCACATTGAACCCTTCCAAAATGGTCTATTTACCATTGAAGCCTGGCTTCTGAAGCATGATATTTGCAACTAATCTAGCATACATCAACAACAATTAGAAACATGCTACCTGTTGTCAATGTTCATCATTTTTTATGGCTGCAACTTAACTGAGGATATTCGAACTTGTGACCTATGTCTAGTCCCAAGGCTAACACCTTCAATCTTGAAGTGCAACTGATAATGGGAGACCACCTTCAAGCAACTTGATTCATTCTGCATGCATTTCATAGTGGGAGACGATGGGCTACCACCTTGCTTGATTCATTATGCATGCATTTCACTATGCAAGAGTCTCAAATCCTCTCTGTGCTTTCCCTAAATTAGTTTATTGATTCAGCATGACCCACGCTTGCCATCCGAAGAGTGTTTCCAGTGGTCTAGAGTTTCATCCTGACAATGGTGACAATTCATGGTATTATGTTTCCCTTCGGCTACAATACGACAAACTCAAAGCTCTCATACGAAGGTTTGTCTGACAAATGTGATGGTTTTGGTTTCTCGATTTAGCATGACCCAAACAACCACATTTGTCAGACAAACCTTAGCAGTGGACTATGAGTTTTCCATATTGCAGCTGAAGGGAAACATAATACCATGAATCGTCACCATTTCTAGATTGAAGCTCAAGACCATTGGCAACACTACTTGGACAGTGGGCATCGGTCATATTGAATTGAGACACTAATTCAAGAAAAATGCAGTGAATCTGAGACCGTTGCATAGTGAAATGCATGTAGAATCAATGAAGAGTACTGGGTGTCGAGAGAAATGGTTGTGGGACTTCGTATGAGAGTAAATGGTGATGGGAATTGATTGAAAAGGTCAGGCTTGAAGTTGGTAGCCTTGGGACTAGACATAGGTTGCAGGTTCGAATCTCCTCAGTTTAGTTCGTACCTAGTTATTCTTTCGATGCAAATTATAGATTTTATTTATTTTCCTTTATCAACTTTACATATCCCTTTATGTGTTTTCTTTATTTTCCTTTTTTAACAGTATGTATCCCCTTTTGATAATCAGAATTGTTAATATCAAGTCACTCGAGAATGAACGTAAACCTATCAAGTGTACTTTTAGGTCAAAAATATTCTTGTAGCAAAGCAATGAAATATCTTAGAAGCAAATGTAACAAAGCCCCGAAAGAAGTTCGCATAACATAGTGGTTTGTGTTTGCAGGAATCCTTCCTTTTATCCACTGTTTTCTTTTGTTGCACTTTCAAATTTATCTGCAATGATATCAACACACTACACATTATGGGAATAAGACGTTCACATTTGCATCTTCCACTACTACATCTAATTAAATATCATCTCCTTGCAACTCCACCATTGTAACACCACTCTCTTCTATAGTGTCATCTTCTACGAGAACACCACTCACTACAGCAACATATATCCATTACAACTTTTCCATTGTTTATTGAGTTTCTTGTACAAGCTCGACCTTTACCCCCAATATTTTCCTTATTGTATTTTGCTACAATCAATTCTTCTACACCTTTACTTGACTTGATAGCTTGAATATTAAATAATGCTAAGTATGGTTTTAGCTTGGAGTGAACACTTAGAGTTGTCGTTTCAAGTTTGATAATAAAAGCCACCTTTTAAATAATGGACTATTATAATAATTAGAAAATATTTTCAACTTTATTATAAAGGTAAAGTTAAATTATTATATTAAAATCATATAGAATTTATAAATGATTTTATAATAATAATTTAAACTTATTTGGCTTTGAACAAGAATGAGGCCTGGGACAAGGCATGGGACAACTTCAGGCATGGTACAACTTGGCATTTGCAATGAAGTAGGAAGGCTATAATATACCTGAATTTGGACAATGAAAGGCAATGGTCGTTTAAACATGACTTCACAAAGTTCAAGACTCTGAGGGTGTACTAGAAAAGATAAAGAGGAATTGTAGCAACATACACTTCCAAACAATATTGTGTTTTTTTTTTAAATTTTCCATAGGTGTTGGATAACCGATGCCCATGGAAAAGAAAACCAATGACCTTGCCATAGATCCGATGGCCAACGACATCGGTGCTCAATCATTTTAAGTGTGATTGGCATCGCTTTTTCGACCTCCACAATGCACAAAACCGACGACTTTGCCATAGCTTTGACGTCAAAAGACATTGGTGCTCAGCCATTTTCAGTTGTGAGAGCCATCGATTTTCTGACCTCCATAGTGAAAAATATTGATGACTATGCCATAGATCCGACGAAAAAAGACGTCGGATCCAAGCCATTTTTAGTTGTGAGGGGCGTCGGTTTTCTGACCTCCACAGTGAAAAATACCAATGGATATGCTATAGATTTGATAGCCAAAGACGTCGAATCCAAACGCTATTCAGTTGTGAGGGTTGTTGCTTGTCCGATTGCCATGGGCGTCGCAGAACCGACAACATAGGAGCTGTCGGTTTTAAACTGAAATTGGACCAACGTTAAAAAAATCCTGAGGTTGTTGGATAGTCGACATCAAAATGTAGAAAATATGACTTTTTGGCCGTCGGATTTGGGTCGAAAAAACCTAGTGTGGAGATCTTGATGGCACTCTGATTTTCACAATAGATGACTGGTGGAGTACTGAATCAAATCCCAAACTCTGACAAGATGCCCCACAACCAGATGCTCTATGTGGCTGCATTCACAACACCTCTATACTCAGTCTAAGCTTAAGAAAGAGCTAAAGCAACCTTCTTTTTGCTCGACCAACACATAGGTCCAGATCCAATCATCAAAACAAAACCATATGTAGACTTCCAATCTGAGCGCTCTCTAGCCCAATTAGAATCAGTATACCCAACTAGGTTGAGAGGAGACCCAGCTGCATAGAAAATTCCATGTGTATTTGTCCCTTGCACATAATGCAAGATCCTCTTTGCTTCCTTGCAGTGAAGCTCATGAGGCTCCTGCATGTTGTTAAGATTCAATATGCTAAGACAGAAAATAGCAGCATTGCATTCCATTTCACAATAATAGCATATACAGGATCACTGAAGAAACAACAAGCATAGCATAAACACAAGGGACACAGATTTATCCTAGGAAACCCTCGTGGGGTAGAAAACCCAGCAAATCTTCCTCAATATAGATGACCAACAATATACAAAGATGCAAACCAAAGACATGATCTCCTCCTCCTCCACAGCAGACCTCTCTCTCACAAGTGCGCTACATTTCAAGTGAGGGAAGTGTGTCAAATGAGGAACACACCTCCTCTATATGCACACATCTCCGACTTGTACTTTATATTAACTAGGTCGGCCACAACTTTACCACTAGGTTAAAAACCCCATTACAATTGACTGGGCCGACCCCAATAGGGTGGTCTAATAACCCTTTGACCCACATAGCACATACAAGGCCGACCCTCACTGGGGAAGTCTAATAACCCAAGTTATCACAATCCGACGGAGCAATAAACATATCCGGATATAGAATAAGATCTTCACAGAGGAATGAAACATCTCTGGAATAATAAAGTACAAATATAATATCCTTAGAAGTTACAATATCTCAACACTCCCCTTTAACGAGAAGGATATTATAACAACATCTACAGGAGAAAAGAGTCATCAACATCATACATGATACATCTATAAATCATTGGAAGCTTTCTCAACATCATCAGTAACTCAAGCAGTTACTGAAACATCTTCAATACTGGAACATCAACATCTTCAGTACTAAGCCTTTATCTTCTGTAGCACTCGAACAGCTACAGCAACATCAACATCTGGACCCTCAAGATCATCAGCATCATCATCACACGATCATTAGTATCATCATCATCATCATCACACGATCATCAGCATCGTCATCTAGACCATCATGATCAGCAGCATCGTCATCTAGACCATCACGATCAACAGCATCGTCATCTAGATCATCACGATCAGCATCATCATCATCTTGATCATTAGTATTAGTATCCACACCAATACAAGTATACATATAAGTATCCTCATCAATACAAGTATACATACAAGTATCCTCATCAATACAATTATCAATACATCAATACAAGTATCCTCATCAGTCAAGTATACACAAAAGTAGCATACTCTGCAATACACATGATCCTTCCTTTTGGAATTACGGGATTCTAGTCCATCAGCTCTGGTGATCCTTCCTTTCGGAAGTATAGGATCATAGACAATCCTTCCTTTTAGAATTACGGGATTATAGTCCTTAAACTCTAGTGATCCTTCCTTTCGGAATTACAGGATCATGGGCAATCCTTCCTTTTGGAATTACAGGATTATAGTCCTTCAACTCTGGTGATCCTTCCTTTCAGAATTATGGGATCATGGACAATCCTTCCTTCTGAAATTACGGGATTATAGTCCTTCAACTCTGGTGATCCTTCCTTTTGGAATTACGGGATCATGGAAAATCCTTCCTTTCGGAATTACGGGACCCAGTCTTTATAGAGATACCACACTTATACAATCCTTCCTTTCAGAATTACGGGATCCTTGTCCACTACTCACATCTTAGACAATCCTTCCTTTCGGAATTACGGGATTCTAGTCTAAGGATCAATATTTAAGACTATCCTTCCTTTCGAAATTATGGGATCACTGTCTAAGGATGATCAATCCTGATCTATTTAAGACACCTCTCATGTCTATGGAAAATGAAGTCCTATCACATACATTTTGAACTAAATGTTCAGGGACGATGCAGTCCTATCATGAATTTTCGGAGACAGATGTCTACGGGTCGATTCAGGGGATCAAAGTCCAGGGATGATGCAATCCCTACCTGTCCACTAAGGACTTCATTCTCGAATACATAGGTCTACGGATCAATTCAAGGGACCGAAGTATGGGGACGATACAATCCCCACCTATCCACTAAGGACTTCATTCTTGAAGACATAGGTCTATAGATCAATGCATGGGACCAAAGTCCGGGGACGATACAATCCCCACCTTTCCACTTAGGACTTCATTCTCGAATACATAGGTCTACGGATCAATTCAAGGGACCAAAGTCTAGGGATGATACAATCCCCACCTGTCCACTAAGGACTTCATTCTCGAAGACAACTTTCTACGGATCAATTTAGAACATGTGTTCAAGGATGATGCAATCCCTTTGTCAACTTAGACCCTATCTAAGGACCATCCACCAACCTCTCTATCGGCATCACCAATATGGGTATCCACATCATCGACCTCACTGACGATGAAGCCAATCTCATCACTCCCCTTTTCGAGGAGGGTCCCAACAAGCTTGTCTAAGAAATACTCAAACTTTACTCGAGGTAGAGGTTTGGTTAGTACATCGGTAGCTTGTTACAAATTCAAACTTTATAGTTCCTTTCTGCACCATATCTTGTATATAGAAATGTAAGATCTCTGTGTGCTTTGACTTATCATGGAACACTGGATTCTCTGCCATCTTGATACAACTCTATTTGTCACATAGGATCACAGTTGGTTCTATCTCTAAGTCAAACAATTCTAAAGCCATACTGCTTCACAACTAGTAGAGAAAGCAGCCATATATTCCGCTTTTGCTAAGAGCCACACTAGACTGCTTCCTGCTAAACCACGAGATCATGGTTGATCCCAGACAATAACATCCTCTCGATGTGCTCTTCCTGTCTGATACACTTCCTACCCAATCATCATCTCTGTAGCCATCTGAAGTCGTGATCTCCAAGATAACATAGATCAAAGTCTATCGTACCCTTTAGATACCTTATCACATGCTTTGCAACTATCAGGTGAACACATCTAGTTTTCACTAGATACTGACTCAAGGTGTTCACAGCAAGGCATATATCTGGCCTGGTATTCGTCAGATACATCAACAACCCAATATGTCTGTACAGAGTCACATCAACTAACTCTGAGGAGTCATCAGCTAACAACTTCAAGTCAGAACCCATGCAAGTGTCCATGATTGTACATTCAAACAAATCAATTCTTCTCAAGATTTTCATAGCATACTTTCCTTGGTTGAGAAAGATTCCTTCTGAGCCTTTTCATGCTTCCAGTTTTAGGAAGTAATGCATCAATATGAGATCTTTCATTTTCAATTCTGCAGCCATCTTATTCTTTCTTTTCATGATTTGTGTAAAAATAGATCATCCACATACAGTAATAGTATGACAGGCTCATCATTCATAACCGATCAACTTTACTTTTGGTAAAGCCCAAGCTTATCAAGAAACTGTCAATTCTCCCTTTTGTGACTAAACATCATTCACGCTCTGCATTGAGTGATCTTCTGCATATCTATCTGTGCCATCTCTCGTCAGATGGGTCTACTGATATGAGCCTCAATATCATTCGAACTCTGTGGTGAGTTCCTTCTTGCAACCACGTCATCTGTGTATAGAAACCATATTCAACCTTGTAGCAAAGTTTGAGATCCATATCACCCATGGTGATCATTAAGCTCATCAAATGACTATCGATCCTGAGTACCCATACAGAGCCTAATTCACACTTCTTCTTCAATTACACCATTAAGAGAATGGTCTTATCTAGCCACTTGGAGCAAACATCTGGTCATGATCCTCTTCCTCTTTCTAAGAGAATCTTCTAGCCACGAGCCTTCTATATTATGTTTGATTTGTAAATATTCTTGTTGAACATCCATCACTTGTTCGGTGTTCATCATTCTTCATGATCTTTCCTACAAATCAAAATTAAGTACATGATTAGTAATACTTCATAATCATCAAATCATGTTGACATGATAACCTATTATGCATACAGATATGATTTACATAGTTATGCTACTATCTTGACCAATACTTTGGCACAACACTTTTCCATATTTTGTATGCATACAGTGGCTATCTAGATGCCTTCCATCTCTACCAGAACATACTATCGAGAGTGTGCACAGCTCTCAGCATGTCAGCAAAGAGGTTTCATTCTAGACAAGCAGCAATGGAATGTTTGTCCAACTTACCAATCATATCCATATTAGTAGTATATTGTTCAATGTTATATGAATGTTTACACTCAGCATGATATATTCTAGGAATACAAATATGCATATAACTATTACAAGCAATATCATTTACTATTTCAAATAACAACTCAAATACTTATCTTTTATGTTTGTGTGGTTGCCTCCTGCTTGATCTTCTATATGACTTTTGAACTTCTATTCATTCTGTACGACTGTGCATGCTCAAGTGTGTGTTAAATTTTTGAGCATTAATTCACAATAATCTAGGATCTTCACTGAGAGAATAACATATACAGTATATCAATGCATGACAATCACAATAAGCATGACAAGCATCGCAAGAATCAAAAGCATGAGAGACAAGAGACACAGAGTTTCCGTGGGAAAAAACCTAAGGTGAAAACCCCACAACTTCCTCAGAGATAGAGAGAGCAATGGCTCAACCAAAGTACAACCAAAATACACTTGAGATAGTCTCCTAGAAGCAGATGATCCTCCTCGTCACTAGTGCACCACTTTCTGAGTGAGAGAGATATGACTTTTTGAATGATCTAAATAGAGATCTTCTGATCTCTATTTATAATAACCTGTTTTCCCAGTGACTTTATGGGGCTGACTTGTCTAGCTAGGTACATCCACAATATAATATATATTTCAGTGCCATCCCCACACATGGTGGTCTAATAAACCATCGACAAGTACACACACTTGCGACACTTATCAATCCACATGACGACACTTCCTTATAGAGGAATAACACATCTCTAATAAGGGTACAATAAATATATATGAAATACATAGATGAAATACATTCTGAAGTTACATATACATCAACGCTCCCTCTTAACTAGGAAGGTATTTCTCGACACAGATCTGCTAGACAAGTCTTCTTCTTGGGATCATCATCATCGATGCATCACCATCATCATTGTCACTGCTGCTGCTATCTCAACCAATCTTTGACTCTACTTTTCATAGGAAGTTCTACAGAGCCAGTCCTTTTTCATACTAGATGTAGGCCCACCACCTGCAGGTATTCATCATCACTGGCCATACTATGGAAATATCAGGTCTTATTACGTGCATCACAAAACCTTAAAAGAGTCTCTTGACTAGCAAGAACCCTAAAGAGCATTTGAGGCCTTTTTCATCCTATCCAGATCTCCAGGACTTATTACATGTGACCCCACCACAAAACCTCGAAAGAGAATCCCAAGACTGATTACGAGCTCAAGGCTCAACCTATCGGATCTCCCAGGGCACAAATTACATGTTGTCACCACAAAACCTCGAAAGAGCATCCCAGGACTGATTACGAGCACAAGGCTCAACCTATCGGATCTCCTAGGGCACAAATTACATGTGGTCATGGAAAAACCTCGAAAGAGCATCCCAGAACTGATTACGAGCACACGGCTCAACCTATCGGATCTCCCAGGGCACAAATTACATGCCATGGGACAAAACCTTGAAAGAGCATCTCCCAGATATCCCAGGGCACAAATTATATGCCATAGGCAAAACCTCGAAAGACTATCTACAGATCTCCCAGGGCACAAATTATATGTCCTCCCAAGCAAAACCTCGAAAGAGCATTTTCCAGATATCCTAGGGTACAAATTACATGCCATAGGAAAAACCTCGAAAGACTATCTGCAAATCTCCCAGCGCAGAAATTACATGCTTATCTGCACAACCTGTTCCACGGCCACAAAGTATCAACCTGATACTCACCATACATCATCCTGATGTACACATGATCATCCTGATCATCATCACTGCAACATCCTGCTGCATGTCATCTAGAGCAACATCCTGAAGCTCATCATCCATGATCATCCTAATCATACAATGCATCCACCTGATGCACACCAAGTATCTACCTGATACATATCATCATACATGATCCACCTGATCATACAGTGTATCCACCTTATACAAATAAAAATACATGATCCACCTGATCATACCTGATACATATCAACATACATGATCTACCTGATCATACAATGTATCCACCTGATACATATACAGATACATGGTCCAAGCATCCAACATGATGCATATACAAAATACATACACATGATCCAAGCGATCATATCCAGCATCCAACATGATGCGTACATACATATAAATGATCCAACTGATCATATTCAGCATCCAACATGATGCATAATATACATATAAATGATCCAACTGATCATATCTAGCATCCAACCTGATGCATACATACATATATAAATGATCCAACTGATCATATCCAACATCCAACATGATGCATACATACATATATAAATGATCCAACTGATCATATAAAGCAGAAACAAGAACATCATCCTGATGCTCATCATCCAGCTCTTACATCCACAGCCATGTGAAGGATCCTCCTTCCAACATGCTTGGAATGGATTCAGCAAATGTGTCCATCACTTCTTCCTCAAGGTGTCATCAATCTGAAGAACGCCAAGCCTCTCCCTGAGGTACTCGAACTTCACCCTGGCTAGTGGCTTCGTCAGCACATCTGCAATCTGCTCGTCCGTCACAACATACAGGAGCTTCACAGCTCCTCTCTGCACCATATCCTTGATATAGTGATATTTGATCTCTATGTGTTTCGACCTGTCATGAAACACTAGGTTCTCGGACAACTTCACACAACTCTAGTTATCACAGAAGATACTAGTAACATCCAACGGGAGATCAAATAACTCAGACAGTAGCTTCCGTAGCCATACTGCCTCACAACTAGCTGAGTAGGATGCAACATACTCTACCTCAGCTGTACTCAGTGTTACGTAGGACTGCTTCCTGCTAAACCAAGAGATCACACCTGATCCCATACTGAAGCAGCATCCAGATGTGCTCTTCCTATCTATAGCACTGCCAGCCCAATCTGAATCAACATAACCCTATATGTTAAACTTTTGATTCACCTCATACTTGAGCCCATAATCCACTATACCCTTCAGGTATCTCAGAACATGCTTTACAGCAACCAGATCAACACTCCTCGAATCTGTTAGGAACTGACTCAATGTGTTAACCGCAAAGCAAATATCTAGTCTCGTGTTCATCAGGTACATCAAGGACCCAATCATCTGACGATACATAGAGACATCAACCGGCTCAGATGAAGCATCACATAGAAGATTCAGATTCGATGCCATAGGTGTGGCCAATGCGTTGCAATCCATCATCCTGAATCTCTTCAGGATATCTACTGTGTACTTCCCTTGACCAAGGAAGATCCCACCTGCATTCTGCCACACCTCCATACCTAGGAAATAATGCATCATTCAGAAATCTTTCATATCGAACTCAGCAGCAAGCTTCCTCTTAGTATCTGCAATCAATCTGTCATCTCCTGTTACAGATAAGTCATCCACATATAGGAGTAGAATCACAGGATTCCCTTCCTCAACCTTGTAGTAAAGGTTGGAATCCACTTTACTCTTGGTAAAGCCCAAACTAGATAGGAAATTTTCCATCCTACCATACCAAGTTTTGGGATCTTGCTTCAAGCCATACAAGTCTTTCTTCAATCTGCATACATACGACTCCTTATCATGTATTTCAAAACCGAGTGGCTGCTCCACATATACTTCCTCTTCAATTACACCATTCAAGAAAGCAGTCTTGACATCCATCTGGGGTATTTTCCATTTCATTGCTGGAACCAGGGCAAGTACTATTCTGATGGAAGTATACCTGTCTACAGGTGCAAAGGTTTCTTCATAATCTATTCCCTCTTTCTGAGAGAAGCCACGAGCTATGAATCTTGCTTTCTATTTCTCTACACTGCCATCTGCAGCATGCTTGATTTTGTAGATCCATTTGGAAGTCACAACAGACTTCTCTTTAGGTCTTGGGACAACATCCCAAACATCATTCTTCATTATTGATTGGTATTCCTCAATCATGTCATCCTTCCATTCTTTCTTTTTTGTTGCTTCTTCATAACTGGAAGGTTCTTTGTTCATAATGTCACATAGTAAAGCAACATAGCTGCTATGTGATCTGGTTCTCTTCTTTGCTCTGTGTTCTTCTTTTGGAATGCCAAATCTTTCTGCATCTTGAATGAGCTCTCTATCCCATGCAGGTTTTCGCTTGTGAGAATTATCCTCACAGGGTGGATCTACAGGTTCTTACGGATCTTCAAACTCACGAACAACTTCTGGAATTGCTTCAGTCATGGTAGTGTCTTGAAATCTAGTTTCCTTAGGTTCTTCATAAACCTCGATAGGTGCCTTCCTTGATTTGATGAATGCTGAGTTTTTATCAAATGTTACATCCCTGCTGACATCAATCTTCTTGAACCCTGGAAAGTATATTTTGTAAGCCTTCAAGCTTTCACTGTAACCCACAAAGATACCCTTCTTTCCTGAAGGATCTAGTTTGGTCCTCTTTTCCTTTGGGACATGAGTGTATACTGGACAACCAAATATTCTGAGATGGTTGAGTTCAGGTTTCTTGCAATAAAAGACCTCTTCTGGAGTTTTGTTGTTCAATATCTTGTGGGGTGTTCTGTTCTGCACATATACAACTGTTCTAGCTACTTCTTCCCATAGATGCATAGGTAGATCCTGGTCATGAAGCATTGCCCTTGCTGCTTCCATGATGTTCTGTTCTTCCTTTTTGCAACTCCATTCTGTTGAGGATTATAAGGAGCAGTAAGCTCCCTCTTAATCCCTGAATCACTGCAAAGATTCTTGAAGTCACCTGAGGTGAATTCTCCACCATTTTTGGATCTGAATGTTTTGATCTTCTTGTCAGTTTGATTCTCCATCAAGGTTTTGAATCCATTGAACTTGTCAAACACCTCATATTTGTTCTTCAAGAAGTATACCCAAGTCTTCCTGGAGAAGTCATCAATAAATGAGACATAGTAAACATACCCACTTAGAGAACTGGATGACATAGGACCACATACATCTGAGTGGATGATTTCAAGGATATCCTTTGACTTGCTTTCACTGCTTGGGAAAGCCTTCTTAATGTTCTTACCTTTTGCACATCCTTTGCAAACACCTTCATGTTTTTGTCTTGATTTCAGGAAGACCCTCTACAGCCTTGCTTGCAATTGGAAGTGCCCTATAGTGCATACGAGCAAGTCTTCTATGCCAAAGCTCACTTGGCTCCATGGATTCATGTACCATGGCATGTTCAGGTTGTCCCTTCAATTTATACAAACCTCCCTCTTGCTCTCCAATCACTACTACATCATCTATGGTCTTTCTCTTTGGCCACATTAGGACTTGGCCATCCACAAATGAAACCCTCATACCTTTTGCATCCAATGCAGAGATGGAGAGTAAGTTCTTCTTGAGCCCACGTACATAAAGGACTTCTTTCATCTTCAAGGATTTTCTAGAATCTAGGTTGTAGGAGGCTTCACCACTTCCCTTGATTGGGTATTGATAATCGTCCCCAAGTTTCACCTTATGGGGTGATTCATGTTCACATAGATTCACAAAATATTCCTTCAACCCAGTCATGTGTTTGGAAGCCCCACTGTCAATCAACCAATCATTAAAACCATGGGAGATAGTACATGTGAGAGCAGAAATTAGAACATACTCTTCTTCACTTGATGAGTCATCATCACTATCACTTTCTGCCCTAGCTTTCTTCTTTGGGGGTTCATCATCTTCGGCATCATGAGCATAATATCTTCTTTTGTTATTCTTCTTCTTCTTCTTGAAGTTGTTGTTGTTTTCTTTCTTCTTCTTGGGACAATCTGAAGCAAAGTGTCCCTTCTCATTGCAATTGAAGCATCTGAGATATTTCTTATCTTTATGATAATGGTGGTGTGAGAATCTCCTGTTATGAGATGATTCCTTCTTGGACTTGCCTTTCCTGCATATGCTGTGAGAGCTTGATCTTCATTTCCCATCTTTTCTTCTCGGGCCACAAGCCTAGCTTCTTCTTGAGAGAATTCTTCCTACAATATGTTGAAGGAGATCAACTTCTTCCTTGCGCAAATTCCTTGAATAAAGGAATCCCATGACCTAGGTAGGCCGTTTAGAGTGGTCATCACCACTTCACCATTCTCCACCATTTCATCCACTACTTCTAGTTGTTCCTTGATCTAGGAGACCCTTGAAAAATAAGATTGAATGGTTTCTCCATTCTGAAACTTTACTCCTCTCAATTGGTTCCGCAGGGTCATCTTCCGATTTATGTTCTTCCCTTCAAATAGCTTTGTCAAAGAGTCTAACATCTCCTTGGGTGTATTTAGAGAAGACACATGGGGTATGAGATGGTCTTTGATAGAATCAGCAATGATTCTCTTTGCCTTGACCAAGTTCTTCTTATGCAATACCTTAGCCTCTTCATCCTCTGGGATAGGGATGTCTTCTTTTACATATGAGTCCAACTCATTCTCTTCCAGATTAACCCAATCCTATACTTCCAAGCTTGGAACTTATCAGCTCCTTCAAGCTTATCCTCAAGCTTGGTGTGGTGAGACATCTTAAAGAGTACTTCAAATGGAAATAGAAAAGATTTAGGTCTTACCACTTGAAATGCTGAAAATTGGATCTGGTCTCGGATTAGGGTTTGTTAGAAAAACCTTAAAACATCAAAATGTGAATTTCAACTTTCTGAAAGGATAGAAAGATGCGCCTTGATGAGCTGATCATCCTAGTGTATTCAGAATTTGAGATCAGCAAAGCTTTACCCTTCAGATTTTCCTTTTTGTCCTCCTGAGTTCACTAGGGAGAGCCCTAAATTAGGGTTTGAGTTTCCCGGAGATCTACCCAGCCAAAAATCTCGATCCAAAGCTCTAAACTTCGATTTTTGCAAGGCGCTTCCAGCTATGTGTTCAGATTTCATAAATTCCTATTTTTGTGGAAACCCTAATGTTTAGGGACAAATATGAAAATGCTCAGAATTGAATTCTGATTGGACAGATAGATTGTCCTTGATGAGTAGAGTCAATCTACTATACTGCGTTTTCAAAATATGTGGAGAGAAACCCAATAAACAAGAAACTCAAGTTTTCATCAGTGCAAAATGTCTTCTTCTCAGGTTAGCTCTGATACCATGTTAAATATTTGAGCATTAATTCACAATAATATAGGATCTTCACTGAGAGAATAACATATACATTATATCAATGCATAACAATCACAATAAGCATGAGAAGCATCACAAGAATCAAAAGCATGAGAGACAAGAGACACAGAGTTTCCATGGGGAAAACCCTAAGGTGAAAAACCCCACAACTTCCTCAGAGATAGAGAGAGCAATGGCTCAACCAAAGTACAATCAAAATACACTTGAGATAGTCTCCTAGAAGCAGATGATCCTCCTCCTCACTAGTGAGCCACTTTCTGAGTGAGAGAGATATGACTTTCCGAATGATCTAAATAGAGATCTCCTAATCTCTATTTATACTAACCTATTTTCCTAGTGACCTTATGGGGCCAACTTGGCTAGCTAGGTACATCCACAATATAATATATATTTCAGGGCCGGCCCCACACATGGTGGCCTAATAACCCATCACCAAGTACACACACTTGCGACACTTTTCAATCCACATGACGACACTTCCTTATAGAGGAATAACACATCTCTAATAAGGGTACAATAAATATATATGAAAGACATTCTGAAGTTACATATACATCAACAGTGTGCACTAGTGTCATCCTCATGATCTCATACACAAACATACATTCATTATTATAATCTCATTATTATCAAAACATTATAATTCTAAATAATCTTGAATATGTATAGTCATCATCATAGATAATAAACATTAGTATTCAAGGTTTTAGGGAAGTATTCTTTTACTCATGCATATTCTTATTTGATCATAGGACTCTTCTGGTTAGTTAAATCATCAATCAAGATAAGAGACATAATATGCGTAAACCCTTGATTACTTACATTTCTAACTTTATGAATAAGCATAACCAATCATACCAAGTATACTTATATAAGGGATCCCAGCACAAGGTAAGATTCTAACTTGATATAGGAAAACATACCTGGATTAGTATACCTAAACAATATCTCCTTTGTTCTCTTCAATGATTTAGAGATCCTGTGCTAGAATCTGCATATCTCATAGGTTAAGCATAATAGAATAAAGGAATCTGCATATCTCATAGGTTAAGCATAATAGAATAAAGTCATACATACCTTGTAAGTAGACCTTCTATGTGATCAAAGATTATGGATGAGTCTTTTTCTTCATGTCTTCATGGCCATGGAAATTGATTTGTCTTTCATGATGTACCTGTATCTTGTTAGCAGACAACATCAACCTCATACAACACCACAGTGCATTAGTACAATCATATAGCCCTAATCAATAAATATCTTCTATCACGCATTCATAATTTTACTAGGGTGATAAAACAATTCTATCATTAATAAAGATTGTACTAACCTAAATAATATGAAGACAAACATATTATGAACTTAATCAAGAATTAGATTTCAAGACATACCTGCATTTCCTCAAGTCATACCTGTCAGGAAATTCTTGTAGTCTTATTATGTAAGGCCTTAGCCTCAACTCCCCCTGAAACTGGATCTGGGGCTCGATTAGGGTTTGTCAGAGAAACCCCAAAAATTCAAAATTTGACTTTCACACTTCTGAATGTATGGAAGAATGTGTCCTGCTGAGCTATTCAAACTAGCATACTTCAATTTTGAAATCTCCAAAATTTGACCCCTCAAATTTGCCTTCGAAACTTCTGGATCTTCTGGATAGGATCTCGAACTAGGGTTTTATGGAGCCCACCCTTCTGCCTAATCAAAAGGTTCGATCCAAGGCTCTAAACTCTTATTTTTCTGAGGAGCTTCCAGTCGTGGTCACATACTTCAAAAATTCCAACTTTTACTGAAGCCCTAATTTTCCATCTTTCCGATCAAAATCCCGAACTGGGGTTTGATCAAGCCCAATCTTCTACCCAACCAAAAAATTCGATCTTGGTCTCTAAATTTTGATTTTCCTGAGTAGCGTTCAGCCATGGACCCCGATTCCAAAAATTCTAACTTTCTCCGAAACCCTAAATTCCGGAAGCCATGAATGAAGGTGCTCCAAAAATAATTTTGTTTTGACATAAATATGTACCTGATTGTTTCTGCTGTAACTCCGACCTTTTCGATCCACAGGGTCTAAAAAATGTTTCTATGGTATCCTAACCTATAATCTTTTCATCCCGATAGGTATGAACTCAATTGGATTTTCTGAGAAAGAGTTATGCCAAGTGTCGCAACGTGACCTATTTATGGGATAAAACAGGAGAGCGAAATTGTACGGAGTGCCACGTGTCACTGGTTCAACTTAGGCCTCTAACAAAGTTTCTTGAGATAGTATAGTTTGTGTACTATCTGTCACGTCTTACTAAATTTCATTTGGAGCTTCCTAGCCCAAGTTATGACCTTTTTTCCTAGGTCACCTGATTATGACTGAGATCTGGAAGAGGCAGAAACCCTAACTTGTACTGATCATAACTCACAAAATACAATGAATATGAGGGTTTCCTTTGGACACAAGGTAACTGGGGATGTTATCTACGACCTGTAAACTTTTTAGATCTTGAACCTTTTCAAAAATGCATTTATAGCGAAAATTCCACGATGACTGGTTTTTTCTATATAAAACCCAAACCTTCAAATTGTCACAAGTGAAGCAAGTGTCGTAAGTGCCATACATTTCCTTCCTTTAGGTTAGCTCTGATGCCATGTTAAGATTCAATATGCTAAGATAGAAAATAGCAGAATTACATTCCATTTCACAATAATAGCATATACAGGATCACTGAAGAAACAACAAGCACAGCATAAACACAAGGGACACAGATTTATCCTGGGAAACCCTAATGGGGTAGAAAACCCAACAAAGATTCCTCAATATAGATGACCAACAATATACAAAGATGCAAACCAAATACATGATCTCCTCCTCCTCCATAGTAGACCTCTCTCTCACAAGTGCGCTACATTTCAAGTGAGGGAAGTGTGTCAAATGAGGAACACACCTCCTCTATATATACACATCTCCGACTTGTACTTTATATTAACTAGGTCGGCCCCAACTTTACCACTGAGTTAAACACCCCATTACAACTGATTGGTCTGACCCCACTAGGGTGGTCTAATAACCCTTTGACCCACAAACACATACAGGGCCGACCCCCACTGGGGAAGTCTAATAACCCAAGTTACCACAATCCGACGGAGGAATAAACATCTTCGGATATACAATAAGATCTTCACAGAGGAATGAAACATCTTCGGAATAATAAAGTACAAATATAATATCTTGAGAAGTTACAATATCTCAACACATGTATCTGGATACAGCACTGACTGCATATGATAGATCAAGTTGAGTATGTGTAAGAAACAAAAGACTCCCAATCAACTGTCGATTCAAAGTACTATCAACCAAAGGTGTAGAAGAACCATCCTCAAGGATGATCCCTGAAAGAAAGGGGAATGTTACTGGTTTGCATTCACTCATATGAAATCTTTCAAGTAGATCTAATGCATATTTGAACTGTGCAACTCTGATTCATGAATCACTCTAAGTGACTTCAAGACCAAGAAGTTGCTTTAGCAGTCCCAAATCTGACATAGAGAAAGAGTTGTGCAAAGTTGTTTTGATAGATCTAATGCATGAAGCATTTGTACCAGTAATCAACAAATCATGAACATAAAGAACAATAAGAAGTAGGGAGTTACCATCAAGTATCATGTAGACATTTGAATCTGATTTGCATCTCTGAAAATATTGTGAAAGTAAGAAAGAATCCATCTTGGCATACCAAGCTCGGGGAGCTTGCTTAAGCCCATACAAGGACTTCCTCAATCTGCACACAAGTGAAAAACCATCAATATACCCCCCATGTTACTTCAAGTAGATCTCCTCCTCTAGATCTCCATGAAGTAAAGCACTCTTAACATCCATGTGATGGACTTCCCAGTGCTTGGATGACGCAAGAGCAAGAACAAGATGGATGGAATCCATCAAGGATAATTTTAGGGGCGAAATTTAGCCCATGGACTATTTTTCCCTGTCTTTTTCCAAAAAAAGATTCGCCAATTTGCATTTTTTGAAGCCCCATTTCACCCAATTTTGATGGGGTAAAATCTTTTCACTCTAAAAATCACCAAATTATTATATAAACTATATAAAATCCTTAGAAATTGAAATAATTTTAGAAAAATAGCGCCAAATATTTTATATTTGACATTTTAAGAATTGGAAAGATTCGCCAAGGTTTATACACTTTTAAATAAGTATGGGTCCTTAAAATTATCCCTGGAATACATCTTAGCAACAGGTGCGAATGTATCAGAATAGTCAATCCCATGAACTTGGGAGAAACCCCTTGCAACTAATCTAGCCTTATACTTGCTTGTGACTCCATCAGAATCCATCTTTGCTCTACATATCCACTTGCATTGAACAATCTTCCTCCTAGGTGGGAGAGAGACAAGTTCCCGAGTCTCATTTCTTTGAAGAGATTGATACTCTTCTTCCATAGATGCTACCCATCTTGGATCTTGAGATGCCTCAAGGAATGTTTTTGGATAAGATCCAATCATAAGAAAGCATCTCTTAGCTAGAAATGGATCTGTAGGAAAGAATGCAACTCTTGTATCTTGGAGATCAATAGAGGAAGTAGGAGAAGTAGTGGCCCATCTAGAAATAGGAGTTGAAACAATAGGTACTAGATCTTTAGGTTCTTGTGGATCTGGATCAGCATTCTCACTTCTTCATGAATAATATTTTTCTCAATATTCTTTGATGGATCTTTTCCATTCAAGCAACCTTTGCAGGTGCCTTGGGAAAATCTAATATTGGGAAGGACTTCAAGCACCTTTTGAGTTTGCATGTCTTGCAAATTCTTGTAGTTGAGATGTCCAAATATTTCATGCCATAGTCTACTCTCTTAATTTGCATGAGTGTGAAGAGTAGACTGCTTGGAGAGAGGAAGAAAGTGAGAGAACTCATATAGTTTCGAACTGTGGTTTGCAACACCTTTTGCAATGATTTTTCCTCAAACCATGTCTTGTATTTCGACCTCATTTGGAGAGAAGATCACCCTCCTGGGCTCTCCAGTAGGGATAATTTTAAGAACCCCCCCAAAATTTATATGTATAATAATTGGGCGAATCCCCATGATACATAGAAAAGTTTGAGGGCTATTTTATAAAGAATACAATATGTATATATAATTTTTTGGCAATTTTTTTCATAAAATTATGTAATCCTATAAAATATTGGTGAAACTTTCATAAATTTATAAAATCTTGTAAAATTTTGGCGAATATTTCATTGAATTATAAAACCTTGCATAGTCTTGGTGAATATTTCATAAAATTTTAAAATCTTGGAGAATATCCATCCTATTATATACTTTGTGCCTCTATTGTAATGCTTATGCATTATTGAAATGGAAATACTACTCAATTGGAATTTTCTCAGTCTTGAAACCAAGTATTATAAATCATTGATTCAAAGTGAATAGTAATTATTTGGAATAGTTATTGAGTTCCATACAAGAGGTATTTTCATGTGAACCCTTTTTCGTAGATTGCACATTATGATTCCGTAGTGCATGTCTAAATGAGATGTGTCCAACGTTGGCTGTGAAATTTATAATCCTTCTTCCTCCATTATAGCCAAGTATCAGACAAATATTATGCCTTGCGTTAAACAATATTGCAAATAAAAGCAACATAAAAATAAAATCTGAGCATAAGTTACAAATCATAATGAGGTTTAACATTTATGTATAGAGAATAGTTTCAAACATTTTTCAAGGAAAACCTCTCCCTCTCTTCCCCATTAGAACCAATTGAACTAACTCACTGAATCAAAATACTTTCAATGTGCTTGTTAGCACTATAGTCTACCCTGAAATTTTCTTTTTATCTTTCACCAGTTCGCCAAGTCTCCCGCTAATTCTAAAAAACTCTAAGCATGTACAATCTATCATTATAAGCCTTTACAAGTAAGTGAAATCTTCTAATCCTCCTCCTATATGATTTTACAAGACCATTTTTTACAAAATCATTATTGTTTTTAAAACGATTTAGAAAATCATTATTTTAATTTTAAATGATTTTTTAATATTTATTTGGAAAAAGGACAAAAGGTTTGTTTATACTCAATCTTGATTATCCAATTCAAACTCAACTTCAAAGTCATAACCAAACATCACTTATATGAGCCATCAAGTGCCAATGTGACCAAATATCAAATATTTATAAAAAAAATATTTATTTAAAATCATTTGATTTTATATCTTAATTTTTTTTAGTTTTAGTTTTTATAAAAAATATTTATTTAAAATCATTTGATTTTATATCTTAATTTTTTTTAATATATTTTAATTTAAAAAAAATGTTTATTTAAAATCATTTGATTTGATATCTTAATTTTTTTTAATTTTGGTTTTTATAAAAAATATTTATTTAAAATTTTATTTTTTTTTATTTTTTTTATTTTTTTTTTCAGTAGTTTTGGCAAAAAGCTAGTTTTAGAAAAAGTCCTATTTCTAAGCTTACGTCCAAGTCCTTATTTAAATTCATGATTGATTCCCATCACAGAAACACTAAATCCTTTTTTTTTTAGTTTTGGCAAAAAGTTGGTTTTAGTAAAAGGTCTTATTTCTAAGCTTAAGTCCAAGTCCTTATTTAAAGTCATGATCGATTCCCATCATAGAAATACCAAATCCAAGTGTTGTCATATCAAGTATCCATAGAGAAATAATGAGAGAGCCTTGCATTATAGTGCAGATTGCGTCCATATTATTTAAATGTAAATGGGTATATTAAGACATCAAAACTACTCTCCTTTATGCATGTGGGATATACTCCAAAAAAAAAATTAATGTGTCGATGGATATTGCCAAAGGAAAATGTATATCAACCAACGATGATCACTAAAGGAGAACATGTGAGTGTCAAGCCATCGCTCAAGTGTCATCAGTGGATGTGATACTGATTATACCAAACATACAAGTGCCCGGTCATCCATTTGCTAGTAAAGTGCCAAATGTCATGAGTGTTGAATGCATGACCACATAGTGTTGGATGTTGATGGATCATCCAAGTATCCAAGGTCCACATGGGTGCTATTGATGTGGGAGTTTCAGAGATTGAAAACATGTGCATGAAGTTAAGCGACCATTATGGTATCATGGCTCATATTTTGCAATCCAATATATCTCTTAAGGTAGATTGAATGGCATGATTTATTGTGGTAGAAAGAGTAATGTAGTATGCGTTGGTTAAGAAAATCACTAGTGACAGAATCAATGGATGCACATTGCATATGCAAGACATACCCCACCAGAATCTTCCCTTTAAAGTTAAATCACAACACTATTGGAGGATTATTTAAACTCTATACGTCATCCCTGCCTAAATTCCAAAACAAATTTTAAGTATTTTTAAGGGTCGGCCCTGATATATTCCTACAATTGAGTATAAACTAGCATATGATGTGCCTGAATGTTCTAAAGATTGTGGATGTGTAGACATGCACCTTAGGTATCGAAGTAGATGGAGGAAGCAGGGTATGTACCTGACACAAATTTTGTACTGCATGATGTGGAGGATGAGGCAAAATTATTTATTACAAATCTGCCAATAGAACCTAATGCTGGGGTGTGGGGAGCCTTGCTTGGTTCTTGCAGAATTCATGCCAATATTGATCTAAGAGAATGTGGCTGAAAATATTTTTGAATTACAACCTGGGGACAATATAAAGCTATAATCTAAAATTTATGTTGCAGCTGGAAGTGTAATTACTAATGATATAGTGAAAGTGAGAGTAATGAAAAAAACCAAGGCTTGAAAAAGATACCAAGATGCAACTTGATTGAATTAAATAAGAAGGTTCATACATTCATTGTGGGTGACAAATCTCATGATACAAGCTATTACTACAGTGGCAGATCCCTAGTAATTAAGGCCTCATGAATGCACACTCACCTACAAAAGGATCACCATTTTGTCCATGATTGAATTCTCAAGTAAAAGCTAAATAAAGTTTGTGTCAACTAATAAATCCTATTTAGTTAAATAAGGCTAAATGAAACTTCCTAAGACTGACCAATCACATTTAAGGAGGCCCAATCCTTGGATCTTGTATAGATAGCCCCTTCTATGAGTTTGCAATGTAGCCTCTTGTTGGCTGACAGAGAATATTGGTTAGAGTGTGCATATCTTGTAGCATCAAAAAAAAAATTCCATTCATAATATCAAAATACAATCTTCATGTAACATTTATACAAAGTGAAATGAGAGTGACATACTCATTCTAAGCCATTTTCATAGTGTTCTCTATAGACTTTGTTAAAAAGGAGCTACCACACTAAACTGAGTAACTCCCTGAGTGATCATTCCAAATCTTAGCATATAAAACAAAAAAGATAACTCAAGACCATTTTATTTGTCAAATTTCCAACAGAAACAAAAATGACATAATTTCATATGGACCATCCTGCAGACACTTAATAGACATTGATGCTTAGATATCTAGCAGAGAGTGTATCGCCATCCACATGTTCTTATTTAGAAATAATGTTTTGAGCCAGATGTAAACACTCTTTTGATAGAGAGTCCACTTCAGTATTCTGCTCCTTGTAAACATGAGAGAAGGTAATGCTAGTGAACTGCCTTGAGATGTCCCTTAGTTCTAGAGACAAAGCAAGCAATCCTATGTTGTGAATGTGGGTTTGATGTTTCATCCATCTTATGACCAGTGTTAAGTCTCCAAAGACCTATATAATCCAAATTCCCTTATCCAGAGCCAATTTTAAGAGTAAGTAGAGGGCCTTAAACTCACTAGTATTATTTGTTCCTACCCCTAAGTTTTCCTTGACAAAGAAGTAGTGTGAATATATGAGATAAATGACAAAACCCATCCCATAGGCTCATCTTGAGTCTTGCTGGGCTCCATCAAAGAAACTCCATGGAGAGTTCTTATCTATCCACAAATTTCCAATAGTTCAAGGTGCTTTGTAGATGCTAGATGACTGAAAGGAAGACACTAAGGCCAAAACCTAAGTTGTGATCCTTTTAAACATACACTAGCAATATCAAAGAGGGATCATCTTTAACAAGTCGATTTTGGTAGTGGAAGTCCATATTTTGAAAATGGAACATTAATGCCAATGTGTCCAAATGATTTTATTTGCTTCTATGATGGAGCTGGATAACATGTAAATTGGTGAATTGGATGTCTTTATCAGCCACTTTCTATTCATTAGAGACAAAAGGCTATGGTCTAGAAAGCTATTTACTATTGTTGATAGAAAGCTGTTTGAGTTCAGGAGGAAATTTCTAGTGAATTCTTTCAGATTTGAGAATTCAGGGCCAATTACATCATTTATTAATCTGCATTTTCATATACAAAAATATTGTGATAATTCACATAAAAACCTCGTAATTGAGACCTTGAAAACAACCCTTCCCACATATCTGACTTCAATACATCCACAAAAAATGTGGTTAGCCTTAAGAATGTGCAAATGTAAAAAATTTGCGAGAGGCAGATACAACAAATCTCAAGAAGGACAGTTGGCCTTCACCATTATTCTAGACACCCCCACAGACGTTTTGAATGGGAAAAAGATCCTACATAGAAATAATACAAACAAATGATATATTACAACCATTGGTGTCAAGATAAAAATAATTTCCCTGTAAAGAAAAAAGTTAGTACACACAATCCATCATGTCAGTAACCCAAAGATAGCAACAACTACATTATAACTTTGCATGTCTATCTGGAAAATTTTTCCATAAATCAACGTATATACCTAGAAATTTTTTCCATAAATTGACGTCAAAATAGAGAAGGCTTTCTGATATGGAAAATAAAATCCTTTCTGATCTAGAGACTCCATCACAAACACCCAGTTGATTTCTGGAGCCTGCACAATAACTGCCACTGTTGAAAATTTATCACTAAAAAGTAACTTTAGATTTCAATAGATACAACTAACTTAATACAATGTTGACGATGAGGTGAATGAAAGAACACTCACTAGTTGTTTGATAGAATCCAAAAGAACATCAATATTCCAAGATGATAACCATTTCTAAGTCTGACTACTTGTTTTAGTGTTAACTAGTCCACACAGATTAGTGCCAAACCAAAACATGGACTAGTTTTGGATGGTTTTATCCCAAACCAGCTGAGTCTTCCCTATCCAAACCAGTCCCACTAGTGGCACTATTTTGCCAAAAAAATCCAAAACAAAAATCCTCATAGCTTACCCTTACAACTGGCTATAACACAATGATATCAAATAGAATTAGTTGTTTATATAAGTGTTAGGACAGGGATGCATAATATCTCTAAAAATATAGAGCCCTTCTTGTCATTAGCAATATCCATGAAATGGGATTAGGTTCTCAACTTCACAGCATTATGCCACAAACAAAATGTATTCTCAATCTCCACTACTGCATAGCTGAAATGCATGTTTCAAAATGCTGAAATAAATCAAACTGAAATTTGCATTCAACCATTGCTTCCTTACTTTCTCATGTACCATATTGCCGTGATGAGAAAGAGGTGTCTCTCACACAAACACGACTATTTCTAATATGGCCCAAAAAATGGGAACTCTATTATTTTCAATGTGTTTTCCCTCTCTATGAGATATGGAAAGTCAAACTTGCATATATTATACCCAATGATGAGATGGGGACCAACTTCACAAATGAAATCTTGTTAGGAATATGCTATCGCATCCATCCAATGCCATGAAAGGATCTCATCCAACAACGATAGGTAGCTTCAAATCAATCAAATGAGAGAAACATCTCTAAGCCAAAGCTCACATGTATCCTAGTCCATCATGTTGAAAAGATCCCTTCTTGTCAACATCCAATATAACAACAGTGAATTAATGCATAAAACCAATCCTAAATAAACCAACTTTAGATCTGTTTGGGTTCATTAAAAATATGTATACATGCTTGGAAACTACTCTGGACAGATTTTGAATATGGTGCTTGTTTGTCAACATTATATGGCATTGTTACCATATCCCTATTTGGCATCATAAAACATGCTGAAAACACTAATCATCTCTACAATATGCGATACAGGAAAATCCAAATTTATTCCTACTCAATCAGATCTGAAAGCTTAATGAAAGGAAAGTGTTCCAGAAATAACACTTCTAACTCTTTTTCACGAATATATCCAATGGTCATTTTATCCTTCCTTATCAGGGTTGCATTCAAAGTTCTCAAATGGTGGATGGATCATACTGGAATTTTGACCCCCTTGTTAATCATAACGATATACTAAATTATCGTTTCTAATACTAGGAAAATTTATGCAATTTAAATCCATAAATCATCACAAGGATTTTTTAGTTTCCTAAAGGCTAACCCTAAGTTGGTTTATCTTTTGGCTTTCAAATTAATTTGTTAAGTATGCCAATCCCATAAGAGAAGTTAATTCTTGGTAGGAGAAACCTTTAAATAAATTTGTAAGGAAAGAGTCCTATGATGTTATTAAATTCAAGCAACCCTCCAAGGATATCATAGATCTGTTGTGCTAGGTGTTTGGAGAAAAAGACACCAGTAAATTCTATCATTATATGTTTTCCCTGAAAAACAACATAGTGCATGATGGCACCAAAATGTCACTAGAATGAATTCATTATTATAAAATCCTGAGTAGTTGTAGGACTTACCTTAGACTCAACCCTTTCTTATGGTGTCTTATTTAGTATATGTACTTTTATATGCCTTGAATTTTCCTGGCCTGACTCCAACCAAAGGAAAAAATGTATAGGGTTTGCTTATACAATATTGATATCCTAAAAATGAGCAGAACATTATAAAATACTATTTAATCTGAAGTCTAGCTCATTAGACCAACTCGATCAAGTCCAAGAATCTAAAGTTTGCTTTCTCTTGCAACATGGTGTCAACAATTGTTGACATTTGATGTTTAAAATTAGTTGGAACCATCAGGTAGCCTATAGATTTCAATCACTTGGCACCAATGGGAAGCTTATTTCCCTTCTAGTTTTCAATCTTTGAATCCCACAATTCCCAACTCAAGAGGTGCAAGAGGTAGGGGTATAGAATCTAGAGTACTGTTTTGCGTATATTGAAAATTTTTGTAAGTCCTATTTTCTCTGTGTGAGATCCAATGGGACCGTATCCATCACCAAACATCCTAAAATTGGCATCCCAATTTAACTTTTAATGTTAAAAATTTAAGTTAATGGGTAAAATATAAGTAAAGGTAAATGTCGATATTAAAAGTGAAATACAATTTCAAAGAAAAGGTCAACTGGATGACATGACTAGGTTGAAGGTGGTCAATTAGATGACAAATGGTGTTTATAAGATTGGGTTTAGAGTTTTAGGGGGGTTTGGGAGTGGGGGATTTTTGGTTTGAGGGGGGGAGTAAGTAACTCACTTTCCCAAAGGGAAAGGAAGGGACCAAGAGATATTTTAATCATGATCTATCTCGTTTGTTATTTTCTTAGGTTGACTCAATCTGCAGGTATGTGACAGAATCAGCACAACAGGACCAGCTGACTTAGACATTGCATTGATCCATTGACTGGCTTTGGGATGAACTGACCAGTTTAGACCAAGTCAATGGCTCACCTTTCCTCTTGTTAAGCTAGTTACTAGCCCAAACCATTTTTCCCCAAAAATGGCTCAAACCAAGTGGATTGGTATGAACCAACCGGTTATGATAACACTGCAATAGTGTGTGGAGCACAAGTAAACCATTTTCCAATGGAGTGATGAAGGGCTTAAGTGGCACTTTTTAGAGGAGAGAGAGCACTTGTGGGAGATTTGTGATAGTCATAAATCCTTTCCCTAGTAATGTGGTGTTGATGAGTCACAATGCATAATCCAATGATTATACATTCACTGGGCCTAACCAAGGCTGCATACCACACAAACTTTTCCATAATAGTTTCCTTTCTTGTGGTATGTTTCCTCCAAGTTAAAAAGGCCAATCCATTAACACGATCTTCGTATGCAATTCTCGTCACATTTTTATTTTTGCTTATAAATCCAATGGATCTTCACTTGTTCGAAAGTAATTGCAAATCAAATTTCTAAAGGCTTTGTTAAAATACAAAGTGTTTATAGCCCTAAACTGCATATCATACTAAGTAAACACATCATAATTCTTGAAATCAATCACTGTGTGTTCTAATGAAATGAATAGTAAATGCCAAATCCTAGGGCTCAAAAAATTTGATGTTGGCCATGCTCTTGTTTTCCTTCTCAATAGAAGTAATTACTATTTGGACTCAACAATGTTGGGAAAGGCTAGTTACTATCTATGCAAATCGTTATAATGAGTTTGTATAGTCCTCAAGCATTGTTAGTGGTAACTTGCCTAGTTCTGAGGTATTCATTGTACGATAGAAGTTATTAAGCAGGCCTTTTTAGATTGTCATCATGTGACTGAGTAATTGCCTAGTTCTATCTTTTTGCCTGCCACGTGTTTCACATATAGTCCTCATTTGATATGCAGTGAATCTGTATCACAAATACATTTCTAATTTCTAGCTTAGAAGTTTATTGATCCAGCATGTTGTGGTATATCTGTCTTTCTTGCAAGTGATAGTTGGCTTGGTCTGCAAACTGTTAGCCTTAAGCAAGATACTTTCATCATAATGCCTAATTGATCCCATTATAATTAATATTGTTTATAATTGTTTCATCCCTCTACTTTTGCAGTAATTTTGTTTCATCTTTTTTTGCCATGAAGAGATTGCCAATAACAAAGTTGATCCATACATTGATTATGAAGGGTTATAATTGAAATCTGGCAAATTTGAATATGACTCGAGATAATTGATCGATGATGGATGCATTACATAATGAATCACAATCATTAATATTGCATCAAGAATATTTATTGTGCTAAATAAGAGAGTCACACTACTAAGAGAGGGAAAATGTGGCACTAGATAGATTCACATAAATCTTGGGAGGATATTTTGGTGAAATTTGAGAGGAAGCTGCTCAATCTGGACAAGGAAGTAAGCCAAGACGTGGAGAAGTTGAAAGAATAAAGCAAGAAGAAACAGCAAAGGCTTCATGAACCGACTAGGGAAGATGATCTCAAGAATAGTTGGAAGATTGGGTTCTTTGGGAAATCCAAAGAATCAAAAGATGATGAGGACAGGTAACTTCTAACCTCCCCTGCTTATATTAGATCTCTTTTCCTGTTTTCCAGTCAATGTCTGAATTTTTTTGTTTTTCTACTCCTTTAGTATAACTTTAAATTCTCTTCAAATATGACAAACAACTTTAACAGCATAGTTAAACACGACAAGGGGTTTAATTTTTATTGACCATTTCTCAAATTGTTGGTTTGTACAATTCTGTATTTTTTCATGCTATTAATATAGATCTCTTTATGGGCCTACCAATCTATGGTCTAGTAGTAAGGAAGAGCGCTCCCCATGATGATGACTCAAGTTCTAACCCCACTAGCACACCCCTATTCTCTTCTTCCTCTTCCAATTTCTCTTATTATCTTTTCTTTTAGTTCAATGTTTCCCCCCCCTTATTTACTTTATTTTTAATTTATTATAGATCTTGTCTTAACTTAAATTATCTAAACTTTCAACCCAAATCGTGGGTAGTTCAGGAGAATAATAAATCCACCAAGCATTATGAGTCAAATTCACCTACATGCTTAAAATTGATAAAAGTAAAAGGTTTCCTGCAAGGCTTGATGAACTTCAATAGTTGGGTTTAAAAAAGTAGAAGCTTCCCACATATCATCCAATAAGCATTCTTATTAGTAGTATGACAACTTTAATTAGAGTGGGTGTTAAATTTTGAGTATTAAATCACAATACTATAGGATCTTTGCTGAGAGAATAACATCTACAGTATATCAATGCAAGACAATCATAATATGACAAGCATCTCAAGCATCACAAGAATCAAAAGCATAGAGACAAGAGACACAGAGTTTCCGTGGGGAAAACCCTAAGGTGAAAAACCCCACAACTTCCTCAGAGATAGAGAGAGCAATGGCTCAACCAAAATACAACCAAATAACACTGAGATAGTCTCCTAGCAGATGATCCTCCTCCTCCTCACTAGTGCGGCACTTTTCAGAGAGCGAGTGAGTTACTTTTCCGAGTGAGTAAAATAGAGATCTCCTATCTCTATTTATACTCACCTTTTTGCCCAGTGACCTACTGGGGCCGACTTGTCTACTTAGATACATCCACATTATATTATATATTAATTAGGGCCAACCACATATGGTGTTCTAATAACCCATCAGCAAGTACACACACTTGCGACACTTGTCAATCCTCATGACGACACTTCCTTATAGAGGAATAACACATCTCTTATAAGGGTACAACAAATATATATATAATACATAGATGAAATACCTTCCGAAGTTACATATACATCAACACTCCCTCTTAACTAGGAAGGTATTTCTCGACATAGATCTGCTAGACAAGTCTTCTTCTTTGGATCATCGTCATCAATGCATCGTCATCATCATCGTCACTGCTGCGACTATCTCAACCAATCTCTAACTCTACTTGTCATAGGAAGTTCTACAGAGCCAGTCCTTTTTCATACTGGATGTAGGCCCACCACCTGCAGATCTTCATCATCACTGGCCATACTGTGGAATCCTCAGGACTTATTACGTGCGTCACAAAAACCTCGAAAGAGCATCCCAGGCTGTTACGAGCACACAGCTCTACCTATAGGATCTCCCAGGGCACCAAATTACATGTGACCTCACCACAAAACCTCGCAAGAGCATCCCAGGCTATTACGAGCACACAGCTCTACCTATAGGATCTCCTAGGGCAACGAATTACATGTGGTCATGGAAAAGCCTTGCAAGAGCATCCCAGGACTGATTACGGGCACACAGCCCAACCTATCAGATCTCCCAGGGAACCGAATTACATGCCATAGGACAAAACCTCGAAAGAGCATTTGCCAGATATCCCAGGGAACCGGATTACATGCCATAGGAAAAACCTTGAAGGACTATCTGCAGATCTCCCAGGGCACCGAATTACATGTGTAGCTAGGGTTTTACCCCTAGCTTGTGCAAATGAGCACCTACTAAGGAGAATGGACTCCTTAGTAGCAGTTCAATAATGATTAAATGTTTAAGCTAAAACAACAATTAACAAACTACTCTAAACATTGCATGAGACATAAATGAAAGATGTAAAAAATGGTTTTATATTAATGTTACCTTGGGTGTCAAGGTTTGATGAAGCCCTTTGCAGTGTCCAAGAGGATGCTCCAAGCTTCAAGAATGCTCCTTCTCCTTCTCCAATGTTGGGAATGGGCCAAAGGTGGATCTCAAGGTGAAAATAGTTCAAAGGTGAACTAGGGTTTCGAGAGAGATTTTGGCAGAGTAAGGGTGCTTGTGATTGTGGATATGGAATAAGGGATCTCCATCACCTATTTATAGTTTTTTGGTGGTGGAGTGCTGGCCCATGGTTTTGGGAAACACATGGTTTTAGGCAGCTGTATAGGGTTTTTTCCTCCTTTTCCTCATTATTTTATATTTTTTATTCCCTTTTTAGGGGATTTTTGCTATTTTTGGAGGAAAAGGGGGTTTTTTAGCCTTTTTTAGGCTATTTTGGTGGTTTTGTGGCCTTTTGGAGGCTTTTTAGGCCTTTTGGAGGCTTTTTAATGGGATTTTTTGGGATTTTAATGGAAATATGGTAGGAAAATGGACAAATGAGCCATATAATGTGGTAAATGAGCTAGTGAGCACTTTTTGGGTGTTAACAGATTGCCCCCTGATGTGCGAGGGCAGGAGCTCATCGTATGGCCGATGGACATCATAAGTCATGAATGGTTTTCCTGGGATGTGGAGAGAAGAGAAGAAACAAACTGAAGCCCGGAACAACGATCCCGAACAACTGCAAGAGCTAAAAGTACATAACCTCAATAATGGATGAGGAATCATCTGATCATATGGGCGAGGCGGGCATTCCCATGCTCGTATCAGGATATAACATAACAATAACAATGGGGTCCAAAAATGGGGACCTGAAATATACATGACCTCAAATACTGAATGAGGAATAATCTCAATATATGGACGAGGCGGGCATACCCATGCTCGTATCAAGATACATAAACATAACTGTGAGGCCCAAAAAGAGGGACCTGTAAGATACATAACCACTGTGTACATCATAAGTGTCCAGAGGGGACACAAAATCTGGGACATACTGCTGAGCTGACCATGTCTGTGCTGAAAAACTGATACACTGGAACAATCAACAGTGCTACTGAGCGTGGTACCAAAGAGGTGGATGAGCTGCTGGGTCAGAGTGACAAGGGGTACACTCACAATGGTACACTGAACTGGAACTGATTTGGGACTGAAACTGGGTACTCAAGGAAGCATAGAACTGGATGGCTTCCGAATACAAACGCCAACGCAGCCCGGACATCCACGGGAACATATAACTGGGCGTTCCGAAATGACTCACCAATGTGCTAGAGTCGGGGGAAATCCGGGGTCTTCGACTAAAAACTGATGGGGTATAATCCTACGCGATCCTCAACGATGCGATCAAGGTGCTGAAGTCGAGCATGGGAGGAACAACCACGCAGAGAGGCAATGATGACTCCTCTCAGAATGGTCCGTAGGCACTTACCACAGATGATGATAAGTCCAAGGCGTAGGGACCTCTGGGCCTATCCTCTGGAATAGAGGAGCTGTCGTCGACAGAGGGAGACCTGCAACTATCAAGGCAATGATGTTTCCTTGACAGGAGCGCGAGGTACAAGACCGAAATGTGATAGAGCTGATGGTAGGACTAATAAACTGTGGGGGGACAACTGGGCAAGTAGAGCGGGTGGACTCAAACTTCCTTTGTTCAGAGTATGATAATGGGAATGATCTGGCAGCATATGAAACTGACTGAGGGGAAAGGGATCATAGCTGTATTGGATCGGGGAGGATAACTGGCTGAGGGAGACTCAAGCTGGTATACAATGGCAGGAGACTGCAGAATACTCTGAACAAAGGTGACCTAATTGGGGGTGCTGCCGAGATGATCGATCATAGTGCCATGGGGCACGGGAAGATACTTCTTCATGGGTTAAGGAACTAGAAGAAGTGTGTGTAAAATGGTACTGTCGTGTGGATTTTACGAGCCCAGGACAGTTCATGCTCGTGGTGGCTTTCAATTTTAAGGAGTCTGAAAGCGATAAGAAGACTCTGAAGTGATGGAATGGTACTGTCGTGTGGATTTAACGAGCCCAGGACAGTGTATGCTCGTGGTTGCTTTCAATTTTAGAGAGTCTGAAAGCAAGTAAGGAGACTCCAGGGGGTTTCTTTTTCGTAGATTTAGTCTCCAAGGCCCAAAGAAGCATAAAAGGATGCAATGAAGAACTCTTCTAGCCGGTGTGACTAGAGTATTCCTTTTTCGTAATTAGTCTACCAGGTCCGGAAAAGGGTTAAACTTATACCAGATAGACGCCCTTTCAGGTACTTTAAGGAGCATGAAAGGAAGCAAGATTGCTCGGCGATCTTTTCATTCTTTTAGGAGTCAGAAAAGAGCTTAACGGAAACTCCCTAAGTGCCTTTTTCGTAAAGGACTTGTCCGGCCCGAAAAAGGGATAAAATTATACCGAACAAAAGGAATGGCCAGGCAAGGAGGAAGTGTTCAATCAAAGTTTAGTAATGACGACCAAGAACGAGGGTAAGTGGGAACACTGATGGACCTCCTTGCGGGGGAGATGAAATGGTGGCAAAATAACGAAACATTTGCAGTATGACAGGAGTGAATGGCTCATGTAAAAATGTGGAACAATCCGACAGCGGCCGATGTGGCGCGCCAACCGAGGCAGCAAGGTGTCGGGACACAATGTTGAAATTGTACCAAGTGAGAGCGAGAAATGATCTCAAGCATCATCACGAGCTCAGAAAAATGAATCCGGCGATATAAAGGATGTCAAAAACGAGTAACGACCGATGTGGCACGCAAACCGAGGTGACGGGGGCACTTTGAAAAATACCCAGAAAATCTGAAGGTGAGGGCGAGGAATGATCTCAAGCGTCATCACCAGCGCGGAAAAATGAATCCGATGATATAAAACATGTGAAAAACGGAGAACGGCCGATGTGGCACGCAAACCGGGGCGACTAGTGGCGTCGGAAAAATGGGTAAAAAATGACAGGGTAAAAAATAATGCAACGAGTTGACCATTATGACGGTCGCGTCGTGCTGGTTCCAGTGGTGGAAACGGTTCGGAAAAACAAAAACAAAAAAGAAAGTACTGTACAACGCAGACCAATGAGGCCGCGGGTTTCTTTTTATGGGTAAAAACGCTTAAGGTACAACCCATTACGAGGGTTGCGCAAAGGACGGCCTTCAGAGTCAGCTAAGATGTATGCCCCCTTGCCGAGGCAGGTCTGCACGACGTAAGGGCCTTGCCACATGGATTCGAACTTCCCTTTACCGGTTTTGTCATGGGCTTGGTCGTAGGCGAGGACTAGGTCCCCTTCGCGGAAAGTTCGAGGATGAACATGTTTATCATAGTCGGCTTTGGAGCGGTTTTTGGCAGCTTCGATGTTCTGGAGAGTGGCCCGACGGTCTTCATCGGCTTGTTCGAGGTGCAGCAGACGCTGCTCGAGGGGGGTGGTGTCAGGGAGAAGCTCAACGGCGATCTGTAAGGCAGGGATCTGACACTCGATGGGGAGAACAGACTCTACACCGTGAACTAAATGAAACGGTGTAAAACCAGTGGCGGTCTTAGTGGAGGTGCGATAAGCCCACAAAGCAGGGAACAACATGTGGTGCCAATTGGACTTATGCTTGTCAACCGTTCGTTGGAGGATGGTTTTAAGGATTTTATTGATGGCCTCTACTTGGCCGTTCCCTTGGGGGTAGTAAGCAGAGGAAAATTGGTGTTCATATTTAAGGAGGGTGGACAACTCACGCCAAACGGCATCTTCAAAGTGTGAACCGTGGTCAGAGACTAACTGCTTAGGTACCCCGAATCGAGCGATAACATGGTTGAAAAAGAAGCGTGCAGCAGTGTCGGCGGTACAATTGAAGGTAGGCATGGCTTCCGCCCATTTGGTGAAGTAATCAACAGCGACAACAATATATTTGTGGCCGTTGGCCGACTGGGGTCGACATTCCATAAAGTCTATGGCCCACTTACAAAAGGGACCAACGGTGACGACTGGGTGTAACGGAGCAGGAGGTGTCCGGGCCTTGGGGGCAAAAAGTTGGCAGTTATGGCAGTGTTTGACCGCAGTGATGCAGTCGGTGAAAAGTGTGGGCCAGAAGTATCCGGCGCGGACGACCTTTTGGGCGGTGGCCATCCCTGAGAAATGGCCTCCGCAGGCGCCGCTGTGGCAGTCATTAAGGACGTGTTCAGCTTCCTCGTGGGTAAGGCAACGACGAAGAATTGTGTCAACCCCGCGCCGGTAGAGGACATCGCCTAAGAGGAGATATCGAGATGCCTGGTGGCGGATGCGACGGCGTCCATTTCGTGTAACTTTGGGTCTGAACTTCTGCGTGCGTAGGTATAACAAGATATCACCGTACCATGGGTCATCGGACGAGATAGTGAACAGGTGATTGTCGGGTAACTCATCGGAGATTGGTTTGGCCGGGAGAAGGGAAGGGAGATCAGTAATGAGTTGGGCAAGCGCGAGGGCTTTAGTGCTCTTGGGTGTTTTGAAGGTAAGGTCATATTCTTGGAGGATAATAACCCATTTGGCAACACGACCTTGCAGCAGCCGCCGGTTTAGAAGATATACCATGGGGTTAGAGTCGGCGACGACTGTGGTATGACTCATTAAGATGTAGTGTCGCAATTTTTGAACGGAAAAGACCACTGCTAGGGCAAGTTTCTCCTCATATGGGTAACGTAGTGGTGGACCAGATAAGGTCTGGCTAACATAGTAAATGACGTGCTCCTGGTGAGAAGCGTCTTCTTGAACCAAGACTCCAGATACGGCATGCTCGGATGCCGATACGTAAAGGATGAAGTCTCGGGTGAAATCCGGAGGGGAAATCAGAGGAGCTTGTGTGAGGGCCTTCTTCAGGGCCTCGAATGCAGCTTCTGCTTGTGCGTCCCAGACGAAGGGTACGTGGGTACGGAGTAGGCGCAAGAAACCGTGAACAGTGGTGGCATAATCCGGAACGAAGCGTCGAAGGAAATTAGATCGCCCTTGCAGACTTTGGAGCTGCCGGAGCGTGCGAGGGGGGGGAAGGTCTAAAATAGCTTGGACTTTTAGAGGATCAACAGTAATTCCTTTCTGGGAAACAATGAAACCCAACAATCGGCCCGCCGGTACGCAAAAGACACACTTGTGTGGGTTCAAGCGAATTTGGTATTTGCGACACCGCAGAAAAACTTGCCGAAGGTCGTTAAGGTGGTCTGATCGTTTCCGGGAACGAGCTGTGAGGTCATCGAGGTAGACTAACAGGATATGGACCAAGTCGTGGAAGCAATAGGTCATAGCCCGCTGGAACGTGGCACCAGCATTTTTGAGGCCGAAAGGCATGACGCGATAGGCAAAGGTGCCCCATGGGGTAGTAAAGGCAGTTTTGTACTGGTCTTCCTTACAGATCTGAATCTGATTATATCCAGAAAAACCGTCCATGAAGGAGAGGACCTCATGCCCCGCACACGCATCTATGAGTTGATCGATGAACGGCGTGGGGAAGTTGTCCTTGGGACAAGCATAGTTTAAATCATGAAAATCAGTGCACACGCGGATGGTGCCTTGCTTTTTGTTAACTGGAACTGGGTTTGAAACCCACGTGGTATAGGCAATAGGATAAATGAACCCTGCCTTGCGCAGCTTCTCAATCTCGGCTTTGATAGCTGGGAGCTTTGAGGGATGAATGGGGCGCTGTTTCTGACGAACGGGGGTACATCAGGCCATGTGTCAATGCGGTGCTCTATAATTGCGGGGTCGAGACCAGGCATTTCGGTATAAGACCAGGCAAAGACATCACGGAATTCTTTGAAAAGGTGCGTGTAGTCCTCAATCTCTTGCTTACTGCAAAATGCTCCTAAAGTGATGAGTTCAGGGGCACGTCCTGGGGCAGCGATATCAACTTGGATGACAGGTGAGATGTTGGCCATGTTACCTTCCTCGAAGGCATCTGGAGCAGGAATAGGGTCCTTGAACCAGTCAACCTTGGTGGGGAGGAAGTCTTTGGATTCGACCGCGTATTGGGTAGCGGAGCTAGAGGAAGACGCTTCTGGGATGAAATAGGAACGGTGGTGCATGTCATCCCAGGGATAATCCGGGGCAGTTAGGGCCTAAAGAATCTCCTCGTCAGTACGGAAAGTCTGCGTCGTCAAATCGGTTGACGAGGGGGTAGTGGTGGAAGAGATCATATAAATGGTATTAACCTCTCCGGAAGGTGAAGACTCTGGGGGGTAGATCTCCTCAATGGTAGGTGGTGTCGTCTCAAGATCCAGATTGTTCATCTCATAGAGAGCCGCTCTGTAATCCGGGAGATCGGGACAATGATGTGAATAGTGCCCGTAAACACCGCATATGGCACAGGAGTGGTTGGTACGTAGGGACTTATCTTTAGGCTTAGGAGTGGGGTTTAGTTCGACAGTTGGGATGTTGGGGTCATCGTCGAGCATTTGCATGTGCTTCTGTAATGCGGGTAACTGTGGGCATTGGTGGTCGCATGGCCCAACTCGTCACACAGCGAGCATTTAGGAGGAGCACGAAACACTGGAGGGTTCTTGACTGTCTTTGGAGGCGGTACGGCAGTGTAAGGTTGTGGACCTCTGCCCCCAGTGGGTTTGGGAGTAGGAGGAGGTGTCGTGGAAGACGAAGGGGTAGAGACACCGGGAGGTGGCTGAGTAGTAGTAGCCATGGGTTGCACCGGCTGGAGGACGACATCTGGTGTCGGCGGGCGAACGGGAGGCGAAATATACCATACAGGTAATCCCAAGGTTAACCCAGGAAGGCTAAGGGTAGCCATGACCGGGGCGCTTACTACTCCTGATGGAGGAACTAGGAAGGGGATCGTATGGATTGGTGTAACACCAATGTGGCTAGGTACCAATGGTGGTTTAGGCAACAAGGATGGTTGAGTGTTAGGTGGTAGGATGTCGTGGGACAAGGTACATAAATCAGACATTTCGGGCGTGGATGACGGTGGAGGAATGGATTGAAAGGTGGAGGTCATCGGCGCGTCTGAGTAGACTCCAGGCCCCGTAGAGGAAACAAACGAGGTGGTGGCAGGAGAAACGGGCTGTTCAACCATGGGGAGAACATTTTCCGGTGCCGCCGGAGCACTGGGATCATAGTATGTGAGCTGGTCAATCTTAACCACGCGTCCTTCATGGGGGAACATCATGGTGCGAAAGACAGAAGAGGCAACCGCCCACATGGCATACATGTAGCTGCGGCCAAGTAAAAGGTTGTAATCCAATTGGGCATTGATTACCTCTATGTCAATAAGGACTGTTTTACCACCTAACTGGACGGGGACATTGGCTAGGAGGCCTTGGGGCTAAGCCGAACGACCGTCGTAGGCGCGTAATGCAGTGGTGGACTGCTGGAGAGGAGGGGATCCAAGCTTCTGCCATACAAATGTAGACATGACGCATGTGGAGGCACCCTCATCGATGATGCATCGATGGATAACAAGATTCCTAACGGAGACAGTAACTTGGAAGGCTAAGCTGGAAGGTAGACGTGGTTCAGACTGGTCTAAATCAAATGCCATCAAATGCGAATCGGTTGGGTCAATCCCCCCAATGGCGGAAAGTAAAGTCTTGCGCTGGGAAGGGCAGTTCTTCAAGACTTCTAATGCAGACATGGCTGCGGGAGATTGGGCTAGGTCGTCTACGATGTTGTAATTTGACGCAGCACGCGCGTTAGGGTTATTGTTGATTCGGCGAAGTGGGAAACGAGGTGCTTTCGCAGCGCCATCTATGGGAGGCGGAGGTATACGTAATGCCTGATCGGTGGGATGGGCGTTAGTAGGTTTATCCGTGGGAGTGGATTCAGAGGTGGAGCCATATTGGTTCCGACGAGTCTGGAGGTTGACGTCAGCGGATGACATCATCAGTAAGTGGTGGGTACCTGAGTCAAACATGGGTTGATCAGGAGCAGCGTAAGTGATCTGTTGTTGTTGGGGTGCATTGGCTTGATGGGGAGCCAATGGCTGAGTGTTCACTATGCCTTGGGTCGGTAATGGGTTTTGCAGCACCAAAGGGGGTTGTTGAGGTTGGGGGGGGTTGGGTGGTGCTTGGGGGGCCGCATGCCCTTGGAAATGGGCCTCGTCAACCCAGAGCTGCCGAGCTCGCTCCAAGTGTGGGAAAGCATGGGTGTAGTGTCCATAGACCCCGCAAATAGAACAAGGGTGGTTCGTTCGCAAATTGGGGTTTTTAGCCTGCTTGGGCGGGCGATCAGGGTTTTGATTAGCGGGGGCCGCATTGTTGTTGTCAGGGGGATTAGCCGGTTGACCATCTTGGTCGGCAGGTTGGTTGTTCCCCCGATTACGGCCCTTGCCGCGGTTCTGTTGGCCCTGGTTACGTTGGTTATTCTGGTTTTGCTGCGGGTTCTGTTGGGCGTAAACTTGCCCTTGGGCAGCAGGTGGATTTTGAGGTTGCGCAGGTGCAGGAGCAGGCTGCGGAGGATGATATGTAGGTTGAGGCTGAGCAGGTGCAGCAACTTGAGGGGGTTGCTGATAGGACTGCGGAGCAGGTTGTGGATGTGCCGCAGGGGCTGCCTGGGGCGGATAATAAGCAGGTGGTGCTTGTGAAGGCGCAAGAGCTGGGGCAGCCTGCTGATGGTAGTAAGGCTGAGGGGCGACTGGAGGAGCATAAGCAGGAGTCGCATACCCGAAGCACTGAGGTGGACATGAAGGTCCATGGGAACGGTGATGTGTCATGGGAGCATACGAGTTGGTTGCTCCAGACTGTGAAGTAGCCCGTGACAGGTCGGGGCCAGGGGTAGGACGTGCTATAGAAAATGGTTGGGGATGCGAAGAAACACGGCCAATGATACCATCTGCAGCGTGGGATGTCCCCGGCGCATCATGCTGGGAGGACTCACCGCGAGGGGCGTCAGGTATAATGGTATAAAGGTAACCCGATTGGGCGTAAATGAGGTCGAACTGTTGTGCCTTAAGGATGGCTTCTTCTTCAGACTGGGGTCTTTCTGAGGCCACATCCTTAGCGATAACCGGGAGAAGGGATTTGAGGAACCAATCTAGGAAGATACGGTCGTCAAGTTTGATCTTGCATAAGCTACGGCATCGACGCCACTCATGGATGTGGTCCGTGATATGGGTAGCCGTGTTTTGTCTACAAGATAGAAGGATCTCAACACCCGCGTCATAGCGGACAGGCAACTGAAAGAACTACAGGAAGGTCGAGGCCAGGGAAGCAAAGGTGGCGTGGGTCCCATGAGGCTGCTCAATATACCACTTGGCTGCAGAGCCAGTGAAGGTGCGCTGTAAGAGACGAAGGCGAACAGAGTCGTCCACTATGGAGTTAGAGGAACACCATAGGTGGAAAGACATGATATGGTTTTGTGGGTCCTCACCGGCCTTGCCCTCGAACTTAGGGATGTCAGAGGGTAGTTTGGTAGGCATATGAGGCCATGTAGGGTCGTGTCGAATGGGATCGTTGGTCAATCTGGCCAAGTCAGGTAGGTTAAGGCTAGCCATGAATGGCAGACTGGAAGAAGGGTGTGACACAGTAGCGCTATGGACCAAGTTGGGGCCAGTGCCCCCAAGTGGAGGGACAAGATTTAGGGTGGTGCCCCCAAGTGGGGGAACTGAGGTAGTGGAGGATGGTCTAGCACCACCATGGGTAGTGTGAGCCACTGATGTAGTGGGGATGGGTATTCCCGCTGTGGGTATAGGTACCGTGAGGGGAACGGTAGATGGTAGCCCCATGGAGGGCATACCAAAAATAGGTGTAGTAACTGGTGTAGTGGTGGATGTGCCACCAATGGTCCCTATGACAAATGGAGTGGAAGTCGTACCAGCCATGGGGCTAGTAGGGGCAGTATAAATAGGGTTCTCAGACTCTTCGTCGAAATCAGAGGTAAAGCAAGGAGCGTCACTATCTGGTGACGGAGTCCTACGTCGCTGACGAGTGGAGTCAAGTGACAAGGCTCTAGATCTGTGATGAGTGGTATCAACGGATAATGATCGGAATCTATGACGTGTGGTGTCAAGAGAACCGTGCTGTGGGGGCTCGCCCCTGAGGCGCCGAGAATGTCTCGGGGGCTCAATGGTGACGGATGGTGTCAAATCTCTGTGGGTTGAGGTGAGTATAAAAACAGCTCAAAAATCCTAATGCAACCGAGTGTGCAGGAGGAGAGCTAAAAAACAAGGCACTCAGGCCAACAACCAACTCAAAACACCCACTGCAACAGCTGTGCTACAATAGGTGGAGTAACAACAAAGATGGTCAGAATACCAACAAGCAGCAGGTTTCCTAAAAAAGAAAAATGGTGGTCTGCGAAACCAGAGATTCTGGGTTCGATCCCCAGTGGAGTCGCCAAAACTGTAGCTAGGGTTTTACCCCTAGCTTGTGCAAATGAGCACCTACTAAGGAGAATGGACTCCTTAGTAGCAGTTCAATAATGATTAAATGTTTAAGCTAAAACAACAATTAACAAACTACTCTAAACATTGCATGAGACATAAATGAAAGATGTAAAAAATGGTTTTATATTAATGTTACCTTGGGTGTCAAGGTTTGATGAAGCCCTTTGTAGTGTCCAAGAGGATGCTCCAAGCTTCAAGAATGCTCCTTCTCCTTCTCCAATGTTGGGAATGGGCCAAAGGTGGCTCTCAAGGTGAAAATAGTTCAAAGGTGAACTAGGGTTTCGAGAGAGATTTTGGCAGAGTAAGGGTGCTTGTGATTGTGGATATGGAATAAGGGATCTCCATCACCTATTTATAGTTTTTTGGTGGTGGAGTGCTGGCCCATGGTTTTGGGAAACACATGGTTTTAGGCAGCTGTATAGGGTTTTTTCCTCCTTTTCCTCATTATTTTATATTTTTTATTCCCTTTTTAGGGGATTTTTGCTATTTTTGGAGGAAAAGGGGGTTTTTTAGCCTTTTTTAGGCTATTTTGGTGGTTTTGTGGCCTTTTGGAGGCTTTTTAGGCCTTTTGGAGGCTTTTTAATGGGATTTTAATGGAAATATGGTAGGAAAATGGACAAATGAGCCATATAATGTGGTAAATGAGCTAGTGAGCACTTTTTGGGTGTTAACAACATGTCCTCCCAGAGCAAAACCTCGAAAGAGCATTTGCCAGATGTCCCAAAGCACCGAATTACATGCCATAGGAAAAACCTCAAAAGACCATCTGCAAATCTCCTGGGGCACCGGATTACATGCTCATCTGCACAACCTGATCCACGGCCATAGAGTATCAACCTGATACTCACCATACATCATCCTGATGTATCCATGATCATCCTGATCATCATCACTGCAACGTCCTGCTGCATGTCATCTGGAGAAACATCCTGAAGCTCGTCATCTATGATCATCCTGATCATCACTGCAACATCCTGCTGCATGTCATCTGGAGCAACATCCTGAAGCTCGTCATCTATGATCATCCTAATCATCACTGCAACATCCTGCTGCATGTCATCATACCTGATCCACCTGATCATCAATGCATCTACCTGATGGATACCAAGTATCTACCTGATACATATCATCATACATGATCCTCCTGATCATCAATGTATCCACCTGATACAAATACAAATCCATGATACATATCACCTTACATGATCCACCTGACACATATACAGATACATGGTCCAAGCATCCAACATGATGCATATACAAAATACATACACATGATCCAACTGATCATATCCAGCATCAACATGATGCGTACATACATACATAAAAATGATCCAACTGATCATATCCAGCATCCAACATGATGCGTACATACATACATAAAAATGATCCAACTGATCATATCCAGCATCCAACATGATGCGTACATACATACATAAAAATGATCCAACTGATCATATCCAGCATCCAACATGATGCGTACATACATACATAAAATGATCCAACTGATCATATCCAAGCAGAAACCAGAACATCATCCTGATGCTCATCATCTAGCACTTACATCCACAACCATGTGAAGGATCCTCCTTCCAACATGCTTGGAATGGCTTCAGCAAATGTGTCCATCACTTCTTCCTCGAAGTGTCCTCGATCTGAAGAACACCAAGCCTCTCTCTGAAGTACTCGAACTTCACCCTGGCTAGTGGCTTCGTTAGCACATCTGCAATCTGCTCGTCTATCACAACATATAGGAGCTTCACATCTCCTCTCTACACCATATCCCTGATATAGTGATATTTGATCTCTATGTGTTTTGACATTTCATGAAACACTGGGTTCTTGGACAGCTTCACACAACTCTGGTTATCACAGAAGATACCAGTAGCCTCCAACGGGAGATCAAATAGCTCAGACAGTAGCTTCTGTAGCCATACTGCCTCACAACTAGCTGAACAGGCTACAATATACTCTGCCTCAGCTGTACTCAGTTCTACACAGGACTGTTTCCTGCTAAACCAAGAGATCACACCTGATCCCATACTGAAGCAACACCCAGATGTGCTTTTCCTGTCTGCAGTACTGCCAGCCCAATCTGAATCAACATAACCCTGCAGGTTAATCTTTTGATTCGCCTCATACTTGAGCCCATAATCCACTGTACCCTTCAGGTACCTCAGAACATGCTTTACAGCAACCAGGTGAACATTCCTTGGATCCGTCAGGAACTAGCTCAATGTGTTCACAGCAAAGCAAATGTCTGGTCTCGTGTTCATCAGGTACATCAAGGACCCAATCATCTAACGATACATAGAGACATCAACTGGCTCAGATGAAGCATCATATAGAAGCTTCAGATTCGATGCCATGGTTGTGGCCATGGCCTTGCAATCCATCATCCCAAATCTCTTCAGGATATCTACTGTATACTTCCCTTGACCAAGGAAGATTCCTCCTGCACTCTACCACGCCTCCATACCTAGGAAATAGTGCATCATTCCCAATTCCTTCATATCGAATTCAGCAGCAAGCTTCCTCTTAGTATCTGCAATTAGTCTGTCATCTCCTGTTACAAATAAGTCATCCACATACAGGAGTAGAATCACAGGATTCCCTTCCTCAACCTTGTAGTAAAGGTTGGAATCCGCTTTACCCTTGGTAAAGCCCAAGCTAGATAGAAAACTGTCCATCCTACCATACCAAGTTCTGGGAGCTTGCTTCAAGCCATACAAGGCTTTCTTCAATCTGCACACATATGACTCCCTGTCATGTATTTCAAAACCGAGTGGTTGTTCCACATATACTTCCTCTTCTACTACACCATTCAGGAAAGCAATATTGACATCCATCTGGTGTATTTTCCATTTCATTGCTGCAGCCAGGGCAAGTACTCTTCTGATGGAAGTATACCTGGATACAGGTGCAAAGGTTTCTTCATAATCTATTCCTTCTTTCTGAGAGAAACCATGAGCTATGAATCTTGCTTTGTATTTTTCTACACTGCCATCTACAGCATGCTTGATTTTGTAAATCCACTTGGATGTCACAATAGACTTCTCTTTAGGTCTTGGGACAACATCCCAAACATCATTCTTCATTATTGATTGGTATTCCTCAACCATAGCATCCTTCCATTCTTTCTTTTCTGCTGCCTCTTCATAACTGGAAGGCTCTTTGTTCATAATGTCACAGAGTAAAGCAACATAACTGGTGTGTGATCTGGTTCTCTTCTTTGCTCTGTGTTCTTCTTCTGGAATGCCAAATCTTTCTGCATCGTGAATGAGCTATCTATCCCATACAGGTTTCCTCTTATGAGAGTTTTCCTCACGGGGTGGATCTACAGGTTCTTATGGATCTTCAAACTCACGAACAGTTTCTGGAACTGCTTCAGTCATGGTAGTGTCCTGAAATCTTGTTTCCTTAGGTTCTTCATAAACTTCGATGGGTGCTTTCCTCGATTTGATGAATGTTGAGTTTTCATCAAATGTTACATCCCTGCCGATATCAATCTTCTTGAACCCTGGACAGTATATTCTGTAAGCCTTCGAGCTTTCGCTGTAACCCACAAATATACCCTTCTTTTCTGAAGGATCTAGTTTAGTCCTCTTTTCCTTTGGGACATGAGTGTATACTAGACAGCCAAATATTCTGAGATGACTGACTTCAGGTTTCTTACCAGAAAAGGCCTCTTCTGGTGTCTTGTTGTCCAATATCTTATGGGGTGTTCTGTTCTGCACATATACAGCTGTTCTAGCTGCTTCTGCCCATAGGTGCATAGGAAGATCCTGGTCATGCAACATTGCCCTTGCTGCTTCCATGATAGTTCTGTTCTTCCTTTCTGCAACTCCATTTTGTTGAGGATTATAAGGAGCAGTCAACTCCCTCTTAATCCTTGAATCACTGCAAAGCTTCTTGAAGTCACTTGAGGTGAATTCTCCACCATTGTCGGATCTGAATGTTTTGATCTTCTTGTCAGTTTGATTCTCCATCAAGGTTTTGAATTCCTTGAATTTATCAAGCACCTCATCTTTTCCCTTCAAGAAGTATACCCAAGTCTTCCTGGAGAAGTCATCAATAAATGATACATAGTAAACATACCCACTTAGGGAACTGGATGACATAGGGACACATACATTTGAGTGGATGATTTCCAGAATGTCTTTTGCCTTGCTTTCACTGCTTGGGAAATCCTTCTTAGTGTTCTTTCCTTTTGCACATCCTTTGCAAACACCTTCATGTTTGGTCTTGATTTCGGGAAGACCCTCTACTACCTTGCTTGCAATTGGAAGTGCCCTATAGTGCATATGAGCAAGTCTTCAATGCCAAAGTTCACTTGGCTCCATGGATTCATGTACCATAGCATGTTCAGGTTGTCCTTTCAATTTATACAAGCCTCCCTCTTGCTCTCCAATCACTACTGCATCATCTATGTTCTTTCCCTTTGACCACATTAGGACTTGGCCATCCACAAATGCAACCCTCATACCTTTTGCATCCAATGCAAAGATGGAGAGTAAGTTCTTCTTGAGTCCAGGCACATAGAGGACTTCTTTCATCCTCAAATATTTTCCAGAATCTAGGTTGTAGGAGGCTTCACCACTTCCTTTGATTGGGTATTGATAATCATCCCCAAGTTTCACCTTATGGGGTGATTCATGTTCAGAAAGGTTCACAAAATATTCCTTGAACCCAGTCATGTGTTTGGAAGCCCCACTATCAATCAACCAATCATTACAACCATGAGAAATAGTACCTGTGAGAGCAGATATCAGAACATACTCTTCTTCACTTGATGAGTCATCATCACTATCACTTTCTGCCCTAGCCTTCTTCTTTGGGGGTTCATCATCTTCGGCAACATGAGCATGAAACCTTCTTTTGCTGCCCTTCTTCTTCTTACTGGAGTTGTTGTTATTATCCCTTTTGTTCTTGGGACAATTTGAAGCAAAGTGACCCTTCTCATTGCATGTGAAGCATCTTAGGTCTTTCTTGTTCTTTTGATAGGATCTATTGTGGCGAGAGTGATCCTTCTTGGTTTTGCTTCTTTTGGTGTGAGCTGCAAGAGCTTGATCTTCACCTCCCATCTTTTCTTCACGAGCTATAAGTCTAGCTTCTTCTTGAGAGCATTCTTCCCGAAGTCTACTGAAGGAGATCAACTTCTTCCTTGCACAAATTCCTTGAATAAAGGATTCCCATGACCTGGGTAGGCCATTTAGAGTGGTCATCACAACTTCACCATTCTCCACCATTTCATCTACTGCTTCAAATTGTTCCTTGATCTGGGAGACCCTTGAAAAGTAAGATTGAATGGTTTCTCCATTCTGAAACTTCACTACTTTCAATTGGTTCCGCAGGGTCATCTTCCGATTTATGTTCTTTCCTTCAAATAGCTTGGTCAAAGATTCAAACATCTCTTTGGGTGTCTTAAGAGAAGACACATGAGGTATGAGATGGTCTTTGATAGAATCAACAATGATTCTCTTTGCCTTGACTAAGTTCTTCTTGTGAAATGCCTTGGCTTCTTCATCCTCTGGGATAGGGATGTCTTCTTTCACATATGAGTCCAACTCATTCTCTTCCAGGATTAACCCAATCCTATACTTCCAGGCTCGGAAGTTATCATCCCCTTCAAGCTTATCCTCAAGCTTGGTGTGGAGAGACATCTTTAAGAGTACTTCAAATGGAAATAGAAAAGATTTAGGACTTACCACTTGAAGTGCTGAAAACTGGATCTGGTCCAGGATTAGGGTTTGTGAGAGAAACCCTAAAAATTCAAAATGTGACTTTCAAAATTCCGAAAGGATAGAAAGATGCGCCTTGGAGAGCTGATCAGCCTAGTACATTCAGAATTTGAGATCAGCAAGGTCTTGCCCTTTAAAATTGCCTTTTTGTCCTCCCGGGTTCACTAGGGAGAGCCCTGAATTAGGGTTTGAGTTTCCCGGAGATCTACCCAGCCAAAAATCTTGGTCCAAAGCTCTAACTTTCGATTTTTGCAAGGCGATTCCAGCTATGCCTTCAGTTTCTAGAAATTCCTATTTGTGTGGAAACCCTAATTTTTAGGGCCAAATCTGAAAATGCTCGGAACTGAATTCTGATTGGACTGATAGATGCGCCTTGATGAGTAGATCCAATCTACTATACTGAATTTCAAAAATATGTGGAGAGAAACCCAATAAACAAGGAACACAAGCTTCCGTCACTGCAAAATGTCTTCTTCTCAGTTTAGCTCTGATACCATGTTAAATTTTGAGTATTAAATCACAATACTATAGGATCTTTGCTGAGAGAATAACATCTACAATATATCAATGCAAGACAATCATAATATGACAAGCATCTCAAGCATCACAAGAATCAAAAGCATAGAGACAAGAGACACAGAGTTTCCGTGGGGAAAACCCTAAAGTGAAAAACCCCACAACTTCCTCAGAGATAGAGAGAGCAATGGCTCAACCAAAATACAACCAAATAACACTGAGATAGTCTCCTAGCAGATGATCCTCCTCCTCCTCACTAGTGTGCCACTTTTCAGAGAGAGAGTGAGTTACTTTTCCGAGTGAGTAAAATAGAGATCTCCTATCTCTATTTATACTCACCTTTTTTCCCAGTGACCTACTGGGGCCGACTTGTCTACTTAGATACATCCACATTATATTATATATTAATTAGGGCCAACCACATATGGTGGTCTAATAACCCATTATCAAGTACACACACTTGCGACACTTGTCAATCCTCATGACGACACTTCCTTATAGAGGAATAACACATCTCTTATAAGAGTACAACAAATATATATATAATACACAGATGAAATACATTCCGAAGTTACATATACATCAACAGTGGGCAGCAATGGTTTGGAACCAAAGGCTACAAAAGCTAATTTTACTAGTTCTTTACAGGAAGACTTGATTTTACAACCATATTACTTGATGACATCCAATGATATCATGCAGCCCACATAATGGTTTTTGTTTTGTTTAACTAACCATAAACATTATGCCCTTAGATTGCCACTGCATTATGAGTAAGCCTCCTCATAGCACTTTAGCAGAGAACAGTTAGCTACTTAATCAAGTAATTTTAACATGGCAGTGAGTTGATCAAATAATAATCCCTCAACAATCAAGAGAATGTTAAAAATATCAATCTTGAATAGAGAATGCCCAAGGATTGCTTTACACCATGCTCAAGAATAAACAGTTGTCAATCAAGGAACAAAATGAAAGTAGCATCAATGTGCCACTTATTCTTCAACCTTCTTCAATGGAGACACACTGATCATTGATCAATGAATTCCTTCACATGGCTAAATGCCTACAAGTAAAACAAGGAGAAGAACAAATGCCAATAGTCTTTGCACATCATGTAGCCACGATACATTCTCACTTCCTAGAGATCCTCCAATCTGGGTTTCATGTGTAAGGAATTTTCAGTCTTTTGAACATCAACATGTTATTGCATTCACATTCCTAAGACATATTAGAATGAACCCTTAATATGACTTCATTTATTCTTCCAGAATTCATCCATGGCTAAAACACCTTAGTCATGCTTTAATCTTGACAAAAGTGCATAAAAAAATGTTCAAAATATTGTTTCCATATGCATCCTCAAATTACCAATTTCAGCCACTCCACATGCTTGGGTAAAGCATGCAATTTATCAAGGAATTCACTGTAGACCTTTCCTCACTTGGACTGCACCTGTATTTACAATTGCTAAGTAGATGCAAGAGAAGGAAGCATTGAATATTACTACATAATATATGATTCAACGTTAGATTTTTCTAGCAAGAGGATATTTACAGGAGCCCATCCTTGCATTTGGGGTTAACATTAAGGTGGATCACATTGTTTGTTTCGAATTTGTAAAATATAAAGTTGTAATAAAAAATATACTATAATTGTGTTAAAGGTAAGAGGTCTGTATACCATAAGAGAGGAACCTTGGTCTATACCACAAATGTAACATCCCTGTTATCCAGACATCTAGCTCTATGAAATTGAAAACAAAACTAGCCTCTTAGCCTCAGCGAAGACTATAAACCCCAAGAAACTTTGAACAACTGCAAAAGCCACTGTCAAAAACTCAAGCTTTGTCGAATGTAGAGATCTAATGATTCTTCATGTGGTTTTTACTGGCTCTTGCCCCCTTATATAGCGACTTCGACATTCTAGAAACTTCATCTCATTTATGGAGTATGGACCAATTCAAGGTTAAAACAATCTTTACCCAACAAAATTTGGTGGTTGAAACCTCAATTCAAACCCTCGTTAACCAAAATCGATGGGAGTTGGGGCAATTTGAAAATTTGAAATGAGATTTTCATAAAAAATCTCAAAGCCGGGATGCCATTGCCAAAAACGTGGGGTGAGCCAGTTGCTCGTGGGCGTCATGACCAAAATATGGGGGCAAAGTTCAAACCAAGCTACCATTACCAACTGATCGTGGCCTTGGCCCTCCATTACCCAAATAATAAATTGCTGGCTGGGCGAACCAACTATTTGTGGCCTCCATTACCCTAAATGCTGGGCGAACCAACTGTTCGCGGCCTCCATTACCCTAAATGCTGGGTGAACCAACTGTTCGTGGCCTCCATTACCCTAAATGGTGGGCGAACCAACTCTTCGGGGCCTCCATTACCTGAAATTCTGGACGAATTCACCATTTCGGGATTATTTTACTTGGCTACATTAATTTTTCCTCTTTCGCGACCTTGGCTATTCGATTTCCTTTGACTATGGGGCTAATATGTTAAATTTAAAAAAACTTGTTTCATATTAAAAATTCACCCAGGGTTTCTTGGTGACCCCTATAATTTTGCTCATGGGCTATAATTCGCCCCTAAAATTTTTCGTGCTCTCCAGTATGGGTCATTTGGTAGAACGAAAGCAGATTAGTAGTAAGTGTAGGAACATAGAGTACATCGAAGAAGTATCCATGATCAACTTTGATCCTTCCAATCCCCTAAGAGGAGACCTCAGAATCATTCCCCAACATGATGGAAGGGCCAACTATGCATTTGAATCCAGTGAAGAGATCTTTGGAGGAAGACATATGTCTAGATGCTCCTGAATTTATGATTAAGGAGGACTCTCTTGATGCCGTTGCCATGAGGGCATGGAATCTCTCTGTGTCCTCAGATCTAGAAAGTTTAACATCTTTCTTCCTAGCACATGCAGGTACTAGGAGGTTATTCTTTTCAAGTAACCGAACCATCATGTCTATAGTCTTTTTCATACAATAACTCTCAGGATGAAATCCTCTATTGCAATAGGTACATTTGGATTTCTCCTTTTTAGAATGCTTGGTCTTCTTGGAATTCGAAGCCCCTTCTGACTGATAGGGAGTGTTGGGCTCAGCCCAAGTAAGGAATTTTTGTGCAATATAGTTTTGGAGCTGCGAAGTTACAGTACAACGCAGTATTGACAGGGTAGGCACCGCGCGGCTAAGTGCTAGCTCCACGAAGTGGCAGCACCACGTAGTGCCAACAGAGCAGCTATTTTGTGTAAAGAATATAAGGAAAGGTCGAGCAGACGAAAGCGACTTAGTTGGGTAAGAGACTCTGTGATTCTTGGGAATGGGTATGGAGCAGCGTGAAGATAGATGAAAGCAACCTGTCAGTTGGAGTGGCAGAAAATAGTTAGAATCTAAGCCATGAAGTCGATAGTGACAGGAAGGCCGGAGGGGCAGAAAGCAACATGCCATGATGCAGTATAACCATTTCATGAAGACCGCAACTGTCAGAAGGGCATGTGAGCTAAGAGTGGCCTAGCAGAACGACCAAAAGCACATGGAGCTATTGGCAGGTGGTTTGATGAGGACGTGTCGCGGGTACCGTCGATGTTGCGACACGTTGGATAAAGGCGCAAAAGGAGTATTTTTTACTAGAGTAGACCGCAGTTGGTGGGTGTTGGGTCACTTGGACCATGTATTTTGTAATATTGAGTCAAGTAGACCGCAGTTGGTGGATTTTGGGTCACTTGGACCATGTATTTTGTAATATTGAGTCAAATGTACCGCGGTATGCGGGTTTTTGGGTCATTAGACCAAGTCAGTTAGTCGATTGTCCATAAGTGTCGGTTAGGAAAGTGGAAAAGTATTGTAATTGGAGGAAGCCTATAAATAGATGAGAAATGTAAGTGTTAAGGGAGAAGTCAATGAATAGAAGATAGAAAAAGAGCTGCATGCGGAGATTGACAGAGAGATAATGCAGGAGTTGCACAGAGATTTATGTACTGCTTTTGGTTTGTCACAGTAATATAAAGATGATGATTTGGTGCAACTTGTGTGTACTCTTGCTCGATACTTATGTTATTTCCTTTTCTTAATGCCATTATTTGTTTTTGTCGCCATGATGTGAATGCCGCAATAATATGTTATAGATATCTATTCACTATAATGTTAAATGTTGTGATTAAAGTGATATGCTATAACTTCATGATGAATATTTAGAATTGTTGTTGGTACCATATTGCCGCAACTCGCATCCTCCCTCGGTTAAAACATGCTTTCGTCTACTCTTCCTGGACACCTTGGGTGAGACCTCATCCGCTCTGTGGGTGTTGCTGGGTGGGATCAAACCTGCCCGAGCCGGTTCCCAGGGAGACTGCGGTATGTGTCGACAGTTGGTGAACCCCTATCGACTGTGAGGTCACGATTTGGTCAACAAATGGTTCCATTGTTGGGACCATGTGCAGAGTAGAAGGAAGTCATGTTGTGGCACCCGACGAAGCCGAAGATACAAAAATGGTTTGATCAGAAGTTGTAGGAGTTTGCTGAACGAGAAAGTCAGAATATGCGACTGATGATAGATCACTGGGTGGGAAGATATATTCACGACGGTCCACATGAATGGTTTTTCTGTGAATTCTTGGTTATTTTGTACAAATGGTTGTTGAAGCTGACCTTCAAGAAGAGGAACTTCTAGGGTGCTGAGCCAACGGCTTGGACCCTGGAGCTCATTCAGGAGCTGCAGGAAGTCGATAATAAGGCATCGTGGGCTGTCGAAGTTTGGCTTGATATCATCTTGGAAGGTTATATCACTGAATTTGTGGTCGACACGAAGAAATCCTATAGTGAAGCTGAAAGATACTTCTTTGACGGACCGAGGGGAAGGTTTCTGCTATCTCTCAAACTATCGATTAAGATGCTAATCTACGAGAAAGGTATAATCAAGATGCACCTTGATCAGTAAGCATCCTGGTGGCCAGAGGCCATGGGTATTGAAAATGTCAGGGGGCGGTCAAAGGAATGGTAAAGGGGTAAATGGGTGTAGACCATGAGGAGACTGTCAGTGAAGCCGAGGAAGAAAGTGGCCTTACAAGGGGAGGAGCAAGGTTCCGACAGGAAAAGAGGCAGAGGATAGGAGAAGGTCTTGCTATAATCGGACTGCAAGACCATGAAGGAAGGCCACACGGGATGAAGTGACCTCACAGTCCTGATAGGGACAACCAAGCTATGCCCAGGATAGAGCCAGGACCAAACCCCAACACAAACATACCCACCCCTCCGCTGACTAACTCACAACCAGCAAGAAATACTACTTCGACACCACCAAGCTCATTGATTCAGCAGAAGTTAATTGGTAGTAGTACAACGATAGGAGGAAGGAATCCCAAAATGGTGGGTGATGATGCAAAATTATCGTTTTTCCATGGGAGTGCTACAGACAATCCCGAACTATATTGGTTTTTGTGTGAAGCAGTCTAGACCATGAAACAAGTCACTGATGATAATGCTAAGAAAGGGCAGTTGGCCATGACCTTGCGAGGTCGTGCATTAGATTGGTTCATGGAGTTTATTTTGGTTCCTACAGGAACACCGGAAAAGTCCCTGGATGAGATTCGGGAAGGACTGATTACTGAATTTAGACGGCCTAAGTCGGAGGCTGAATACATTACTGAACTGAAGGAAATTAAACAGTATCCCAATGAGATAGTATGGGATTTCAATCAGTGATTCAAGATGCTGATGGAAAAGGTTAGTTTCGATATGAACGCTTTCCAACATAAAGAATGGTTCATTGCGGCACTATTACCCCACATTCAGCTACCGTCGATGCAGCAAAAAATTTCGATGCCTAGCAAAGCTCTAGAGATCGCAATGTGATTGGAAGCGTCATCGATTGGACATAATGCAGCCGGGATGTCGCAGATACAGACACAGCTCGCCAACTTGACTATACAGTTGCAAGATTTGAAGAAGAACAAGGAACAACACAATGAAGTATGGTGTACGCGATGTCGATGAGAGGGACATACGAAAGATGATTGCCCATATTTTCGTAGTTATTTGGTCTCCAGTGTGCCCAATCCGTTGAATGGCGACAGTATGCCATGGCGTCGTGTTTACCAAGTGTTTGGGCATAGTCACGATAATTGCCCATATATGCAGAAAATGGTCACAACCCCGCGAAATCTGTATTGCACCTTTTGTAAGTTGGTAGGACATGATGACAAGGATTGTCATGCATATGGGTTGCTATAGGAGAGAATGTGTGATGCATTCTATGTCAAAGATGATTAGTGCACTGCACTGCTACAGCCAGAGGTAGCTCAGCCGATACCTCAACCACAGATGCAGTTTGTACTGTAACAGCAACAACCCCAGCAGTACGTACCGCAATATACACTAGTGAACCCCTCGCATCCTTAGTACGTGCAACAACCGCAGTATGTACCACAAGGGCAAGGGATGCCGCCAGCACCCATGCAGTAGCAGTTTAACCAACCTTAGTATCAGCAGCAGGGCGGCTACCGGGGAGGCTACAGGGGTGGACGCGGTGGTGGATTTGGTCGTGGAGGAGGAGGCCAAGGTGGTCGTGGACTTATTCAATGTTACCACTATGCAGTATGGGGGCATTATCAGCACGATTTCCCACTGCTATAGAATCAGTGTACGTTTTTTTCTGGTAATGATCATACGGTTGAGAATTGTCCACAATTGATTGCACGATGGCAGGCTGGGAATGCTCTACAGCTACAAAATCAGGCCCAGTCCAGAACCCGGTATAGCAACCAGTACAGAACCAGCCCCCGTGACCACCGCCGCATGCCAATCAAAATATCAATCAACCAGGGAATTTGCAGCAGAACCAGATGGAGGGTGCCAATATTGCGACCATTTCTGTAGAACCACGACCACAATATGCTTCGGTGGCTGTTGTCACTCGTGGAGGCAAGACGACCGGGGAAGATGGTTCACGACCACTGATTTGGTTGGATGGTAAGAAGACAGTACCCTTCGACATTGATGCCGAGCAAGAGACATTCCTGGAGGCAAGTCGCACTTTGGAGAAAGACCACGGTAAGGCTGTTGGTTGTGATATGCTGCCTGTCTTTGATGCTACATCAGATGCTGATCGACCACCACCAGGGACATTGCAGAAGTTCCTTGAAAGATTTCTGCCATTGCCACGAGATGCAACTTCCCTGGTTGAGATTAAGGGATGGTTGCAGTGATTCTCGAAAGGATGGAAGGAGTCGGCAGTAAACTCCTTATAGCGATGGAAGACTGGCAAGGAAATGCAAATGAATATTCAGATTAGTGATTATGATGTTGACTCTATGATTCTTGACCTTGGTTCGGATGTTAACATCTTAACTAAGCAGGCATGGTAGAAGATGGGGAGTCCCCCATTGAGCTGGTCTCCTGTGCAACTCTGGTTGGCTAACCATGCGAAGGTTACACCTATTGGGCGAGTTCTGCAGCTCATGATTGATATTGAGGGCATAAAGACTTATGCTGATTTTGATGTTATTAAAGTGGTTGAGGGAGGAAGCTCTTATTCGGCGCTCTTGGGAATCGGATGGGCTAATGATAGTGGAGTTGTAATCAACTTCAAGAAGCGCACGATGACCTTTGAGAATCGTGATTTCAGAGTCATATCCCCATTGGATCTGGCTGAAGGACGCCGATATGTTGAACTTGTAAGAGCTGATGACACCGTTGGATGGGAACATGCATTCAACATTTCAGAACATTATGTTCATCCCACTATCTACGGTGAGTTGGAGTGGCGCAGCAAGAGCTCTACGTCTTCCAACTCTGATGATGCATTGGAACATTGGCAGAATCGAATGCATGAAGTATTAGTCCAGAAATTTGGCATAGTTATGCAATGTTTGTGTCATGTTGAGACAGAAACGATCACATTGCCTTTCTATGAGGGGTTTCCTGGCCTAAACACCTGTGTAGCAGAGTTTGAAGACCGTACCCCAGAACCATAGCGATTGCTGGCCTTGGAGGAAGCACTAAAGGCAGCTCCAGCACGATGGTGGGTGACACATAAGAAGTTCATTAAAGATTGGTCACAGTGCCCAAGGTTGATGATGGTTCGATTTGGTGACACTGAAGTTTATCACACTGGAAAGTATGATGGTCGAATTGATCCTGGTGATCATGTGAGGGAGTGCAAACGCTTATGGGTAGCGCGACCTAGAGATGAGTGGGTCCATGCTTTTGTCCATACTTCAGAGGAGATACCGCGCTCATGGTACACTGCAATCGAGTTGCGCCATGACATTACAACATGGGGGGAGTTGACGATCTGTTTCACTCATACGTTCACTTTTGCGGATGCCAACCCTGATGTCCATAACGCCATACAGCCCATCCACGATGTGATATTTCAGGTTGTTCCGATGGCCTTCCCTATTGACCCGCATACACATTGTCAGATGCAGTCTCTCATGGAGTGTTTCAACATCAGTGGAGGGCCAAACGACAATGATGATCCCCGAAATGTTAACATTCCCGAATCTTAAGGAAGTCGCGATGTAGTCCCACCTGTTGCACTAAGAAATCCGTTCAGTCAACCATTGCAGCTCCGCAAAACAAATATCGACACTGAGGCTACTCCCAAGTTTGCTAATGTTGGGGATTATTGGGATGATGAGATGATGAAAAGGGTTACCGAGTTACTGCATGAGTTTCAGGATGTGTTGCCCATGAATTTTTCCAAAATGATGGGAATCCTGGGTGATTTAGGAGAGATGAGGATTCCCTTGAAACCAGATGCTAAGCCAGTCCGACAGCGACCTTATCCGCTGAATCCGTGACATAAATAAAAGGTCAAGGAGAAACTTGGTCGGATGTTGGATGCTGGTATTATTGAACCTATAGAAGAATCTGAATGGATCAGTCCTATGGTTGTGCAGGACAAGAAAATGGGAGAAGTGCGCATTTGTGTCGACTTGCGGAAGATGAACGATGCCTGCTTGCATGACCCTTTTTCGACCCCGTTTAATGATGAAGTGGTCAGGAGATGTACTCTTTCACTGATGGATTCTCTAGCTACCATCAAATTTGCATTTCCAAGGAAGATCGCCATAAGACAACTTTCGTTACTGAATTGGGTTGCTTTCAGTACACGGTCATGTCGTTCGGTTTGAAGAATGCACCTGTGATATTCTCCAAGGTCGTTGGTGCCGCATTCAAAGATTTTATTCAGAAGTTTCTGCAGGTATATATGGATGATTGGACCGTTTATGGATTGATTCGCGATCATCTAGCCAATCTGCGGTTAATGCTCTAGCGATGGTGACAGCACTAGATATCGCTGAACTTAAAGAAATGTATTTTTTGTGCTCCCTTTGGAATATTGTTGGGTCATATCGTGTGTAAACAGGGATTGTTGGTTGATCCAGCCAAGATTGCGCTTTTTTTGGGGTTGCAACCACCGACCATTGTTAAGTAGTTGCACGCCACCTTGGGTCATACAGGATATTACCGCAAGTTCATTAGGGGTTATGCTGCAATTACTGTCCCTATGGAAAAGTTGTTGAAGAAGGACGAGGCATTCTAGTGGAGCTCGGAATGTCAGGATAGCTTCGAAATACTCAAGGTGAAGATGGCGTCGGCACCAATCTTGGTCTTTCTGGACTGGAGTAAAGAATTCCATGTCCATGTTGATGCTTCATCGGTTGCACTAGGGGTTGTGTTGGCTCAACCAAGAGAAGGCGACATTGATCATCCCATTGCTTTTGCTAGTCGGAAGCTGTCTTCTGTAGAACACAATTACACCACCACAGAACGCGAAGGAATGGCCATGGTTTACGCGCTACAGAAATTTGGGCATTATTTGTTGGGTGGCCACTTTAAAATGTTCACTGATCATTCTACATTGAAATACTTGGTCAATAAGCCTGTGTTGGGGGGGAAGATCTGTCGGTGGCTACTCTTGTTTCAAGAGTTTGATTTTGAGGTTTTTGTGAAGCTAGGGCGGTTGAATGCTGGACTAGATCATTTGTCACCGATTGATACAGGGGAGGAACTGACTAATATCGAAGATGGGTTGCCAGATGCCCAACTGTTTCACATTTCCGCTGCTGATCAGTATTTTGATGACATCCTTTAGTTTCTGGTGACCGACACCGTGCCCAATGAATTTACCACTACTCAAAAGAAGCAATTGGTCATCAAGTTGCTGACTTTCAACTGATCACGGGAGAGTTGTATAAATTGGGTGCTGATGAGATATTGCGCGGATGTGTCTTTCCGCATGAGCAAGCGCAGATATTGGCTAAGGCACATGGTGGAGTGGTGGGAGGACTTTATGCCAGTCGGGTGACTGCCCGGAAGGTATTGCGTGCAGGACTTTGGTGGCCCACATTACATACTGATGCGACAGACTATGCGCAGTCTTGTGATGTTTGTTAGCGAACTAGCAAGCCATCCAAAGATGACGAGATGCCGCTGCTACCTCAAGTGACATTGCAACCATTCGAAAAATGGGTTGTGGATTTTGTAGGACCAATCCATCCACCAAGGAAACGCATAGGTGTGCGGTATATTATCATTGCGACAGAATACTTGACCCGATGGGCTAAGGTAGCACCTATAGTTGATTGCTCTACCGCAACGGCTGCTCGATTTTTGTTTGATCACATTATCGCTCGATTCCGCTGCCCTAAGATATTGTTGAGTAATCAAGGTAGACACTTTCTGAATTGCACTATCAGTGCATTAATGGATGAATTGCAGATACGGCATAAGAAGAATACACCCTATCACCCACAGGCGAATGGAATGGTGGAGGCGTTTAACAAGGTATTGGAGCACGCATTGACAAAGGTGTGCAATGCGAACCGAGACGACTGGGACTTGAAGGTTCCAGCGGTATTGTGGGCCTATTGCACCACCTATAAAAGGTTGACTAGTCAGTCACCTTTCAAGCTAGTATATGGGAAGGAAGCAATTATGCCTATGGATTACATTGTTCCAAGTCTACGAATTGCAGCTATTACAAGCATGGATGATGTTGCAGCATTAGAGGAACGTCTAGCACAAGTGATGGAGCTAGAAGACTATCGATTTATTGTTGGATTTCACCAAGGGGTGGAGAAGGACCGTCAGAAGGCATGGCATGATTGCCACATTAAAAATAAGCAGTTTCAGCAAGGTGACATGGTGCTATTGTACGACAGCAAGTTTATGAAACATCCAGGGAAATTGCAAATGCATTGGTTGGGTCCCTATCGCATTAATAGTATTACTTCGGAGAAGAGGTTCAGTTGCAGTGGTTGGATGGGGCGATGCTCCCCAAGCTAGTAAATGGTCATAGGTTGAATCCCTATCGCTCGAGCTTGGAGTAGTGCGATGTCTGAGTTGCACGGGGAAAACAAAAAATAAAAATAAAAATAAAAAATCATGATGATTGTTGCAGGTTGCTTGGTGGCAGATGGCGCACCCATAGAATAAGGTATGCAATGCAGAGAGGCTTGCACTAGACGTTTGGAACAGTCGGCGATACATGGCAGCATGGCAAACCAGTCAATATCAGTAATAAATGCTAAAAGTGGAGATAGTTAATTAACAACGCTGTTTGAATTATTGGCATTAATGGCGGATCCGATTGATCGATGGACAGGATCGCCGATGGATTTGCCTCATTATCACAAGGATTTGGTTGAGTTAATGCATGATTTAGTCATGATTATGGTGGATTTGGGTAAATGCTATAAATATGGTTTAGCATCGGGAAGAAGACACCAAGAAATTAGCAAGCCGTGTTGTTGTGGAGCACTGTAGTGATTTCAGTCAGTTACTGTTAGGTATATAATGGAGAGTGGTGAGGTATGCAGGGAGAACTGGAGATAGTGGGCATTAGCAGTGAAGTCGAGTCTCCATTCATTTCGGTTTTTGTAGAATGAGAAGGTGCGTCCTCGGACACTATTGATCTTGGAGCCGAGGTTTGCAACATGTCGGTGGGAACATCAAGTGTTGCTAAGAAGAGCCGAAGGGGTCAACCTTCTGCATCTCCACAGAGTAAAAGATTGCTTCGGTCTACGATGGCTGGCGAGGCTTCGGAGTAGGTGGGATAGTCCAGTCGCACTGTCCCTCCATCTGCCCCATGGCTGGGACACTTCATGAGTAATATCCTCGGTTACATCCCTTCTGTTCGGCCGGATGCCTCCCCACGTAAGCTAAATCCAAAACCAAAATTCAGTGTGAAGATGCCCGCACTCCCGACTGGGATGACGTGCTCGGTGGACATTGGGCTGGCACTGATGCGCCTGCGTTATGAGGACCATGACATGGTGGCTCAACCTGAAATTGCATCTGCACCATATGTGCCTGAGACATGTAATTCACTGGACCCACAAATACATGAATGGGCACTGGGACTATGGTAGGCTGGCTTGTTAGGGCTAATTAACATGCTGCATTTTGGGATCCTAGTGGAATTTGGCTCTTGTGTAAAGCAAATTTTGTCATGTTTCCACAACAAATCATTGTGGTTGGACAGAGAGGTCTCAGTTACTATTGACTTGATTTCTTACACTACTTGCTTGCCCAAGAACGGTGTTGATCCAGTGCAGTTTATTCAAGGAAAGCACAATGAGAAAAAGCTAGCACATTGGTTGGCACAAAAGTATGCCTTGGAATTTGATGGGCGTGGGTATCGCACCAGTAGCTGCAATAATCAGGCGGTACTCACGGGCATTAAAATCCTATGCTGTAAAGTGATTAGGGGAGGTCGCCCTAACCAATGTAATTCTGGGATAGTTGCTTGTGCAGAGCAATGTGCAGAAGGAGTTTAGATGAACTGGTCCTTATATCTCTTGAACCAACTAATGGAGGACGTCGCAGATGTCCAAGTGGGTAGAGGCACTTTCTCATATAGTTGGTTGTTTCTACTGATTGCTCTAGTTGCATGGAAAGAGCCCGACACCTACCAGGGCATGGACTTCCCGGCTGCAGCGAAACGATGAGGTGCACGCTATCAGAATCTATGGTTTCTGTGAGAGCCCAAGCACATCCGGGAGTGCCAGATGCAGTTTTGGCTATACTCAGAAATGCTTTGTGATGCTGCAATGTAGGTTCCGCGAATATCCGCAGACACTATGGAACGATTCACACCTGTTATGGAATTTGCAATACGACCGAGTGTCATACATATACAAGTTCGCCGTGATATTAATCACCAATGGTTGCAGATGAGGTATAAAGTGACAGTGGTAGATTTGGAGGCTATTGTGAACAAGTGGCCGGAGGCTTGGCCACAACCGATGAGTTCTGTAGAGATTGATGTTGGAGGCCCGTCGGAGGGCCCTATGGATCGAGTATCAGCTCAGGATAACAAGAGTCACCATAATTCTTCTCATGATTCAATCCAAACATCAACTACGGACGACAGCGACTGCGCTCTTGAGGAAAACCGGTCCAAATGACACCACAAGCATGCCACGCTTAGCGGGATGCCTTTACCAGCGGAGGTGCAGTTGGGTCAGTTAATCACAGCCATTAACCATGTTGCCACGGCAGCTGCCGACAAGATGTCCGTCAAAGTGGAGGAGGGATTCTCTATGCTTACTGCCTGTATGGATTGTCTGGGTAATGTAGTGTTACAAACGGAACCTGGCAGTGTACCCATGTAGGAGACAGTCATGATCCACACCACACCTGGGGTAAAGAATGTCAACATTCCCCCGACTGCGGTTGTGACCTGTCGAAAACAAGGAGCTACATTTGATTGACCAAGTGAATGTCAATGTTAATGCACTATTGGTAATGGCATTGATGACAATGCAGAGGGGAGCCTCCCAGGAAATGGTGGATAGAATGGATGAAATCAACACGAGCTTTCAACACTTGCAGGCAAGAGAGGCAACTTTGACTGTCGAGATTGATGTGCTTACAAGCAAAGCTGCTACAGCACAGAAAGTAGTGGATGACCTTGAAGCTGACCTTAAGCAGGAACAGGCCGAGACGAGTCGCACCATTGAATAACTTAAAAAGGAACAAGACTTCCTTATTGCGGAAAAGGCTTGCATGTGGGATGACAGTGTTGGGGTTGACCGAGCGATCACGGAGGCCTATCAACATGTCCCAGAGTCCACTGGAGAGGTAGATGTGCTCCACCAAGTGCAGCGGCTGGGGGCTGCCATTGTTCAGTTGAGACAGGAGAATGACCAGTTGACAGCTCAGTTGAAACCAAGTATGCCTCAGGCCGAGCTGGATGACCGAAGAAGGGCAATTGAGGAAGTTGCCACCCAGATGGAGGAGCTAGAAACGGAGGAAACCAGGCTCACCGCTGAAACAATAGAATTTTGGGGCCACATCGTTCATGATGAGAAAATTGAACAGCTCACTAAGATCCGGCAGGAAGCAGAGGGCCAGGTGGCCACATTAAAGGCTGTGATGAGAACCTTGCCACCAATGGAGCAAGTTTCCAAGTCACGTGAGTTGAAGGACTTGCAACAACGGGTCACCAAGGCAGATGAACGCCAAAAGCTGCGTGTAGCCCAGTTGGAAGAATTCCAGGACACTGGCGGGAAACTGATGCTACAGGCCAGTGAAGCACTCCCAGAAGTACAGAAGTATCGACAACAAGTCATGGACAAGCTTTCCGATCACCCATCAGCCGAAGATGTGATCAGCAGTCAGGTAGCAGCTAAGGAGGCCCAAGAGTTGGTGAAGAGTGTCAAACAGCCGTATACAGACTTCAAGACAATGACCGCAACATGTACTCTATCCATCATTTGACGTGGCTCGAGGGCGAGCCACAAGATTGTGTTAGACGCCTGTTGGCAGGCGATTTGATGAGGACGTGTCACGGTACCGCCGACATTGTGAAAAGTTGGATAAAGGCGCAAAAGGAGTATTTTGTACCAGAGTAGACCACAGTTGGCGGGTTTTTGGTCACTTGGACCATGTATTTTGTAATATTGATTCAAGTAGACCGCAGTTGGTGGATTTTGGGTCACTTGGACCATGTATTTTGTAATATGAAGTCAATTGTACCATGGTATGCGGGTTTTTGGTTCATTAGACCAAGTCAGTTAGTCGATTGTCCATAAGTGTCAGTTAGGAAAGTGGACAAGTATTGTAATTGGAGAAAGCCTATAAATAGATGAGAATTGTAAGTGTTAAGGGAGAAGTCGATGAATAGAAGATAGAAAAAGAGCTGCATGCGGAGATTGACAAAGAGATAATGCAGGAGTTGCGCAGAGATTTATGTACTGCTTTTGGTTTGTCATAGTAATATAAGTATGATGATTTGGTGCAATCCATGTGTAATGTTGCTTGATACGTATGTTATTGCCTTTTCTTAATGCCATTATCTATTTATGTCACTATGATGTGAATGCCGCAATAATATGTTATAGATATATGTTTACTATAATGTTAAATGCTGCGATTAAAGTGATATGCTATAACTTCATGATGAATATTTAGAATTGTTGTTGGTACCATACTGTCACAACTCACCTCCTCCCTCGGTGGAAACATGGTTCCGTCTGCTCTTCCTGGATGCCTTGGGTGAGACCTCATCCGCTCTGCGGGTGTTGTTGGGTGGGCTCAAACTTGCCTGGGCCAGTGCCCAGGGAGACTGCAGTATGTGTCAACAGTTGGTGAAGCCCTGTCGACTATGAGGTCACGATTTGGTCAACAGGAGCAGCTGTCAACTACCACAGGCTGAGTCGGTGAGTAACTACACAATTTTGAATTAACCTTAGGGTTTTGGCGAATGCATTGTAATAGACGTGACCTACTGGCACGATCTATATAAGGGGCATATTTTGTAAGGGAAATGGTTAATCATGAATAATTGATTATTGTGGAAAATTGATCTCTGTGAGAGATGATTGTAAAGAGGCTCTGCAAGCTACGTGCGCAAAGACCTACTGAAGAGAGAAGAGAGTTTGCAGCTGAGTGCGCAGACTGGAGCTGTTGTACCCTTCCCATTGATAATATAACAACAGTCCATGTGGACGTAGATCCCATCCTGGAGGTGAACCACGTTAAATTCTCGTGTTATGTGATTGAATGAGCATTTACTTATGTTGAATGGTTAAGTTTTTGTTTATAAGTAAATGTATCTTTGCTTTCATATATATTATCCAGAAGAATGAATGATAGGAATAATATGCTAAGTGTTGAGTGCATAGGAATGAATGTTGAATGTTGAAGAACTTATGAACATGATGAATGCATGAATATTGGGTAAACACTTCAGTCAACGAAGTCTGTATAGTTCATTTCCCTAAGCACAACACCAGAAGTGCGCAGTGCATTGTATATTGCATAAGTTCACGAAATAAGCAACATAAGGAACTTGTTGAATGAGTAATTTGCACTAAGTAAAAGTCTATCAAAGTGGTTAAGTACTGAAGAGGAAGCACAGTCTTCAGTTGCGCTATCCTATTGTCAAAGAGACATTTCGAGCCGTGCAGTCCCTTGGATGCGCTATTGTATAAGCATTAACCACAAAGTAGGTGAATTTCACATAGTCCACAGTTCACAGCGTGGGTCCTGTAGCGCGTTGCTCGCCAGTCTATTGAAGTGCGCATCACCTGGTTGTGGAAACCTGATTCTGCAACCTCCCTATTAACTTCACCTCGGGTGAGACCTCAGTCTGCTATCAAACTATTGCTGAAAGGGCCGATGAAAAGGGGTTTCATTGGTTCCCTGAACCATGCAGAACCTGGGTCTGTCTTGTAAAACTAAAGAACCATTTATACAGCCAACAGGGAGCCTCCTTGGACCCAAGATCTCATTCAGAGACTTAAACCAGTAGATATTCCACTCTTGCAAGTAGTCGACTTTTGGATCGACAACATACTACAAGGCTTCGTGATAGAGTTCGTTGTGGACACCGTGAAGTCCTACAACAAAACAAAAGCAAAGTTATTCAAAGGATTCAGAGCTAAGTATTTGAACAATCTGAGTTTATATATTAAAATGCTTTTAGTTGAGAAAGGTGTTTTAAGAATGCAACAAGATTCCTAGAAGTTTTTGAATCTGTAATGGTAGATCACACATACAGTGACTCTGAAGAAGATACACACAATTTAAGAAGTGGAAAAAGATATAAGTATACTACTGATAAGAACCCTAGTGAACATGAACTCCACATAGACACTGAGTTCCAGGTTGAACCTAATAGCCATACAACACCTCCATTAGCTACCTATCAGCCTATTACTCCGCAGAATCCTCCAGCTGACAATATTATGCCTCCTATTCCATAGAAAATCAGTAGTAGTAACATCATAGAACTGAGTACTCATAATATCCCAACTCGGAACATTCTGACTCAGAACATCCTGTGCAGTAGTATCCCTGCCACAGCACAAAACACTGCGCCACCAATAAGGAGAATGACTGACGATATTAAACTTCCAATATTTAAAGGAACGAGTCTAGAAGACCATGAGCAACACTTGCTTCTTTGTGAATCCATGTGGGACGTTAAACAAGTTCAGGATGATGTTGTTAAGCAAGCACATCTCATCACTACATTCAGGGATAGAGCCTTGAACTGGTTTATAAAGTATTCTTAAGGACGGAATAGAACCCTAGTAGATATTAAGACTTCCCTCTTAAGAGAGTTCAATAAACCTAAGTTAGAATCACAATGTATAAAATAAATGAAAGAGATTAAGCAGAAAACGACTGAGTCAGTATGGGAATTTGACCAGAAGTTTAAAACATTGTTAGACCAAGTCAGTTTTGATATCGCACCACAACAACACCAAGATTGGTTCATAGTTGCGCTATTGCCCCACATTAGACTACCACTGATGCAATAGAAGGTTGCTTCACAGGAAGAATCCCTAGAGATCACAATGAAATTAGAATCTTCACCAATAAGAGAGACTAGCACAAGAATGGTCCAAATCCAAAACCAGCTAGCAAACGTAACACTACAGTTACAAGACATTAAGAAAGGAAAAGAAACCAGAGAAGAAGTCTGGTTTACAAGATGCAAGGGAGAAGGGAACCTGAAGGAATGCTTCCCTCTATTTCAAGAGTACCTCGACAGTGGAGCACCAAATCCACTAAATCAGCAACAAGGGCCATGGTGTGAGATTTGTAGAACTAGAGGACATTGCCAAGAAGATTGTTATTTGATCCAAAAATATGTGAGAACACCCAAGAATTTGTATTGAAATTTATGTAAATCAGTTGGCCATGATGATTCCAATTGTCGAGCATATGAACTAATGATAGACAGGAAGCATGATGTTTACATAGTTCAAGAATAAACACCGCAGAACAAGGATAATGCGCAATATGATCAAGGCGCATACAGAGGCCGTGGTGGATTCCGAGGAAGGGGAAGAAACACTGGCCCAACACAAGGAAGAGGAAGAGGTCAGGTAATATGCTATAAATGTGGCCATCCAGGTCATTTATTGTAACGTACCCATCTTGACCCTATTGCATTAAAATTGTAAATGATGTAAATATCATTATTAAATCATGGTGAGGAGCTCAAGGGAAAAGCCCCGCCATCGATTCTTCATTTTATGTATCGGCAATTAAAAAAATCGGTGCATATGGTTCTTGTGCTGGACAGGCACCATGTAAATTAAGACATCATGTCAATACGAATTTTAATGAAATACACACAACTAGCTATGCAATGCAACAAAGAGATGGGGCATGATTTTACAAGCAATAGGGAGGGAAATTATTCAAACACTTGAGCCAATGGGGTTAATCCAAATGTCATTGAGAGAACCCATAAACCATCAACTACCCATTTTGACTTATGCACCCAATCATTTAATTCTTCCAAGAGTTGGTTGAGGTAGTTAATGCCTTGGGATTGGAAAGGTATGGCAGCCAATTTCGTGTATGGGAAAGCCATCAATCTGGGAAATCATATTTTTGCTTCTTGGGAAAGAAAACACCCATGAAATTGTGCCCAAAGCCATCCTTCACCCATGGACTTTTCTCTCTCACGTAGTTTGAGCTAGCTAGGGATTTCTCCTTCACATTTTCCATCATTTTCTTGCATTTTCCATACCTAGGAACTTTTTTTTGTATTGCACAATGGCTAAGAGGAAGGGAGTCACAATTTTCGGGTTTATGGAGGTCGTTTTTGTCCCTTGAATGCCCATAAACGTTTTCTGGAAACGATTTTGCTCTCCCGAGCTTGATTCCCCATTTTCCATTTCGTTTTTGATTTCCCACGTTTTATTGGAACTAATAGAAACTCATTCTGGGCATCTTACTATCAAAACTTTTTTCTTAATGCCCAACATTTGTGATTTTGTTGTTATTTGAATCCCTGTTTTGGTTTGAATTTGTGAGCAAGAAATTGGGAGTGGAAGAGGACCAGAATCGACTTGATAAACCTAGTCAGGAGAGTAACCTCTCAAGAAGATCAAAAGGCCTGGCTACTCTTCTATGCACACCTTGAACAACACTAGAATGGAAGGTATGGCCTGAGGGACTGTGTATTAGTGAAGGGAATACTTCCTGGTGTGGGGTGTGTAGGCATTGTGGGTGCCAAGCTAGATAGATCTTGTAGAGGCATCCTTGGCTCTGTGTTTGAGCTCACTAGCTTAGCAATTCATTCCCTCCCATTTTGCCTTAGCATCCTGATAAACCCCAACTATGGATTGGCTTGGCTGGTTTTGGTGTATTTTGGCTATGTGTGAGTCTACTATTCCCTTTTCATTGTAGAAATCATGCTCGGATCGGGGGTGGCAGTTGTGCTAACCTAGCGATGAGCACAATTTTCCTATGGTTGGGTGGAATGTTGCAGTTGCATAGCCAATTGCTTGGGACTACTTTGTTTTAAGATAAGTACTCTCTTGTATAAATTCTGTAATGTCTTTATTTAATATTTGTCATGAAAATGTTGAATGTATGTTAGATATGTAGATGATTCTAATTCTGTTGTATTTATTATATATATATATATACACATATGCCTATGTTTTTTTATACTCCAATGGTTTTTATTAATAATCGTGGGGCTAGATGCCCGATTTTAGCCTAACGTTCTCTCCGTCGCATTGGAATGATGGCAGGGGATGTTACATTTTCGTATCAGAGCCATAGGCTACAACATTGGGCCTCTATGGGACAAATCTGATCACAATTACAAGGGAATACCCCTTTCTGATCACCCCGGGTTGCAACATCGGGCCTAAACAAGCTAAGATTGAATAGTTTGCAGAGGTAGGGTCACCTCTTGTTGAGCAGTGATAGCAGTGACCATCATAGAAAGAAAGAAGAAGGAAAAAAAATTTAAATTTTTCTAAGTGTTTTTGAAATTTTTCCTAAGGCCGTGTCGGAACAAATTATGCTAATTTTCTGTGACGCGCGTGCCGAAAATAATGCTAATTTCTGCAACGCGGTGGCAAAAATTATGCTAATTTTTTGCGGCATGGTGGGAAGAAATTATGTTAATTTCTTATAACGCAGTCAACAAAAATTATGCTAATTTTCTGCGATGCGTGCGGCGAAAATAATGTTAATTTCTGCGACGCGGTCAGCGATTTTTCACTTAACAGTCGGCGGTCAGCAATTTTAACCTTAATTTCCACGACACCGATGACGAATTTTAGCCTAAAGTTCCACGACACCAGCGGTGAATTTTAGCCTAAATTTTCACAACATGGGTGACGATTTTTAGCCTAAAGTTCCACGACACCAGAGACAAATTTTAGCCTAAAATTCCGCGACACCAATGGCAATTTTTAGCCTAAAATTCCGCGATATGGGTGGGAATTTTAGTCTTAATTTTCGCGACATGGTTGCAGTGGAAAAGTTGAGTCTCCAATCAGAGAGCGACGGTTGGTGATTTTTAGTCCAGAATGTTGTGACACGGTCGGAGTAAAAATTGCTAAGTTCTGCTGAAACGGGGAAAATACAACAGCTTTTCAGTGAGATTTTCAAGTGCCGAAAATGGAAAAATTGCCATGAAATTTATGCGCCAGATTATGCAAAATCAAATAAATTACAAGGGGGAAAGCCCCATTGACCGCCGTCGTCCCCCTGAGACCATCGTTGATTGTGAGAAAAGTCTATGATTGGACAAAGTTGTCAATATAGGATTTTCCCACATACATGAAAATAATTGATGGTATTATAATGCAACTAACAATTGTGTTTATAAACACATTTTGCAGAATAATAGTCACATCAAAGCAACATTCCAGATAGTGTAGTTGGAAAGTTTGTGTCTTGGTTGGGCCAAGAATATCAACATCATGGATGATGCACAGGATCCTTATGATCCTGAGACAGATTCCATGGGGGAAAACATACATGTTGAGAATGCTGAAACAAAATCCAATGGGAGAAGAAATCAAGATACTTCCCCAGGTATTTCAACCACCATGAGGAGCCTAAGGGTGGAGTTGCAAAGCTGTAGAGAAGATAAGGAAAGGATGATTAAAGCTCAGGAAGAACAAAATCAGTTGAATGCAACCATGCTACATAGTTTGATAGACATTTGAAGGAAAATAAACTCTAGGAATTAGACATCAAATCCAGAAAGGAGTGGGAGTAGTTCAAGGAAGAATTCCTGAAAGAGGGCCAATAACTCAAGAAGGGTTTCTAGAGACAGAACATATACTCCAGAAATCTCTTCTAGTGGATCCTCCGACTCTGAGGAATCCATTGAAAGTTCAAGCTCTTCATCTCTCCAGAATAAGAGAAAGAGGCATTACAAGAACAATTGACATGGGTAATTTAAGAAGGCAAAACATCCTACATTTGATGGAAAGGTAAAGTCTGGTCAAGAAGATGAAGCTTGGCTTCTTGGGATGAGAAAGTATTTTCAAGTCCAAGACTACTCTGGAAATATGAAGGCAAGGGTAGCCATCTTTAACTTGAATGGAAGGGCATCTATATGGTGGGATCATATCAGCCAAGTGAGGAAGATCAATGAAAGAAAGATTGTGTGGAAGCAGTTCAAGAAATACTTCAAGTAGAAGTACCTCTCTGATAGGTACTATGATTATAAGATCAAAGAGTTCCATGAGCTGAGATTGGGACAATTGACCATGGAATAATATGTAAACAATTTCTTGAAGTTGTTGAGGTATGTCCGGTATATTCAAGATGATAAGGTGAAATTCAACGTTTTCTACGTGGGCTACCTCAGCCATATAAAGATAGGATTGAATTTGAAGAACCTCGAACTCTAGAGGAGGCAATCAAAAATACCAAGTACTTCTATGATTAAAACAAAAGCAAACCTTCTTTCCATAAGGCATGGAAGGACAAGAAAAATGAGAAGTTTGACCAAAGGAAGACAAGTTTCAAACCTCCTCATATCAGAAAGTAGTGAAGGCAGCCATCACAGGTTGTGACTAAGCCAACTAGGATGATGGGAGACAAGCCAAGAGGCCCAAAGGATCCAAGAGAACCACTTCAATGTTGGGTTTGTGGAGGAGACCACATGCTTAGGAACTATCCACATCGGAATGGGAATGAAAATCAAGTTCACAACATCCAAGGAGCTGAAACTATGGGTCAAGGGGCAAGGACAATCCCTAGAAGCTATGCAGCACTAAACAACCGCTAGGAAGATCATCAATCAATTTTTGTTGAAGTTGAAGGTAAGATTGCTAAGCAATTCGTTTCTACTTTGATTGATCCTGGATCTACTCACAGTTATATCACTCCTAAAATTGTTGAGATTTGTGCTTTTCAGAAATCAAAGCATAGTAAATCATGGTTAGTTCAACTAGTCACTGGAACCAAGAAAAAGGTTAGTGAAATTGTAGAGAAATGTCCCTTAGAGATGGATGGGCTATACACTTATGCAAATCTGAATGTTTTGCCACTTGGTTCCTATGATATTCTCATTGGGATGGATTGGTTAGAAGCACACAAGGTTAAACTTGACTGCTACAATAAAACATTTGAATGCATGGACAAAGAAGGAAACCCAAGGGTTGTAAAAGGAATTCCAAAGGTGATTTCTGTTAGACGAGTTTCAGCCATGCAACTGAAGAAGTTCTGTAGGAAAGGTTGTCAATTATATGCAGCCCATGTTTTAGAGGCAACAGAGAATGAAACTCTTAATTTGGAGGACTATCATGTATTGCAAGAATTCAGGGATGTTTTTCTTGATGAGATTCCAGGACTTCCTCCAAAGAGAGACATTGATTTTACAATTGAACTTGTGCCATGAGCTGCACCAATGTCTAAGACACCCTGCAGGATGAGTACACCAAAATTGCTAGAATTGAAAATGCAATTACAAGAGTATTTGGAAAAGAAATATATCAGGCCAAGTGTGTCCCCGTGGGAAATGTTAACACCAAAAAGCTGCTCACTACCTCATCTACCCCATTACATGACTCATTTGTCCATATTTCCTACTATATTTGCCTCCAAAACCTTAAAATTCCATTAAAAAGCCTCCAAAAGGCCAAAAAAGCCTGCAAAAGGCCACAAAACCATTAAAAAAGCCTCCAAAAGGCAAAAAAAAACCCTTTTCCCCCCCAAAATAATCCACAATTCCTCCAAAATAGAAAAAACCCTCTAAAAAGGGAATAAAAAATACAAAATAAGAGGAAAAAGAGGGAAAAAGGAGGAAAAAACCCTATACAGCTGACCTAAACCATATGGTGCCAAAAACCATGGGCCAGCACTCCACCACTAAAAAACTATAAATAGGTGATGGAGGCCCCTCATTTCATATCCACAGTCAAATACACCCTTACTCTGCCAAAATCACTCTTGAAACCCTAGCTCACCCTTGAGCTACCTTCACACTTGAGTGCCCCTTTGGCCCATTTCCAACCCTTTGGAGAAAGAGAAAGGAGCAAAGCTGGAAGCTTGGAAGCAACCCTCCTGGACTGCTGCAAGAGCTTCACCAACCTTCACATTGGAGGTATAATTAATACAAAAACCCTTTTTATTATCTTGTCTTTTCTGTTTTATGCACATGTTTAGAATAATTATCATTTTACTATATTTCCTTTCATTCACTGTTTTTATGAACTACTACTAAGGATTCCCTTCTCCTTAGTAGGTGCTCATTTGCACAAGCTCGGGTGAAAACCCTAGCTACAGTTTTGGCGACTCCACTGGTGTTCCTTTGAATTTCTGGTTATAGTCTTAAAGTTTTAAATGTTTTTAAGTTTCTGCAATATTTTTCTGTTTTTTCCTTTCGGCTGCCATAAACCGCGTCGTTTACCCCCCCGCAGTTGCATTCTGACAGCATCTTTTAGGAATTTACCTGTGATCTGACCGCGGCTCTCAGACTGTTTTCGGCGACTTACCGGCGGTTTCCAGCCTGTTACCTGCAATCCGACCGTGACTATTAGCTTGTTTCGTGTGGTCCAACAGTGGCTGTTAACCCATTTTTCCGTGGCCCGCTTGCGGCTTTCAGCCATTTTTCTACAACCCGCCTGTGGCTTTCAGCCATTTTCCCGCATCCCACTTGTGGCTTTCAGCCATTTTTCTACAACCCGCCTGTGTCTTTAACCCTTTTTTCCGCGGCCCGCTTGCGGCTTTCAACCTTTTTTCTGCAACCCGCCTGTGGCTTTTGGCCATTTTCCCGCATCTCGTTTGAGGCTGTCAGCCATTTTCCTGCAACCCGCCTGCGACTTTCGACCTGTTTCCCGCGGTCCGACTGCATCTTTCGGCCAAAATCTCGCAACCCGTCTACGACTGTTGAGTTGTTTCCCACGGTCCGACCGCCCATATTTGCCACAGACCGGCGGTCTGTTTTCTGCACTTTTTTACCTGTTTTGAACCCAGCACTTTGCTGCACTATTTTTTGCACCTGCACAGCCATCTATCCTACCTGCAGCCATACTTCCCTACAGCCTTTTTTCTGCAGTATTACTTATGTTCCATTTACAAAATATTTTTTAAACTTTCAACATTTTAATTGAAAAAGAGAAAATTTTGCATTTCAAAGTTTAAATTCTGTATTGTTATTTTTAGTTAGAAAGTTTCCCACCCCGTGGCACTTTTACTTGGGTTCATCATCTCACATGCACACACTTTGTCACCTAATTCAAGTGAGCCCTAAAATACTACTTAACAGAACCAATATTCTAACCCCACTTGGGGAACACATAAGAATTTTTGTAGTTAGGTAAGATCGGGGGGATAGGCATCCAAATAACACCCCTCGATTGCTTACACTTGAGACATAGATGTTGCCCATTAGGGAACCAAAATCCCCTAGTATTTTTTGGCACGGTCACAACCAATTTATCAGAGGGCCTCTCCCCTAGGAGGGTTGAAGTCGCCAGACTGTTTCCAGAGGCCTGAGTGGAATACCACAATCCATTCAGTAACCGAAGGCTACCTTTTGCAGTTCTCAGGGTATCACCCATATGGGGATACTGCGGCGATAGAACCAAACAGCAAATTCACCTTTTCTGGACGTGTCATGAACGGGGTATCTTAGTTGCCTTTATTCTAGGATTGACTACCCCATGTCCCTCCCGATAGGGGGATATCTTTAGCCACTTGGCTCTACTATCCATATTGTCTGACTTGGATTTCATCACCTTGCAGACGATATGTCTAGTTGAGTCAGAATACTATTTAGCTAGGTGTTTGCATGCTCCCTTACCTCCTTTTGGTCTAGCGAGTCCACTATTTTTCTGTTTTAGGAAACCTGCTGCTTGTTGGTATTCTGACCATTTTTGTTGATACTCCACTTATTGTAGCACAACTGTTACAGTAAGCGTTTTGAGTTGGTTGTTGGCCTGAGTGCCATATTTTTTGGGCTCTCCTTCTGCACACTCGATTGCATTAGGTTTTTTGAGTTGTTTTTCACTCAACACAACCCCCAGATATTTGACACCATCTGTCACCATTGAGTCCCTGAGACATTCTCGGTGCCTCCGGGGCGAGGCCCCACAACACGGTTCACTTGACACCACCCATCATAGACATAGATCTTCATCACTTGATACCACTGATCATAGATCTCGAGCCTTGTCACTTGACTCCACTCGTCAACGACATAGAACTCCATCACCCGATCTAGACGCCCTTTATTTTACCTCTGATTCTGAGGCAGAGTCTGAGAACCCCATTTACACTGCACCAACCAGCCCCATGGCTGGCATGACTTCCACCCCTTTCTTTGTAGGGACCATTGGTGGAGCATCCACCACCACACCAGCTTCCACACCTACTTTGGGTATGCCCTCGATGGGGCCCACATCTACCATTCCGATCACTGCACCCATTCCAGTAGTTGGCATACCTATCGCCACTCCATCAGTGACTTACACTACCCTTGGCAGTGTAGGACCGTCCCATTCCACTTTCGTTCCTCCACTTGGGGGAAACATCCCAAACCCAGCCCCTCCACTTGGGGGCATTGGCCCCAACATGGTCACACCCACTAGTATGTCACATCCTTCAATTTGCCATTCATGGCTAGTCTCAACCTTCCTGACCTAGCTAGAATGACTAACGATCCCATCAGACACAACCCTGCGTGGCCTCACATGCCCACCAAGCTTCCCTCTGACATCCCTAAGTTTGAGGGCAAGGCAGGTGAGGACCCCCAGAACCATATTATGTCCTTCCATCTATGGTGTTCCTCCAACTCCATAGTGGAGGACTCTGTCTGCCTCCATCAGTTACAGCGCACCCTCACTGGCTCTGCAGCTAAGTGGTACATCGAATAGCCCCATGGGACCCATGCCACCTTTACCTCCCTTGCCTCGACTTTCCTGCAGCTCTTTCAGTTACCTTTCCACTATGACGTAGGATTTGAGATCCTATTGTCTTGTAGACAGAACACGGCTACCCACATCACTGACCACATTCATGAGTGGTGTCGATGCCGCAGCCTCTGCAAAATCAAGTTAGACGACCTTATCTTCTTAGATTGGTTTCTAAAATCCCTCCTTCCCGTCATTGCCAAGGATGTGGCATCCGAATGACCCCAGTCCGAAGAAAAGGCCATCCTCAAAGCCCAGCAATTTGACCTCATTTACGCCCGGTCGGGTTATCTGTATACCATCATACTTGATGCCCCTCGCGGTGAATCCTCCCAACACAATGCGCTGGGGGCATCCCATGCCACAGATGGCATCATTGGCCATGTTGCCTCACATCCTCAACCCTTTTCCATAGCACGTACTAGCCATGGCCCTGACCTTTCGCGGGCTACATCTCAATCTGGAGCAACCAATCTGTATGCTCCCATGACACATCACCACCATTCCCACTGACCCTCTTGTCCACCTAAGTGCTTTGGTCATGCATCCCCCACTTACGTCCCCCCCGGTCACACCTCAGCCATATTACCACCCACAGGCTGCACCAGCTCCTGTGTCCTCTCAAGCCCAACCTACTTATTACCCACCACAGGAAGCCCCTACGGTAAACCCACAACCCGTTCTGCAAACATATCAGCAACCCCCACAATGTTCAACACCTGCGTAGTGTCCACCTACTTATTACCCACCGTAGCCTGCTCCCGTACCTACACAAACCCAGAACCCACCTTCTGCCCAAGGGAAAGTGTATGCCCAACAGAATCCGCAGCAGAACCAAAATAACCAGCGCCAACAGGGCCAACAAAACTGTGGCAAAGGCCGAAACCGTCGGAACAACCCTCCTCCAGACCAAGGTGGTCAACCTCCCAATCCCCCAAATAACAATAACGCGGCACCTACCAACCAAAACCCTGATCGACCGCCCAAGTAGTCCAAAAATCCTAATTTGCGAACAAACCATCCTTGTTCTATTTGCGGGGTATATGGCCTCTACACTCATGCTTTCCAACATTCGGAGCGAGCTTGACAACTCTAGACTGATGATTCCCATCGCCAAGGGCACGGGGCTCCTCAGGTGCCACCCAACCCCCCACCACCTCAGCATCAACCTTTGGTGCTGCAAAACCCCTTACCAACCCAAGGCATAGTGAACACTCAGTTGTTGGCTCCCCCTCAAGGCAATGCGCCACCACAACAACAGATCACTTATGCCGCTCCTGATCAACCCATGTTAGACTCAGGTACCCACCACTTGTTAATGATGTCATCCGCTGATGTTAACCTCCAAACTCGTCGGAACCAATATGGCTCCACCCCTGAAGCCTCTCCCACCGACAAAAACACTAACGCTCATCCCACTGATCAGACGTTACGTATACCCCCGGCTCCACTCAATGGCACCTCCAAAGCACCTCGCTTCCCACTTCGTCACATCAACAATAACCCCAATGCTCGCGCTGCGTCAAATTACTGTTGATGTATATGTAACTTCAGAATGTATTTCATCTGTGTATTATATATATATTTATTGTACCCTTATAAGAGATGTGTTATTCCTCTATAAGGAAGTGTCGTCATGTGGATTGACAAGTGTCGCAAGTGTGTGTACTTGCTGATGGGTTATTAGACCACCATGTGGGGTCAGCCCTGATTTATATATAATATAATGTGGATGTATCTAAGTAGACAAGTCAGCCCCAGTAGGTCACTGGGCAAAAAGGTGAGTATAAATAGAGATAGGAGATCTCTATTTTACTCACTCGGAAAAGTAACTCACTCTCTCTCTGAAAAGTGGCGCACTAGTGAGGAGGAGGAGGATCATCTGCTAGGAGACTATCTTAGTGTTATTTGGTTGTATTTTGGTTGAGCCATTCCTCTCTCTATCTCTGAGGAAGTTGTGGGGTTTTTCACCTTAGGGTTTTCCCCACGGAAACTCTGTGTCTCTTGTCTCTATGCTTATGATTCTTGTGATGCTTGAGATGCTTGTCATATTATGATTGTCTTGCATTGATATACTGTAGATGTTATTCTCTCAGCAAAGATCCTATAGTATGGTGATTTAATACTCAAAATTTAACATGGAATCAGAGCTAAACTGAGAAGAAGACATTTTGCAGTGACGGAAGCTTGTGTTCCTTGTTTATTGGGTTTCTCTTCACAGATTTTTGAAATTCCATATAGTAGATTGGATCTACTCATCAAGGCGCATCTATCTGTCCAATCAGAATTCAGTTCCGAGCATTTTCAGATTTGGCCCTAAAAATTAGGGTTTCCACAAAAATAGGGATTTCTAGAAACTGAAGGTACAGCTGGAAGCTCCTTGCAAAAATCGAAGGTTAGAGCTTTGGATCGAGATTTTTGGCTGGGTAGATCTCCGGGAAACTCAAACACTAATTCAGGGCTCTCCCTAGTGAACCCAGGAGGACAAAAAGGCAATTTTGAAGGGCAAGACCTTGCTGATCTCAAATTCTGAATGTACTAGGCTGATTAGCTCTTCAAGGCGCATCCTTCTATCCTTTCGGAATTTTGAAAGTTACATTTTGAATTTTTAGGGTTTCTCTGACAAACCCTAATCCAGGACCAGATCCAGTTTTTAGCACTTCAAGTGGTAAGTCCTAAATCTTTTCTATTTCCATTTGAAGTACTCTTAAAGATGTCTCTCCACACCAAGCTTGAGGATAAGCTTGAAGGGGCTGATAACTTCCGAGCCTGGAAGTATAGGATTGGGTTAATCCTGGAAGAGAATGAGTTGGACTCATATGTGAAAAAAGACATCCCTATCCCAGAGGATGAAGAAGCCAAGGCATTGCATAAGAAGAACTTGGTCAAGGCAAAAAGAATCATTGTTTATTCTATCAAAGACCATCTCATACCTCATGTGTCTTCTCTTAAGACACCCAAAGAGATGTTTGAATCTTTGACCAAGCTATTTGAAGGAAAGAACATAAATCAGAAGATGACCCTGCGGAACCAATTGAAAGCAATGAAGTTTCAGAATGGAGAAACCATTCAATCTTACTTTTCAAGGGTCTCCCAGATCAAGGAACAATTAGAAGCAATAGATGAAATGTTGGAGAATGGTGAAGTTGTGATGACCACTCTAAATGGCCTACCCAGGTCATGGGATTCCTTTATTCAAGGAATCTGTGCAAGGAAGAAGTTGATCTCCTTCAGTAGACTTTAGGAAGAATGCTCTCAAGAAGAAGCTAGACTTATAGCTCGTGAAGAAAAGATGGGAGGTAAAGATCAAGCTCTTGCAGCTCACACCAAAAGAAGCAAAACCAAGAAGGATCACTCTCGCCACAATAGATCCTATCAAAAGAACAAGAAAGACCTAAGATGCTTCACATGCAATGAGAAGGGTCACTTTGCTTCAGATTGCCCCAAGAACAAAAGGGATAATAACAACAACTCCAGTAAGAAGAAGAAGGGCAGCAAAAGAAGGTTTAATGCTCATGCTGCCGAAGATGATGGAACCCCAAAGAAGAAGGCTAGGGTAGAAAGTGATAGTGATGATGACTCATCAAGTGAAGAAGAGTATGTTCTGATCTCTGCTCTCACAGGTACTATTTCTCATGGTTGTAATGATTGGTTGATTGATAGTGGGGCTTCCAAACACATGACTGGGTTCAAGGAATCTTTTGTGAACCTTTCTAAACATGAATCACCCCATAAGGTGAAACTTGGGGATGATTATCAATACCCAATCAAAGGAAGTGGTGAAGCCTCCTACAACCTAGATTCTGGAAAATCTTTGAATATGAAAGAAGTCCTTTATGTGCCTGGACTCAAGAAGAACTTACTCTCCATCTCTGCATTGGATGCAAAAGGTATGAGGGTTGCATTTGTGGATGGCCAAGTCCTAATGTGGCCAAAGGGAAAGAACATAGATGATGCAGTAGTGATTGGAGAGCAAGAGGGAGGCTTGTATAAATTGAAAGGACAACCTGAACATGCTATGGTACATGAATCCATGGAGCCAAGTGAACTTTGGCATAGAAGACATGCTCATATGCACTATAGGGCACTTCCAATTGCAAGCAAGGCAGTAGAGGGTCTTCCCGAAATCAAGACCAAACATGAAGGTGTTTGCAAAGGATGTGCAAAAGGAAAGAACACTAAGAAGGCTTTCCCAAGAAGTGAAAGCAAGGCAAAAGACATTCTGGAAGTCATCCACTCAGATGTATGTGGCCCTATGTCATCCAGTTCCCTAAGTGGGTATGTTTACTATGTATAATTTATTGATGACTTCTCCAGGAAGACTTGGGTATACTTCTTGAAGGGCAAAGATGAGGTGCTTGATAAATTCAAGGAATTCAAAACCTTGATGGAGAATCAAACTAACAAGAAGATCAAAACATTCAGATCCGACGATGGTGGAGAATTCACCTCAAGTGACTTCAAGAAGCTTTGCAGTGATTCAGGGATTAAGAGGGAGTTGACTGCTCCTTATAATCCTCAACAAAATAGAGTTGCAGAAAGGAAGAACAAAACTATCATGGAAGCAGCAAGGGAAATGTTACATGACCAGGATCTTCCTATGCACCTATGGACAGAAGCAGCTAGAACAGCTGTATATGTGCAAAACAGAACACCCCACAAGATATTGGACAACAAGACACCAAAAGAGGTCTTTTCTGGTAAGAAACCTGAAGTCAGTCATCTCAGAATATTTGGTTGTCCAGTATACACTCATGTCCCAAAGGAAAAGAGGACTAAACTAGATCCTTCAGGAAAGAAGGGTATCTTTGTGGGTTACAGCGAAAGCTCGAAGGCTTACAGAATATACTTTCTAAGGTTCAAGAAGATTGATATCGGCAGGGATGTAACATTTGATGAAAACTCACCATTCATCAAATCGAGGAAAGCACCCATCGAAGTTTATGAAGAACCTAAGGAAACAAGATTTCAGGACACTACCATGACTGAAGCAGTTCCAGAAACTGTTCGTGAGTTTGAAGATCCACAAGAACCTGTAGATCCACCCCATGAGGAAAACTCTCACAAGAGGAAACCTCTATGGGATAGAGAACTCATTCACGATGCAGAAATATTTGGCGTTCCAGAAGAAGAACACAGAGCAAAGAAGAGAACCAGATCACACACCAGTTATGTTGCTTTACTCTGTGACATTATAAACAAAGAGCCTTCCAGTTATGAAGAGGCAGCAGAAAAGAAAGAATGGAAGGATGCTATGGTTGAGGAATACCAATCAAGAATGAAGAATGATGTTTGGGATGTTATCCCAAGACCTAAAGAGAAGTCTGTTGTGACTTCCAAGTGGATTTTCAAAATCAAGCATGCTGCAGATGGCAGTGTAGAAAAATACAAAGAAAGATTCGTAGCTCGTGGTTTCTCTCAGAAAGAAGGAATAGATTATGAAGAAACCTTTGCACCTGTAGCCAGGTATACTTCCATCAGAACAGTACTTGCTCTGGATGCAGCAATGAAATGGAAAATACACCAGATGGATGTCAAGACTGCTTTCCTGAATGGTGTAGTAGAAGAGGAAGTATATGTGGAACAGCCACTCGGTTTTGAAATACATGACAGGGAGTCATATGTGTGCAGATTGAAGAAAGCCTTGTATGCCTTGAAGCAAGCTCCCAGAACTTGGTATGGTAGGATGGACAGTTTTCTATCTAGCTTGGGCTTTACCAAGAGTAAAACGGATTCCAACCTTTACTACAAGTTTGAGGAAGGGAATCCTGTGATTCTACTCTTGTATGTGGATGACTTATTTGTAACAGGAGATGACAGACTGATTGCAGATACTAAGAGGAAGCTTGTTGCTGAATTCGATATGAAGGACTTGGGAATGATGCACTATTTCCTAGGTATGGAGGTGTGGCAGAGTGCAGGAGGAATCTTCCTTGGTCAAGGGAAGTATACAGTAGATATCCTGAAGAGATTTGGGATGATGGATTGCAAGGCCATGGCCACACCCATGGCATCGAATCTGAAGCTTCTATGTGATGCTTCATCTGAGCCAGTTGATGTCTATATGTATCGTCAGATGATTGGGTCCTTGATGTACTTGACGAACACGAGACCAGACATTTGCTTTACTGTGAACACATTGAGCTAGTTCCTGATGGATCCAAGGAATGTTCACCTGGTTGTTGTAAAGCATGTTCTGAGGTACCTGAAGGGTACAGTGGATTATGGGCTCAAGTATGAGGTGAATCAAAAGTTTAACCTGCAGGTTATGTTGATTCAGATTGGGCTGGCAGTGCCGCAGACAGGAAAAGCACATCTGGATGTTGCTTCAGTATGGGATCAGGTGTGATCTCTTGGTTTAGCAGGAAACAGTCCTGTGTAGCACTGAGTACAGCTGAGGCAGAATATGTTGCAGCCTGTTCAGCTAGTTGTGAGGCAGTATGGCTACGAAAGCTACTGTCTGAGCTATTTGATCTCCCATTGGAGGCTACTGGTATCTTCTGTGACAACCAGAGTTGTGTGAAGCTGTCCGAGAACCCAGTGTTTCATGACAGGTCGAAGCACATAGAGATCAAATATCACTATATCAGGGATATGGTGCAGAGAGGAGCTGTGAAGCTCCTATATGTTGTGACAGACGAGCAGATTGCAGATGTGCTGACGAAGCCACTAGCTAAGGTGAAGTTCGAGTACTTCAGAGAGAGGCTTGGCGTTCTTCAGATCGAGGACACTTCGGGGAAGAAGTGATGGACACATTTGCTCAAGCCATTCCAAGCATGTTGGAAGGAGGATCCTTCACATGGCTGTGGATGTAAGCACTGGATGATGAGCATCAGGATGATGTTCTGGTTTCTGCTTGGATATGATCAGTTGGATCATTTTATGTATGTATGTATGCATCATGTTGGATGCTGGATATGATCAGTTGGATCATTTTTATGTATGCATGTGCGCATCATGTTGGATGCTGGATATGATCAGTTGGATCATTTTTATGTATGTATGTACGCATCATGTTGGATGCTGGATATGATTAGTTGGATCATTTTTATGTATGTATGTACGCATCATGTTGATGCTGGATATGATCAGTTGGATCATGTATATGTATTTTGTATATGCATCATGTTGGATGCTTGGACCATGTATCTGTATATGTATCAGGTGTATACATTATATGATCAGGTGGATCATGTATGGTGATATGTATCATGTATTTGTATTTGTATCAGGTGGATACATTGATGATCAGGAGGATCATGTATGATGATATGTATCAGGTAGATACTCGGTATGCATCAGGTAGATGCATTGATGATCAGGTGGATCAGGTATGATGACATGCAGCAGGATATTGCAGTGATGATCAGGATGATCATAGATGACGAGCTTCAGGATGTTGCTCCAGATGACATGCAGCAGGATGTTGCAGTGATGATCAGGATGATCATAGATGACGAGCTTCAGGATGCTGCTCCAGATGACATGCAGCAGGATGTTGCAGTGATGATCAGGATGATCATAGATGACGAGCTTCAGGATGTTGCTCCAGATGACCTGTAGCAGGACGTTGCAGTGATGATGATCAGGATGATCATGGATACATCAGGATGATTTATGGTGAGTATCAGGTTGATACTCTATGGCCGTGGATCACGTTGTGCAGATGAGCATGTAATTCGGTGCCCTGGGAGATTTGCAGATGGTCTTTTGAGGTTTTTCCTATGGCTTGTAATTCGGTGCCCTGGGACATCTGGCAAATGCTCTTTCATGGTTTTGCTCTGGGAGGACATGTAATTTGGTGCCCTGGGAGATCTGCAGATAATCTTTCGAGGTTTTTCATATGGCATGTAATTCGGTTCCCTGGGATATCTGGTAGATGCTCTTTCAAGGTTTTGTCCTATGGCATGTGATTCGGTTCCCTGGGAGATCCGATAGGTTGGGCTGTATGCCCGTAATCAGTCCTGGGATTCTCTTGCGAGGTTTTTCCATGACCACATGTAATTCGTTGCCCTGGGAGATCCTATAGGTAGAGCTATGTGCTCGTAACAGCCTGGGATGCTCTTGCGAGGTTTTGTGGTGAGGTCACATGTAATTCGGTGCCCTGGGAGATCCTATAGGTAAAGCTGTGTGCTCGTAACAGCCTGGGATGCTCTTTCGAGGTTTTGTGACGCACATAATAAGTCCTGAGGATTCCACAGTATGGCCAGTGATGATGAAGACCTGCAGGTGGTGGGCCTACATCCAGTATGAAAAAGGACTGGCTCTGTAGAACTTCCTATGACGAGTAGAGTCAAGGATTGGTTGAGATAGTAGCAGCAGTGACGATGATGATGACGATGCATCGATGACGATGATCCAGAGAAGAAGACTTGTCTAGTAGATCTGTGTCGAGAAATACCTTCCTAGTTAAGAGGGAGTGTTGATGTATATGTAACTTCGGAATGTATTTCATCTGTGTATTATATATATATTTATTGTACCCTTATAAGAGATGTGTTATTCCTCTATAAGGAAGTGTTGTCATGTGGATTGATAAGTGTCGCAAGTGTGTGTACTTGCCGATGGGTTATTAGACCACCATGTGGGGTCGGCCCTGATTTATAAATAATTTAATGTGGATGTATCTAAGTAGACAAGTCGGCCTCAGTAGGTCACTGGGCAAAAAGGTGAGTATAAATAGAGATAGGAGATCTCTATTTTACTCACTCGGAAAAGTAGCTCACTCTCTCTCTGAAAAGTGGTGCACTAGTGAGGAGGAGGAGGATCATCTGCTAGGAGACTATCTCAGTGTTATTTGGTTGTATTTTGGTTGATCCATTGCTCTCTCTATCTCTGAGGAAGTTGTGGGGTTTTTCACCTTAGGGTTTTCCCCACAGAAACTCTGTGTCTCTTGTCTCTATGCTTTTGATTCTTGTGATGCTTGAGATGCTTGTCATATTATGATTGTCTTGCATTGATATACTGTAGATGTTATTCTCTCAGCAAAGATCCTATAGTATGGTGATTTAATACTCAAAATTTAACAATTACAACATTGTAGATGACTTAGCCCAATTTCCCGTAGCCATGTCTGCGTTAGAAGTCTTAAAAAACTGTCCTTCATAGCGCAAGACTTTGCTCTCCACCATTGGTGCTATTGACCCAAATGATTCACGACTGATGGCCTTCAATTTGGACAAGTCCGAACCATGCCTGCCTTCCACTTTAGCGTTCCAAGTTTCTGTTTCCGTTTGGAATCTTGTCATCCATCGGCGCATTATCGATGAAGGTGCCTCTACATGCGTTATGTCCACATTCATTTGGAAGAAGTTGGGATCCCCTACTCTTCAGCAGTCCACCACTGCGTTGCGAGCCTACGACGGCCGTTCGACTCAACCCCAAGGTCTCTTAGCTAATGTCCCCGTCCAGTTGGTTGGTAAAACTGTGCTCATTGACATAGAGGTCATCAATGCCCAACTTGATTATAACCTCTTACTTGGCCACAGCTACATGTATGCCATGCAGGCGGTTGCCTCATCTGTTTTTCATACCATGATGTTCCCCCATGATGGACACATCGTCAAGGTTGACCAACTCACCTATTACGATCCAAATTCCCCCGCTGCACCCGAGAATGTTCTCCCCATGGTTGAACAACTTGTTTGTGGTGCAACTACCTTGTTTGTTTCCTCTGTGGGACCCGAAGTTTACTCAGATACGTCGATGACCTCAACATTCCAATCCATTCCTCCCCCGTCACCCGTGCTTGAAGTATCTGACCTATGTAACCTTTCCCACAATACACAAACACCCAACAATCAACCGCCCTTGTTACCCAAACCACCATTAGTACCTAGTCACATTGGTGTTACACCCATCCAAAAAATCCCTTTCCTATTCCCTCCCTCGGGTGTAGTAAGCGCCCTGATTATGGCTACTCTTAGCCTCCCTGGGTTAACCTTGGGATTACCCATGTGGTATATTTCTCCTCCCATTCCCTCGCCGACACCAAATGTCGTCCTACAACTGGTGCAACCCATTTACACTACTAGTCAACCACCTCCTGGTGTCACTACCCCTTCGTCATCTACGAATCCCCCTCCTCTTATCAAGTCCACTGGGGGCAGAGGCCCACAACCATACACTGCTGTACCCCATCTCAAGGCAATTAAACCCCCCCCCCCTCCCCCCCCCCCCCGTGTTTCGTGCTCCTCCTAAATGTGCGTTGTGTCATGAGTTAGGCCATCCAACTCATCAATGTCCACAATTACCTGCATTACAGGAACACATGCAAATTCTTGACGACAACCCCAACATCTCGGTTGTTGAACTCGATCCAACCCCTAAGCCTCGTGATAAATCACTGCGTACCAACCACCCTTGTGCAATATGCGGTATTTACGGCCATTACTCACATCACTGTCCTGATCTCCTAGATTACAGAGCAGCTCTCTATGAGATAAATAATTTGGACCTTGAGATGGCACCCCCCACAATTGAGGAGATCCACCCCCGGGTATCATCCCCATTCGGAGAGATTAACACCATTTATATGATCTCTTCGACTACCATTCCCTAATCAACCGATTTGACAATGCAAAGTTTCCGCAATGATGAGGATATTTTAGAGGCTCTCACTGCCCCGGATTATCCCTGGGATGACATGCACCGTCGTTCCTATTTCCTCCCAGAAGACTCCTCCTCTACCATAGCTACCCAATTTGCAGCTGAGTCCAAAGATTTCCTTCCCACCAAAGTCGACTAGTTTAAGGATCCTATTCCCGCTCCTGATGCCTTTAAGGAAGGTAACATGGCCAACATCTCACCCGTCATCCACATAGATATCTCTGACCCACCTGGTGCTCTTGAAATCATTACTTTAGGAGCCTCCTGCAGTGAGTATTAGATCGGAGAGTACAAGAAACTTTTCCAAGAGTTCCGCGATGTCTTTTCCTGATCCTATACCGAAATGCCTGGTCTCGACCCCGCTATCATAGAGCACCACAGTAACACCTCCAAGTCAAGGAGCATAATAGATTACCTCGATCCTAGCATAGGGGGCATGATCAATCATTTTGAACCTACCCCATCACATCTATCTCATCACGTCAATGAACCCATCGTTCAAACCAACACATATGTGATCCACAATCACAAAACCCCTTGCACATAGCATGGGGGCAAGTCATTAACCCTACTCACTTTTTCACATTTGTGATCTTAACCATTTTTGAGGTCACGTGTCACTTGTATATTTTATTTTATTTGATACGCCTAGTATTTCGCCCTCGCGGGCCATCATTTCTCCCCACCACTACATCCTTCGTTTAGTGGGATCACCTTTATTTGTAGCCATTTTTTAACCTAGTTATTTCCTTTGACCATTCCGGAGTCCTTATGACCTCCGTTTTTCGCACCATTTGCACCGTCGGATTCATATTTCCGTGCCCGTGATGATGCTTGAGATCATTTCTCGCTCTCACCCAAAACCTTTTTAGCATTTTTCTAGACCCCACTAGTCGCCTCAGTTTGCGTGCCACTTCGGCTGCTCTCTGTTTTTGATATATTTTATATCATCGAATTCATTTTTCTGAGCCCGTGATGATGCTTGAGATCATTTCTCACTCTCACCCCCATATTTTTTCGGTTATTTTTTCAAAAATGCCCCCCATCGCCTTGGTTTGCGTGCCACATCGTCCGTTATCCATTTTTTACACTTTTATATCACCGGATTCATTTTTTCGAGCTCGTGATGATGCTTGAGATCATTTCTCACTCTCACTTGATACAATTTCAACATTGTGTCCCGACACCTTGCTGCCTCGATTTGCGCACCACATCAGCCGCCATCGAATTGTTCCACATTTTTACATGAACCATTCACTACTGTCATACTGCAATTATTTCGTTATTTTCCACCATTCATTATCCCGCAAGGAGGCCCACCAGTGTTCCCCCCTACCCTCGTTCTTGGTCATCATCAATGTTCCTTGATTGAGCACTTCCTCCTTGCCTGGCCATTCCTTTTGCTCGGTATAATTTTATCCCTTTTTCGGGCCAGACAAGTCCTTTACGAAAAAGGCACTTAGGGAGTTTTTGTTAAGCTCTTTTCTGAACCCTAAAACAATGAAAATATCACCGAGCAATATTGCTTCATTTCATGCTCATTAAAGTACCTGAAAGGGCGTCTACTGGTATAAGTTTAACCCTTTTCCGGACCTGGTAGACTAATTACGAAAAAGGAATACTCTAGTCACACCGGCTAGAAGAGTTCTTCATTGCATCCTTTTATTCATCTTCGGGCCTTGGAGACTAACACACGAAAAAGCAACCCCCTAGAGTCTTCTTATCGATTTCAGACTCTCTAAAATTGAAAGCAACCACGAGCATGAACTGTCCTGGGCTCGTACAAATCCACACGACAGTACCATTCCATTATTTCAGAGTCTTCTTATCACTTTCAGACTCCTTAAAATTGAAGGCAATCACGAGCATGAACTGTCATGGGCTCGTATAAATCCACACGACAGTACCATTTTACACACACTTCTTCTAGTTCCTTAACTCGTGAAGAAGTCCCCCCGTGCCTCTTAGCACTATGATCAATCATCTCGGCAGCACCCCCAATTAGGTCGCCTTTGTTCAGAGTAGTCTGCAGTCTCCTGCCATTTTACACTAGCTTGAGTACCACTCACCCCAGTAACTATCCTTGATCCATTACAGCTGTGATCCCTTTCCCACCAGTCAGTTTCATATGCTGCCCAATCATCCCCCGTCATCATACTCTGAACAAAGGAAGTTTGAGTCCACCCACTCTACTTGCCCAGTTATCCCCCATAGTTTGACAGTCTTACCATCAGTATTCTCACACTTCGGTTCTTCACCTCGTGCTCCTATAAAGGAAACAACATTGCCTTGCTAGTTGCAAGTCTCCCTCTGTCGACAATAGCCCCCTCTATTCCAGAGGATAGACCGAGAGGTCCCTGCGCCTTGGACCCATCACCATCTGTGGTGAGTGCCTACAGACCATTCTGAGAGGAGTCATCATTGCCTCTCCGAGTGGTTGTTTCTCACATGCTCGACCTCAACACCTTGATCGCATAGTTGAGAATCGCGTAGGGTTTATATCCCTTCAGTTATTGGTCAAAGACCCCGAATTTCCCCCGACTCTAGCACATTGGTGAGTCTCTTCGGAACGCCCAGTTATATGTTCCCTTGGATGTCCGGGTTGCGTTGGAGATTGTATTCAGAAGCCATCCAGTTATAAGCTTCCTTGAGTACCCAGTTCAGTTCCATTTCAGTGTACCATTGAGGATATAACTCCCCGTCACTATGATCCAGCAACTCATCAGTTCCTCTAGTACCATACTCAACAACATTGTTTTTATTCCAGTGTATCAATTCTTCAGCTCAGACATCGTCATCCCAATAGTATGTCCCAGATTTATGTCCCCTCTGGACCCTTATGATGTACACAGTGGTTCTCTATGTATCCTACAGGTCCCCCTTTTCAGGCCGCACTGTTATTTTTTATGTATCTTGATATGAGCATGGGTATGCCCACTTTGTCCATATATTGAGATTCTTCCTCATTCATTATTTGAGGCCATGTATATTTCAGGTCCCCATATTTTGGACCCCATTGTTATTATTATTCTAGATCTTGATACGAGCATGGGAATGCCCGCCTTGTCCATATGTTCAGATTATTCCTCATTCATTATTGAGGTCATGTACTTTTAGTTTTTGCAGTTTGTTCGGAATCATTTTTCCAGGCTCCAGTTTGTTTCTTCTCTTCTCCACACCCCAGGAAAACCATACAAGACTTATGATGTCTATCGGCCATACAATGAGCTCCTACCCTCACACATCAGGGGGCAATCTGTTAACACCCAAAAAGTGCTCACTACCTCATATACCCCATTACATGACTCATTTGTCCATATTTCCTACCATATTTGCCTCCAAAACCTTAAAATCCCATTAAAAAGCCTCCAAAAGGCCAAAAAAACCCCTTTTCCCCCAAAAATAATCCAAAATTCCTCCAAAATAGCAAAAACCCTCTAAAAAGGGAATAAAAAATACAAAAAAAGAGGAAAAAGAGGGAAAAAGGAGGAAAAAACCCTATACAGCTGACCTAAACCATATGGTGCCACAAACCATGGGCCAACACTCCACCACTAAAAACCTATAAATAGGTGATGGAGGCTCCTCATTTCATATCCACAGTCAAATACACCCTTACTCTGCTAAAATCACTCTTGAAACCCTAGCTCACCCTTGAGCTACTTTCACACTTGAGTGCCCCTTTGGCCCATTTCCAACCCTTTGGAGAAAGAGAAAGGAGCAAAGCTGGAAGCTTGGAAGAAACCCTCCTAGACTGCTGCAAGAGCTTCACCAACCTTCACATTGGAGGTATAATTAATACAAAAACCCTTTTTATTATCTTGTCTTTTCTGTTTTATGCACATGTTTAGAATAATTATCATTTTACTATATTGTCTGTCATTTATTGTTTTTCTGAACTGCTACTAAGGAGTTCCTTCTCCTTAGTAGGTGCTCATTTGCACAAGCTAGGGTCAAAACCCTAGATACAGGGAGCACATGTTCTATTTGTGAAAAAGAAAGATGGAACACTCAAGTTATGTATTGACTACAAGCAGTTGAACAAAGTCACGGTGAAGAACAAATACACATTGCCCCGAATTGATGACCTTTTTGATAAAATGAGAGGGGCAAAGGTATTTTCAAAGATTGACTTGAGGTCTGGTTACCATCAGGGAAGAATCAAAGAGAAAGATATTGATAAGACAGCCTTTGAAACAAGGTATGGGCACTATGAGTTTTTGGTGGTACCATTTCGTCTCACAAATGCACCAGCTACATTCATGTGTCTCATGATTAGTGTTTTTAGCAAATATTTGGACAAGTTTGTTCTTGTATTTCTAGATAACATTCTCATCTATTCTAAGAATCAAGAATAGCATGAAGAACATTTGACAATAAAATTGAAATTACTAAGGGAGCATAAGTTGTATGCAAAGTTGAGCAAATGTGACTTTTATAAAGATAGAATTCATTATTTGGGTCACATCATCTCTGACGAAGGAATATCTATAGACCCTGAGAAGATTGAAGCCATCATGAATTGGCCAACTCCAAGAAATGTGACAGATGTGAGATCTTTTATGGGCCTTGCTATTTACTACAGGAGGTTTATCGAAGGATTCTCCAAGGTCACAAACCCGATCACTTCTTTGCAAAAGAAGGGGATAAAGTTTGAATGGTCACCAAGATGTGAGTAAAGTTTCCAATGTTTGAAGAATCTTCTTATGAGTGCACCAATTTTGAAAATTGCAGACCCAAAAAAAGACTTTGTGGTGTGTACCGATGCATGCAATCAAGGACTTGGAGGAGTTCTTATGGAAGACAACCACGTGGTATGCTATGAGTCAAGTAAGTTGAAGGAGCATGAGAATAACTATGCTACTCATTATTTAGAACTTGCAGCCATAGTACACGTTCTAAAGATGTGGAGGCATTACTTAATGGGAAGGAGATTTGAGTTAAGGATGGACCATTGTGGTCTAAAATACTTGTTTGATCAGCCAACTTTAAATGCTCGTCAAGCTAGATGGTTGGGATTTTTGTGTAAATTTGATTTTGAAATCAAACACATAAAAGGGAAAGAAAACAAGGTAACATATGCACTCAGTAAGAAAGTACATGAAATGTATGTGGCAACACTTAGTACTTGCCAACCAGATTTGAGACAACAGATTGCTAACCATATTGTTGAGGATGAAGCGTATGTGCAGATAAAGGACAAATTGCAGCAACAAGACCTTAAAAAGAAGTATGAAGGATATCATTTGGAAGAAGACAGACTTCTCACTTATAAGAATAGAGCCTATATTCCAAATGTGGCATATTTGAGGAGGGTTGTTATGGATGAAATCCATAAAGCTCTATACTCTGGTCACCCAGGATATCAGAAAACAATGGCTATAGCAAGAAAATATTATTTATGTCCAGAGATGAAGAAGGACATCACTGAATACATCTCTAAGTGCATGAAATGTCAGTAGGTGAATGTTGAACACGAACACCCATCAAGTTTATTGCATCCAGTACCAATTCTGGAATGGAAATGGGAAGTAGTTTCTAGGGATTTTATTACGAGATTGAAAAGGAATGTGAGACAACATGTTTCTATCATGGTTGTGGTGGACAAGTTAACAAAGGAAGCACATTTTATACCGGTTAAGTCCACACATAAAACCGATACTATTGCAAATATTTTCATCAAGGAGATTTTCAGATTACATGGATTGCCTAAGGCAATAATTTCTGACAAGGATACCAAGTCCACTTCCAATTTTTGGAAGGCTCTCTTTGCAGATTTGGGTACACAGTTGAGCTTTAGTACTGCATACCATCCTCAAACAAATGGGCAAACAGAAAGAGTAAATTGGGTGCTTGAAGACATGATTCGCATGTATGTAATGGACAAACCATCCAAGTGGGAGGATTATCCACACTTGGTAGAGTTTTCATATAACAATGGGCAGCAAGAATCATTGGGAATGAGTCCATATGAGGCTTTTTATGACAGAAAGTGTAGGACACCAATGACTTGGGACAATCCAGTGAACAGAATTGTACTTGGGCTAGAATTGCTTAAGGAAATGGAACAAGAGGTTGCAAAGATCAAGAAGAATTTAAAAGCAGCCCAAGATAGACAGAAAATCTATGTAAATAAGCATAGGGTGCATAGGGAATTTAGTGTTGTGGATCATGTGTATCTCAGAGTGAGGGCGAGAAAGAGTTCCTTGAAGCTTGGGGGTTGTGCCAAGCTATCACCTAGATATTGTGGGCCATTTGAAGTTGTTGAAAGAATAGGTCTAGTTTCATATTGACTTGCATTTCCTGCTATCACTAGAGCTCATAATGTTTTTCATGTCTCTTTGCTTAAGAAATATGTACATGATCCTAACCATGTGATTAATTGGGATGTGATCCAGGTGGAACCCGAGGGAGAGTTCCAAACCGATCCATTGTGCATCCTAGACAAGAAGGTGACATTGATCCGGAACCGAGCCATCGGACAAGTAAAGGTGCAATGGAAGCACTACAGTCCCGATGAGGCTGCATGGGAGCTGGAGGATGCCATGAGAGCGGCATATCCGTTTTTGTTAAATTTTGATGAGCACTGACGACAGTGCTAATGTAAGGGGAGGGGAATGTAATGTACCCATCTTGATTCTATTGCATTAAAATTATATATGGTGTAAATATCATTATTAAATCATGATGAGGAGCTCAAGGCCAAGGCCTTGCCATCGATTTTTCATTTTACGTATCAGAAATTAAAAAAATCAGTGCATATGGTTCTTGTGTTGGACAAGCACCATGTAAATTAAGACATCATGTAAATACAAATTTTATTGAAATACCCACAACTAGCTATGCAATGCAACAAAGAGATGGGGCATGATTTTACAAGGAATAGGGAGGAAAATTATTCAAACCCTTGAGCGAATGGGGTTAATTCAAATGTCATTGAGAGAACCCATAAACCATCAACTACCCATTTTGACTTATGCACTCAATCATTTAATTCTTCCAAGAGTTGGTTGGGGTAGTTAATGCCTTGGGATTGGAGAGGTATGGCAACCAATTTCATGTATGGGCAAGCCATCAATCTGGGAAATCGTATTTTTTCTTCTTGGACAAGAAAACACCCGCGAAATTGTGCCCAAATTCATCCTTCACCCATGGACTTTTCTCTCTCACGTAGTCTAAGCTAGTTGGGGCTTTCTCCTTCACATTTTCCATCATTTTTCTGCATATTCCATACATGGGAACTCGTTTTTGTATTGCACAATGGCTAGGAGGACGGGATTCATGATTTTGGGCTTTATGGAGGTCGTTTTTGTCCCTTGAATGGCCATAAACGTTTTCTGGAGATGATTTTTCTCTTCCAGGGTTGATTCCCCATTTTCCATTTCATTTTTGATTGCCCGTGTTTTACTGGAACTAATGGAAACTGATTATGGGCATCCCATTGTCAAAACGTTTTTCTTCATGCCCAACATTTGTGATTTTGCTATTATTTGAATCCCTGTTTTGGTTTGAATTTGTGAGCAAGAAATTGGGAGTGGAAGAGGACCATAATTGGCTTGATAAACCTATTGAGGAGAGTAACCTCTCAAGAAGATCAAAAGGGATGGCTACTCTTCTATGCACACCTTGAACAACACTAGAATTGAAGGTATGGCTTAAGGGATTGTGTATTAGTGAAGGGAATACTTCTTGGTGTGAGGTGTGTAGTAATTGTGGGTGCCAATCTAGATAGATCTTGTAGAGGCATCCTTGGCTCTGTGTTTGAGGTCACTAGCTTAGCAATTCATTCCCTCCCCTTTTTCCTTAGAAGCCTAATAAACCCCAATTGTGGATTAGATTGGCTGGTTTTGGTGTATTTTGGCTATGTGTGAGTCCGTTGTTCCCTTTTCCTTGTAGAAATCATGCCCGGCTTGGGGGTGGAAGTTGTGCTGAGCTAGCAATGAGCACAATTGGCCTATGGTTGGGTGGAACGTTGCAGTTACATAACCAGTTGTTGGGGACTACTTTGTTTTAAGATAAGTACTATCTTGTATAAATTCCGCAATGTCTTTATTTAATATATGTCATGAAAATGTTGAATGTATGTTAGATATGTAGATGATTCTAATTCTGTTGTGTTTCTTATATATATATATACACATCTACATATCTCTTTTTATACTCCAATGCTTTTTGTTAATAATCATGGGGCTAGATGCCTGATTTTAGCCTAACATTCTCTCCATCGCATTGGTATGATGGAAGGGGACGTTAAATTTATCCAGAGACTGTACCAATGCTTGTACTACATGTAGTTGCTATAAATATTTTGACCATGTTATTGAGGCATGCACAGTTCTACAAGAAAAAATGCAAGAAAGAAAACAAGAAGCACCAAACCCGAATGTTCAGATGATCGCAGCAGAGAAAAGAACTAGACATGTAAATGTTAATGCTCTGATGCAAAGTGGCGTTTCCACAGGAAAAGATAAAGAACCAGAAGCCTCGACTTCTGGATACCAGACTCCGACGGAAGGGGTATGGAGCAGAGGATAGACCGAGAGGTCCCTGCGCCTTGGACCCATCACCATCTGTGGTGAGTGCCTACAGACCATTCTGAGAGGAGTCATCATTGCCTCTCCGAGTGGTTGTTTCTCACATGCTCGACCTCAACACCTTGATCGCATAGTTGAGAATCGCGTAGGGTTTATATCCCTTCAGTTATTGGTCAAAGACCCCGAATTTCCCCCGACTCTCGCACATTGGTGAGTCTCTTCGGAACGCCCAGTTATATGTTCCCGTGGATGTCCGGGTTGCGTTGGAGATTGTATTCAGAAGCCATCCAGTTATATGCTTCCTTGAGTACCCAGTTTAGTTCCATTTCAGTGTACCATTGAGGATATAACTCCCCGTCACTATGATCCAGCAACTCATCAGTTCCTCTAGTACCATACTCAACAACACTGTTTTGATTCCAGTGTATCAATTCTTCAGCTCAGACATCGTCATCCCAATAGTATGTCCCAGATTTGTGTCCCCTCTGGACCCTTATGATGTACACAGTGGTTCTCTATGTATCCTACAGGTCCCCCTTTTCAGGCCGCACTGTTATTTTTTATGTATCTTGATATGAGCATGGGTATGCCCACTTTGTCCATATATTGAGATTCTTCCTCATTCATTATTTGAGGCCATGTATATTTCAGGTCCCCATATTTTGGACCCCATTGTTATTATTATTCTAGATCTTGATACGAGCATGGGAATGCCCGCCTTGTCCATATGTTCAGATTATTCCTCATTCATTATTGAGGTCATGTACTTTTAGTTTTTGCAGTTTGTTCGGAATCATTTTTCCAGGCTCCAGTTTGTTTCTTCTCTTCTCCACACCCCAGGAAAACCATACAAGACTTATGATGTCTATCGGCCATACGATGAGCTCCTGCCCTCACACATCAGGGGGCAATCTGTTAACACCCAAAAAGTGCTCACTACCTCATATACCCCATTACATGACTCATTTGTCCATATTTCCTACCATATTTGCCTCCAAAACCTTAAAATCCCATTAAAAAGCCTCCAAAAGGCCAAAAAAACCCCTTTTCCCCCCAAAAATAATCCAAAATTCCTCCAAAATAGCAAAAACCCTCTAAAAAGGGAATAAAAAATACAAAAAAAGAGGAAAAAGAGGGAAAAAGGAGGAAAAAACCCTATACAGCTGACCTAAACCATATGGTGCCACAAACCATGGGCCAACACTCCACCACTAAAAACCTATAAATAGGTGATGGAGGCTCCTCATTTCATATCCACAGTCAAATACACCCTTACTCTGCTAAAATCACTCTTGAAACCCTAGCTCACCCTTGAGCTACTTTCACACTTGAGTGCCCCTTTGGCCCATTTCCAACCCTTTGGAGAAAGAGAAAGGAGCAAAGCTGGAAGCTTGGAAGCAACCCTCCTGGACTGCTGCAAGAGCTTCACCAACCTTCACATTGGAGGTATAATTAATACAAAAACCCTTTTTATTATCTTGTCTTTTCTGTTTTATGCACATGTTTAGAATAATTATCATTTTACTATATTGTCTGTCATTTATTGTTTTTCTGAACTGCTACTAAGGAGTTCCTTCTCCTTAGTAGGTGCTCATTTGCACAAGGTAGGGTCAAAACCCTAGATACAGGGAGCACATGTTCTATTTGTGAAAAAGAAAGATGGAACACTCAAGTTATGTATTGACTACAAGCAGTTGAACAAAGTCACGGTGAATAACAAATACACATTGCCCCGAATTGATGACCTTTTTGATAAAATGAGAGGGGCAAAGGTATTTTCAAAGATTGACTTGAGGTCTGGTTACCATCAGGGAAGAATCAAAGAGAAAGATATTGATAAGACAGCCTTTGAAACAAGGTATGGGCACTATGAGTTTTTGGTGGTACCATTTGGTCTCACAAATGCACCAGCTACATTCATGTGTCTCATGATTAGTGTTTTTAGCAAATATTTGGACAAGTTTGTTCTTGTATTTCTAGATAACATTCTCATCTATTCTAAGAATCAAGAATAGCATGAAGAACATTTGACAATAAAATTGAAATTACTAAGGGAGCATAAGTTGTATGCAAAGTTGAGCAAATGTGACTTTTATAAAGATAGAATTCATTATTTGGGTCACATCATCTCTGACGAAGGAATATCTATAGACCCTGAGAAGATTGAAGCCATCATGAATTGGCCAACTCCAAGAAATGTGACAGATGTGAGATCTTTTATGGGCCTTGCTATTTACTACAGGAGGTTTATCGAAGGATTCTCCAAGGTCACAAACCCGATCACTTCTTTGCAAAAGAAGGGGATAAAGTTTGAATGGTCACCAAGATGTGAGTAAAGTTTCCAATGTTTGAAGAATCTTCTTATGAGTGCACCAATTTTGAAAATTGCAGACCCAAAAAAAGACTTTGTGGTGTGTACCGATGCATGCAATCAAGGACTTGGAGGAGTTCTTATGGAAGACAACCACGTGGTATGCTATGAGTCAAGTAAGTTGAAGGAGCATGAGAATAACTATGCTACTCATTATTTAGAACTTGCAGCCATAGTACACGTTCTAAAGATGTGGAGGCATTACTTAATGGGAAGGAGATTTGAGTTAAGGATGGACCATTGTGGTCTAAAATACTTGTTTGATCAGCCAACTTTAAATGCTCGTCAAGCTAGATGGTTGGGATTTTTGTGTAAATTTGATTTTGAAATCAAACACATAAAAGGGAAAGAAAACAAGGTAACATATGCACTCAGCAAGAAAGTACATGAAATGTATGTGGCAACACTTAGTACTTGCCAACCAGATTTGAGACAACAGATTGCTAACCATATTGTTGAGGATGAAGCGTATGTGCAGATAAAGGACAAATTGCAGCAACAAGACCTTAAAAAGAAGTATGAAGGATATCATTTGGAAGAAGACAGACTTCTCACTTATAAGAATAGAGCCTATATTCCAAATGTGGCATATTTGAGGAGGGTTGTTATGGATGAAATCCATAAAGCTCTATACTCTAGTCACCCAGGATATCAGAAAACAATGGCTACAGCAAGAAAATATTATTTATGTCCAGGGATGAAGAAGGACATCACTGAATACATCTCTAAGTGCATGAAATGTCAGTAGGTGAATGTTGAACACGAACACCCATCAAGTTTATTGCATCCAGTACCAATTCTGGAATGGAAATGGGAAGTAGTTTCTAGGGATTTTATTACGAGATTGAAAATGAATGTGAGACAACATGTTTCTATCATGGTTGTGGTGGACAAGTTAACAAAGGAAGCACATTTTATACCGGTTAAGTCCACACATAAAACCGATACTATTGCAAATATTTTCATCAAGGAGATTTTCAGATTACATGGATTGCCTAAGGCAATAATTTATGACAAGGATACCAAGTTCACTTCCAATTTTTGGAAGGCTCTCTTTGCAGATTTGGGTACACAGTTGAGCTTTAGTACTGCATACCATCCTCAAACAAATGGGCAAACAGAAAGAGTAAATTGGGTGCTTGAAGACATGATTTGCATGTATGTAATGGACAAACCATCCAAGTGGGAGGATTATCCACACTTGGTAGAGTTTTCATATAACAATGGGCAGCAAGAATCATTGGGAATGAGTCCATATGAGGCTTTCTATGACAGAAAGTGTAGGACACCAATGACTTGGGACAATCCAGTGAACAGAATTGTACTTGGGCTAGAATTGCTTAAGGAAATGGAACAAGAGGTTGCAAAGATCAAGAAGAATTTAAAAGCAGTCCAGGATAGACAGAAAATCTATGTAAATAAGCATAGGGTGCATAGGGAATTTAGTGTTGTGGATCATGTGTATCTCAGAGTGAGGGCGAGAAAGAGTTCCTTGAAGCTTGGGGGTTGTGCCAAGCTATCACCTAGATATTGTGGGTCATTTGAAGTGCTTGAAAGAATAGGTCTAGTTTCATATTGACTTGCATTTCCTGCTATCACTAGAGCTCATAATGTTTTTCATGTCTCTTTGCTTAAGAAATATGTACATGATCCTAACCATGTGATTAATTGGGATGTGATCCAGGTGGAACCCGAGGGAGAGTTCCAAACCGATCCATTGTGCATCCTAGACAAGAAGGTGACATTGATCCGGAACCAAGCCATCGGACAAGTAAAGGTGCAATGGAAGCACTACAGTCCCGATGAGGCTGCATGGGAGCTGGAGGATGCCATGAGAGCGGCATATCCGTTTTTGTTAAATTTTGATGAGCACTGACGACAGTGCTAATGTAAGGGGAGGGGAATGTAATGTACCCATCTTGATTCTATTGCATTAAAATTGTATATGGTGTAAATATCATTATTAAATCATGATGAGGAGCTCAAGGCCAAGGCCTTGCCATCGATTTTTCATTTTACGTATCAGAAATTAAAAAAATCAGTGCATATGGTTCTTGTGTTGGACAAGCACCATGTAAATTAAGACATCATGTAAATACAAATTTTATTGAAATACCCACAACTAGCTATGCAATGCAACAAAGAGATGGGGCATGATTTTACAAGGAATAGGGAGGAAAATTATTCAAACCCTTGAGCCAATGGGGTTAATTCAAATGTCATTGAGAGAACCCATAAACCATCAACTACCCATTTTGACTTATGCACTCAATCATTTAATTCTTCCAAGAGTTGGTTGGGGTAGTTAATGCCTTGGGATTGGAGAGGTATGGCAACCAATTTCATGTATGGGCAAGCCATCAATCTGGGAAATCGTATTTTTTCTTCTTGGACAAGAAAACACCCGCGAAATTGTGCCCAAATTCATCCTTCACCCATGGACTTTTCTCTCTCACGTAGTCTAAGCTAGTTGGGGCTTTCTCCTTCACATTTTCCATCATTTTTCTGCATATTCCATACATGGGAACTCGTTTTTGTATTGCACAATGGCTAGGAGGACGGGATTCACGATTTTGGGCTTTATGGAGGTCGTTTTTGTCCCTTGAATGGCCATAAACGTTTTCTGGAAATGATTTTTCTCTTCCAGGGTTGATTCCCCATTTTCCATTTCATTTTTGATTGCCCGTGTTTTACTGGAACTAATGGAAACTGATTATGGGCATCCCATTGTCAAAACGTTTTTCTTCATGCCCAACATTTGTGATTTTGCTATTATTTGAATCCCTGTTTTGGTTTGAATTTGTGAGCAAGAAATTGGGAGTGGAAGAGGACCAGAATTGGCTTGATAAACCTATTGAGGAGAGTAACCTCTCAAGAAGATCAAAAGGGATGGCTACTCTTCTATGCACACCTTGAACAACACTAGAATTGAAGGTATGGCTTAAGGGATTGTGTATTAGTGAAGGGAATACTTCTTGGTGTGAGGTGTGTAGTAATTGTGGGTGCCAATCTAGATAGATCTTGTAGAGGCATCCTTGGCTCTGTGTTTGAGGTCACTAGCTTAGCAATTCATTCCCTCCCCTTTTTCCTTAGAAGCCTAATAAACCCCAATTGTGGATTAGATTGGCTGGTTTTGGTGTATTTTGGCTATGTGTGAGTCCGTTGTTCCCTTTTCCTTGTAGAAATCATGCCCGGCTTGGGGGTGGAAGTTGTGCTGAGCTAGCAATGAGCACAATTGGCCTATGGTTGGGTGGAACGTTGCAGTTACATAACCAGTTGTTGGGGACTACTTTGTTTTAAGATAAGTACTATCTTGTATAAATTCCGCAATGTCTTTATTTAATATATGTCATGAAAATGTTGAATGTATGTTAGATATGTAGATGATTCTAATTCTGTTGTGTTTCTTATATATATATATACACATCTACATATCTCTTTTTATACTCCAATGCTTTTTGTTAATAATCATGGGGCTAGATGCCTGATTTTAGCCTAACATTCTCTCCATCGCATTGGTATGATGGAAGGGGACGTTAAATTTATCCAGAGACTGTACCAATGCTTGTACTACATGTAGTTGCTATAAATATTTTGACCATGTTATTGAGGCATGCACAGTTCTACAAGAAAAAATGCAAGAAAGAAAACAAGAAGCACCAAACCCGAATGTTCAGATGATCGCAGCAGAGAAAAGAACTAGAGATGTAAATGTTAATGCTCTGATGCAAAGTGGCGTTTCCACAGGAAAAGATAAAGAACCAGAAGCCTCGACTTCTGGATACCAGACTCCGACGGAAGGGGTATGGAGCAGAAAAGCAACTGGGAAAGCACCTGCTTTCAATCTAGAAAGAAACAGAGAAGTCTCTGCAGAAGCACTAGCGACATTGAAAGAACCAGCACGTGCGACACCAAGAATCCCGTTGCAAAGTGAAACAATGCATACGAAGGATATGCCAGCAGTGTATGATCAAACAAGTACCGCAGCAGAAACATGGATTTCTATTCTGCAGTTCCTACGGAGCTGTATGAAGTTGCTAAAAATCGACGATGCTTTAGTGGAAATGAAAAAATTACTAAACCACTATTAACAACGTAGTTGCACAAATATTGTTCAGGATACAGTTCATCAAATAAAAAGCCATAAGAGAACAGGCCGAGAAATGAGGCTAAGTGCACAGATTTGAGACTACGAAATGGATGAGATAATCCTTGATTTAGGATCAGAGGTGAATTTTTTGAGCAAGCAGACATGGGAACAGATGTGGAAACCAAGGTTATCATGGTCACCTATCTAATTGAGACTAGAAAATCAATAGAAAGTGATTCCATTTGGAAGACTTGTGAATGTACTTGTGGACATTGATGGAGTAAGAAGTTCAGCAAACTTCGAGGTTATTGAGATGACCAATGATAGTAACCCATATCCAGCATTATTGGGGATAGACTGGGTGATGGATAACCTCACGATCATAAACCTGAAAACCGAAAAGATGATCTTTGAAGGGCAGGATATTAGGGTCACTGCACCCTTGGAACCCTCGCAAGGAGAAAGATACAGTGAGTCGATATAGGAAGAATCCAGAGCACAATACCTTCATCGCATCTACAATATGACTGCGAATCAGGATGACTACATGAATCCTATGACAGATGGAATGCTTAGTTGGCGATGCGATAGTTCTTGCATATCAGACTCTGACGCAAGACTGGAAAATTGGAAAAGACATATGCACGAAGTATCTGCTAGGCGATGTGCGCAGTTCACAAAGTCACCACGCTGGATTGGAACAGTGGTAAGTCCAACCCCGCTTATGATGGTTCAACTAACGTCTATTCATTTATTCAATAATATATTGTATCAGTTTCAGCTGAACATCAAATACCAACATTGGATATAGCATTGTGCACTACACCTACCAGATGGTGGGCCGCGCATAAGTAGACTTTGACCACATGGGAATAGTGCAGAAACATGATGCAAATTAGATTCACAAAGAAAGTCACGCTGACAATGGAAAAGTATAGTGGACAAACAGATCCAAGAGATCACATAGAAATTTGTTCAAAAGCATGGGAAAAAAGACCACAGATAGAATGGATTCATCTGTTTGTGCACACATTAGAGCAAATTCCAGAGGATTGGTATACAGACTCAGATCTTCGCAGTCTATCTTAACTGCGAACTTTCAGAGAACCTTCAGTTTCAAAGATGAATCTACAAGCATAAATGAAGCTCTGCAAATTATCAAATAAAGGATATTCAAAGCCGAATTCCCAAGTATAAATGAGGCATTAGAGGAAATCAAAGAAAATATATTTGAAGACGTATAGGTACTTGTGAACAGGAAACTAGAATGGGAAAGATAGATAGAATCTGCCCTTGAATGTTATAACCTCTCCGCGGATGAAGAACAGGAGGAGAGTGATGAGGAGGATCTACACAATATCAATATACCTGAGTCAGAAGGAGCGCGCGATGTAGAGGGACCTCCATTAGAAATTCTAAATATGAGCGGACCTATCAAGACAAGAAAAGTGAACATTGGCACAAGTGTAGAGCCGAAGTTCGCATCCATTGGATATTATTGGGATGATGAAACGGTATCGCAGACCTTCTACATGAGTATCAGGATTTATTTCCAACAAATTTTTCTGAAATGAAAGGCATTTTGGGTGACTTGGGGGTGATGAATATACCTCTCAAGACCGACATGAATCCTGTTAAGTAGAGGCCTTATAGAATGAACCCCATATACAAAGAAAGATTGAAGGCAGAGATTGATAAGATGCTTGATGTGGGGATCATTGAGCCAGTTGAAGAATCAGAATGGATAAGCCCTATGGTTATCCAGGATAAGAAGGAAAAAGGAGAAATTAGAATCTGCATGGACCTGAGGAAGCTAAATGGTGCTTCGCTACATGACTGATTTCCTACTCCATTTACAAATGAAGTATTAGATAATGTTGGAGGAAATGAGGCCTACTCTTTTACTGATGGATTCTCTGGATATCATCAGATCAATATTGATGAAGCAGACAGACATAAGACCACATTTGCTACTAAATGGGGATCATATTAGTATACAGTTATGCCATTTGGGTTGGAGAATGCACCTGCTATATTTTCCAGAGTTGTTGTGGCTACATTCAAGTACTTTATTCATAATTTTTTAGAAGTCTATTTTATTGAATTGACTGTCTTTGGTTTACTCAATAATCATTACAAGAACCTCAGAATGATGTTAGCTAAGTGTAGACAACATTAAATTTCTTTGAATTTGAAGAAATGTATCTTTTGTGTACCCTATGGAATTCTGTTGAGACACATTGTCTGTAAATAGGGTTTGATGGTTGATCCTGCAAAGATTGCAGTTATTGTAAACCTGCCAGCACTGAATTCAGTGAAACAAATTTGCACCATGTTGGGACATACAAGATACTATAGAAAATTCATCAAGGGTTATGCGCAGATAAAAGCACCCATGGAGAAGTTGTTGAAGAAATAAGCGCAATTCATATGGAACACAGAATGCGAGGAAGGCCTAGACACATTAAAGGAGAAAATCGTAACTGCACATATCCTTGTCTTTTTGGATTGGGACAAACAATTCCATGTACACGTCGATGCTTTTTCCATTGCACTTGGTGTGGTGCTAGCACATCCAAGAGACGGAGGCATTGACCATCCCATTTCATTTTCGAGCAGGAATATCTCATCAACTAAAAATAATTATATGGCCACAGAAAGAGATGGTCTAGCTATGGTGCATGAACTGCAGAAATTCAGGCACTATTTACTGGGTGTGCACTTCTCAATGTTTACTGACCATTCCTCTTTAAAGTATCTGGTCAATAAACCAGTGTTAGGGGGGATAATTTGTAGATGGTTACTACTCTTCCAAGAGTATGATTTTGAAATTATTGTCAAACCAGGCAAACTGAACCTAGGACCTGACCATCTCTCAATGAATCAAGAGAAGAACCCACAAATCTCGAAGACAATCTGATTGATGCGCAGTTATTTTCCATACAAGTCGCTGATGATTATTACAAGGATATTGTATATTTTTTTAGTACAGGATTCGCATCCATAGAGTTCACTATGTAGACGAAGAAGCAACTGGTATTCATGGAAATAGACTTCACTATCATCGCAGGGAAGTTATACAAGTTCACACTAGATGAAGTGCTACGCAGATGTGTGTTAGAGCATGAAAATCCATTTATATTGGCCGATGCACATTCAGGTGTATCTGGAGGTGACTAGGCAAGAAGAGCTACTATGCAGAAGATATTAAGAGTAGGGCTATGGTGACCTACAATCTACAAAGATTCAAAGGAACATTGTGAAAGTTGTGATGTGTTCCAAAGGACTGGAAATCCATCGCGAAGAGATGAAATTCCATTAAAACCACAGATGACACTACAAGCATTTGAAAAATGTACTATTGATTTCGTGGGACCTATTAACCCACCAGGAAAGAGGACTGGTGCGAGATATATTATCACCACAACTGATTATCTCACCAGGTGGGAAGAAGCTAAACCAATGAAGTACTGTAGCACAGCTACTGCCGTGCAGTTCATCTTTGAGAAATCCTTACCAGATTTGGATGCCCAAAGATTTTAATGAGTTATCAAAGAACTCACTTTTTGAACAGAACTATTGAATCCCTTACTGAATATTTCCACATCTACCATCAAAGTAGTATACCGTACCATCCTTAAGCCAACAGAACTGTTGAATCTTTCAACAAGGTATTGGAAAATGCACTGACAAAGGTATGCAATGTAAATAAGGACAATTGGGATCTATGCATACCAGTTGTATTATGGGCATACAGGACAACTTGTAAGAAGTTGACAGGCCATACACCTTTCATATTGGCCTATGGAAAGGAAGTTGTGATGCCAATGGAGTATATTATACCAAGATTACGAATTGTTGCATTCACAGGCATGGAAGATGAAGAAACAATAGAATAAAGGTTTCTACACTTGGTTGGATTGGAGGAAGATCGCTTCATTGCAGGATTTCACCAGCAAGTGCAGAAAGATAGAGAAAAAGTATGGCATGATATCCACATCAACAACAAGTCCTTTCAGGTAGGTGACCTTCTCCTCCTGTATGATAGTAAGTTCATGAAATTTCCTAGAGGAGATCTACCCCCCAGACTCTCCACCTTCCGGAGAGGTTAATACCATCTATATGATCTCTTCCACCCCTACCCCCTCGTCAACCGATTTGACGACGCAAACTTTCCGTTCCGATGAGGAGATTCGTGAGGCCCTTACCGCCCTGGATTATCCCTGGGATGATATGCATCATCGTTCCTACTTCATCCCAGAAGAGTCTTCCTCTAGCTCCGCTACCCACTATGCGGTTGAATCCAAAGACTTCCTCCCCACCAAGGTCGACTGGTTAAAGGACCCTATTCCTGCTCCTGATGCCTTCGAGGAAGGTAACATGGCCAACATCTCACCTGTCATCCAAGTTGATATCGCTGCCCCAGGACGTGCCCCTGAACTCATCACTTTAGGAGCATTCTGCAGTAAACAGGAGATTGAGGACTACATACACCTTTTCAAAGAATTCCGTGATGTCTTTGCCTGGTCCTATACCGAAATGCCTGGTCTTGACCCCGCAATTATAGAGCACCACATTGACACATGTCCTGATGTACCCCCCGTTCGTCAGAAACAACATCCTCTTCCTCCCCCAAAGTTCCCAGGATACGCCCCTGAACTCATCACTTTAGGAGCATTCTGCAGTAAACAAGAGATTGAGGACTACATAAACCTTTTCAGAGAATTTCGTGATGTCTTTGCCTGGTCCTATACCGAAGTTCCCGATCTTGACCCCGCCATCAAAGAGCACTACCTTGACAACTCTGAGTCAAGGGGCATAATAGATTCCCTCGACCCTAGGATAGGGGGCATGATCAATCATTTTGAACCTTCCCCATCACATCTATCTCAGCACGTCAATGAACCCATCGTTCAAACCAACACATATGTGATCCATAATCACAAACCCCATGCACATAGCATGGGGGCAGGTCATTAACCCTGCTCACTTTTTCACACTTGTGATCTCAACCATTTTTGAGGTCACATATCACTTGTAGCTTTGATTTGATTTGATACCCCTAGTATTCTGCCCCCGCAGGCCATCATGATACACCTAGTATTATGACCTCCATTTTTCACACCATTTGCACTGCCGGATTCATATTTCCATGACCGTGATGATGCTTGAGATCATTTCTCGCTCTCACTAGGACCAATATCAACATTGTGTCCCGACACCTTGTCACCTCGGTTTGCGTGCCACATCGGCCGTTCTCCGTTTTTCACATGCTTTATATCATCGGATTCATTTTTCCGACCTGGTGATGACGCTTGAGATCATTTCTCGCTCTCACCCCCATTTTTTTCGGGCCTTTTTCAAAATGCCCTTGTCACCTCGGTTTGCGTGCCACATCGGCCGTTACCTGTTTTTGACATCCTTTATATCGCCGGATTCATTTTTCCGAGCTCGTGATGATGCTTGAGATCATTTCTCGCTCTCACTTGGTACAATTTCAACATTGTGTCCCAACACCTTGCTGCCTCGGTTTGCGCGCCACATCGGCCGCTGTCGGATTGTTCCACATTTTTACATAAGCCATTCACTCCTGTCATACTGCAAATGTCTCGTTATTTTTCCACCATTTCATCTACCCCGTAAGGAGGCCCACCAGTGTTCCCCCCTACCCTCGTTCTTGGTCATCATTACTGATCCTGGATTGAACACTTCCTCCTTGCCTGGCCATTCCTTTTGTTCGGTATAATTTTATCCCTTTTTCGGGCCGGACAAGTCCTTTACGAAAAAGGCACTTAGGGAGTTTCCGTTAAGCTCTTTTCTGACTCCTAAAAGAATGAAAAGATCGTCGAGCAATCTTGCTTCCTTTCATGCTCGTTAAAGTACCTGAAAGGGCGTCTATCTGGTATAAGTTTAACCCTTTTCCGGACCTGGTAGACTAATTACGAAAAAGGAATACTCTAGTCACACCGGCTAGAAGAGTTCTTCATTGCATCCTTTTATGCTTCTTTGGGCCTTGGAGACAAAATCTACGAAAAAGAAACCCCCTGGAGTCTTCTTACTTGCTTTCAGACTCTCTAAAATTGAAAGCAACCACGAGCATACGCTGTCCTGGGCTCGTTAAATCCACACGACAGTACCATTCCATCACTTCAGAGTCTTCTTATCGCTTTCAGACTCCTTAAAATTGAAAGCAACCATGAGCATGAACTGTCCTGGGCTCGTAAAATCCACACGACAGTATCATTTTATCCACACACTTCTTCTAGTTCCTTAACCCATGAAGAAGTATCCTCCCGTGCCTCATGGCACTGTGATCGATCATCTCGGCAGCACCCCCATTCAGGTCGCCTTTGTTCAGAGTATTCTGCAGTCTCCTGCCATTGTACACCAACTTGAGTCTCCCTCAGCCAATTATCCTCCCAGATCCATTACAGCTATGCTCCCTTTCCCCTCAGTCAGTTTCATATGCTGCCAGATCATTCCCATTATCATACTCTGAACAAAGGAAGTTTGAGTCCACCCACTCTACTTGCCCAGTTTTCCCCCCACAGTTTGGTCAGTCCTGCCATCAGTACTATCCCATTTCGGTTCTCTACCTCGCGCTTCTGTCAAGGAAACATCATTGCCTTGATAGTTGCAGGTCTCCCTCTGTCGACGACAGCTCCTCTACTCCAGAGGATAGGCCCAGAGGTCCCTACGCCTTGGACTTATCACCATCTGTGGTAAGTGCCTACGGATCATTCTGAGAGGAGACATCATTACCTCTCTGAGTGGTTGTTCCTCACATGCTCGACTCCAGCACCTTGATCGCATCGTTGAGGATCGCGTAGGATTATATCCCATCATTATTTGTCGAAGACCCCAGATTTCCCCCGACTCTAGCACATCGGTGAGTCCCTTCGGAACACCCAGTTATATGTTCCCGTGGATGTCCGGGCTGCGTTGGCGATTGTATTCGGAAGCCATCCAGTTATATGCTTCCTTGAGTACCCAGTTCAGTTCCAGTTCCAGATCAGTGTACCATTGAGGTCAGAGCTACCTGTCACTATGATCCAGCAGTTCATCAGTTCCTCTGGTACCCCAGTCAGCAGCACTGTTGATATTCCAGTGCACCAGTTCTTCAGCTTACACATGGTCCGCCTAGCAGTATGTCCCCGATTTTGTGTCCCCTCTGGACCCTTATGATGTACACAGTGGCTATGTATCTTTCAGGTCCCCCTTTTTCAGGCCTCACAGTTATGTTTATGTATCTTGATACGAGCATGGGTATGCCCGCCTCGTCCATATATTGAGATTATTCCTCAGTCAGTATTTGAGGTCATGTATATTTCAGGTCCCCATTTTTTGGACCCCATTGTTATTGTTATGTTATATCCTGATACGAGCATGGGAATGCCCGCCTCGTCCATATGATCAGATGATTCCTCATCCATTATTGAGGTTATGTACTTTTAGTTCTTGCAGTTGTTCGGGATCGTTGTTCCGGGCTCCAGTTTGTTTCTTCTCTTCTCTCCACATCCCAGGAAAACCATTCATGACTTATGATGTCCATCGGCCATACGACGAGCTCCTGCCCTCGCACATCAGGGGGCAATCTGTTAACACCCAAAAAGTGCTCACTAGCTCATTTACCACATTATATGGCCCATTTGTCCATTTTCCTACCATATTTCCATTAAAAATCCCAAAAAATCCCATTAAAAAGCCTCCAAAAGGCCTAAAATGCCTCCAAAAGGCCAAAAAACTCTCAAAATAGCCTAAAAAAGGCTAAAAAACCCCCTTTTTCCTCCAAAAATAGCAAAAATCCCCTAAAAAGGGAATAAAAATATAAAATAATGAGGAAAAGGAGGAAAAAACCCTATACAACTGCCTAAAACCATGTGTTTCCTAAAACCATGGGTCAGCACTCCACCACCAAAAAACTATAAATAGGTGATGGAGATCCCTTATTCCATATCCACAATCACAAGCACCCTTACTCTGCCAAAATCTCTCTCGAAACCCTAGTTCACCTTTTGAACTATTTTCACCTTGAGAGCCACCTTTGGCCCATCCCCAACATTGGAGAAGGAGAAAGGAGCATTCTAAATCTTGGAGCATCCTCTTGGACACTGCAAAGGGCTTCATCAACCTTGACACTCAAGGTAACATTAATATAAAACCATTTTTTACATCTTTCATTTATGTCTCATGCAACGTTTAAAGTAGTTTGTTAATTTTTGTTTTAGCTTAATTAGTTTAATATACTGAACTGCTACTAAGGAGTCCATTCTCCTTAGTAGGTGCTCATTGGCACAAGCTAGGGGTAAAACCCTAGCTACAGGATGCATCGGCCATGAAGCTTGTGAGAAATGCAAAGTATGAAATATCGCTTCCGCTAATATCATGCCATGTGAAACCATAAGAGAACTTGCTAGGTAAGCTCGTAGATTGAAAGTCCAAGGACTATGGTTTGTTGTAACAGTAAAAGGATCCGGACGAGCCGAAATACCCACAATTCCATCCAAGAAAATATATGTATTGGAAGATGGACGTGAAGAACAACCCATTTTTGGTCACGTAGAGTTGGTTGTCTGAAGTTGTGGAATCGGGGCTTCTAAACCTGCTGAGGCTTCCATACTTCGATCGGAGCCTAGAACTTAACGCGGTGGTGCGCACACTGATGTCGCGCACACACCAAGGTTACCTTTGGCTAGATAGAAATGTCGACCTTAACATAAACCTGATCCATAGGATCACGGGGCTAAGCAAGTGAGGTGATGACCCTAATACGTTCTTTGTCAGCAAAAACAGAGATAAAGAGATCGTCGCGTAGATGAAAGAATGTAATGTCCCCAGTTTGGCCCCATGGCATTTATATTATAAATGATGTAATATTTGTTATGAAATCATGGTGAGGAGCTCAAGGCCAAGGCCCCGCCATCGATTTATTAATGCATATGCTTTGCGTGCTAGCCAGGCACATTGGAATTTCAACATCATGTAATCTGCATTTTAATAAAAATACCCACAACTAGCTATGCAATGCAACAAAGAGATGGGGGCATGATTTCACAAGGAATTGGGAGGGAAAACATTCAAACCCTTGAGCCAATAGAGTCAAGCCAAGTGTCAATGAGGGAACCCATCAAACCCTCAACTACCCATGTTGACTTTTGTACCCAACCATTGATTTCTCCCAAGAGTTGGTTGGGGAAGTTATTGCCTTGGGAATGGGAAGGTATGGCTGTCCAAAATCGGGTATGGGCAAGCCACCCTTCATGGAAAAACGTGTTGGTCTTTTTGGGCAAGAATAGAGCCACGAAATGGCTTCCTAAGCCATTATTCACCATGGCCTTGCTCTCTCTCGCAGCTCAAGCTTCCTGGGCGTTTTCCTCCCTCGTTTTTTTTCTGTGTCTCCCTCCATCTTTTAGCTAGGAAGGGGCGTTTTTGTGTTGGTTACCCGTGGGGAAAGAGAGCAGAACGTTTTGGGTCTTCCTGGGGGTCTTTTAGGCCATTGGAAGGGATCTTAACCAGTGGAGAGAAATCGGTTTTGCTCCCTGGGGTTGAAATCGAAATTCCACAGTTCGTTTGGGTGAACCACGAGTTGGGAGAACCAATGTGGACCCTGTTTTGTGAACACCTCTGTTGTAAATGGGTAACCCTGTCAATAATCGTTTTTGCTGTGAGAAAGAAGAGTATGATGGGCATGGGTGATGGGTAATCCCTGGTTCTGGCTTGAGATTGGGAATGAGCATCCATTGTGCAAGTGCAGCCTGATAAACCCAGTTAGACTAGCTTGGCTAAAATAAAATGGTTAATAGACTGTGTGTGAGCATGAATTTCCCCTTTGTCCTTGTGAAAATCATGCCCATCTCGGGGGTGGCCTTCAGACGGACTCAGTATAAGCCGTCGAAGAGCCTGCGGTTGGGTGGAACGTTGCATCGACATAGCTAGTTGCTTGGGACAATTGGAATGAAGATAAGTGTTTCTATCTATGTAATTATTTCTGAAAATGTTTATCAATGATTGAAATTGATATGTTGAATGCATATGAAGAGTGTGTGAATGTTGTTTCCGCTGTGCATAATTGGTTGTTTTATATCTGCACACCCATTTATTATTTATATGAATCTAACAATGGGCTGAGATCATGTGAAATCCCTGAGTATTGGCATCACGTTTCCTGCCTTGCATTGGGTCAGCATGTGGGTACATGACAAAGAAGCATATAACATTCCCAAAGGAAAAGAGGGTTTGTCACAAACAACCTAAAAGATGATGCTACGAGGTTCGTAGTACAACTACTTGCGAGAAAATTCTTGTGGAAGGCAAGACCAATAGAAGTACCAAGAGGAGCAATTCACCTCGCTGCGAAGGCCGTGCAGGGAGCGAGGTTTAACTGGTGTCAATATCTGCTCAACGAGTTTCTTGAAGATGTCCGCGAAACTCAGGTCATGGCATTGCTTTCCATTACAGTTGGTAAATGGTATTGATCACTTTTGTAGGCTGGAAGTAGCTAAGGCACTATGTTGGTCTCACATCTCTTTGCAATGATTGTCTATGATCCAGGTATGCGAACCTCAGGGAAAATATGCTACCAGACCGACAACGTACTTCGAATGAAGTATTCTATACATAATATGAACAATTATGTGATGTCATCATTCGCACATCGCACATATCAAAAGAGGTAACAATGTAGTATATTCGCACTTTAAATTTCAAAGCTGACATGCATTGTATTTACATCTCCCCAAAGGTGTAGATGAAAAATCCAGAATGGTTCATAGGGAACTATCACCTAGATGAAGCAGGTATAGATATTCTCATGAAGGAGTGGCTAGATGAATGGAAAGTTGAAGGACCAATGGTCATTGACAGTGAATCAGATGAAAGTACTCAATCCCTTACAAAGATTGTTGAAGAGTCACCGACATGAGAAAGAAAGGAACCTGGAAGCTCTGTATAGCAGAAGGTATAGAAAAAGAAACAAAAAGCAACAAGGGATCCATCAGAAGTAAGGTTGCATGATGATGATCATGATATCATTGCGTCCAGGGTCAACACACATCTAAAAGACATGCTGGCCCTCAAATATAGTAAGAATGAAGAGATTCAATCAAGTTTGCAAGAGAATCTCACCACGCTGCAAGGCATAACGGTGAAGTTGGAGCAAGTCCAGCGTGACTTGGCTCGAGAATCTAAGTCAAAAGGAAGGTCAGGAGACACCTCGTAGCCAAAGAAAACCCCTTTATCCCTGACCATGGCACCAAGACCACACATCGTTCGCATTTATCCACTAAGTGTCATTTTACTGTGCAATGAAGTAGTTGTGGGCGCGTAGAGAATCGAACATGTTGACATCGACATTACGATGTTTCCACTAGAAGGCCTACAATATACACCTGTAGGTTGTGGAGGAAATCCATGATAGAAAATATGGTAACTTTGAACCAACACCATAAATTACAACAAAATTATAAACAGTTGCAGGAAGAAAGTACAAAGAAGGCTAGGGCACTTGATAGTGCACATGAGTAGCAAAGAATAATAGAGCAGGATGTTGCTTCGGTCTACGTGGATATGCCAGAGTGTGACAAGCAGCCATAGCTTGAAAATACTATAAAGAAGATCATCTTGGTAGTCATCAATCTTAAGCCTGAAATTGCAGACATGGAGATTGATTATAAAGAAAAGATTTTTGCCTTGGAAGCATAGAATCTCTCGAAGACACCACCAGATCAGATAGAGCTCACAGCAACAAAAGTGAAAGAAGCCGTAGAAAACATATCTAGTTAAATAGCTAAGTGTTAGAGCTTGCTGGATGAGGAAACTAGAGCATGGACTGGACTACAGGAGGACCCTCGGCTGCTATAGGTGCAAACCAACTTACAAGAAAAACAAGCACACTTAGATTCACTGCATGCAGAGCTGAAGATCCTACCAGCAAGAGACAGACTCCACCGATTTAAGGAAGTCAAAGAAGTAAAGACAGAACTTCAAGTGTTAAGAGAACAGGAGGCTGAAGCCTGAGATAAATCACAACCCCTGCAGGAAGAAGCTCACGCTATCTTGCAATAGATTGAACAAAATCTGGTAGAACTACGAGAGTCAGAGAAAACAATAAAAGAACAAAATCAAGAAGATCTAACACCGAATGTGTTATAAATTCTAAAGAAAGTTGAGAAAGATTCCAAATACACAGTTGCGAAGCTAATCACAACTTATTAGGAATTCGCTTCCAGGATTGATTAGCAAGGCGAAGGGCAACGCAGTGAACCTATGGCGAGTAGATCAAGGACGAGCCACATGTAACTATTAGGGTCATGTTGGGATCAGCCCAGCTAAGGCATTTTTTTGCAATACAATTTTGGAGCTGTGAAGTTACAACGTAGCATAGTATTGGTAGGGTAGGTATCGTGTGGCGAAGTGCCAGCTCCGCGAAGTGGCAACACCACGTAGTGCTAGCAGAGCAGTTATTTTGGGTAAATAATATAAGGAAAGGTCGAGCAGATGAAAGCGACCTGTTTGGGTAAGAGACTCTGTGATTCCTAGGAATGGGTATGGAGAAGCATGAAGGAAGATGAAAGAAACCTGTCATTTGGAGTGGTGGAAAATAGTTAGAAGCTAAGCTATGAAGTTGACAGCGATAGGCTGACCAGACGAGCGGAAAGAGACCATGCCATGATGCGGTATAACCGTTTCACGAAGACCGCAACTATCAAAAGGGTGTGTGAGCTGCGAGTGGTCCAGCAAAACATCCAAAAGGGTGTGGAGCAGCTATCGACTGTGACAGGCTGAGTCGGTAGGTAACAGCACCATTTTGAAGTAACCTTAGGGTTTTGTCCTATGCATTGTAACAGACGTGACCTACAGGCACGATCTATATAAGGGGAATATTTTGTAATGGAAATGGTTAATCGTGAATAGTTTATTATTGTTGAATATTGATCTCTGTGGGAGACGATTGTAAAGAGGCTCTACAAGATGCCTGCACAGATACCTATTGAAGAGAGAAAAGAGTCTACAGCTAAGTGTGTTACACAGAAATCTTCCACCCTGTGAGCATCAGCATTGTTTGGCCTGTAGGATCCATTTCAGTGACTCAGATCTACTTATATCCTTCTGAGATACCAGTTTGCCCTATTTTTATTCCTACCTATATGTTGCATCACTATAGCATGCATACCCACGAGTTGCATCACTATAGCCCACGGGTATCAAGTAAAATGGTAAAAAACCACTATTAATTACTTTTTACTCCCAAAAAGCGGTCATTGAGTGACCTTTGGCTCTCCCTCTGCCCAAGTAACGTCTTGATGTGTCCTTTCACCTACCTTTGAGAGGACTATATATTGATCACATATGGATTATGGATGGGAGGAAGAAGAGAATAGTAAAGGCACTCTAGTGGATTGTTTCCCTATCTTGAGTCTGCACTCATTGGTCCTTGTAGTTGTGAACCATTTATGTTCACCTTCCAAACTCCTCTCTAGTTTGAGTTGTTAAGATTTAATATGCTAAGACAGAAAATAGCAGCATTACATTCCATTTCACAATAATAGAATATACAGGATCACTGAAGAAACAACAAGCACAGCATAAACACAAGAGACAGAGATTTATCTTGGGAAACCCTCATGGGGTAGAAAACCCAGCAAAGCTTCCTCAATATAGATGACCAGAAATATACAAAGATGAAACCCTGAGACATGATCTCCTTCTCCACAATAGCAGACCTCTCCTCCACAAGTGCGCTATCCTCAAGTGAGTGAATGTGTGTATAATGAGGAACACACCTCCTCTATTTATACACTTCTCTGATATGTATTTTACACAAGTACATGTAGGATCGTATTTAACCATTAGGTTAAATACCCCATTATAACTGACTGGGCCGACCCCTCTAGGGTGGTCTAATAACCCTTTGACCCACATAACACATTTAGGGCCGACCCCCACTAGGGAAGTCTAATAACCCGAGTTACCACATTCCGACGGAGGAATAAACATCTCCGGATATACAATAAGATCTTCACGGAGGAATGAATCATCTCCGGAATAATAAAGTACAAATATAATATTCTTTGAAGTTACAATATCTCAACACTCCCCCTTAACGAGAAGGATATTATAACAGCATCTGCCCGAGCAAGGAGTCATCAACATCATACATGATACATCTATAAATCATTGGAAGCTTTCTCAACATCATTAGTAACTCAAGCAGTTACTGGAACATCTTCAATACTGGAACATCGACATCTTCAGTATTGAGTCTTTATCTTCTGTAGCACTTGAACAGCTACAACAATATCATCATCTGGATCCTCACGATACACGATCATCAGCATCATCATCTCACGATCATCAGCATCGTCATCACACGATCATCAGCATCGTCATCTCACGATCATCAGCATCGTCATCACACGATCATCAGCATCGTCATCACACGATCATCAGCATTGTCATCACACGATCATCAGCATCGTCATCTCACGATCATCAACATCGTCATCACACGATCATCAGCATTGTCATCACACGATCATCAGCATCGTCATCTCACGATCATCAGCATCGTCATCACACGATCATCAACATCGTCATCACACGATCATCAATACAAGTATCCATACCGATACAAGTAATCACATCATCAATACAAGTATCCATACCGATACAAGTAACCACATCATCAATACAAGTATCCATACCGATACAAGTAATCACATCATCAATACAAGTATCCTACCGATACAAGTAACCATATCATCAATACAAGTATCCTACCGATACAAGTAACCACATCATCAATACAAGTATCCTACCGATACAAGTAACCACATCATTAATACAAGTATCCTACGATACAAGTAACCATATCATCAATACAAGTATCCTACCGATACAAGTAACCACATCATTAATACAAGTATCCTACGATACAAGTAACCACATCATCAATACAAGTATCCTACCGATACAAGTAACCACATCATCAATAAAATCACTTTCTCGGAGACCATTCGTCTATGGATCAATTCAGGGACCGAAGTCCGGGGATGATACAATCCCCATCACGTACATTTTGAACTAGTAGTTCCGAGATGATGCAATCCCCATCACGTACATTTTGAACTAGTAGTTCCGAGATGATGCAATCCCCATCACGTACATTTTGAACTAGCAGTTCCGGGATGATGCAATCCCCATCACATACATTTTGAACTAGCAGTTCCGGGATGATGCAATCCCCATCACGTACATTTTGAACTTAGCAGTTCCGGGATGATGGAATCCCCATCACGTACATTTTGAACTAGTAGTTCCGGGATGATGCAATCCCCATCACGTACATTTTGAACTAGCAGTTTCGGGATGATGCAATCCCCATCACGTACATTTTGAACTTAGAAGTTCCGGGATGATGCAATCCCCATCACGTACATTTTGAACTAGTAGTTCCGGGATGATGCAATCCCATCACGTACATTTTGAACTAGTAGTTCCGGGATGATGCAATCCCCATCACGTACATTTTGAACTAGCAGTTCCGGGATGATGCAATCCCCATCACTTTATTCTCGGAGACCTCACGTCTACGGCTCTCTTTAGGACTGAAAGTCCAGGGATGATCCAATCCCCTCAACTGTCCACTAAGGACTTCATTCTCGGAGACCTCATGTCTATGGCTCTCTTTAGGACTGAAGGTCCAGGGATGATCCAATCCCCTCAACTGTCCACCAAGGACTTCATTCTCGGAGACCTCACGTCTACGGCTCTCTTTAGGACTGAAAGTCCAGGGATGATCCAATCCCCTCAATTGTCCACCAAGGACTTCATTCTCGGAGACCTCACGTCTACGGCTCTCTTTAGGACTGAAAGTCCAGGGATGATCCAATCCCCTCAATTGTCCACCAAGGACTTCATTCTCGGAGACCTCACGTCTACGGCTCTCTTTAGGACTGAAAGTCCAGGGATGATCCAATCCCCACCTGTCCACTAAGGACTTCATTTTCGGAGACCATACGTCTACGGATCACTTTAGAACAAGTGTTCAAGGATGATACAATCCCTACATGTATTCTCATTAATACATCTCATCATCAAAAGCATGTATTCTCATCAATACATCTATCATCAAAAGCATGTATAAGTAAAACTAAGTATTCTAAGTATAAGAGTCCGAAATCTAAATATTTCTAAGTAATTGGGTGTAGAGAACAGGTTACCTCATCATCGACCTTGTTGTTCGATGAGACAATCTCATCAGCAGTAACTATACTACTCCCCCTTTCGAGGAGGGTCCTTTTGAACTACACCAAGCTTGTCTCGGAAGTATTCAAATTTCACTTGAGACAGAGGTTTGGTTGGTAACTTCTTCACTTGACGTAGAGGTTTGGTTAGTACAACGGTAACCTGTTACAAATTCAAACTTTAGAGTTCCTTTCTGCGTCATATCTTGTTAGATCCCTATGTTCTTTGACTTATCATGGAACACTAGATTCTATGTCATCTTGATACAACTCTAATTATCACATAGGATCTCAGTTGGTTCTATCTCTAAGTCAAACAATCCTAAAGCCAAACTTCTTCACAACTAGCAGAGCAAGCAGCCATATATTCTGCTTGTGCTGAGAGCCACACTAGACTGCTTCCAGCTAAACCACGAGATCATGGCTAATCCTAGACAATAACATCCTCTCGATGTGTTCTTCCTGTCTGATACACTTCCTGCCCAATCAGAATCTGAATAGCCATCTGAAGTCATGATCTTCAAGATAGCATAGATCAAATTCTATCGTGTCCTTTATGTGCCTCATCACATGCTTTGCAACTATCAGGTAAACACATCTAGTTTCCACTAGATACTGACTCAAGGTGTTCATAACAAAGCATATATCTAACCTAGTATATGTTAGATATATCAAAGACCCAATAATTTGTCTGTTCAGAGTTATATCCACTAACTCTAATGAGTCATCTGCTAAGAACTTCAAGTTGGAATTCATGAGAGTGGCCATTCCAACACATCAATTCCTTTTAATATTTCTCAGCACACTTTCCCTGGTTGAGAAAGATTTCTTCTAAGCCTTGCCATACTTCCAGACTTAGGAAGTAATGCATCAATCTGAGATCTTTCATTTTTCATTTCTGCAGCCATCTTCTTCTTTCTTTTCATGATCTGTTTCTCATTCCCTATAAGAAAGATATCATAATAATAGTATGATCCATAGCCTTAAGGTAAAGGTTAGGAACAACTTTACTTTTGGTAAAGCCCAAGCTTATTAAGAAACTGTCAATTCTCCCTTTGTGACTAAACATCATTCACACTCTGCATTGAATGATTTTCTGCATATCTATCTGTGCCATCTCTCGATAGATGGGTCTACTGATATGAGCCTCAATATTATTCGAAATCTGTGGTGAGTTCCTTCTTGCATCCATGTCATCTATGTATAAAAACCATATTCAACCTTGTAGCAAAGGTTGAGATCCACATCACTCGTGGTGATCATTAAGCTCATCAATTGATTGTCGATCCTGGGTACCCATACAGAACCTAAATCACACTTCTTCTTTGATTACACCATTAAGAGAATGGTTTTATCTATCCAATTGGAACAAACATCTCATCATGATTCTCTTTCTCTTTTCTAAGAGAATCTTCTAGCCACAAGCCTTCTATCATTTGATTTGTAAATCTTTTGTTGAACATCCATTGCTTGTTCAGTGTTCATCATTCATCATGATCTTTCCTACAAATCAAAATTAAGTACAGGATTAGTAATACTTCATAATCATCAAATCATATTGACATGACAACCTATTATGCATACAGATATCATTTACATAGTTATGCAACTATCTTGTCCAATACTTTGGCACAACACTTTCCCATATACTGTATGCATACAGTGGCTATCTAGATGCCTTCCATCTCCACCAGAACATACTATCGAGAGTGTGCACAACTCTCAGCATGTCAGCAAAGAGGTTTCATTCTAGACAAGCAACAATGGAATGTTTGTCCAACTTACCAATCATATGCATATTAGTAGTATACTGTTCAATGTTCTATGAATATTTACACTCAGCATGATACATTATAGGAATACAAATATGCATACAACCTATTACAGGCAATATCATTTACTATTTCAAATAACAACTCAAATACTTATCTTTTATGTTTGTGTGGTTGCCTCCCGCTTGATCTTCTGTATGTCTTTTGAACTTCTATTCATTCTGTACCACTGTGCATGTTCAAGTGTCATCCTCATGATCTCATACACAAACATACACCCATTAGTATGTTCTAAATGTTATCAAAACATTATAGTTCTAAATAATCTTGAAAATGTATAGTCATGATTATAGTTAATAAACATTAGTATTCAAGATTTCAGGGAAGTCTTATTTTACTCATGCATATCATCAATCAAGATAAAAGACATAATATGCATAATCCCTTGATTACTAACTTTATGAATAAGCATAACCAATCATAACAAGTATACTTATATAAGGGATCCCAATACAAGGTAAGATTCTTAACATGACATAGGAAAACATACCTGGATTAGTATACCTGCTTAGTTATGTACAACATACCTAAACAATCTCTTCAATGATTTAGAGATCCTGAGCTAGAACCTGCATGTCTCATAGGTTAAGCATAATATAATAAAGTCATACATACCTTGTAAGTAGAACAAAAATTATGGATGAGTCTTTGTCTTCATGATGTCATGGTCATGGAACTTGATTTGTCTTTTGTGATGTACCTATATCTTGTTAGCAGACAGCATCAACCTCACACAACACCATAATGCATTAGTACAATCATATATCCCTAATCAATGAATGTCTTTGATCATTCACATGCATTCATATTGTTACTAGGGTGATGACACAATTCTAACATTAATCAAGATTGTACTAGTAAATAATATGAAGACAAACACATCATGAACTTAATCTGTTAAGTTTAAACCAAATAGACAAACAAGATCTCTGAAAGAAACACAATCACAAGATAGACACACAATATACCCTGGGAAACCCTCATGGGGTAGAAAACCCAGCAAAGCTTCCTCAATAAGATGATCAACCAAAATACAAGATGTGCTCCTTCTCCTTGACTCCTTAGCAGATCTCCCAGACAAGTGCACACTCTTCCACAAGTGAGTGAGTGATGTAATGAGGAGTTCACCTCCTCTATTTATACTTGACTCCCAACTGACTAAAAGACCTAATGGGGCTGACCTCACCTGGAGAAGTCTAATAACCCCTAAAATATAACTGCAGGGCCGACCCACACATGGTGGGTCTAATAACCCTAGTTAATACAAACCCCTGGAGGAATAAACATCTCCAGATACATGATAGGGTTACCTCGGAGGAATGAAACATCTCCGGAATAATAAAGTACAAATATAATATTCTTTGAAGTTACAATATTCAACACTCCCCCTTAACAAGAAGGATATTATAACAACATCTGCAAGAGCAAGGAGTCATCATATATGATACATCTATAAATCATCGGAAGCTTTCTTCAATTCATCTTCATCAGTAACTCAACCAGTTATTGGAACATCAAAGTCAACAGTGTCGATATCACTACGATCATCGGCATCGTCATCAGCATCGTCATCACACGATCATCAGCATCGTCATCATACGATCATCAGCATCGTCATCAGCATCGTCATCACACGATCATCAGCATCGTCATCACACGATCATCAGCATCGTCATCATACGATCATCAGCATCGTCATCAGCATCGTCATCATACGATCATCAGCATCGTCATCACACGATCATCAGCATTGTCATCATACGATCATCAGCATCGTTATCAGCATCGTCATCATACGATCATCAGCATCGTCATGACACGATCATAAGCATTGTCATCATACGATCATCAGCATCGTTATCAGCATCGTCATCATACGATCATCAGCATCGTCATCACACGATCATATTCCTAGGATGATCAATCCTGCTCTCTTTTAGGACATAGGTCCATGGATGATACAATCCAATCTTCAGTTCTCGGAGACTTCAGTCTACGGATCAATTCTGGGACCTCAGTCCAGGGACGATGCAATCCCCTGCCTGTTCGTTCAGGACTTCATTTTTCGAAGACCCAGTCTACAGTTCTATTCTGGGACCTTAGTCCGAGGACGATACAATCCCCTACCTATTCATTCAGGACTTCATTATCGGAGACCCAGTCTACGGTTCTATTCTGGGACCTCAGTCCGGGGACGATACAATCCCCTACCAGTTCATTCAGGACTTCATTATCGGAGACCCAGTCTACGGTTCTATTCTGGGACCTCAGTCCGGGGACGATACAATCCCCTGCCTGTTCATTCAGGACTTCATTATTGGAGACCCAGTCTACGGTTCTATTCTGGGACCTCAGTCCGGGGACGATACAATCCCCTGCCTGTTCATTCAGGACTTCATTATCGGAGACCCAGTCTACGGTTCTATTCTGGGACCTCAGTCCGGGGACGATACAATCCCCTGCCTGTTCATTCAGGACTTCATTATCGAAGACCCAGTCTACGGCTCTCTTTAGGACTGAAAGTCCAGGGATGATCCAATCCCCTCAAATGTCCACTAAGGGTTTCATTCTCGGAGACCTCACATCTACGGCTCTCTTTAGGACAGAAAGTCCAGGGATGATCCAATCCCCTCAACTGTCCACTAAGGACTTCATTCTCGGAGACCTCACGTCTACGGCTCTCTTTAGGACTAAAAGTCCAGGGATGATCCAATCCCCTCAAATGTCCACTAACGGTTTCATTCTCGGAGACCTCACGTCTACGGCTCTCTTTAGGACTGAAAGTCCATGGATGATCCAATCCCCTCAACTGTCCACTAAGGACTTCATTCTCGGAGACCTCACGTCTACGGCTCTCTTTAGGACTGAAAGTCCAGGGATGATCCAATCCCCTACACTGTATTCTCATCAATACAAGTACAAGTATCCTCATCCATACAAGTACATTAATCAATATCTAGCATCAACAGCATGTATACATCATACATCAAAAGCATGTATTCTCACTAATACATCTAAAAGCATGTATACATCTGTCATCAAAATCATGTATACATCTATCATCAAAAGTATGTATACATCTAACATCAAAAGCATGTATTCTCACTAATACATCTATCATCACAATCATGTATACATCTAACATCAAAAGCATGTATACATCTAGCATGTATTCTCACTAATACATCTATCATTACAATCATGTATACATCTATCATCAAAAGCATGTATACATCTAACATCAAAAGCATGTATTCTCACTAATACATCTATCATCAAAATCATGTATACATCTAACATCAAAAGCATGTATACATCTAGCATGTATTCTCACTAATACATCTATCATCACAATCATGTATACATCTATCATCAAAAGCATGTATACATCTAACATCAAAAGCATGTATTCTCACTAATACATCTATCATCAAAATCATGTATACATCTAACATCAAAAGCATGTATACATCTAGCATGTATTCTCACTAATACATCTATCATAAAAATCATGTATACATCTATCATCAAAAGCATGTATACATCTAACATCACAATATGTATAAGTAAAACTAAATAGAATAAAGTAGTCCTAAATCTAACTATTTCTAAGTGACTAGGTGAAGTCTCATTGTTGATGCTACTCCCCCTTTCTAGGAGAGTCCTTTTGAACTACACCAAGCTTGTCTCGAAAGTATTCAAATTTCACACGAGACAGTGGTTTGGTCAGGATATCAGCAATTTGATCTTCAGTGCTCACATACTCAAGCTTGATAGCTCCTTTCTGCACCATATCTCGAATATAGAAGTATCGAATCTCTATGTGTTTTGACTTATCATGGAACACAGGATTTTCTGTCATCTTGATGCAGCTTTGATTATCACACATAATCGTAGTGGGATCCATTTCTAAGTCAAACACTCCAGATAACAGTTTCCGAAGCCATACTGCTTCACAGCTGGCAGAGCAAGCAGCTATATATTCTGCCTCAGCAGAGCTGAGGGCCACACTAGATTGTTTCTTGCTGAACCAAGAGATCATGGCAGATCCAAGGCTATAACATCCACCTGAAGTACTTTTTCTGTCTGAGACACTGCCTTCCCAATCAGAATCTGAGTATCCATGCAATTTGAGTTCATGAATTCCATCATAGAGTAGACCAAAATCTAATGTACCTTTTAAGTACCTCATTACATGCTTTGCAGCTATTAGATGAACCTTTCTAGGTTCTACTAGATACTGACTTAGGGTATTTATAGCAAAGCATATATCTGGCCTAGTATTTGTCAAATACATTAGTGACCCAATGATCTGTCTATATAGAGTTAGGTCCACTAATTCTGATGAGTCATTAACCAAAATCTTCAAATTGGAGTCCATGGGAGTGGCCATGGGTTTACACTCCAACATGTCAAATCTTTTCAGAATTTCCACAGTATACTTACCTTGATTTAGAAAGATTCCTCTTGGTTCTTGCCACACTTCTAAGCCTAAGAAGTAGTGCATTAATCCGAGATCTTTCATCTCGAATTCTGAAGAAAGCTTCTTCTTGCTTTCAATAATTTGTTTCTCATTTCCAGTTAGAAATAGATCATCTACGTATAATAAAAGTATAACTGGTTCATCATCCATCACTTTGAGATAAAGGTTTGGGTCAGCTTTACTTTTGGTGAAGCCCATGCTAGTTAAGAAATTGTCAATCCTTCCATACCAAGCCCTGGGATCTTGTTTCAACCCATATAATGCCTTTTTCAGTTTGCATACATGAGTCCTTCCGTCATTTATCTCAAAACCTTGTGGTTGCTCTATGTATACTTCTTCTTCAATTACACCATTCAGAAAAGCTGTCTTAACATCCATTTGGTGTAATTTCCACTTCATCATGGATGCAAGAGCCATGATAGTTCTAATTGAAGTGTACCTAGCAACTGGTGCAAATGTTTCTTCATAGTCAATTCCCTCCTTTTGAGAGAAACCTCTGGCTACAAATCTTGCCTTGTATTTTTCAATGCTTCCATCCGCAGCATGTTTTATTTTGAAGATCCATTTGGAAGAAACCACACTTTTATCTTTTGGTTTGGGAACTATATCCCAAACATCATTTTTCATTATTCACTGATACTCTTCAGTCATTGCTTCTACCCATTCTTTCTTTTGAGCTGCCTCTTCATAGCTAGTAGGTAGTTGATCCACAAGATCACACATCAGGGCCATATAGTTGGACACTAGCTTTGGTTTCTTCCTTTCTCTAGTGGAGCCTTCAGGAGCACCATACCTTTCAGCTCCTTGAATAATATCTCTAGCCCATGCTAGTCTTCTTTTCCTAGAAAATTCTGCAACAGGAGGTTCTTGTGGTTCCAGCATGTCATGATCCTCTGGTATGACCTCTTCAGGGATGTGAACAGTCTCTGAGATTCTGGGAGATGTATCTTCTTCATAAACTTCTTCAAGTTGACACTTTCTAGATTTCTTGAGAGCTGCTTCCTCATCGAAGGTTACATCTCTACTTATTTCTATATGATGGAAACCTGGTATGTAGATTCTGAAGGCTTTGGAAGTTTCACAATAACCAACAAACATTCCCTTCTTACCTGAGGGATCCAATTTGGATCTCTTTTCTTTTGGAATGTGGATGTACACAGGACACCCAAATATTTTGAGATGACTTACCTCAGGCTTCTTTCCTGTAAAGACTTCTTCTGGAGTTTTGAAGTCAAGAGCACTATGAGATAGTCTATTTTGTACATATACTGTTGTCTTGGCTGCTTCAGCCCATAGATACATGGGAAGGTCTTGATCATGTATCATAGTCTTTACAGCTTCCATGATGGTTCTATTTTTCCTCTCAGCTACCCCATTTTGTTGGGGATTGTAAGGAGTGGTTAGTTCTCTTTTGATTCCAGCTTATTTATAGAAATCTTCAAATTCCTTTGAAGTATATTCTCCTCTATTGTCTGTTCTGAGAATCTTGATTTTCTTGTCTGAGAGGTTTTCTATTAGAGCCTTGAACTCCTTGAATTTTCCAAAGACTTCATTCTTACCCTTTAGGAAGTATATCCAAGTTTTTCTTGAATAGTCATCAATGAATGAGAGATAGTATTCAAACCCACTTAGAGATGTGGTAGGCATAGGTCCACATACATCTGAGTGTATTAGTTCTAGAGAGCTCTTAGTCTTTGTTTCACTTTTCGGAAAGGGATTCTTGATATTCTTCCCTTTCTTACATCCTTTACATGAGCCATCATGATCAACCTTCAAGTTTGGAAAACCTATAACCATCTTACTCACATAGGGTAAAGCTTTATAGTTGATGTGAGCTATTCTTTTGTGCCATAGTTCACTGGGACTGGAAACTTCATGAGTAAGGGAAGATTATGGATGACCCTTGAGTTTATAAAGTCATCCTTCTTCTTCACCAATGACAATTGCATCTTTGATTGATTTTCCTTTGGACCACATGAGCACTTGTCCATCTATGAAGGCTACTCTAAAGCCTTTCTTGTCTAGTGCTGAGATAGAGAGTAGATTCTTCTTTAAACCTGGGACATATAAAATTTCTTTCATCTTCAAAGGTGTTCCTGAATCAAGCTTGTAGCTTGCTTCACCAATTCCCTTGATGGGATATTGATAATCATCTCCTAGAGATACCTTCTGGGGTGAAGACTTTTCTTCAATCTTGGAGAGATTTTCCTTATGACCTGTCATGTGCTTTGAAGCACCACTGTCAATGAGCCAAGTGCCTTCACCAGGAGACACAGATCCAGAGAGAGCAGAAAATAGTACATATTCTTCTGGTTCTTCTTTCTTTACTTTAGATCTTTTCTTTTGAGGCCTTTCCTCCACTTCTTCTTCTTCTTCTTCTTCTTCTTCTTCACTGTCATCTTCTGCCATATGAGCATCTAGTTGTTCTTTGATTAGAGAGACTCTTGAGAAGTAGTCTTGACTGGATTCTCCTTTGTGCATCTTGGTACTCTTCAGTTGAGTCCTTAGATTCATCTTTCTGTTGATGTTCTTTCCTTCATACATTCTTCCTAGGGCATCATACATTTCCTTTGGATTCTTCTTGGAAGACACTTGGGGAATCAAGTGGTCTTTAATGGAATCAGCTATGATTCTCTTTGCCCTAATCAAATCCTTCCTGTGTTTTTCTTTGGCTTCATCTTCTTCTGGTTCTGCAACTTCCTCCTTGATATAATGAGCAAGATCATTCTCCTCAAGAATGAGACCAATTCTATATTTCCATGCCCGGAAATTCTCTATGCCTTCTAGCTTGTCTTCAAGCTTAGTATTTGGAGCCATCTTCTCTTGGGGGAGTCCAAGAGACAGAGTAGACTTACCTGGGAAGTTACTTTTCACTTTTTCGGAATCTGGAACAGAATTTTATCGCACTTTTGGTAGAATTAGGGTTTGATTTTCCCGGAGTTCTACCCAACCAAAAAGTTCAATCTATAGCTCAAAAGAATTCTCTTGAGAAGGGCTATCCAGCTATGTAATCAGAATTCAAAAAATTACAACTTTTGTCTGAAACCAAAATCTGACGTATCGCACTTTTGGTAGAATTAGGGTTTGGATTTCCCGAAGTTCTACCCAACCAAAAAGTTCGATCTATAGCTCAAAAGAAAGGTATTGAAGAGAGCTATCCAGCCATGCAACCAAAAAACAATAATACCAACTTTGGGCTAAAAACCCTAACTTCACCAAAGAGAGAGAAAGAGGTATTCTTACCTTGTGAAAGATGTCCTATTCAGTCTAGCTCTGATACCATGTTAAGTTTAAACCAAATAGACAAACAAGATCTCTGAAAGAAACACAATCACAAGATAGACACACAATATACCCTGGGAAACCCTCATGGGGTAGAAAACCCAGCAAAGCTTCCTCAATAAGATGATCAACCAAAATACAAGATGTGCTCCTTCTCCTTGACTCCTTAGCAGATCTCCCAGACAAGTGCGCACTCTTCCACAAGTGAGTGAGTGATGTAATGAGGAGTTCACTTCCTCTATTTATACTTGACTCCCAACTGACTAAAAGACCTAATGGGGCCGACCTCACCTAGATAAGTCTAATAACCCCTAAAATATAACTGCAGGGCCGACCCACACATGGTGGGTCTAATAACCCTAGTTAATACAAACCCCTGGAGGAATAAACATCTCCAGATACATGATAGGGTTACCTCGGAGGAATGAAACATCTCTGGAATAATAAAGTACAAATATAATATTCTTTGAAGTTACAATATTCAACATAATCAAGAATTAGATTTCAAGACATACCTGAACCTCCTTAAGTCATACCTGTCGAGACTTCTTGTAGTCTTCTTATGTAAGGCCTTAGCCTCAACTCCCCCTGAAACTTGATCTGGAGCTTGATTAGGGTTTTCTAGAGAAACCCTAAAGATTCAAACTTTGACTTTCACACTTCTGAATGGATGAAAGAATATGTCTTGCTGAGCTGATCAAACTGGCATACTTCAATTTTGGAATCTCCAAAATTTGACCCCTCAAAATTGCCTTTGAAACTTTTGGATCTTCTGGACAGGATCCCGAACTAGGGTTTGATGAAGCCCACCCTTCTGCCCAAACAAAAGGTTCGATCCAAGGCTCTAAACTCTTATTTTTCTTAGGAGCTTCCAGCCGTGGTTACAGACTTCAAAAATTCCAACTTTTGCTGAAGCCCTAATTTTCCATCTTTCCGATCAAAATCCCGAATTGGGGTTTGATCAAGCCCGGTCTTCCACCCAACCAAAAAATTCGATCTTGGTCTCTAAATTTCGATTTTCCTGAGTAGCATTCATCCGTGGACTCCGATTCCAAAAATTCTAACTTTCTTCGAAACCCTAAATTCCAGAAGCCATGAATAAAGGTGCTCCAAAAATAATTCTGTTTTGATAGAAATATGCACCTGATTGTTTCTACTATAAATCTGAAATTTTTGCTCCACAGGGTCTGAAACCCTTTTTCTACAGTATCCTGACCTTTCATCTTTCCATCCTGACAGGTCTGACCTCAATTGGGTTTTCTGAGAGAAATTTATGCCAAGTGTTGCAACGTGACCTGTTTATGGGATAAAACAGGAGAGTGAACTTGTATAGCATGCCACGTGTCACTGTTTGAGCTTCGGCCTCTGAAAACTTTTCCTGAGATAGATCGACATGTTATCTTTCCATCCTGACAGGTCTGACCTCAATTGGACTCTCTGAGAGATAGTTATTCCAAGTGTCGTAACGTGACCTGTTTATGGGATAAAACAGGAGAGCGCACTTGTACGGCGTTCCACGTGTCACTGGTTCACCTTCGGCCTCTAAAAACGTTTTCTGAGATAGTACATTCTGTGTACTACCTGTCACTTTTTACGAAATTTCATTTGGAGCTTCCTAGCCCAAGTTATGACCTTTTTTCCAAGGTCACCTGATTTTGACTGAGATCTGGAAGAGGCAGAAACCCTAACTTGTACTGATCATAACTCATAAAGTACAACGAATATGAGGGTTCCCTTTGGACACAAGGTACCTGTGGATGTTATCTTCGACCTGTAATCTTTTCAGATCCTAAAGATTCTCCAAAACAGATTTATAGCGAAAGTGCTACGATGACTGGTTTTTGCTATGTAAAACCCTAACCTTCAAATTGTCGTAAGTAAAGCAAGTGTCGTTAGTGCCATACCTTGTCTTCCTTCAGGTTAGCTCTGATACCATGTTAAGATTTAATATGCTAAGACAGAAAATAGAAGCATTACATTCCATTTCACAATAACAGAATATACAGGATCACTGAAGAAACAACAAGCACAGCATAAACACAAGAGACAGAGATTTATCCTGGGAAACCCTCATGGGGTAGAAAACCCAGCAAAGCTTCCTCAATATAGATGACCAGAAATATACAAAGATGAAACCCTGAGACATGATCTCCTTCTCCACAATAGCATACCTCTCCTCCACAAGTGCACTATCCTCAAGTGAGTGAATGTGTGTATAATGAGGAACACACCTCCTCTATTTATACACTTCTCTGATATGTATTTTACACAAGTACATGTAGGCTCGTATTTAACCATTAGGTTAAATACCCCATTATAACTGACTGGGCCGACCCCTCTAGGGTGGTCTAATAACCCTTTGACCCACATAACACATTTAGGTCCGACCCCCACTAGGGAAGTCTAATAACCCGAGTTACCACATTCCGACGGAGGAATAAACATCTCCGGATATACAATAAGATCTTCACGGAGGAATGAATCATCTCTGGAATAATAAAGTACAAATATAATATTCTTTGAAGTTACAATATCTCAACATGAGTTTTCCATTCAGGAAGTCTTGAAACCAGTGTCAGCCACTCCTCAGTTCTCTTGACTATTGCATGTCGGCCATCTTATTGAGTCAGTCCGTTTCACCTAAGATCTTCCAAATCTTTCAGCATTGTTGGTACCTCGTGCTAGTTGATGGGGGATGCCTTAATGCCCTCCTTCCAGCGAGTCTCGTTCCATCGACTTCAACTCATTTATTCTGGGACTTGAGGCTTAGAGTTCATTTGAGTACCTTGAGGCTTGCAGTCATTAGTGGTAGGTTCTCTCGCCATCGACAGTTTTGGAAATACATCAATGTCCACTGATCGATGGATTCATCTTAGTGTTCGACTTCAACCCATTTATTCACACTCTGATGATTTTGCTCTATGCCTTGATGCCCATTTTCATTATTGGTGGGTCATCTCGCGTCTGTTAATGGTATACATCATTGACCAGTAATCAGACAATGTCTCATCAGGTTCGACCCCAACTCCTTTATTCACTTGATGGTACTTGCACCGTCAAATAATTGTGTAGAAGACCCCAAGCGCTTGTGGCATTCAATATGCTACATATGACTTTGAATTTACATCTAAGATATCACCTCTCAGATTTCAGTAGTTTGTACCTCCATTTTGTACCAGTAGTCTTCTTTTCAGTAGGAGACCATATCTTACTGTAGAGGGATCATGGCTATGATCACTTATGACATGTATCTACTTATGTACTTCCTATTCATGGTCGTTGTATCAGATTGTTGTACTATACTGACATGTATCTAGAGATATTATTGTATTATGACGAGTGAATTGTTCTTTCCACTTGTGTCTCCATCACTCCACTTCTGAGTTTATAATGTATTTCGGCCATCGTAGCACTTTCAGTCTCTGACCTCACACATTAGGGGGCATCTGTTACACAGAAATCTTCCACCCTCTGAGCATGAGCATTGTTTGGCCTGTAGGATCCATATCAATGACTCAGATCTACTTATATCCTTCTGAGATACTAGTTTGCCCTATTTTTATTCCTACCCGCATGTTGCATCACTATAGCATGCATACCCACGAGTTGCATCACTATAGCCTGTGGGTATCAAGTAAAAGGGTAAAAAACCACTATTAATTACTTTTTACTCCCAAAAAGCGGTCATTGAGTGACCTTTGGCTCTCCATCTGCCCAAGTAACGTCTTGATGTGTCCTTCACCTACCTTTGAGAGGACTATATATTGAGCACATATGGCTTATGGACGGGAGGAAGAAGAGAATAGTAAAGGCACTCTAGTGGATTTTTTCCCTATCTTGAGTATGCACTCATTGATCCTTGTAGTTGTCAACCATTTATGTTCACCTTCCAAACTCCTCTCTAGTTTGGGTTTTCCATTCATGGAGGATTGAAGTGGTGGAGGCACAAGTGGATTGATCTAGATCTTGGTTCAAATTGGTTGCCGGCAAGAGGTCGTATCACTTTGTACTTCTTCTTGTTCGTTAATAGAAATACTCATATTCGCGTCCATTCATGGTGTGAATGTTGTTTACTATACATTGGGTTACATTTGCTTATGATATTATGGACCATTTTTATTGATAATGTTAATGTCAATTATATATTATATGTACTTGTTGGATATTGGCTGTCAAAACTAATTTGCATATTACAAGTGCGTGGATTGAAAGCTCCAACGGGGATCTACATCAAACATTGGATCGAGGTTAGTTACATTTCTCCATTATCTTAACATTGTCATTTATAATAGCATTGCTTTGAGAATTGAGTAGATTTCTGGTAGTCATCTATCTGTTATGGTATTGCCAAGCCATAGTGAGTTTTCTCCAATACAAAGTGCACACACTGGAACTGTTGTACCCTTCCCATTGGTAATATAACAACAGTTCTTGTGGACGTAGCTCCCATCCTGGGGATGAACCACGTTAAATTCTCATGTTATGTGATTGAATGCGAATTTACTTCTGTTGAATGGTTAAGTTTTTTTTTATAAGTAAATGTATCTTTGCTTTCATATATATTATCCAGAAGAATGAATGATAGGAATAATATGCTAAGTGTTGAGTGCATATGAATGAATGTCGAATGTGGAAGAACTTCTGAACATGATGAATGCATGAATATTGGGTAAACACTTAAGTCAGTGAAGTCTGTATAGTGTGCTTCCCTGACCACAGCACCGGAAGTGCGCAGTGCATTATTGTCATCATATTGCATAAGTTCGTGAAATAAGCAAGATAAGGCACTTGTTGAATGAGTAATTTGCACTAAGTAAAAGTCTATCAAAGTGGTTAAGTACAAAAGAGGAAGCGCAGTCTTCAGTTGCACTATCTTATTGTCGAAGAGCCATTCTGAGCCGCGCAGTCCCTTGGATGCGCTATTTTATAAGCATTAACCGTGAAGTACATGAACATCGCACAGTCCCTAGTTCGCAGTGCAGGTCCTATAGCACGCTGCTCACCAGTCTGTTGAAGTGCGCATCACCCGGTTGTGGAAACTTGATTCCGCAACCACCCCATTAACTTCACCTCGGTTGAGACCTCAGTATGCTCACATACTGTTTCCGAAAGGGCCGATAAAAAGGGGTTTTGTTGGTTCCCTGAACCGCGCAGAACCTGGTTCTATCTTGTAAAACTAAAGAACTGTTTATACAGCCAATAGGGAGCCTCCTTTTGCTTCTACTGATTCCACTTCTTGTCACAAACATTTTGCTTTCCCTTGCCATTCGCTCTCTTCACCTCAACATCTACTAGTGTTGAATCAATCTTGGGTTTTATCATTCCCATTTGAATCAACTTCTCCTCCTCATGTGTGAGAGACTGGATGAAGTCATTAAGGCTTGGAAACTTCAATTTTGGGATGGATAGCTTCGCTGAATGAAAGGTGGAGACAAATACTAAGTAGTTAGGGCCCAATTTTGATAGTATGGAAAGGATGAGCTTCTTCTCTTCCTTCTCTATTCCATATCTCTTCAATTGTGAAATCATATTTTTAAACTTGGTAAGAAGCTCATTTATGGATTCGAAGCTGCGAGGGCTCACTGAGACTAGCTCATTTTCCAATTTGTGACCTTTCAATTCCTATTTTTTTCCAAGAAGAGATTCGAGCTTGTCCCAAACCTCTTTTGGAGTTGCTATATATATGACATGAAAATGAAGGTCTTCAGAAATGATGAGGAGTAGCACTCCTACTGCTTCATCAATTTTATCCAAGTACTTGGATTTCTCTACTACACCAGTGGGCTCAATTGCAGTGCCATTCAAAACTCTAGAGAGGATATTGGACTTCATGAAGATTTCCATCTTGGCATTCCATTTGAAATAATTGAATCGATTGAGTTTTAGATCCATAGGTAGTTGTTGAAGTCGAATTGATGATGAATTCAAATGATGGAATAAACCTGCAAAAAAAATGAAATTGTTGATGGAGATTTGCTACATATTGAGAAAAAAATGCCTTAGGACAATGCACACATGTGACTAGATCCTTCACACCTTGCTAGACCTCACTGGACTGCTCCAATGAATTCAATACAATTGAACCAGGAATTTTTGTTGAAATGGAGATGATTCTGGTGCTCAATGAAAGATAGTTGCTCAATGAATTGTTGCAACTGCTGCAATGGCTACAACTGCTACTGCTGCAATTCGAATAGCTGGCTCCAGCTCTAATACCATGTAATAATATGAAGGATGGATCACACAGCTAGAGAAAATCTCACTAATCTCACTCAAGAATGGCATAGAAGAAAGAAGAATAGATGAATCAATAATCACTCATTAACTCAGAAATGGAGAAACTACAGTATAATCATACATCAACTGTAAGTTGGAACTGTGAAAAAATGAATACAATACAATAACTGTCAAGTAAATTTGAATAGAGCTAAGGTCATTCAAATTCTCCTCGGTGTGTAGCTTGGATAGCATTGGAGACATCATCCAATAAGTGGCAGTAGTCACAAATGGTCAAAAGTCAGTCAAATGAGTCTAACTGAGTGTAACTGAACCATGTGAGCACAAATAAGGGGATGGAGACTCCAAGGAGGGCGCATGAGGTTGTCATATGGTCAAGTGGCACTCCAAAATAGACAACTAGGAGCTACAGGCAATTAAACTGAGCAATAAATGCAAGAACTGGTCAATCAATGCTCTAATTGATTGTTAAACTCCTAGTAGATGAGATAAGGAACATATGTCATCCAGGTGAGGAAACAAAGGTGCATCAGTTAGGTAAGAGGGCTATTGATGGCTGTACATAGGCTCTAGGGGGATGAAAATAGGCTCCAGGTGCTGGGGAGACCACGATACTGATGACTGGATGCATGCATGAAAATATAAAAAATGATGATGATAATATTCCAACATAAGAAGTGTATCCATAAGTACATCTAAGTTTGAAGAAGCACATAAGGTACATGTTCAAGTCTCAAGTCCACCTAGTCATACTATCTCAAGGCTAATTCAAAAGAGTTGGTTGGACAAGGTTCGGGACTGTACAGGAGGCTTGAGAAGAAGAAGCGGTTGAATAGTTATGCAAGTCCTGGAATTGCGTAAGACACACCAATCAGAATAAGTATGCAAGATGTATTAGTGTGCAAAAGTACCAAGAAGAAGTGGTTTTTGGAGAATTCAAGTGCGCAAGTCCCACAATCGATGGTACATCAAGGGTACAAGACAACACACCAAGTGTACAAGACACACTAGGAAAGTACCAAGTATGTGCAAGACCCACAAGGGATGACACTTGAGTCACATAGATCATGACAAGTGGCGGAAGTGTGAAGTAAGTGGAACCGTGAAGTAAGGAAGAAGGTACACTACGACGAACTTGTGGACATACCATCCATGCAAGACGAGTATAATTAAGAATCCAAGTTGGAGAGTTGAAGTAAGCTTGTAAGCTCGAAGACTGGAAGATATTGATTTGACAAGCTTCTAATTATCGGGGCATCAAGGGGATTGTGGTACCAGAACAACATGATCTAGTAGAGAGTCGAGTGTGCACGAGTAGAAGAACATAATTGTTGATGGTGTACAGTATGAAGTAGCCTATCTATGACATTTGCACAAATACATAAATGCATAACTATAGAGGATGTGCAAGTGCATGACACCATAATGAAAGTATCATAGATAACACCCAGAAAGTCACAGATGATCTAAGATTGAAGCATGAAGGCAGAATTGATGCACAACTAGTGATACGCAAAGTAAAGTAGTTTATTTGATGTGCAAAGACAGATTTGTAGCACAATAGAAGATGTGTAGTTTGATGAGAGTAATCTAAGACAAGTTCGAAGATAAAAAATCCAGTATCACAGTCGATGCATAGAAGGTCACGGATTATCTAAGACAGATTCACCAAGACAGAATTGTAATACAATAGAAGGTGCACATAATGATTTGATATAGATGCATAGAATCAAAACAACAACATAGAAAAAGTTGCACTGTATCATATGAGCTTGTAGATGCACATAAACAAAATGGCATACTAAACTCGAGCACATACTATAGAATGAAGACAATTATGTTGATGCAGTAAAGCAAAGTATGAAGTCAAGTACGATACATATCAGTGATTGAAAGACCTCAGTTTACAGAAGCTACACACAACAGAGCAAACAACAGTTAATCTAAAAAGTGCACATATTAGAATAAAATCAAAAAAATATATTCTACATGCATATCATGGAAGTAGGACAGGGCAAGGAGCAGGGGGTCGGTGCCTCCTTCCAGTTGAAGCTAGTAAATCAAGGATTCAGTGTTTCCTTCAGGTTGTATCCTGTAAAACCAGGGGTTGGTGCCTCCTTCTAGTTGGTGCTGGATAACTTCAGAAGTTGGTGCTTCCATGAATGTAATCTTTATATTATAAGAGAGAATTAGGTGGTTTTCTTCCATTTGTGTTTCCACGTAAAAATATGTGTGTTCTGTGTTTTGCACATGTGAAGTTGAATGTTTTATTTATGGTTTATGCAAACTTAAGTTCAAAGATAAATATGATAAGAAGTAAAAATTGTTCATAATTGTGCTAATATTGATTCACCCCCCCTCTCAGTAGGAATAAGACTCCAACAATTGGTATCAGAGCGGGTGCCTTTGGTAATAGATTAACATCTAGAAGATAGATTTGTGTGCAGATATGGACAAGCAGGAAGGTCTCTCCACCAACAAAGCACCAAGATTTTATGGTACCAGCTACACCTTCTAGAGGATTTGGATGGAAGTATATATTCAATCCCTTAGTGCGTATTTCTGGCAGTCTATTGTGCATGGTTATGAAATTCCAACAACAACACTAATTGATCCAGTTGAGAAAAGACTGTATGAATGCAATCCAATAGCCAAGAATGAACTGTTATGTGGCTTAAAAGACACTAAATTTACTAAATTTATGCATTGTGCCTCAACTAAGGATGTATGGGATAAACTCATCAATGTCTATGAAGGTGATGAGAAAGTAAAGAAGTCGAAGCTACAGAATTACTCTGGATTTATGATTTCTTGAAGATGAAAGATGAAGAAAATATCGCCTCATATTTCCTTCGATTTGATGAGTTAGATAATGCCATCAAGAGTCTTGGAGTTACACTAGACAAATAATCAGTAGTTCATAAGATACTAAGAAATCTACCTCCAAGATTTGACTCAAAGGTATATGTGTTAGAAGATAGAGCCAATATTCCAGATATGACAAAGGATGAGCTTCAAGGGATCTTAATTGCATATGAGATGAGAACTGAAAGGGAAAATCCTATCAAAAAATAAGCTTCTTCTAAAGCTACCAGGAAATCAAATCATGAGAATGAAAAGGACTCTTGTGATGATTCAAATGAGGAAGAATCAAACTTTTTGAGAAATTTGAAAAGAGGATGTGGGAAGTACAAGGGAAAATTACATTTCAAATGTTTTAGATATGGAAGAGTAGGCCACTTTGCTTCAAAGTGTCCATAAAAGGAATATGGAGACAACAACAACAAGGAAGAAGCCAGTTACAATGAATGAAGGTTGGTGCACACCCATGATAGGTCTAAGAATAGGAAGAAAGTTCCAAAACAAAGGAAGAGTCTATGTACTGAGGAAGACAACAATTTATCTAAATAAAGTGATCGCAACAATGAGCCAACAGCGGTACTATTCATGGCCTTTGTGGAGGGTGAAAACAATGAAGAAAAGAGAAAGAGTTGTCCATCTGTGGAGAAGAACACATCTATTGCACAAAGTCAACCTAGACCACTGAATACATATTTCTTTAGTGGTTCCTTCAATAGACCTCCAAAGCCTATATCAGAAATTAAATCTGATAATCAATCTGAAGAAGAAGAAGCTATAGAGGTTAATTGGGAAGGTGAAATAGTTAGTTCCTTTGATGAATTGAAGAAGTCAAGAAGGAAGAGTAAACTCTTGCAGGACCAGATGCCAAAGTATGAATAATAGGTCAAGCAAGCCAAGGTGATTCAAGAGTCTCTTGAGAAACAAGTTAGTGCAAAGGTGATGAACTATGAGAAACAATTTAATTGCATAGTAGACAAGATCAAGGTGCATGAAGAAGAGAAATCAATATTGAAGACATCTTTGGAAGAGTTAGTGCAGAAAAGTAAATCACTAACAAGTCATCTTGAACAAAAGGATAGAGATATCTCTCGCTTAGAATAAAATTTGATCAAGATAAATGGGAATAAACAAGTTCAATATCACATCATGAGTGATACTCTGAATTGCGCACATTTAGGAAGTGACAGGGATGGTCTTGAAGATGAAGTGGAACACAAATTCAAGTATGGCATAGCAATCCTAAATAAGATATGAATGACTAGAGGTAACTAGCATACAAGTCAAGACTTGGATACAAAAGAACATATGAGAAGGTCTACGACAGTAAGCAAATCCTGAATCAAATCAAGTCATTCAGGTATGATAATTCCTTCAATAGTTATAACTCTTTTCATTACACTACCAACAAAAGGATTATTGCAATAAAATGTGCAGGATGCAATTACATTGGTTATATTAAGAAGTATTGTCAAACAGTGATATGCTATGCATGTTATGGCTTGAGACACAAGTCTATGTATTGTTGAAGAACAATGAATTTTCCAGATAAGAATATTCTGCATAACAACAATCGCAATACCAGGACCAAAAGGGGAGACAATTAGGTGCAACATCAAAGTGGAAGTGGGTTGATCCATGAAGCTCATTCACAATTTTTGGTGAGCGAAGTGCCAAAACTTTGTATTGCGGACCCTCGATCGAGGTCTTTTAAAGCCCTCGATCGAGGTATTAAAACCTTGACCGAGGGTTTTAAAAGACCTCGATTGAGGGATTTAAAAGACCTCGATCGAGGGTTGAAACAAGACCTCCATCGAGCTATTAAAACGTCGATCAAGGGTTGAAAAAAGACCTCGATCTAGCTTTCCAAAAGCTCGATTTAGCTTTTGAAAAGCTCGATATAGTTTTGGAAAAGCTAGATCTAGCTTTTAAAAATAATAAAAAAAGGCCCGCGGCTTTTTTTTAGGCCCTCGATTGAGGTATTTGCTTGATTGAGGTCTAGTTAAAAACCTCGATCGAGGTCTTATTAAACCCTTGATCAAGGGCCTAAAAAACAGGCCGAGAGCCCTTTTCACTATAGAATGAAAGTTTTGTCTTCCTTCCAGAGGGTTAAACCATGTCATTAAATGCACATTAATGGGTGGACATGATACCATTGGATTTGTCAATGAATCATGTATCCAGATACATAAAATTTACAAATTTGTATCTTCGTATGTATTTTGTTTTTAAATTTCTACTAAAGTTTTGTCTTCCTTCCAGAGGGTTAAACCATGTCATTAAATGCACATTAATGGGTGGACATGATACCATTGGATTCGTCAATGAATCCTCTATCCAGATACATAAAATTTACAAATTTGTATCTTTGTATGTCTTTTGTTTTTAAATTTCTACTAAAGTTTTGTCTTCTTCCAGAGGGTTAAACCATGTCATTAAATGCACATTAATGGGTGGACATGATACCATTGGATTCATCAATGAATCCTCTATCCAGATACATAAAATTTACAAATTTGTATCTTCGTATGTCTTTTGTTTTTAAATTTCTACTAAAGTTTTGTCTTCCTTCCAGAGGGTTAAACCATGTTATTAAATGCACATTAATGGGTGGACATGATACCATTGGATTCGTCAATGAATCCTCTATCCAGATACATAAAATTTACAAATTTGTATCTTCGTATGTCTTTTGTTTTTAAATTTCTACTAAAACTTGTCCTAAAAAACCCTACTAACAAATTCGATTGAGCTCAAAGATAAATCCACAACATTCAAAATACACAACCAAAAAATTTGAAAAAATACACAAGCATTAGATAAACGTGTCCTCTTTAAAAGGGTATTTTTAGTTTTGCAAATTATGTGAACAATCAAAAGATTTCGTGCATAGAAACACATGTGTGCAAAATGCGATTGAAATATTCATTGGTCAGTTTCGAAAAATAATAATAAATATAATTTTTCAAGAAAAAATAAAATAAAAATATACAAGCACTAGTGCATTATGTCTAGATCATGTTCATATATTTCATTTTTTAAAATTATTGCTTTAACATTAAATTATTGTGCACACACACAAACTACTTGTTAATTGCTCTTCAAATTTTTAAGTACACAGGTTTCATTAAATGAAAATTTGACATGATAAATGACATTGGTATATTTCGAAAAAACTATCATTGGAAAGGCAATATAATTATCTACATTTCATTTTTCAACCGCATGTCGAAATTCATGTGGCAAATATGATTTTCGAGGGCTTCAATTTAATACATGGGTAAAATTTATGTTTTTCACCGTCATATTTGGCCAAACAGAGTTACCCATCATCATGGAATCACCCAAGTGCACACATGAATATATGGGTAAGGAAAAATCCTCAGGCATGAACAAAAGAAGCTAACAACCCAAGCATGTCTCAAGCAATAAACAATTATTTCATCTTGCTAATCTCTAAAATATTAGGTAAGATCCTTGAATTGAACACGATGTTCATTAGGAATTCAAGGAGCGTTTTAGTGAAGTAGTGTTGTCAAAAGTCATTTGAATTTTGATGTTTAGTTTCATTTATGTTTTGTTGAAAGGAAATGCACATACAGCCAATTATTGGCAAAATATGTGTTGAAGTTAATTTGTCGCAAAGAGTGCACATACATATAAAAAAATAAAGAAAAGTACAAATGAGCATTGTTGCAGAACAAACATAATTCTACGCAGATACATGAGCAAAGTTGTTATTATATTCAAAAGTTTGTCTTTACAAAATTACATGAGCTATATGTCATAGTGTTGAGGTCTCGGATATGTAGGGTGTGCAAGGTGCTGGAATGGGTTCCTAAGCTCTCATCAAAGGGGGAAAACCTAGACTGAAAGGCTTCAAAAGGCCCTACACAAGGACAATTCTATCCCCATCCCGTTTGAGGTAGTAATCTCCCATAGATATTCGGCCTCTGCTAGCACTCTATGAGTTGATAAGTTTTGATCCAAAGGATCTGTTTTCTAACGAATAAAACTAAGTGTAAAAGGTCTGTAAACACAAATCTACTTAAAAGAATCTAAACTAGGTTAGATCTATCCTAAGAAAGTGTATGAGATAAGTGCAGATCAGCTTGATATGTAAATAGGTAAGGTCATTTATCCATTAAACGGAAATGTAGAAGAGATGAATGACTTTAACTGCTCAAATTACAATTACTTAATAAAATCTAACCAATGGAAAATTGAGGGTTGTCTGCATTCAAGATTTGATCTGTAACTGATATGTTAATTGAAAAATTAACATCAATTATATTTTTACTGTAAGAACCATTTGCAGAAATAGATAAAAGTTTTAATAGAGTAAACTCTTTAAAACCTTCATAAACACATAAATCATAAACAATGATAAACCAAGATTGCAAATCAATATGTTTAATAAATTGCAAAGATTAAAATAGCATTAGATAAGCAATTTGGAGGAAAATCACATCCATCAAATAAACTTGACAAATAGACAAAAGTTGATCTGAAAAATAACTTTACCGTATTCAATGACAATCTGTAAGAAATTACAAGCTTGTATCAAAACAAAGCATCTCTAGCCTCTCCTGCAGATTTTGTCTCCAAATTCCATCCTCCTTCTCTTCGAGAGATCTCCTCTTTAAAAATGACTTACAAAATAATAATACAAGGAGTAATATTCCCACAAACCAAGTTTACAAAATCAAAATAAACTAATGGCCTAGAAAAACTTGCCACTTGTCCCAAATATCTAACCACTCATCCACATTCGGATAGTTAGTTGATTCTAGCCCCAGCTGGGCATTACATTCAAATGTTTCCATTTCATTCTTAGCTAACTTATGCCAAATGTGAATGTAAACTTGTATTTTACCTTCGATGCTGACCGATTTCCTAATCAGTTGTTCCACATCATCAATGTTGACCTGCTCAAGATGCTGAATTTTCTCCTTGGCCTCTTCAAACCTATGCTCAATTTGCTCAACCTTCAACTTAGGTCGGCAAGAATCCTCAATGAGCTCCATGGCCTCAAAGTCTATAATATCCATGATATTGTTTGCTGCATATAGCCTGTGCTTTCTTAAGGATCTCTTCAACTGATTCATTAAGCTCGAGCCAAGTGTTCAATGCAGCTCTGACCTTCTTAAACTGAAAACTGCTGAGAATGGGGATATTTTATGGTATATCCTTGATATACCTCTATCATTCACCAATAATCTAACTTGCCTGAGAGGCCTGCAACCTTTGGCATTCTGCCCTTTAAGGGCACCATACATCTTACCAAAAATTATATGAGTCTCCCTGATCTCATCCAGGTGCAAAATAGCTTCTCTAGCAACTTGTGATGTTCCTCATTTACTTGAAACGCCAAATCCTTAAATTCCTGGGAAGACAACTTATATAAAGTAGATAAGGCTACACTTACAGTTGCATCCTCACATTGTTTTTGCAATAAGGCTATCTTCTGTGTGTTGGTAGAATTTTTTAGTTTGTACATCCTGAAGTTCAGCCTGTAGAGAAGTACTGTTCTACTCCAAATCTCCTAAGATGTCTTCCCATAGTCTCCTGAGATCATCAACATAATTCTCATGTTCTTCCTTGGTCTTTACAAGCTCCTCTTCTAGCCTTTCCAATTCTTCTTTCTTATGATCAATCTCTCTATTCTGTATCTGGATTAAATCAAGGTTTGCACCAGCAAATGCCCCTAAGGTTGTGGATGTTTCAATTGCTCCTGTTTGGGGGTCATTTGCTTGCTGAAACCACACTATCTGATTAGGAACAGATACTTCTAATCCATCTTGATCTCTGCTCCTTTTCTTAGCCCTCTTTACTACTACTTTATTATCCTTACTGTAGAAGTAATGCCTAAGAGGGACTACCTCATCATCTTCATACTCAGTTATTATTTCAGAAGCAATTGAAATGACATTCTCTGTTGAAATCAATGATAGGGTTTGAGTGACCATGGGATTGGGTATAGGCATGGTAACTTGAGGAGTAGCTAAAGGGGTAGAGATACTTTGAAGTGAAACTTGATCATCATTATCAAGTAGTGTGAGGAAGGAATGAAAGGTGGTTCATCAGTAGTGGATGATGATAAGGTAGATAAGGGTATTTACTAAGGGACAGTCGAAGACTGAACCTCTGCAATAATATATGGGGAAATGGAAAAAGGAACTAAATTGTCTGAAGGTGGGGTGACTCTGGAAGTCAAAGTATGAAAAACTTGAGATATGGAAAATGGTGGGGTAACCCCTGGGGACAAAACAGAAAGATAATGGATGGATGACAATAGAAATGATGAAGTTGTGATGTCAGGGGAAGTAGTCACATCCAATTCTTGTTGATCAGGATCATAGTGATCCATTTCAATAATATTTAATAAATATGTGACTGCTTGTGAATATTTAGTTACCTGCTCAGTCACTTCCTTAGTGACTTCCTGAGTTACTCCTTCGGTCACTTCTTGAGTTATCGACACTGGAGGATTAGATCCATCACCAACATCACTGACAATGAGCTCAACAGTAGGAACCTGTGATGTGGGGATCTGAATTTTCTGTCTTTTCGCTGGGTTAACCTCAGCTATCATTAAATCATCACATACTTGTGCAGCTGCAGTAGTCATTTGAATATCCTGAGTAGACTTAGGAGGTTCAACTATTTGGGTTTTCAGCATTGAAGATATCTGTGATAACTTCTGCTTCGTCTGATGAGAAGTCTCCAACAAGGCTTTGACCTGCTCAGATGTTTTCACCTGAGGAGGGTTTTCCATGGGGTCTTTACCTTTATCTCCATCTGGATAAGTGAGCATTAGAGGGGAATTAGCCTGTTGGTTTTCCTTTTCAGCTCTATCGTTTCTCACTTTCTCAAGCAGATTCATCTCGAATGTTCTATAACCCAAGACTTCAGCTTTGATGTCTTTCTAAAATTGCATAATCTGATGTTGTTCATATAAGTTCTTCGCCCTAGCCAGGACCTTTGAAAATGTGTCCACTCCTTGATAGATAGAGTCATCAGGGTTTTCTTCATGGACATAATCCATCTTCATATGATATTGTTTGAAGTGTCCATTAAGGAACTTCTTAGGATCATGTTTCCTTTTGGGCGAAACTCCTAGCTTTAAAGGAGCCACATGGTCACCAAGCACTTCCACCCAATTTGAATTTGGGATGACTAATGGCCCAAGATTCAAGGAAAATTTAGGACATCATTTCCTTTTAGGACCAGTGAGCTTCCTGTAAACACGATCAGTAACAGTCTGGTAGGAAACTTCTTGAATGACCAATCTATTAGGCACTATTTTGGGTAGAAGATCAACAGTGTCACCTCCCCAGAATCTGATATATGAATAAGACTCAAAAACATACCAATCACCAATAGTATTAATGAAGGCCTTGGCATCAACTGAAAAGGAAAGTGCCTCCTACTTGAAAATATTGAAGTAAATGGTGCCCATGAAATGGTCACAAATGTCATAAAATAGTGGCACAAAATTGGTTTCCTACAGTGTTGAATGATAAATATGAACTGGTGGATCTGAAGGGGTCCAATGCCATCCCAAGTTGGGATATTGGAACTCAGAGAAAAAGACATCCATAATGAAGGCTGACAAATAAAAGTGTGGCTTTCTCAAGGCAGGTACCTTTTGGTAATCCTGAATTGTTGTTTTGAGTTCTGAAGACAAGATAGATGCCCAAGGGAAGGATTCACCGGTTGTTAACACATGAGGAGATATTGGAGCCCACTCAGCCTTAAAGACTGAACAATTTGGGAGCCCAAAGAGCCTGCAGAGCATGGCTTCCAGTAAGGAATAAGGCTCCTTAAACCAAACAATTGGGTAGAGGTTATCAACATTCGGCACAAAACTACTAGTTTTAATCATCCAAGATTTCATCATCTCGTCAAAATTGTACCTAGTTTTACTTGATGTTATGAACTCAGGGCTAAGCGTTTGCGCATACATCTTAAGATCAAAGGCTCTGATAAAGACCTCAGGGCGGAAGGTTGTTAATTGCGACCCTATGCTATAATTAAACGACCGGTCTTTAGGGTTGGCATTTTCCACAATCCATTTTACTAGGTCTGTGTAAGGTAAGACATCGGGCCAGGAAACAATGGCGTGAATTTGAGAAGCCCTAATATTCTCATACAAAGGTTGGTCTTCTTTGATGTCAGAAAGATCATCGTTATCAAAAATTGGGTAAATCTTGGCCTAGTCCATTTGATATGTTTCAGTGATCCTTTCACTGGTATCAGAGAAGATACCAAAATTGGGGTCCTTAGTCAGCAAATCCCTGTGGATCGTCTTAGAACGAGTATTCTGTGACATGTTGGCAAAGTCTGGAAATTCTGATAAATAAATAAAACTAAAATCAAAACTAAACCCAAAAAAGGAAAGTCATGAACGGTAAATGCGAAAACGACAATAAACCAACCTGGAAAGGACTGAAAATTGCTGAAAATGACCCTGGTAAGAAAATCGCAATACAAATCCACGTAGCAGAGTAAATTTCGACAGTAAAAATGATAAAGAAAATCGGGAAAATCGCATATTTATCAATTTCCGGTCGGATCAAATCTGGACCATAAGATTAAAGAAAACAAACGGCTGAGATTACCCCCTGCGGGATGCGGGATCGGGTTCAAAAGCTTTATTTTCAAACTTCAATCAAAATTCCCGCAATCCGTAATCCACAATTTCGGGTTGCAGATTGCGGGTTTGCAAATCGCAAAAGAATGGATAAAAGAGTTTCTGAAATCCGCAATCTGAAATTTCGGGTTGTGGGTTTTGGGAATGAAAACAATGCTTAAAAATCAAAATAACTTTCCTGCATCCCACAATCCGCAATTTGCGGGTTGCGGGATGCGAGATCACACAATGCAGTTTATTGACATAACGTCTTTCCGCAATCCGAAATACAAAATTTGCAGATTTCGGGTTTCGGGTTGCGGATTCGAAGTTTCCAAAAATAATCACACAGTCTTCCCGCAACCCACAATTTCAGGTTGCGGGTTTTGGGTTGACGAAATTCAAAAATAAAGAAAAAACGATTCCTACAATCCGAAATTGCGGGATTCCAGGTTTTAGGATTTCAGGAAGAAAATTACATTTTGAAGGAAATGAAGGCTTTCTGAAAATCAAGAAAACAACCAAAGACTCATAAATTTTCTAAGGGAAAACTGATAATTACATAAACCAGAAGGAAAAGGTGCGAGATCATACAAACAAGGTTTTAAGAATCTTGTCTTTTATTAAGGAAATTACCCAAATACCTTTGTATTTACAAAAATTGGGGCTCCCCTGATCATTTGAACATGGGATTTGTTGTACCTACAACACATAGAAAACATAGTTAAAGTACAACAAAGGCAGCATGCCAAGGCCTAAAGACAATTGAAGTTAAAAAATGGCGATGTAAGTCATATCAAGCAAAATTGAGAATACAAAAGTAATTCAATGTCGTAGCTCAATGTCTAGTTCCTCGTCATGGTTGGATGGTTGTTGTGCAAGACGAAGCTCAAGATCCATTGGAACTAGCTCATTCAAATTAGAGGATCGCTATAGAGGATAAAGCTACATAGTTGAATATGATGCATCTGTAGTGGACTGTTCAGTTCGAATTAGGTCCATCATGTCCAGAATCTCCTATTTCTACTACTCCAAAAAGTCTATTTTCATGCTCAGACCGGATAATCCCTCAATAGTACTGTGATTAACCTGCGACTGCGCGTACCACTGGTTGAACTCATTCTCTTTCAATTGGGATTACCAAATTCCCATGTACACTCTTAGTCGTGTAAACTTAGATTGTTGTGACTAAACCATTAGGAAAACGCTATCTAGTAAATCATTAAATATTTGGAAGAAGGAAGACATGATTGAAGAATATGAGAGACTCAGAAGCAGTAAGACGTAGAACTAGCTAGACAATTAAGGAACAAGAATGATGAACCAGAAAATTCATAGCTCTCTTATAAAATCAGAAGGTGGTTCACTACGAGTATGAAAATAAGTTGAAGAGACATGGGAGTAAATATCATTCATGTCCATGCAATTGAAAGTTTGTTATGGAGATGTCAAAAGTTATTGCATGAGTTAATGAATTTGGGAAAGACAACAAAAAGAGGAATTCCAATTCATTGTTTCGTGTGATCGAAATGATGTTTCCCAAAAGGCTCGAGTATGGAAGTGACATGTTGAAGTTTCCACACGAGTTATTTTTCAAATCACTGTGTTGCCATGCTTGCTGACAGATGGAAATTTGTGCAAAAATATTTGGTTGTCGTGGCAAGATATGCAATGTAATAAAAGGAAACGATGATTGGTTACAACACAATAAATGCGACAAAAGGAACTGTTGCATACTAGAATAAATCGACATGTAGGGCAATGTGACATAAAAGCAGGTGGAACACTGCAACAAACAATGAATATGAAAAGCAGATGGTATGGAAGAGTGTGCAAGGAATGAATATGTATGGTTGATATGACAGGAACATAATATCAAGATATAAGGAAGTCAACAACTGTACAGGGAGAAATTATCTAAGACAACTACAGGTATAATATGAATGTACAGATTACAAGGTATTTGTGGTCTATGCAGCTACTCCAACGGAAAGGAAGAGAATGAAGCATGAAGATAGGGGGAGTAATCCCAACAAGTATATGTATGAATACCAACATAGAACCATAGGAAGGAGAATCTGAATTTGTGCATTAGTGGAACCTATTTTCCATTAATGTCAAAGGGGGTGAATGATCATGAAGCATGCGATCGACACAAAGATGAAAAGAATACAAGAACAATCAGGAAGCATGCATTAGTAGAAGGGATATGCACAAAAACGAAATAGAAGAGAACTAGATGCAGAATGCGTAGATGAGCAAAGTCTCAAACTGGAAAAGAACACAGGGGGAGTACACTCAAGGGGAGTACTGCAACCAGTACAAATGAAGCACACAAGTTCATAAGTTGACAGAATTACACAACTTCATTAAGTGTTGACATCAATTCCAAAGGGGGAGATTATTGAACTTTGGTTGTTATTGATGTCAGCTGATGTCAAAGAGGATTCAACATACTTGTGCCAGTTTGAAGAAATATATGGAAACCACTTTGAAGAAGTATATGGAATCCGGTTTGAAGAAATACATAACAAGTGTATCAGTAAGTACATCTAAGTTTGAAGAAGCACACAAGGTACATGTGCAATTACCATCTCCACCTAGTCATACTACCTCAATGATAAGTCAAAAGAGTGGGTTGAACAAGGTTTGGGAGTGCACACAAGGCTTGAGTAGAAGAAGCAGTTGAGAAGTTATGCAAGTACCAAAAGTTCACAAGACACACCAATCGGAAGAAGTATGCAAGCTGCAGAAGCACACAAAAGTACAAAGAAGAAGTGGTGGTTGGAGAAGTCAAGTGCGCAAGTCCCATAAGTGATGGTACATCAAGGGAACAACACCACACACCAAGTGAACAAGACCCACTAAGAAAAGGACCAAGTATGCGCAAGACCCAAAAGGGATGACTCCTGAGTGGCATAGATCATGACAAGTAGTAGAAGCATGAAGTAAGCGGAAATGTGAAGCAAGGAAGAAGGGACGCTATGATGTGCAAGTGTGTGAGACCAGAATGAAAGTATCACAAATATCACACAGAAAGTCATAGATGATCTAACACAGAAGCACGGAGATAGAATTGATTCACAACTAGTGATGCACAAATTAAAGTAGTTTATCTAATCCACAAAGATAGAGTTGTAGCATAGCAGAAGATGCACAATTTGATGAGAGTAATCTAAGACAAGTACGAAGATTCGAAAGGAATATCGTAGTTGATGCACAAAAGGTCGCATATTATCTAATATATATGCACCAATATAAAACTGTAATACAACAAAAGGTGCACCGAATGATCTGATACAGATGCACGAAATCAAAACAATAGCAGAGCAGAAGTTGCGCAGTACCAAATGAGTTTGCATATGTGCAAAATCATAAGGGCATACTGAACTAGAGCTGAAACTGCAGAATGAAGACAATTGTGTTGATGCAGTAAAGTGAAGTATGAATTCAAGTATGATATAGATCAATGATTGTAATATCTCAGTTTACAGAAGTTGTTCACAATAGAATGGACAATAATTAATCTAAGCAATCCGCTGATCAGAAGAACATCATAGAAATAACTCCTACATACATATCAAGGTGGCAAGACAGGGTAAGGAGCAAAGGGTTGGTGCCTCCTTCCAGTTGAAGCTAGTAAATGAAGGATTCGGTGCTTCCTTCAAGTTGCAGCCTGTAAAACTAGGGGGTTGGTCTCTCCTTCTAGTTGGTGTTGGAGAACTTTGGAAGTTCATGCTTCCATGTATGTAATCTTTATATTTTAATAGAGCATTTTGTGGTTTTCTACCGTTTGTGTTTCCACATAAAAATATGTGTGTTCTATGTTTTGCGCATGTGATGTTGAATTTTTTATTTATGGTGGATGCATAACTTAAAAATTGTTCATGGCTGCACTAATACTGATTCACCCTCCTCTCAATATTAATAAGATTCTAACAAAATTTGCAAAAGGTAACTATTGCATCATTATATTTAGAGCTTGATCAATTTGTATGGAACCAATGGATTTGTGACCATAAAAAGGAATTTATTATCTCTCGGTATATATTCATAGAAGAATTGATTGCACATTACTACGATATTAAGAGAAACACTTTCTTTAGTTAGTTGATAAATTTGAAACAAAAAGGTCCAGTTACAAAGCACATAAAGCATTTTTAGAAGTTAAGTCTTAGAGTGAAGAATATTTTAGAAGATAATTTGTTGGATCTCTTTCTGAGCAATTTAAAGGAGAATATTCAACATGAGATGCGTATCCTTGAACCTGGATTATTTGAGAATGTTTTTAGTTTGGAAAGGAAATTACAAGTAAAAATATGGCGATGACTACTAGAAGGACCACCTCCAATGCATATATATAGAATGATGTTCCTTCTTCTAACGCACTTCAAAGGTTGACACCTCGACAACTGGATGAAAGAAGGCAAAAAGGTATATGCTTTAATTGTGACAACAAGTATAGTAAGGGACATAATTGCGGTGAAAATAAATTATTCTACATAGATTGTGAAGAGGAAGAAGTAAAAGAACAAGAACCTTCTCAAGTTTAACAAATAGAATAGATTACTTCATAAGAGATTACTCCCACTATATCATGTCATGCATTGGATGGAATTAGCACTCTTCAAACTCTCAAGATTGAAGGATATATCAAAAATAAAAAGGCATCAGTGTTGATTGATTATGGTAGTACTCATAATTTCATTCACTGTATATTAGCCAAAGTTCTCACTTGCATGTATATCTAGAACCGGAGTTTCATGTAATAATTGCAGATGGAGGAACTATCAATTGCTCAGGGAAATTCCATAATATCAATCTTACTATGGGGGAATATGTATTGAATAGTCCAATGATTGCTATTCAAATGGATGGTGTTGATGTTGTCTTGGGAGTTCAATGGTTACAATCATTGGGAACGATGGCTTTTAATTTTTAGAATCTTTTCATGAAAATTTTATGGGAAGGAAAGCAATATGAGTTAAATGGTATCATAGGGAAAACAAGCAATGTGAAAATCTCTAATGGTACAACAAAATTGATGAAAAATGGACAGCAAGGTGTAATTGCATAATTATGCTCATTAGATGTTCAAACATCTAAGAATTCTATTTCCCCATATGTCCAAAGGGTCATTAATAAGCATTCCAAGGTATTTGAAGATATTCCAAAAGGTCTTCCACCTATTCAAGATTTTGATCATGCTATTCACTTAATTCCAGGAAGTGTAACTCCTAACACTAGACCTTATAGATACCCCTATGGACAGAAGAGTGAAATTAAGCATATGGTTGAAGAAATGTCAGAGAATGGCATAATTAGGCCTAGCCAAATTTCTTACTCTGCACCATTGGTAATCATACACAAGTCGGATGGATCATGGAATATGTGTCCATATTATAGAGAGCTCAACAAGATCACAATTAAAGATAAGTTTCCCATTCCTGTCATTGATGAATTATTAGATGAATTACATGGAGTAGGTTTTTTCACAAAGTTGCATCTTCGTTCTGGGTATAATCATATTAGAATAAACGTTGGAGACATCCCAAAAACAACATTTAGAACTCACGAAGGTCATTATGATTTTCTAGTCATTCCATTTGGTCTCTCAAACGTGCCTTCCACATTCCAAGGTTTGATGAATTCCATTTTCAATCCTTTCCATAGAAAATTTGTGCTAGTATTCTTTGATGATATAGTAATCTATAGCAAGTCCTAGGAAGAAAATGTTCAACATGTTGACAGGGTACTACAACTACTATAGGAGCAACAACTATATGCAAAACCTTCCAAATGTTTCTTTGGGGTAAAGTAGGTAGAGTATTTGGGTCAAATTGTATCTCATGAAGGCATCAAGGTATACCATAACAAAATTAAATCCATGATAGATTGGATGATTCCCAAAATACCGAAGAATATTCGAGGATTCTTAGGTTTGACAGGGTGCTACCGCAAGTTTGTTCAGAACTATTGAAGAATAGAAACATCTCTAACATCATTATTGAATAAAGATGCATTTTCTTGGACTCCAAAGGAAACTCCATATTTTCAACAACTTAAAGATTCAATGTGAAAATATCTTATTTTGGCCACACCAAACTTCACAAAAACCTTTATTGTGGAATGTGATACTTCAAGAAATGGCATTGGTGTTGTTCTAATGCAAGAAGGACACCCAATTTCTTTCACAAGTCATCCAATCAAGGGAAAGAACATACATAATCCCATTTATGAGAAGGAAATGTTGGAAATACTACATGCTATTATGAAATGTTGTCCTTACCTCATAGGTATCCACTTCAAGGTCAAATTAGATCATGATAATCTTAAATACTTCCTAGAACAGAGACTATCTTTAGAATATCAACAAAAATGGGTAACCAAGATGTTGGAATGTGACTTTGAAAGCATGTATCGAAAGGGGAAATATAATGTGGTGGGTGATGCACTATCCAGAAAAGATGAATATGTTGGGGCATTACTTTATGCAATTTCTATTCTACAACTAGATTGGGTAGTAGTAGCAAGGAAAGAATGGGAAAATGACCTATCTATGTGGACACTCATCCAAAATCTATAGAATGATCCCAATGTATCATATAATTTTTTCTGGAAAAATGATTCATTATGGTATAAGTATCTCTTATATTTATGCAAAAGCTCCCAACTCAAACAAAAGGTCTTCTCAGAATTACACACCTCTCCTATAGATGGTAACTCTAGATTCCTGAAAACTTACCACAAGGTCAATAAGGATTTTTTTGGGGAAGGTCTTAAATTTGATTTTCAAGGTTTCATGGCCAAATGTTTCGTTTTCCTACAAAATAACCGTGAAACAATTAAGACACTAGGACTTCCAAAACCCTTAGTCATACCTTGTCAGCGCTGGGAGGAAGTCTCAATGGATTTTAACATAGGTTTACCCAAGTTAGAAGGAAATAAGCTTATTATGCCGGTTATTGATAGAATCATGAAGTATGGACATTTTTGTGCACTCTCTCATCCTTTTAATGCAAGTACAGTAGTTGCATCCTTTATGGAAACTATTCAAAAGTTACATGGAAATCCGAAGATTATCGTAAGTGATAGAGATCCAATTTGCATTGGAAAATTTTGGACTGAATTATTTTCTTGTTGGATACCCAATTGGCTCACAGTTCATCTTATCATCCTCAATCTGATGGGAAAACTAATATAGTGAACAAATTTTGGGAATAATATCTTTGTTCATTTGCATCTGATAAACAAACACAGTGGATGAAATGGTTGTCTTTGGTAGAATGGTGGTACAATACTTCCTTCCATGCATAATAAAAAATGTCTCCATTTACGGCACTTTATGGGTACCAACCTCCATCTATCACATCTCCCTTAAAAGGAAAATATAAATTTCAAGCTGTGGAAGGTCACATATAGCACTAGAAATAATTTATCTAGGTATTTAAGGACAACCTGGCTATGTCAAAAAACAAGATGAAACAACAAGATGATCAACATCGCAGTGAAAGGAGTTCCGGAGAAGGGGATTGGTTGTTTCTGAGGCTACAACCTTACAATCATATGTCCCTAAAGAAACTAAATAAGGACAATAAATTAGAACCAAAGTATTATGGTCCTTATAAATTTTTGTAGAAGATTGGTAGTATCAATTACAAATTGGAGCTCTCTTCATCTTCAATAGTGCATCCAATTTTCCATGTTTCTTGATTAAAAAAGGTAATAGGAGACAAGATCCCAATTCGAATAATCTTGTTAGGTCTTGATGAAGGAGGAAAATTCATATTGGAACCTGAACAAATCACTGAAGTAAAGACCAAACAATTACGAAATCGGGCTATTACTTAGTACCTCGTCAAGTAGAAGAACTCACCAGTTGAAGATTTGACATGGGAAGATGATTCCTTCATACAAAATAATCCTCAACTAATCAACCATTGAGGAAAACACTTGTCTGAAGGGGGGGGCATGTTAATCCCTAAATGTGGACACATCCCCCCCGATATGATGGTTCATTAGATTAGTTTGATGTCAGCTTTGGTCCATTAGTTGTAATTGTGATTAGTATGGTTATATTAGTTATGTCGGCTTGGGTCACTGAGTTGTAATTATACATCTTAATATCATATATATAAGAAGGGGATATTTTCATTTGAGAATCTTGTCTTATGTACTTAGTACATTGTATAAGGAGTTACCCCCCTCGAAGAGCCTTTCTATTCATCTATTTTCTTCATTAAAGGCGTGGAGTAATATTTATGGTCTATTTATGCTCTTTTCATGATCTTTTTGGCAATTTTTTTCTTAACACATTCTTCAAATGTTAATATTGTACATGAGAAGGGAACATCAATTTTGTAGACCAATTAAACTGATAGACTTGCCAATAATGGTCAATTTTGAATGTATGTACCTTTTTGGATTCTATGAAAGTAGATCCTTTATATATAATATAAAATTTTGACTATTTCAGTGGATGTGAATGAATCCATTCTTGTATAGAAGTCTTCAAATGTTATCTATCTTCGACTTTTATTTCATCAACATTATTCAACATATATACTTTTGTCCTTGAATTCATGATTTGTATATAGTGTTCCATTTGAACTCAAGGATCTTCACATGATATTCTAAAAAATTAGTAGGATATGCAACAATATTTTGTTGCTTCAAAACTCCTATTATCAATTTCATCGACATATGGCTTTGAGTTTTTGTTATCCATTTTTTACAATGCACGTGCCTTTCTGAATGCAATTTTTGATACTACACCTTAGTTTTCCTTCCTAAATTGTATGAAGTATTCATTGATTGTATTCTTGGGATCCAAAAATTCAAGCTTTGTGCCCAAAACCATTACAAGTGTAGAATCTTATTGTATGACATGTTAGAAAACATGATCGCATAAAAATAGAATAAAACAAGATGTATAATTAAAACACATAAACACAATACAAGAGAGACACCAATATATGTGTTTCACCAATTATGGGATACGTACATCGAGAAATTACCAGTCCTTTCATTATATTATCTAGAAAATGACGGGATACAACCCGCAACACATCCGCTGCAACTTCCTCTTCACTCTCTCACAAACTCTCTCACACAATCACAAAGATATTTAGAATACTACAATACACAACCATATTACAATGCCTTCCTTTTAAAGAGGGATTACCATTGTAAAATACCACGGTATACCTGTTATCACACCATAGTAGCAGGGCTACTATTCTTGTACAGCAGATATCTGCACATTCCAGAGCATCCATTATTCCAGAGCATGGCTATATATATTTTGGATCACTCATGATCAGAGCAGTACATTATTCAGATTTGTATATGACCTTGTGTCAAGGCTGAGCCTTGAGAGTTCAGATTTGATGACTGATGTGACCCTTTATCCCATACAGTTTTAGTTCAGTGCCTAGAGATGTATTTCAGCAGTGTTTCAGATGATGCATGATGATTATTATTATGATGATGTTGTATGATCTATGGATATGCTATCACTGACTGTGGATTATTATCTTGTTGATTTAGTCATGATTACAGCATGTGCTTGGTATATTATTCATGATGTGGCAAACTGTTTAAAATAAACTGTAAATCATAAAATGGACAATTGCTTGCACATTTAGGTCATTTAACAAAACCCACTGGTTTTTCACCTTACATAGATATGGTCTTTCCTGACACCAGTTGTCTGCTAGTGTAGGCTCCATATTCACTTGACTCCATCCATACATGACCTTCCTGTTTGACTTTAAACCCTGACTTGTCTCATTTGACTTTCTGATACCGAGGACTTCCCCATTTTTCTATCTCTGTGTTTGGACCGCATCCCTGTTTATTCAGTGTCTCGGCTCTGAGTTGGTGACAAAACTTGCCTTTGGTGAGTTGGATTGTAGGCCTAAATCATTCTGGTCGGTTGTCCCGATGTTTGGCATTGGCTCGAACTCCCCCTAGTCACTTGAGATGTTGTTGGCTAAAAATTAAAGCTCATGTTATACCTATGGAAAATTATAAATTCACCCATGGAAACAAAAAAGGGCAAGAGCGATGAACAGCTAAAAATACTCCTCGAAGAGTATAAGAAAGGTCCAAAAAGCAATGGCTCTTAAAAGTTATATCTAAACAATTGCTGACCTTATATAAATTTGGAAAAACATGCCCTGGATGCAAGCTGCAACTAGTTGTGCTTCTCAGCACATCTGAAATCCGAAGGGTTATGTAGGCCAAAAAGGCCATGGAATAAAATTGAATGATCCTAATGAACCTGGATCAACTTGATGTAGACATGATGCACTCTCTAAACAACTTATCCATTTGTGAGGCACAGCCATGCCCCGTGTTCTTTTGTCCAGCACAAAGTTTGTAGCTTCCCCCTTCTCCCAGTCCAAAGTATTTTTGAGTTAAGCTAGACAAGTCAACCCCTTGGCCCAACCTTGTTCCTAGCCTTCATCCTTCACTAGCAGTTTGGCCATGTCAAATGGGTGAGTTTGTCATTTGAACTATTGTGCAAGTAATTTTATATAACAACAGAATATGCTAACTTAATTAATGCCACTGAATGGATGTTATACTTTGAGCTTAGCTGTGAGAATGATTAGAGAAGCATTGTCTTAGTCTACTGATGTGATTTATCCTTGGTTGTATATTCTTGGGATCCGTGATGATGTGGACCATGTATGGATGATTATTGATGATGATTGATGGGCCCACATATTTGATGATGATATCATATGATGGACATATGATGCAGATGATGTTTGATCCAGTTCAGCAGGTTTATAGCTACTTCAGATCAGCAGATTATACATTGTCCATATATGGTGGACCCTACAGCTGGCCCATTAGGGCAACCCATGGTGTATGAGTACACTTTTCTAGTGGATTTGGGTCTTCTGGATCCAATGAGACACTTATCTTTCAGTTCCGGGCACTTCTGACAGTGATTGATGCAGTTTTACACTTGTTGACCAGATTTGGGGCTGATTTCCCAGCCTGAGTAGCAGGGGCCCCGAGAGGCCAGTTCACCTAGGGCGCTAATGATGGAAGGGGTGGTCCAGCCACTTGTTTTTACCATTTACCCCCCCTTCTGGAGATCCTGGTGGGCTCAGATGGACAGCGCTAGCACCCTAGGAGGCAGTTTTGGCACTTTCACAGTTCCCGAGGCAGTTAAAAAATGGGATAAAGTGGTCACTGAGGAAATTGATTTGGGCAATTGAGGAAAGGTTTTGGCATTTGGTTTTCACTGAGGTCTTCCAGGGTGGCATCACTATCTTCCAGTCAGTTTTCACCATGTGGGTATGCCCAGATTGATCACAGGAGGACATTTACTGCTTGACTGTCATGGATTCTGAGGACAGTTTTGGTCATTTACATTATTTTGGACATATTTTATTATTTTATTGTGCCTTGGGGATGAGCTAGTAAGGATTTATGCCTCCTAGCCCCACCATGAGCTTATATTGTCATGTCCTAGTCACCATGAGGTGGATTTTGGTACTTATGTTTCTCTAGTGGATGACGTCACCCTCTTATTGTACCATTTAGTGGGGGCGCTATTATTATATTGAGTGATCCATGTGATATATTGTTATGGTTCATCTTAGCCATTGATTGTATGATGAGATCTTTTAATCTCAACCACTCATTTGATGTAGTATTGTGGGCTGGTACAAGGTTTTGATCTTTATTATCCTATATAAGGAGGAGACCCCCCATTGTATAGCTCACCTTTGGAGCTCTGGAATATTGGAATAGAAGATTTTTTGTGGAGCACATCTCTCTTGCATTGTGGATTCTCTTGCATATTGAATATACAGTATCTCTTCTATGTATCATTGTGGATTTTTGTGCTTCTTCTAATCTTTTGACAGGAAAGTCGAATTGGTGGAGAGGAGGGCGACTTCATGAGGGTTATTGTTGGAGGGATCGACATATTCTCTCTTGGGTTGATCTTGTGACAGGGAGTATCATTATTGTATCTTCGTGACATAGTTGATGCTTTCTATTACATCTTTCTACCATTTTCATAATCATCTTGCTTGACTTGTTTCTTTGATCTTGTCTTGTAGGAGGAGGACGATTTGGCTATATTGGAGAAGGACGTTTTGGTTGGAGCTCTTGGATCTCACTCTTGAATATACACATAGGAGAATGCTATCAATTTGCAAGGTGGCCATAAGCAATTGAGATAAGATCTACAAGGTATGTGCCTCTTTCATCCATTCTATCTTCATTGGTCATAAAACCCTAATTCATTAAAACCCCAATTTTTTGTATTTCTTAGATCTACTTAGATCTAGCCTTGCTCTTGAGAAGATATTGAAAACCCACCTCTATAGAATCCACCCCAAGTTGGATCTATAGTTTGGTGGTGATTGGCTTAAAATTAACCCACTTTTCAAGGCAAAAAGCCCTCCTTGACCCAAATCGCACCTCCTAGTGAGAGGTTTGTTTGGTTAGATCTAGCACATGGGTAGGTCAGATCCCACTTGATTTGCAATCTAGACACTTGATAACCTACCCCCAGATTCTTACTTTGGTGAAATCTACCTTGTGGACATCTCTCCATGTTTTAAGGGGTTAAAACCCCCTTTTGAATTTATTGGCACCTCAAAACTCAGATCTACTAAGATCTAGCCCTTGGATTAACTTGTTTTTTTGGACATGCATAGATCGGGGTACTAGCTACTTGGATATACAATTTGGTAGCCATTGGACTTGATTTGGTCCACTTAACCCTTGTTTTAGCCCTCTTTGAGCAAGTCGCACTCCCTTGGGGAAGGTGAGTTTGCCCACTGTGAGGAGGTGGGTGTTTGAGATTTTCATGGATTTGGAATGCCCATACCTTGAAACCTAGGTCGAGACTATCTTTTTGTCACGATCCGCCTTGGGGATAGCATTCCTTGTTTCAAGGGATTGTGGTCCACTTAGGGTTATTACTTGAAAAACCTAGATCTAGCAAAATCCAACCATTGGATCTCATTTAGCCCACTTGATTCGGATTCTAGGTGTCCCGATCTACACTTTGACATACTTTTTGACCCCATTAGCCCATCCAACAAGGCACTAGTCCTTCTCTAAGCAAGTCGTACTCCTTGGGAATTGTTTCAAACCCTAGATCTAGTATGTGGGTACTCCTAGAATCAACTTAGATTCATAGATCTAGTCTCTATCCAACCTATAGTACCAACTTCACACCTAGCTTCACCTTGTGGGCCTACCTAGAACCATTTCACACTTCCCAAGAAAACAAGACCCACTTGTGTAAACACATGGTACCTTACCTTGGCATCATACCAAACAATGTGGCCTAAACCATACATAGGTTGAAACACTAATAATCCATTACACCACCTTCAACCATACCTCAACTCTTAGGCCCATTTAGCCTTGCATTGGTTTCCGCAACCCCTCATTTACTTACCCTTAGAAACCTTTGTTTAAGGTCCAATCAACTGTGATTGGTTATAGGGTCTCCCCCTTGGTCTAGTTACACCTTGACCTAAAGCGAAGAGTGCCTCGGTTGACGTGACTCCCATCTTGCATTGGGAACCGTGGCATCTCTTGGGTCACCTCTTTAGTTGCCTGAATCCTCTACCGTCCCGGATGGGATACCTCTAGGGGCAACTACAAGTTGTGTAATAACATTTTTGGCGCCGTTGACGGGGAGGTAGAGGCCTACCTTGGTTCAACATACCTGTTTTGTCACACTCTATCCCTGCACTTTAAACGACATACATCTTGGTAGAAGAGTTTTAAAATCTACATGGCGACTCCACATAAGCGACTCCACTGGTGATCGATCCTATCATTATCTAGAACCCATGGGGTGCATCTTGTTGTATTTAGGTTCTTGATTTAATAATAGAAAAATTAAAAAATTAAAAATTAAAAAAATAAATTCTTGCCATCCATGGCTGCTTCTGAGTGGCCTAGGACTTTTGGTCGTTTGAAAGTTTTTGACTTCTCAAAAATTGTTGGGTATCCTCATCACATCCCTCATCAAGCCCGTGAAAGGTTGTCTAAATTTGATGGAAGTCATGAAGTATCTGCTAAAAGACACCTTGAACTTTTTAGGGAAATTATTAAAGATTTATCCATAACCCATGAGGATGTGTGTATGAAACTATTGGCTTCGTCCTTCAAAGAAAGAGCTGAGATCTGGTTCTTAAATTTGGAGTCCAATAGCATTTCCGGGTATGACATGTTTGAGCAAAGTTTCTTCGAAAGATGGGGAAGTGAATCCGATGATATATATTTTTCAAATCAAAACCTTCCCCTTTTTGATCCTATTGTTGAATCTGTTAATAATCGAACATCAAGTGAATTGTCAACATCCGAAGATGACCCCTCCTGCTCAATTTCTTTTGAAGATAAGTCTTCCACTTTTGAGTCGATTGATAGTCAAATCCATAATCATTGTATAAATCATAAGTTTTCAAATTTCTTTTTAGGTAACCCTAGTCTTGATCCTGAGGATAATTCTGAGGATGAGCCTTTAATCAGTCAGTCTATTGAAGTTCCTCCCTCAGAGAAACTCATTAATCATTCCATATTTAATGATCATTCAATTCCTTATCACTTTATTGAAGAAGAAGAAAGTGAAAGCATAGACCAAGATCCTTTAGTGGTGATCTCTCGTGATCATTGTGCAAATAATCAGGATATTTTAAATGAGCTTGTTAATTTTCCCCTTGATCAATTAAATGAAAATGATCACCTATCCTCTTATAATTTTAATGATGAATCAATAGAAGGTCAATCTCAAGATGAGGATGAATTAGTGAATCACACTAGATGCTCTAATCTTTGTTCCACTTCTTATAATGAGTCTTTAAATTTTTATTTTTCTGTCCTTAGTCAAGATAGCTTTCTCTTAGAGTTAGAATCTTGTCCTCAAATTGTAAATATTAGATTTAATCAAAAGTTTGAAGTCATTCCTAGTGCTATTTTGAAAGGCCTTTCATTTTGCCAAATTTCAAGGCCAAATCTTTCTATCCATCTAGGAGACTGTTCATATTTGCAATCCACCCTCCCTTCCCAACTCTTTCAATCATCTTTGGGTTCGTGGTCTAGTCAGTCTTTTGCTTTTAAAATTTTCAATAAGAAGTATAAGCATGATTACATGTTTGGAGAAAATGTGCTTCATTTCCCTTTTCAGTCACTTTGGAACCATAATGCTTGTTGTCAATTTATCAATCATTCTAGGTGGCTAGAAAAGGTGTTTAAAGATCATTTCCATCTTTTCTCCATTTTTGAGCATCAAGAGGGTCTGACTTTGATTTTTCGTCTTCTAAGCTTTGAGTTGTCTCCACTTGGTTTCTATTTGATCATCAGTCCCAAGGAGAATCAAATTGAATATGTGAGAGAAGTAAATGAAGAAGTTAATTTGTGTGAAAATGAATCGAATCACATGTCTTATGTCTTCCCTCCATCCATCCCTGAGTTTAACTTGCATAAATTTTATGATCCTATCAGTTCTTTGATGGAGGATGTTTGCATCAGACAGTCTTCTCCTTGGCATAGTTTCATATTGCATCATTTAAACCATTCTTCAATATTTGAACAAGTCAGGAAGATTGTGCTCTCAAATTTGTTAATCTTTAGCCCGATCTTGACTTGTTCTATTATCAAAAATCAAATAAGAATCATTAACCTGTTTGACGAATGGTTACACTGGATTTATGATTTTACCTAACATTTGTGCTAATTGGTTAGAGTAGGGTAGGTAGGTCTTGAATAAGCTCACTTGAGCAGTAGGATTTGTGTGCTTTTTCTTTTTCTGTGTGCTGAGTATTGTCTCTTTTTCTTTTTCTGCCTGGAGTGTCTGCTTGTTTGTCTTCTTTATTGAGTTGAGCCTCGCTCCTTCCTAAGCTTGTCTCTTCTCCTGCATGCATTTAAGAAATTATAGTTGGCATTTCTATTTTTGGCTGCATGTGCAAGTTGAGATTGCCTGCTTGAAGAAGTGCTCTTTTCCTCCTGCACAGTAATAAAAATGATAAATGAATAATATATGCCATGTTAGTTTATATTTATATTTTGGCGCATGACAGTTTATGTTTTAGAATAGAAGTCATTTTAAGTTTTATTTTATATTTGTCCCATACATGCTCCATGATGGTATTCTAGTGTTTGTGAGAGCAGGAACAGGTGCAAGATAAAAGATGAAAGCAAGGATGGTGCAGTGCTGGATTGAAGATTGACACAGAGCTGTTCGAGACCAGAGATTCTGAGGTTCTCAAGCGCTCTCTCCCTTAGAGCACTTGTCCCAGCTGGAGCCATATGTTATCACACCATAGTAGCAGGGCTACTATTCTTGTACAGCAGATATCTACACATTCCAGAGCATCCATAATTCCAGAGCATGGCTATATATATTTTGGATCACTCATGATCAGAGCAGTACATTATTCAGATTTGTATATGACCTTGTGTCAAGGCTCTGCCTTCAGAGTTTAGATTTGATGACTGATGTGACCCTTTATCCCATACAGTTTCAGTTCAGTGCCTAGAGATGTATTTCAGCAGTGTTTCAGATGATGCATGATGATTATTATTACGATGATGTTGTATGATCTATGGATATGCTATCACTGACTGTGGATTATTATCTTGTTGATTTAGTCATGATTACAGCATGTGCTTGGTATATTATTCCTGATGTGGCAAACTATTTAAAATAAACTGTAAATCATAAAATGGACAATTGCTTGCACATTTAGGTCATTTAACAAAACCCAATGGTTTTTCATCTTACATAGATATGGTGTTTCCTGACACCAGTTGTCTGCTAGTGTAGGCTCCATATTCACTTGACTCCATCCATACATGACCTTCCTGTTTGACTTTAAACCCTAACTTGTCTCATTTGACTTTCTGATACCGAGGACTTCTCCATTTTTCTACCTCTATGTTTGGACCGCATACATGTTTATTCAGTGTCTCGGCTCTGAGTTGGTGACAAAACTTGCCTTTGGTGAGTTGGATTGTAGGCCTAAATCATTCTGGTCGGTTGTCCCGATGTTTGGCATTGGCTCGAACTCCCCCTAGTCACTTGAGATGTTGTTGGCTAAAACTTAAAGCTCATGTTCTACCTATGGAAAATTATAAATTCGCCCATGGAAACAAAAAAGGGCAAGAGCGATGAACAGCTAAAAATACTCCTCGAAGAGTATAAGAAAGGTCCAAAAAGCAATGGCTCTTAAAAGTTATATATAAACAATTGCTGACCTTATATAAATTTGGAATAACATGCCCAGGATGCAAGCTGCAACTAGTTGTGTTTCTCAGCACATATGAAATCTGAAGGGTTATGTAGGCCAAAAAGGCCATGGAATAAAATTGAATGATCCTAATGAACCTGGATCAACTTGATGTAGACATGATGCACTCTCTAAACAACTTATCCATTTGTGAGGCACAGCCATCCCCCGTGTTCTTTTGTCCAACATAGAGTTTGTAGCTTCCCCCTTCTCCCAGTCCAAAGTATTTTTGAGTTAAGTTAGACAAGTCAACCCCTTGGCCCAACCTTGTTCCTAGCCTTCATCCTTCACTAGCAGTTTGACCATGTCCAATGGGTGAGTTTGTCATTTGAACTATTGTGCAAGTAATTTTATATAACAACGGAATATGCTAACTTAATTAATGCCACTGAATGGATGTTATACTTTTAGCTTAGCGGTGAGAATGATTAGAGAAGCATTGTCTTAGTCTACTGATGTGACTTATCCTTGGTTGTTTATTATTGGGATCCGTGATGATGTGGACCATGTATGGATGATTATTGATGATGATTGATGGGCCCACATATTTGATGATGATATCATATGATGGACATATGATGCAGATGATGTTTGATCCAGCTCAACAGGTTTATTACTACTTCAGATCAGCAGATTATACATTGTCCATATATGGTGGACCCTACAGCTGGCCCATTAGGGAAACCCATGGTGTATGAGTACACTTTTCTAGTGGATTTGGGTCTTCTGGATCCAATGAGACACTTATCTTTCAGTTCCGGGCACTTCTGACAGTGACTGATGCAGTTTTACACTTGTTGATCAGATTTGGGGCTGATTTCCCAGCCTGAGCAGCAGGGGCCCCGAGAGGCCAGTTCACCTAGGGCGCTGATGATGGAGGGGGTGGTCCAGCCACTTGTTTTTACCATTTACCCCCCCTTTTGGAGAGCCTGGTGGGCTCAGATGGACAGCGCTTGCAACCTAGGAGGCAGTTTTGGCACTTTCACAGTTCCCGAGGCAGTTAAAAAATGGGATAAAGTGGTCACTGAGGAAATCGATTTGGGAAATTGAGGCAAGGTTTTGGCATTTGGTTTTCACTGAGGTCTTCCAGGGTGGCATCACTATCTTCCAGTCAGTTTTCACCATGTGGGTATGCCCAGATTGATCACAGGAGGACATTTACTGCTTGACTGTCATGGATTCTGAGGACAGTTTTGGTCATTTACATTATTTTGGACATATTTTATTATTTTATTGTGCCTTGGGGATGAGCTAGTAAGGATTTATGCCTCCTAGCCCCACCATGAGCTTATATTGTCATGTCCTAGTCACCATGAGGTGGATTTTGGTACTTATGTTTCTCTAGTGGATGACGTCACCCTCTTATCGTACCATTTAGTGGGGGCGCTATTATTATATTGAGTGAATCATGTGATATATTGTTATGGTTAATCTTAGCCATTGATTGTATGATGAGATATTTTAATCTCAACCACTCATTTGATGTAGTATTGTGGAGTGGTATAGGGTTTTGATCTTTATTATCCTATATAAGGAGGAGACCCCCCATTGTATAGCTCACCTTTGGAGCTCTGGAATATTGGAATAGAAGATTTTTTGTGGAGCACATCTCTCTTGCATTGTGGATTCTCTTGCATATTGAATATACAGTATCTCTTCTATGTATCATTGTGGATTTTTGGTGCTTCTTCTAATCTTTTGACAGGAAAGTCGAATTGGTGGAGAGGAGGGCGACTTCATGAGGGTTATTGTTGGAGGGATCCACATATTCTCTCTTGGGTTGATCTTGTGACAGGGAGTATCATTATTGTATCTTCGTGACATATTTGATGCTTTCTATTACATCTTTCTACCATTTTCATAATCATCTTGCTTGACTTGTTTCTTTGATCTTGTCTTGTAGGAGGAGGACGATTTGGCTATCTTAGAGAAGGACGTTTTGGTTGGAGCTCTTGGATCTCACTCTTGAATATACACATAGGAGAATGCTATCAATTTGCAAGGTGGCCATAAGCAATTGAGGTAAGATCTACAAGGTATGTGCCTCTTTCATCCATTCTATCTTCATTGGTCATAAAACCCTAATTCATTAAAACCCCAATTTTTTGTATTTCTTAGATCTACTTAGATCTAGCCTTGCTCTTGAGAAGATATTGAAAACCCACCTCTATAGCATCCACCCCTAGTTGGATCTATAGTTTGGTGGTGATTGGATTAAAATTAACCCACTTTTCAATGCAAAAAGCCCTCCTTGACCCAAATCGCACCTCCTAGTGAGAGGCTTGTTTTGTTAGATCTAGCACATGGGTAGGTGAGATCCCACTTGATTTGCAATCTAGACACTTGATAACCTACCCCCAGATTCTTACTTTGGTGAAATCTACCTTGTGGACATCTCTCCATGTTTTAAGGGGTTAAAACCCCCTTTTGAATTTATTGGCACCTCAATACTCAGATCTACTAAGATCTAGCCCTTGGATTAACTTGTTTTTTTGGACATGCATAGATCGGGGTACTAGCTACTTGGATCTACAATTTGGTAGCCATTGGACTTGATTTGGTCCACTTAACCCTTGTTTTAGCCCTCTTTGAGCAAGTCGTACTCCCTTGGGGAAGGTGAGTTTGCCCACTTTGAGGAGGTGGGTGTTTGAGATTTTCATGGATTTGGAATGCCCATACCTTGAAACCTAGGTCTAGACTGTCTTTTTGTCACGATCCGCCTTGGGGATAGCATTCCTTGTTTCAAGGGATTGTGGTCCACTTAGGGTTATTACTTGAAAAACCTAGATCTAGCAAAATCCAACCATTGGATCTCATTTAGCCCACTTGATTCGGCTTCTAGGTGTCCCGATCTACACTTTGACATACTTTTTGACCCCATTAGCCCATCCAACAAGGAACTAGTCCTTCTCTAAGCAAGTCGCACTCCTTGGGAATTGTGTCAAACCCTAGATCTAGTATGTGGGTACTCCTAGAATCAACTTAGATTCATAGATCTAGTCTCTATCCAACCTATAGTACCAACTTCACACCTAGCTTCACCTTGTGGGCCTACCTAGAACCATTTCACACTTCCCAACAAAACAAGACCCACTTGTGTAAACACATGGTACGTTACCTTGGCATCATACCAAACAATGTGGCCTAAACCATACATAGGTTGAAACACTAATAATCCATTACACCACCTTCAACCATACCTCAACTCTTAGGCCCATTTAGCCTTGCATTGGTTTCCGGAACCCCTCATTTACTTACCCTTAGAAACCTTTGTTTAAGGTCCAATCAACTGTGATTGGTTATAGGGTCTCCCCCTTGGTCTAGTTACACCTTGACCTAAAGCGAAGAGTGCCTCGGTTGACGTGACTCCCATCTTGCATTGGGAACCGTGGCATCTCTTGGGTCACCTCTTTAGTTGCCTGACTCCTCTACCGTCCCGGATGGGATACCTCTAGGGGCAACTACAAGTTGTGTGATAACATTTTTGGCGTCGTTGCCGGGGAGATAGAGGCCTACCTTGGTTCAACATACCTGTTTTGTCTCACTCTATCCCTGCACTTTAAACGACATACATCTTGGTAGAAGAGTTTTAAAATCTACCTGGCGACTCCACATAAGCGACTCCACTGGTGATCGATCCTATCATTATCTAGAACCCATGGGGTGCATCTTGTTGTATTTAGGTTCTTGATTTAATAATAGAAAAATTAAAAAATTAAAAATTAAAAAAAAAAATCTTGCCATCCATGGCTGCTTCTGAGTGGCCTAGGACTTTTGGTCGTTTGAAAGTTTTTTACTTCTCAAAAATTGTTGGGTATCCTCATCACATCCCTCATCAAGCCCGTGAAAGGTTGTCTAAATTTGATGGAAGTCATGAAGTATCTGCTAAAAGACACCTTGAACTTTTTAGGGAAATTATTAAAGATTTATCCATAACCCATGAGGATGTGTGTATGAAACTATTGGCTTCGTCCTTCAAAGAAAGAGCTGAGATCTGGTTCTTAAATTTGGAGTCCAATAGCATTTCCGGGTATGACATGTTTGAGCAAAGTTTCTTAGAAAGATGGGGAAGTGAATCCGATGATATATATTTTTCAAATCAAAACCTTCCCCTTTTTGATCATATTGTTGAATCTGTTAATTATCGAACATCAAGTGAATTGTCAACATCCGAAGATGACCCCTCCTGCTCAATTTCTTTTGAGGATAAGTCTTCCACTTTTGAGTCGATTGATAGTCAAATCGATAATCATTGTATAAATCATAAGTTTTCAAATTTCTTTTTAGGTAACCCTAGTCTTGATCCTGAGGATAATTCTGAGGATGAGCCTTTAATCAGTCAGTCTATTGAAGTTCCTCCCTCAGAGAAACTCATTAATCATTCCATATTTAATGATCATTCAATTCCTTATCACTTTATTGAAGAAGAAGAAAGTGAAAGCATAGACCAAGATCCTTTAGTGGTGATCTCTCGTGATCATTGTGCAAATAATCAGGATATTTTAAATGAACTTGTTAATTTTCCCCCTGATCAATTAAATGAAAATGATCACCTATCCTCTTATAATTTTAATGATGCATCAATAGAAGGTCAATCTCAAGATGAGGATGAATTAGTGAATCACACTAGATGCTCTAATCTTTGCTCCATTTCTTATAATGAGTCTTTAAATTTTTATTTTTCTATCCTTAGTCAAGATAGCTTTCTCTTAGAGTTAGAATCTTGTCCTCAAATTGTAAATATTAGATTTAATCAAAAGTTTGAAGTCATTCCTAGTGCTATTTTGAAAGGCCTTTCATTTTGCCAAATTTCAAGGCCAAATCTTTCTATCCATCTAGGAGACTGTTCATATTTGCAATCCACCCTCCCTTCCCAACTCTTTCAATCATCTTTGGGTTGGTGGTCTAGTCAGTCTTTTGCTTTTAAAATTTTCAATAAGAAGTATAAGCATGATTACATGTTTGGAGAAAATGCACTTCATTTCCCTTTTTAGTCACTTTGGAACCATAATGCTTGTTGTCAATTTATCAATCATTCTAGGTGGCTAGAAAAGGTGTTTAAAGATCATTTCCATCTTTTCTCCATTTTTGAGCATCAAGAGGGTCTGACTTTGATTTTTCGTCTTCTAAGCTTTGAGTTGTCTCCACTTGGTTTCTATTTGATCATCAGTCCCAAGGAGAATCAAATTGAATATGTGAGAGAAGTAAATGAAGAAGTTAATTTGTGTGAAAATGAATCGAATCACATGTCTTATGTCTTCCCTCCATCCATCCCTGAGTTTAACTTGCATAAATTTTATGATCCTATCAATTCTTTGATGGAGGATGTTTGCATCAAACAGTCTTCTCCTTGGCATAGTTTCATATTGCATCATTTAAACCATTCTTCAATGTTTGAACAAGTCAGGAAGATTGTGCTCTCAAATTTGTTAATCTTTAGCCCGATCTTGACTTGTTCTATTATCAAAAATCAAATAAGAATCATTAACCTGTTTGACGAATGGTTACACTGGATTTATGATTTCACCTAACATTTGTGCTAATTGGTTAGAGTAGGGTAGGTAGGTCTTGAATAAGCTCACTTGAGCAGTAGGATTTGTGTGCTTTTTCTTTTTCTATGTGCTGAGTATTGTCTCTTTTTCTTTTTCTCCCTGGAGTGTCTGCTTGTTTGTCTTCTTTATTGAGTTGAGCCTCGCTCCTTCCTAAGCTTGTCTCTTCTCCTGCATGCATTTAAGAAATTATAGTTGGCATTTCTATTTTTGGCTGCCTGTGCAAGTTGAGATTGCCTGCTTGAAGAAGTGTTCTTTTCCTCCTGCACAGTAATAAAAATGATAAATGAATAATATATGCCATGTTAGTTTATATTTATATTTTGGCGCATGACAGTTTATGTTTTAGAATAGAATTCATTTTCAGTTTTATTTTATATTTGTCCCATACATGCTCCATGATGGTATTCTACTGTTTGTGAGAGCAGCAGCAGGTGCAAGATATAAGCTGAAAGCAAGGATGGTGCAGTGCTGGATTGAAGATTGACGCAGAGCTGTTCGAGACCAGAGATTCTGAGGTTCTCAAGCGCTCTCTCCCTTAGAGCACTTGTCCCAGCTGGAGCCAGATGTTATCACACCATAGTAGCAGGGCTACTATTCTTGTACAGCATATATCTACACATTCCAGAGCATCCATTATTCCAGAGCATGGCTATATATATTTTGGATCACTCATGATCAGAGCAGTACATTATTCAGATTTGTATATGACCTTGTGTCAAGGCTGAGCCTTGAGAGTTCAGATTTGATGACTGATGTGACCCTTTATCCCATACAGTTTCAGTTCAGTGCCTAGAGATGTATTTCAGCAGTGTTTCAGATGATGCATGATGATTATTATTACGATGATGTTGTATGATCTATGGATATGCTATCACTGACTGTGGATTATTATCTTGTTGATTTAGTCATGATTACAGCATGTGCTTGGTATATTATTCCTGATGTGGCAAACTGTTTAAAATAAACTGTAAATCATAAAATGGACAATTGCTTGCACATTTAGGTCATTTAACAAAACCCACTGGTTTTTCACCTTACATAGATATGGTCTTTCCTGACACCAGTTGTCTGCTAGTGTAGGCTCCATATTCACTTGAATCCATCCATACATGACCTTCCTGTTTGACTTTAAACCCTAACTTGTCTCATTTGACTTTCTGATACCGAGGACTTCCCCATTTTTCTACCTCTGTGTTTGGACCGCATCCCTATTTATTCAGTGTCTCGGCTCTGAGTTGGTGACAAAACTTGCCTTTGGTGAGTTGGATTGTAGGCCTAAATCATTCTGGTCGGTTGTCCCGATGTTTGGCATTGGCTCGAACTCCCCCTAGTCACTTGAGATGTTGTTGGCTAAAACTTAAAGCTCATGTTCTACCTATGGAAAATTATAAATTCTCCCATGGAAACAAAAAAGGGCAAGAGCGATGAACAGCTAAAAATACTCCTCGAAGAGTATAAGAAAGGTCCAAAAAACAATGGCTCTTAAAAGTTATATCTAAACAATTGCTGACCTTATATAAATTTGGAAAAACATGCCCTGTATGCAAGCTGCAACTAGTTTTGCTTCTCAGCACATCTGAAATCCAAAGGGTTATGTAGGCCAAAAAGGCCATGGAATAAAATTGAATGATCCTAATGAACCTGGATCAACTTGATGTAGACATGATGCACCCTCTAAACAACTTATCCATTTGTGAGGCACAGCCATCCCCCGTTTTCTTTTGTCCAGCACAGAGTTTGTAGCTTCCCCCTTCTCCCAATCCAAAGTATTTTTGAGTTAAGTTAGACAAGTCAACCCCTTCGCCCAACCTTGTTCCTAGCCTTCATCCTTCACTAGCAGTTTGACCATGTCCAATGGGTGAGTTTGTCATTTGAACTATTGTGCAAGTAATTTTATATAACAACGGAATATGCTAACTTAATTAATGCCACTGAATGGATGTTATACTTTGAGCTTAGCTGTGAGAATGATTAGAGAAGCATTGTCTTAGTCTACTGATGTGATTTATCCTTGGTTGTATATTCTTGGGATCCGTGATGATGTGGACCATGTATGGATGATTATTGATGATGATTGATGGGCCCACATATTTGATGATGATATCATATGATGGACATATGATGCAGATGATGTTTGATCCAGTTCAACAGGTTTATTACTACTTCAGATCAGCAGATTATACATTGTCCATATATGGTGGACCCTACAGCTGGCCCATTAGGGCAACCCATGGTGTATGAGTACACTTTTCTAGTGGATTTGGGTCTTCTGGATCCAATGAGACACTTATCTTTCAGTTCCGGGCACTTCTGACAGTGATTGATGCAGTTTTACACTTGTTGACCAGATTTGGGACTGATTTCCCAGCCTGAGCAGCAGGGGCCCCGAGAGGCTAGTTCACCTAGGGCGCTGATGATGGAGGGGGTGATCCAGACACTTTTTTTTACCATTTACCCCCCATTTTGGAGAGCCTGGTGGGCTCAGATGGACAGCACTAGCACCCTAGGAGGCAGTTTTGGCACTTTCACAGTTCCCGAGGCAGTTAAAAAATGGGATAAAGTGGTCACTGAGGAAATTGATTTGGGCAATTGAAGCAAGGTTTTGGCATTTGGTTTTCACTGAGGTCTTCCAGGGTGGCATCACTATCTTCCAGTCAGTTTTCACCATGTGGGTATGCCCAGATTGATCACAGGAGGACATTTACTGCTTGACTGTCATGGATTCTGAGGACAGTTTTGGTCATTTACATTATTTTGGACATATTTTATTATTTTATTGTGCCTTGGGGATGAGCTAGTAAGGATTTATGCCTCCTAGCCCCACCATGAGCTTATATTGTCATGTCCTAGTCACCATGAGGTGGATTTTGGTACTTATGTTTCTCTAGTGGATGACGTCACCCTCTTATTGTACCATTTAGTGGGGGCGCTATTATTATATTGAGTGATCCATGTGATATATTGTTATGGTTCATCTTAGCCATTGATTGTATGATGAGATCTTTTAATCTCAACCACTCATTTGATGTAGTATTGTGGACTGGTATAGGGTTTTGATCTTTATTATCCTATATAAGGAGGAGACCCCCCATTGTATAGCTCACCTTTGGAGCTCTGGAATATTGGAATAGAAGATTTTTTGTGGAGCACATCTCTCTTGCATTGTGGATTCTCTTGCATATTGAATATACAGTATCTCTTCTATGTATCATTGTGGATTTTTGGTGCTTCTTCTAATCTTTTGACAGGAAAGTCGAATTGGTGGAGAGGAGGGCGACTTCATGAGGGTTATTGTTGGAGGGATCCACATATTCTCTCTTGGGTTGATCTTGTGACAGGGAGTATCATTATTGTATCTTCGTGACATAGTTGATGCTTTCTATTACATCTTTCTACCATTTTCATAATCATCTTGCTTGACTTGTTTCTTTGATCTTGTCTTGTAGGAGGAGGACGATTTGGCTATCTTGGAGAAGGACGTTTTGGTTGGAGCTCTTGGATCTCACTCTTGAATATACACATAGGAGAATGCTATCAATTTGCAAGGTGGCCATAAGCAATTAAGGTAAGATCTACAAGGTATGTGCCTCTTTCATCCATTCTATCTTCATTGGTCATAAAACCCTAATTCATTAAAACCCCAATTTTTTGTATTTCTTAGATCTACTTAGATCTAGCCTTGCTCTTGAGAAGATATTGAAAACCCGCCTCTATAGCATCCACTCCTAGTTGGATCTATAGTTTGGTGGTGATTGGCTTAAAATTAACCCACTTTTCAAGGCAAAAAGCCCTCCTTGACCCAAATCGCACCTCCTAGTGAGAGGCTTGTTTGGTTAGATCTAGCACATGGGTAGGTGACATCCCACTTGATTTGTAATCTAGACACTTGATAACCTACCCCCAGATTCTTACTTTGGTGAAATCTACCTTGTGGACATCTCTCCATGTTTTAAGGGGTTAAAACCCCCTTTTGAATTTATTGGCACCTCAAAACTCAGATCTACTAAGATCTAGCCCTTGGATTAACTTGTTTTTTTGGACATGCATAGATCGGGGTACTTGCTACTTGGATCTACAATTTGGTAGCCATTGGACTTGATTTGGTCCACTTAACCCTTGTTTTAGCCCTCTTTGAGCAAGTCGCACTCCCTTAGGGAAGGTGAGTTTGCCCACTTTGAGGAGGTGGGTGTTTGAGATTTTCATGGATTTGGAATGCCCATACCTTGAAACCTAGGTCTAGACTGTCTTTTTGTCACGATCCGCCTTGGGGATAGCATTCCTTGTTTCAAGGGATTGTGGTCCACTTAGGGTTATTACTTGAAAAACCTAGATCTAGCAAAATCCAACCATTGGATCTCATTTAGCCCACTTGATTCGGATTCTAGGTGTCCTGATCTACACTTTGACATACTTTTTGACCCCATTAGCCCATCCAACAAGGCACTAGGCCTTCTCTAAGCAAGTCGCACTCCTTGGGAATTGTGTCAAACCCTAGATCTAGTATGTGGGTACTCCTAGAATCAACTTAGATTCATAGATCTAGTCTCTATCCAACCTATAGTACCAACTTCACACCTAGCTTCACCTTGTGGGCCTACCTAGAACCATTTCACCCTTCCCAAGAAAACAAGACCCACTTGTGTAAACACATGGTACCTTACCTTGGCATCATACCAAACAATGTGGCCTAAACCATACATAGGTTGAAACACTAATAATCCATTACACCACCTTCAACCATACCTCAACTCTTAGGCCCATTTAGCCTTGCATTGGTTTCCGCAACCCCTCATTTACTTACCCTTAGAAACCTTTGTTTAAGGTCCAATCAATTGTGATTGGTTATAGGGTCTCCCCCTTGGTCTAGTTACACCTTGACCTAAAGCGAAGAGTGCCTCGGTTGACGTGACTCCCATATTGCATTGGGAACCGTGGCATCTCTTGGGTCACCTCTTTAGTTGCCTGACTCCTCTACCGTCCCGGATGGGATACCTCTAGGGGCAACTACAAGTTGTGTGATAACAATACCCAATACCATGGGACCATAAATGAACCATTATTAACCAAGTCACAACTATGAAATTGCAATATTTTACAAGGCATTGTTTCTGAAATTTTCGTTACAAGGGTGCTTCCCCCTAACCCCCATGAAGAGGGGATCCCAAAATTATTCACCCCCGCCTAAGACCCCCCATGGCGACTATAGTGGGGGGAAATATCCCCCATAGCCCCCATTATGGGGTGGGATCTAGAAATAGCTGAAACATGACCTATGAATTAGGAAGATTAGGCTCCACAACCAACAATATCCTACTTGGAGATTGATCGTAACAACTCCACTGCTACTGCATCTGCTGGACTATGCTCCAAACCTTGGACCTGGAAAATTTCTCATGTTCACCTTCATTCTTGAAGGCCAACTAAAACTGAGCAGGAACTTCGTTTCTCTTTGATTAATACCTTTGTCAACATGTCTATAGTATTCTAGCTAGTATGTATTGCTTCCAACTTCAAAAATTCATCTTCCAGAAAATATCATATGAAATGGTACTTGGGATGTATATGTTTAGTCTTAGAATTTAAAGATGATTTCTTTGAAATACGAATGGCACTCTAGATGTCACTGTACAACCTACTATTCTCCTACTTCTTACCCAATTCCTCCATGAACCTCTATAGTGATATCTGTTGAGATATTGTAACTTCAAAGAATATTATATTTGTACTTTATTATTCCGGAGATGATTCATTCCTCCATGAAGATCTTATTGTATATCCGGAGATGTTTATTCCTCCGTCGGAATGTGGTAACTTGGGTTATTAGACTTCCCTAGTGGGGGTCGGCCCTGTATGTGTTATGTGGGTCAAAGGGTTATTAGACCACCCTAGAGGGTTCGGCCCAGTCAGTTATAATGGGGTATTTAACCTAATGGTTAAATACGAGCCTACATGTACTTGTGTAAAATACATATCAGAGTAGTGTATAAATAGAGGAGGTGTGTTCCTCATTATACACATTCACTCACTTGAGGATAAAGCACTTGTGGAGGAGAGGTCTGCTATTGTGGAGGAGGAGATCATGTCTCAGGGTTTCATCTTTGTATATTGCTGGTCATCTATATTGAGGAAGCTTTGCTGGGTTTTCTACCCCATGAGGGTTTCCCAGGATAAATCTCTGTCTCTTGTGTTTATGCTGTGCTTGTTGTTTCTTCAGTGATCCTGTATATGCTATTATTGTGAAATGGAATGTAATGCTGCTATTTTCTGTCTTAGCATCTTGAATTTTAACATGGTATCAGAGCTAACCTGAAGGAAGACAAGGTATGGCACTAAAGACACTTGCTTTACTTACGACAATTTGAAGGTTAGGGTTTTACATAGCAAAAACCAGTCATCGTAGCACTTTCGCTATAAATCCGTTTTGGAGAAGATTTCGGATCTGAAATTGTTACAGGACGAAGATAAAATCTCCAGGTACCTTGTGTCCAAAGGACAACCTCTAATTCGTTGTACTTTGTGATTTATGATCTGTACAATATAGGGTTTCTGCCTCTTCCAGATCTGAGTCAAAATCAGGTGACCTTGGGAAAAAGGTCATAACTTGGGCTAGGAAGCTCCAAATGAAATTTTGTGAAAAGTGACAGGTAGTGCACAGACTGTAATATCTCAGAAAACTTTTTCAGGGGCCGAAGGTGAATTAGTGACACGTGGCAGGCCGTACAAGTTCGTTCTCCTTTATTATCCCATAAACAGGTCATGTTGCGACACTTGGCATAACTCTCTCTCAGAGAATCCAATTGAGGTCAGACCTGTCAGGATGGAAAGATAACAGGCCGAGATATCTCAGAAAACGTTTTCAGAGGCCGAAGATAAAACAGTGACACGTGGCACGCCGTACAAGTTCACTCTCCTGTATTTTCCCAAAATAGGTCACGTTGCGACATTTGGCATAACTCTCTCTCAGAGAATCCAATTGAGGTCAGACCTATCAGGATGGAAAGATAACAGGCCGAGATATCTCAGAAAACGTTTTCATTGGCCGAAGGTCAAACAGTGACATGTGGCACGCCGTACAAGTTCGCTCTCCTGTATTTTACCAAAACAGGTCACGTTGCAACATTTGGCATAACTCTCTCTCAGAACATCCAATTGAGGTCAGACCTGTCAGGATGGAAAGCTAATAGGTCAGGCTATCTTAGAAAACTTTTTCATACCCTGTGGATCAAAAATTTCGGAGTTACACCAGAAACAATCAGGTACATATTTCTGTCAAAACAGAATTATTTTTTGGTACCTTCATTCATGGCTTCCGGAATTTAGGGCTTTGAAGAAAGTTGGAATTTTTGTAATCGGGAGACCACGGCTGGATGCTACTCATCAAAATAGAAATTTAGAGACCAAGATCAGAATTTTTGGTTGGGCAGAAGGCCGGGCTTGATTAGACCCTAGTTCGGGACTTTGATCAGAAAAGTGGAAAAATTAGGGCTTCTATAAAAATGGGAATTTTTGAAATCTGTGACCACGGCTGGAAGCTCCTCAGAAAAATAGAAGCTTAGAGCTTTGGATCAAACCTTTTGATGGGGCAAAAGAGTGGGCTTCATCAAACCCCAGTTCAGGGTCACGTCCAGTGAATCCGAAAGTTTCAAAGGCAAAATTAAGGAGTAAAACTTTGCAGTTTTCAAATTCTGAATATACCAGTTTGATCAGCTCATCAAGGTCCAGTTCTTGCAAATCAAGTGGATTGGGTTAATCCTAGAAGAAAATGGATTGGTCACCCGCATAAGTGAATAAGTTCCTGTCTCAAAGGGAGATGAGGATAAGGGCTTACATAAGAAGAATACAAGCGATCTCGACAGGTATGACTCATCGAGGTATGTTTCGATATTTGTCCATGATTAAGTTTATGGTATGTTTGTCTTCAGGTTATTACAGTTAGTACAATTTTGATTTTAGATTTGTCGTATAACCTTAAAAAAATTATGAATGCATGATAGAAGATATTCATTGGTTAGGGTGTTGACACTTATGATTGTACTAATGCATTATGATGTTGTGTGAGGTTGATGTTGTCTGCTAACAAGATACAGGTACATCACAAAAGACAAATCAGGTTCCATGACCATGAAAACATGAAGACAAAGACTCATCCATAATCTTTGTTCTACTTACAAGGTATGTATGACTTTGTTATATTATGCTTAACCTATGAGACATGCAGGTTCTAGCTCAGGATCTCTAAATCATTGAAGAGATTGTTTAGGTATGTTGTACATAACCAAGTAGGTATACTAATCCAGGTATGTTTCCCATGAATCTTACCTTGTGTTAGGATCCCTTATATAAGTATACTTGATATGATTGGTTATGCTTATTCATAAAGTTAGTAATCAAGGGTTTATGCATGATTTTAATTAACCAGAAGAGTACTATGATCAAACAAGAATATGCATGAGTAAAAGAAGACTTACTTGAAACCCTGAATACTAATGATCATGAGTATACATATTCAAGATTATTTAGAATTAGAATGTTTTGAGAATATACTAATGAATGAATGTTTGTGTATGAGATCATGAGGATGACACTAGTGCACACTTGAGCATGCACAGTGGTACAGAATGAATAGAAGTTCAAAGGACATATAGAAGATCAAGCGGGAGGCAACCACACAAACATAAAAGATAAGTATTTGAGTTGTTATTTGAAATAGTAAATGATATTTCTTGTATGCATATTTGTATTCCTAGAACATATCATGCTGAGTGCAAACATTCATAGAGCATTGAACATTATACTACTAATATGCATATGATTGGTAAGTTGGACAAACATTCCATTGTTGCTTGTCTAGAATGAAACCTCTTTGCTGACATGCTAAGAGCTGTGCACACTCTCGATAGTATGTTCTGGTAGAGATGGAAGGCATCTAGATAGCCACTGTATGCATACAGGATATGGGAAAGTGTTGTGCCAAAGTATTGGTCAAGATAGTTGCATAACTATATAAATGATATCTGTATGCATAATAGGTTATCATGATTTCATGATTATGAAGGATTACTAATCATGTACTTAATTTTGTTTTGTAGGAAAGATCATGAAGAATAATGAACACCGAACAAGTGATGGATGTTCAACAAGAAGATTTACAAATCAAACAAAATATAGAAGGCTTGTGGCTAGAAGATTCTCTTAGAAAGAGGAAGAGAATCATGATGAGATGTTTGCTCCAAGTGGCTAGATAAGACCATTCTCTTAATGGTGCAATTAAAGAAGAAGTGTGAATCAGGTTCTGTATGGGTTCCCAGGATCGATAGTATATTGATGAGAATACATGTGGGGATTGTATCATCCTTGAACACTTGTTCTAAAGTGAGCCGTAGACAGGTGTCTCCGAGAAAGAAAAGGGATTGGATCATCCCTGGACTTTCAGTCCTAAAGAGAGCCGTAGACATAAGGTCTCCGAGAATGAAGTCCTTAGTGGACAGTTAAGGGGATTGGATCATCCCTGGACTTTCAGTCCTAAAGAGAGCCGTAGACGTAAGGTCTCCGAGAATGAAGTCCTTAGTGGACAGTTAAGGGGATTGGATCATCCCTGGACTTTCAGTCCTAAAGAGAGCCGTAGACGTAAGGTCTCCGAGAATGAAGTCCTTAGTGGACAGTTAAGGGGATTGGATCATCCCTGGACTTTCAGTCCTAAAGAGAGCCGTAGATGTGAGGTCTCCGAGAATGAAGTCCTTAGTGGACAGTTGAAGGGATTGGATCATCCCTGGACTTTCAGTCCTAAAGAGAGCCGTAGACGTGAGGTCTCCGAGAATGAAGTCCTTAGTGGACAGTGCAGGGGATTGGATCATCCCTGGACTTTCAGTCCTAAAGAGAGTCGTAGACGTAAGGTCTCCGAGAAGTGGGGATTGTATCATCCCCGGACCTTGGTCCCTGAATTGATCCGTAGACGTATGGTCTTCGAGAATAAAGTGATGGAGATTGCATCATCCCGGAACCACTAGTTCAAAATGTACGTGAGGACTGCATCGTCCATGAACTGGGTTCAAAATGTACGTGAGGACTGCATCGTCCATGAACTGGGTTCAAAATGTACGTGAGGACTGCATCGTCCATGAACTGGGTTCAAAATGTACGTGAGGACTGCATCGTCCATGAACTGGGTTCAAAATGTACGTGAGGACTGCATCGTCCATGAACTGGGTTCAAAATGTACGTGAGGACTGCATCGTCCATGAACTGGGTTCAAAATGTACGTGAGGACTGCATCGTCCATGAACTGGGTTCAAAATGTACGTGAGGACTGCATCGTCCATGAACTGGGTTCAAAATGTACGTGAGGACTGCATCGTCCATGAACTGGGTTCAAAATGTACGTGAGGACTGCATCGTCCATGAACTGGGTTCAAAATGTACGTGAGGACTGCATCGTCCATGAACTGGGTTCAAAATGTACGTGAGGACTGCATCGTCCATGAACTGGGTTCAAAATGTACGTGAGGACTGCATCGTCCATGAACTGGGTTCAAAATGTACGTGAGGACTGCATCGTCCATGAACTGGGTTCAAAATGTACGTGAGGACTGCATCGTCCATGAACTGGGTTCAAAATGTACGTGAGGACTGCATCGTCCATGAACTGGGTTCAAAATGTACGTGAGGACTGCATCGTCCATGAACTGGGTTCAAAATGTACGTGAGGACTGCATCGTCCATGAACTGGGTTCAAAATGTACGTGAGGACTGCATCGTCCATGAACTGGGTTCAAAATGTACGTGAGGACTGCATCGTCCATGAACTGGGTTCAAAATGTACGTGATGGGATTGCATCGTCCCTAGACATGAGACTTGTCTTAAAGTGATAAGGACTAATCATCCTGTAAGTAGATTGGGATTGCATCGTCCCTAGACATGGTGAAGTGTCTTAAAGTGATAAGGACTAATCATCCTGTAAGTAGATTGGGATTGCATCGTCCCTAGACATGGTGAGGTGTCTTAAAGTGATAAGGACTAATCATCCTGTAAGTAGATTGGGATTGCATCGTCCCTAGACATGGTGAGGTGTCTTAAAGTGATAAGGACTAATCATCCTGTAAGTAGATTGGGATTGCATCATCCCTAGACATGGTGAGGTGTCTTAAAGTGATAAGGACTAATCATCCTGTAAGTAGATTGGGATTGCATCGTCCCTAGACATGGTGAGGTGTCTTAAACTGATAAGGACTAATCATCCTGTAAGTAGATTGGGATTGCATCATCCCTAGACATGGTGAGGTGTCTTAAAGTGATAAGTACTAATCATCCTGTAAGTAGATTGGGATTGCATCGTCCCTAGACATGGTGAGGTGTCTTAAACTGATAAGGACTAATCATCCTGTAAGTAGATTGGGATTGCATCATCCCTAGACATGGTGAGGTGTCTTAAAGTGATAAGGACTAATCATCTTGTAAGTAGATTGGGATTGCATCGTCCCTAGACATGGTAAGGTGTCTTAAAGTGATAAGGACTAATCATCCTGTAAGTTGATTCGGGATTGCATCATCCTTAGACATGGTGAGGTGTCTTAAAAGGATAAGGATTGATCATCCTGTAAGTTGATCTGGATTGCATCATCCATAGACATGAGAGATGTCTTAAATTGAGAGGGATTGATCATCCCATAAGTGGATCAGGATTGTATCATCCTTGGACCTATGTCCTAAAGTGAGAGGGATTGACCATCCCGTAATTGGATCATGTGTGTTGCAGGGTATGCTGCTGTTGTGTATACTTGTATCAGTGTGGATACTTGTATTGATAGATGTATTAGTGAGAATACATGCTTTTGATGATAGATGTATTAGTGAGAATACATGCTTTTGATGATAGATGTATTAGTGAGAATACATGCTTTTGATGATAGATGTATTAGTGAGAATACATGCTTTTGATGATATATGTATTAGTAAGAATACATGTTTTGATGATAGATGTATTGGTGAGAATACATACTTTTGATGATACATGTATTGATTAATGTACTTGTATGGTTGAGGATACTTATGTTGTAGATCGAGATGATCCAGATGCTGTAGATCGAGATGATCCAGATGCTGTAGATCGAGATGATCCAGATGTTGTAGATCGAGATGATCCAGATGCTGTAGATCGAGATGATCCAGATGCTGTAGATGAGATGATCCAGATGCTGTAGATCGAGATGATCCAGATGTTATAGATCAAGATGATCCAGATGCTGTAGATCGAGATGATCCAGATGTTGTAGATCGTGATGATCCAGATGCTGTAGATCGAGATGATCCAGATGCTGTAGATCGAGATGATATGACGATGCTGATGATCGTGAGATGACGATGTTGATGATCGTATGATGACGATGCTGATGATCGTGAGATGACGATGTTGTTGATCATGTGATGACGATGCTGATGATCGTGTGATGGCGATGCTGACAATCGTGAGGATTCAGATATTGATGTTGCTGTAGCTGTTTGAGTGCTGCAGAAGATAAAGACTCAGTACTGAAGATGTTGATGTTCCAGTATTGAAGATATTCTAGTAACTGGTTGAGTTACTGATGATGTTGAGAAAGCTTCCAATGATTTATAGATGTATCATGTATGATGTTGATGACTCCTTGCTCGTGCAGATGCTGTTATAATATCCTTCTCGTTAAGGGGGAGTGTTGAGATATTGTAACTTCAAAGAATATTATATTTGTACTTTATTATTCCGGAGATGATTCATTCCTCCATGAAGATCTTATTGTATATCCGGAGATGTTTATTCCTCCGTCGGAATGTGGTAACTTGGGTTATTAGACTTCCCTAGTGGGGGTCGGCCCTGTATGTGTTATGTGGGTCAAAGGGTTATTAGACCACCCTAGAGGGGTCGGCCCAGTCAGTTATAATGGGGTATTTAACCTAATGGTTAAATACGAGCCTACATGTACTTGTGTAAAATACATATCAGAGTAGTGTATAAATAGAGGAGGTGTGTTCCTCATTATACACATTCACTCACTTGAGGATAAAGCACTTGTGGAGGAGAGGTCTGCTATTGTGGAGGAGGAGATCATGTCTCAGGGTTTCATCTTTGTATATTGCTGGTCATCTATATTGAGGAAGCTTTGCTGGGATTTCTACCCCATGAGGGTTTCCCAGGATAAATCTCTGTCTCTTGTGTTTATGCTGTGCTTGTTGTTTCTTCAGTGATCCTGTATATGCTATTATTGTGAAATGGAATGTAATGCTGCTATTTTCTGTCTTAGCATCTTGAATTTTAACAATATCATCTCTTTACTAGCCTTTGTAGAAGAAACATACTCTGCTTCCATTGTTGAAAGTGCAACAACCTTTGGGGGTTTCAAAATCCAACTTAATATTGTTCCACCTCCAGTAAATACATACCCTATGATGTTGCTCCTGACACCTTTATCACCTGCCATATCTACATCAACATATCCCTATAGAGCAATGTATAAACCTCAAAAACATAATGCATGAGTAGTAGTACCTCTCAAACATCTGAGAAACAACTTCACTACCTTACAATGATCTTTACTTGGATTTTTCATATTCCCGCTCACAACTCCCACTGCATGTGCAATATCTGGTCTTGTGCACACCATGGCTTACATCAAGCTGCCAACTACTAATGAATAGGGAACCTTGGACATGTATTCTATCTTTTCCTATGTCTTGGGACACATCTTCTTACTTAGTTTGAAATGGCTGGCCAAAGGTGTATTAATTGGTTTTGCAACCTGCATTCTAAGCCTCTCCAACACCTTTTCTATGTATTCTATTATGCAACAAATTTCCAAAATGAGCATGAAAAGAGAAGAAATAGATCATAAAGATAACTCCATGACTTGAATGAATAAAATAGATGAATAGAAATCCTCTTCGATGGGGAAACCTCCTTATACAATGTACTAAGTACAAAAGACAAGACAAGACAATATAAGATGCTACAAATGAAAAGGTCTACTTCCTATATATAGGAGACTAATATAACCATACTAATAATAACAAAAACTAATTGACCAAGCAAATATTAGAACTAATGTAGTGTGACCGATAGAACGATAAATGTGCCTACATTTAGGGCTTAACATGCCCCACGGGGGATTCACTAGAAGGCAATATAATATCACGTTCATTCATATTGCGGTATTAAATATTCATGAAAACCTAGAAATTATATTGCTTATATATTAAGGGGCAAAGGGTTTCTTTTTATTTAATGTAACAATACAAAAATACTTTGGGGTCTTTTTTATATGGGCGGGATGACAACTATCCACCAAATGGATATGGCGAGATCACGACCGGATGAGAAATCGGGTTGAGGCAAGGCTTAGGCTTACCAATACGCGAGGAAATGGCATCTTGAGGCATCCTTAAGGCCAGGGGTTTCGTGGTGAAGTGGGTTTCCGAACGATCATAGTCGAGAGACAATGGTCATTGACATCCAATTGTTACCAATAGCACTAAGCCAGTTGTTACCAATAGCCTTGGGAGGCTCTATGTTAGGAACCCATGTCTTTACTTTGTTAGTATATTGTTGTTGGATGCATATGCTTTGTAAGTCGTCTCGTAGTAATTGTTGATCAATAGTTTATGTTATTGTTGTTGGCGCATATGCTTTGTAAGTCGCCCGTAGTATTGTTGATCCATAGTTTGTAGTGGCCCATGGTTTTGACCCATAGTATTGGTGCCTAGACTTAGTCTATAAGTGTGTGTTGAGACCTATGAAGGCACCGTGAAGTTATTTGTATTGAGCTTGCTCAAAGGAGGTTGCCCCCTCGAAGTGTCCTGTGATCAATACAAAAGTGATTCTGAGTTCTGTCATTTCTCCTATTTCGCATATTCTTATTAATTAATTGTTGCAGGTGCATCACATCTGGTATCAGAGCACTTTCTTGGGCTCGCTGGGTGAAATTTCTGCCAAATTTTTTTTTTTCGCAGCTGTTGCAGGTTCGCATTTGGGAATAATCCCTATCCACTTAACTATGGGAAGTAATTTCGCATAATCCCTAAAACTCATTGTGAGGAGTACCACAGGAACCCCAAAGTAGTTGGCCCATTGAGAGGACCAACCAGTGAAAAGGGCAACGACCCCTACCTGATTGACTAGTTCTCACCCATGAGGTAAACCAAGAGTTGTCGTTTGTGGCAAAGCAGTTATCAATTTTACCTGAGCCATGGAGTGAGGGGTACTGCCCCAATATGCAAGCCGTCAGACAGCATTGGTGGCCGAGTGAAACCCCGAACTATTAGGAAGCCGCACATAACTGGGGTCCATATCTATTTTCAGCTAAACTGTTGTCGATCACTGCTGTGCCGTTTCAGATCCAGCCATTCAGATCCATTCTGCAAGCCGTTCCAGATCAATTCGTTTTCAATCCATTCGGCGTCGTTTCAGATCCGTCTATTTCTGCTCACTTCTGGGTCGTTGCAGATTTATCTGTTCCATATCCCTTCCGAGCCGTAGCTGCTCCAGAAAAAAAGTATAAAATTCAGTTTTTTCTCCATATCTCCCTTGTTTTCACTCTATTTCCCTTGAAATTTTTGGGGAACCCCTATCATCCCATTCTGCATATTTCATTCCAGAGGACCCTATCCCCAATTCCCCTTCCCAAAGCCCGAAATCCCACATTTGTTTATTTTTAGGGTTTGCCATAACTTGCTCAGATTTCACCCAATCACCTTCAAATTTTACCATAGAGTTCCTTTCTGAATTCTGCTTCTTTATTCCCCTCTGCGAAATTTTCCCATTCTTTCACCTCGCTTCTGAAATCCTCATTTTTTCTTCCCTATCTATTCAACAGTGTCCAAAACCTAGTCAAACCCCAATTACCCTTCAGATTTTTTCCCAAGTCCAGATTTTCCTTTACTGAAGCAGTTTCTATTTTTGTTTTCCTACCCAGTCAACCCAACAAAAAAAAAAAAAACTCCTGGTTATGGTTGTCACCCGTGCAGGAGCAAAAACCATGGAAGACGCACTTACAGCCATCCAAGCCAAACTCCAGGATCTGGATGAAAAATTTCTCAGCCTCCATCTTGAACATTCAGCTATGAATAACAAACGACAGTCCGAGTCTTCATCAGACAATGGGTTCTCTTCCTCCAACAATTTTCGTGGTCCGAAGCTTCATTTTCCTCGCTTCAATGGTACCGATCCAACTGGATGGATCTATCATGCAGAATAGTATTTCAGTTTGCATAATACTTTTGATGTCAAGAAAGTTCCGCTGGCATCCTTTCATTTGGAACAGGAATCTCTTCAATGGTACCGGTGGTACATCAAGGCTCATGAAGAGCCAAAATGGCCAGACTTTTACTAGCTCCTTTTGCAACGATTTGGTCCTAGTGCTTTTGATGAATTCACAGGAGCCCTCACTAAACTTCGCCAAATTGGCACTGTGAGAGAGTATCAAACTAAATTTGAGAAACTAGCCAACCACACCGAAGGATTGTCTGATGACTTTTACCGGAGTTGTTTTATCAGTGGTCTAAAGGATGCCATCCGTTCTGAGGTCAAAATGTTCTGTCCCAACACAATGATGGAAGCCCTAGGGTTGGCTAAGTTGGAAGAAGACAAGATTACATCCCAACAATGCTCCAAGCCCACTTTTGTTCCCTTCCGAAATATGGGTTCTCAACTACCACCTATACCGTAGGCTCCTCGACCAACTCCTATCAAGCGTTTGTATGAAACAGAGATGCAAGCACACAGAGAAAAGGGGCTTTGCTATAATTGTGATGAGAAATTCACTCGGGGACATAGATGTGTTCAGTAAAATCTCCATCTCTTGGATGTGGATTCTCCGCTTGCCTCTAAAATTGGTGATGAAGATCCAGAAATACTGGATGCTCTGGTCGACATTCAGGAACTGCCTATTGACCCTCCATCTCAGGATGACCAGCCAGAGATATCTCTCCATGATTTAGCTAGAATCACCACCCCCAAAACAATGCGGGTCAGGAGTTACTTCAAGAAGCTTCCTCTTACAATACTCGTTGATTCTGGTAGCACTCATTATTTCATTGACCCTCGAATCACAAAACAAGCTGATTGTTTTATCCATCCTTGCTCCAATTTTGAAGTCATGGTTGCCAATGGTGGCACCTTACCTTGCAAAGGGAAGTGTCAAAATGTGTGTATCTCTATGGGAGATTATACCTTGCGCTCTGACATGTTTTCCTTGACCTTAGGTGGATGTGATGTGGTTTTGGGTGCTCAATGGCTACGCACACTTGGCCCTATCTTATGGGATTTTGCTGAACTTTGGATGCAGTTTTCCCTCAATGGTCAAAAACAAACATTGACAGGATTACAACCAGGTTTTCTCAGCATCATCAGTTCACATCGCATGGAAAAACGCCTCAAGAAGAATTCACATGGTGTCATTGCTCAGCTCCAGTCCATTCAGATGCAACCATCAGCGGTCTCCACTACTCCTTTGGATCTACAACAAATTATGGATCGATATATAGGTGTCTTTGCTGAACTAGTGGGATTGCCACCTTCGATGCCATAAGACCATCGTATCCAGCTCCTTCCTGGCAGCGTTCCTCCCAACATCAGGCCCTATCTCTACCCATTTCACCAAAAAACGGAGATTGAAATGCTCATTCGGGACTTATTGAAGCAAGGTATTATTCGCCCAAGCACTAGTTCCCTTTCTTCTCCAGTTATTCTTGTCCGCAAAAAAGATGGGTCATGGCGCCTCTGCATTGACTTCCGAGCACTTAATCACCTCACCATCAAGGATAAGTTTCCAATTCCTATTGTTGATGAGCTTCATGGGGCTCACTTTTTCTCCAAGTTGGATCTTCGTTCTGGGTATCATCAAATTCGGGTTCATGAGGATGATATCCCTAAAACAGCTTTCTGCACACATGATGGCCATTATGAGTTTTTGGTCATGCCCTTTGGCCTCACCAATGCTCCTTCCACATTCCAGGCCTTAATGAATAAAATATTTCAACCCTACTTACGGAAATTCATTCTGGTATTCTTTGATGATATCCTCATCTACAGTAAAACATGGGATGAACATCTCCAGCATCTAGAACTTGTCATGCAACTTTTCTCTGACCATCATCTCCATGCCAAGCAGTCTAAATGTGTTTTTGGACAGAAGTAAGTTGAGTATCTCGGGCACATTATCTCAGCACAAGTGGTTCGTGTGGATCCTACCAAAATCGATGCCATGAACAATTGGCCGCATGCTCAGACACTTAAGAGCCTTCGTGGTTTTTTGGGGTTGACTAGCTACTACCGCAAGTTTGTCAAGGATTATGGGAATATTGCAGCTCCATTAACTGCTCTATTGAAAAATGATTCTTTTACATGGACACATGCTGCTCAGTGTGCATTTGACAAACTAAAACAAGTTATGTGTACTACACCTGTTCTAGCTATGCCCGATTTTTCCAGGCCCTTCACTATTGAGAGTGACGCTTGCGGCAATAGACTTGGTGCTATTCTCCTTCAAGATGAACACCCCATTGCATTCACCAGCAAAGCCCTTTTAGGTAAGAATTTAGCTGCCTCTACCTATGAGAAGGAAATGATGGCTATTTTGCATGCAGTACAGAAGTAGTGCCCATACCTATTAGGGAATCATTTCTGCATCAAGACTGATCACTAGAGTCTGAAATATTTCTTGGAACAACATGTCTCCTCCCCGGCACAATAGAAATGGGTTAGCAAACTCATGGGTTATGACTATGAGATCAGTTACAAGAAGGGTAAAGACAATATTGTGGCAGATGCTATTTCTCGCACATTTGATGCCCAAGGTTCTCTTTCAGCTATTTCTATGCCTGTTCCAAATTGTTGCAATCTGTTCAATAGGGTTATGTCAATGACTCTTCCTTATCTCAAATCATCCAACGCTTGACCAACAACCCTTCTGCTGTACCACATTACTCTTGGGATGGTGCTTCTCTGCGATACAAGGGTCGTCTAGTGCTTCCCCAGAGCACAGATCTTTAACAGGCTGTCTTCTATGAACTCCATGCTTCTCCATCGACAGGGCACTCTGGGTTCCTCAAAATGTATGAACAGGCACGACATAACTTCTTTTGGCAAGGCATGAAAAGGACAATTCAATAGATGGTGGCTGAATGTGATACCTTCCAGCACAATAAGGGTGAAACAACACTCCTTCCAGGATTGCTTGAACCCTTGCCCATACCTACACAGATTTGGACAGATATTTCTATGGATTTCATTGAAGGGCTCCCTAAATCTGGCAGGAAGACAGTGATTCTTGTTGTGGTTGATCGCCTCTCCAAATATAGTCATTTTTGTGCTCTCATCCATCCCTATACAGCCTCCTCAGTCGCTCAAATTTTCCTGGACTAGATCTTTCGTCTTCATGGCATCCTTTCTTCCATTGTCTCGGATCGTGATGCGACTTTCACCAGTCATTTTTGGACAGAACTATTTCGCCACACTGGCACCAAACTGAAGATGAGTTCAGGGTATCACCCACAAACAGATGGTCAGACTGAAATTATCAATAAATGCTTGGAAACTTATCTTCGTTGCTTCACCTCTGAACAACAACATCAGTGGGAAAAGTGGCTCCCTCTCGCTGAATGGTGGTACAATACCTCTTACCACACTACCTCTAAAATGACCCCATATGAAGCAGTCTATGGTCAGGCACCTCTAGTTCTTCTTCCATACACCCCCACTAGTTCACCAGTTCAAGAAGTTGACACGGTCCTTCGAAACTGCGATCAGATTCTTCGCATTTTGCGGGACAATCTTCACATGGCAAGAAATCGCATGAAGCAACAAGCTGATCAGCACCGTTCTGAGCGCACTTTTCAAGTCGGCAATATGGTTTTTCTTCGTCTCCAGCCGTACAAGCAATCCTCCCTGAAACTCAAAGGGCATCATAAGCTCACTCCAAATTTCTATGGGCCATATTGGATTCTTCAGAAGATTGGGTCCGTTGCTTATAAATTGGAACTTCCTCCTTCTTCCTGCATTCATCCAGTCTTTCATGTCTCTTGTCTGAAGAAAGTTCTTGGCACGAACATCAGTGGACAAACGATTTTACCCGAACTAGATAATGAAGGATCCATCCTTTTGGAGCCGAAGGACATCCTCAATCGACACACTTTTCAGCTTTGCTCTTGCTCTATCACAGAGGTCTTAATTCAGTGGCACAGCATGCAACCAAAGGATGCTACATGGGAACCACTCCTTCAGATTCAACAACAATTTCCACATCTAAAGCTTTGAGGACAAATATTTTTTTAAGGGGGAGGGGATGTTAGGAACCCATGTCTTTACTTTGTTAGTATATTGTTGTTGGATTCATATGCTTTGTAAGTTGTCCCGTAGTAATTGTTGATCAATAGTTTATGTTATTGTTGTTGGCGCATATTCTTTGTAAGTCGCCCGTAGTATTGTTGATCCAGAGTTTGTATTGGCCCATGGTTTTGACCCATAGTATTGGCGCCTAGACTTAGTATATAAGTGTGTGTTGAGACCTATGAAGGCACCGTGAAGTTATTTGTATTGAGCTTGCTCAAAGGAGGTTTCCCCCTCGAAGTGGCATGTGATCAATACAAAAGTGATTCTGAGTTTTGTCATTTCTCCTATTTTGCCTATTCTTATTAATTAATTGTTGCAGATGCATCACACTCTAAGCATCCAACGCATGTTATAGGCCCTCGATAGGCCTTGGGGGCTTGAATACCCAACCACTCGTGCCTATTACAGGAGTTGGGAGGTTTATTCAGCCTCCTAGAGCTTGTTACAGGCCCTGGGGGCTTTGATACCTAGCCCACAATAGGATTAGTCAGCGATTGGGGAACTGTAACATGCAATCTAAATGTTGTACTATGTGCATTGGCTCTAGTGACATACAAGAAGTGATGTCCTATTTCTTCATTAGACCATTAGATGTTGCAAATCATAATGATATGTGGTTGAGTAATTGCATTGTAGGTGAAGTAATGTGCATCCACAATATACATCGAAAGAAGCAAGGTGCATTGTAGAATGCATGTGGGGTCATAAGAGGGGTATCATATCAATATACTAAGTAGAAATATAAGGGGGTATAAAAAATGTTAATGAAAAAATTGATACATACAATATCTAGTGAAAATAGGGGTTTTTTAAAATTGGGAAGGTATATTGGGAGGGGGTAAAAAAAATGATTTTGGAAGGTATTTTCCAATATTTAGTGACATTAGGGGTATTGTTTCATATGCCACGAACGAACGTGCTATGATAGCGGTTTATTGAGTGAAGCCCCCATGACATGCCCCTCCCCTTGATACAAGTGTTGTCCTCAACACTTTGTTAGTTGTGGATGCTTTTGTATGAAGGACTCATCTTCCCATGTCGAATATTCAATTGGTAAGTTCTTCCACTTGATTAGGTACTCCGTAATAGCCCGAGTCCGTAGATGCTTGGTCCTTGTGTTAGTGATTTGTTCAGGTTCCAATATGAATTTTCCTTATTCAAAAAGTTCCAGTAGGACTGTTTGAATGGGAATCTTGTCTCTGATTACCTTCTTTAAGTAAGACACATGGAAAATTTTGGAATCTATTTAATACTAAGAGGGGGGGTGAATCAGTATTATCATAGTTATGAACTGTTTTTAACTTTTTAACTGATTATTCTCGATCTTTAACTATGCATCCACCATAAATAAAACATTCAACGTCACATGAGCACAACACACATAACACAGATAATTTTTTACGTGGAAACCCAAATGGGATAAAACCACTAAATGATCTCTTATAATAAAAGTTTGTTGATGTATATGTAACTTCGGAATGTATTTCATCTATGTATTTCATATATATTTATTGTACCCTTATAAGAGATGTGTTATTCCTCTATAAGGAAGTGTCGTCATGTGGATTGACAACTGTCGCAAGTGTGTGTACTTGCCGATGGGTTATTAGACCACCATGTGTGGGGTCGGCCCTGAAATATATATTATATTGTGGATGTATCTAGATAGACAAGTCGGCCCCATAGTGTAACTAGGCAAATAGGCTAATATAAATAGAGATCGGGAGATCTCTATTTTGATCATTCGGAAAGTCACACTTCTCTCACTCAGAAAGTGGCGCACTAGTGAGGAGGAGGATCATTTGCTACTAGGAGACCATCTCAAGTGTATTTTGGTTGTACTTTGGTTGAGCCATTGCTCTCTCTATCTCTGAGGAAGTTGTGGGGTTTTTCACCTTAGGGTTTTCCCCACGGAAACTCTGTGTCTCTTGTCTCTCATGCTTTTGATTCTTGTGATGATTGACATGCTTGTTATGATTGATATGCATTGATATACTGTACATGTTATTCTCTTAGTGAAGATCTTAGAGTATCGTGAATTAATGCTCAAAATTTAACATAGTATCAGAGCTAACCTGAGAAGAAGACATTTTGCAGTGACGAAAACTTGAGTTTCTTGTTTATTGGGTTTCTCTCCACCGTTTTTGGAAAAATAGTATAGTAGATTGACTCTACTCATCAAGGAGAATCTATCTGTCCAATCATAATTCAATTCTGAGCATTTTCAGATTTGGCCCTAAAAATTAGGGTTTCCACAAAAATAGAAATTTCTGAAATATGAAGACATAGCTAGAAGCGCCTTGCAAAAATCGAAGTTTATAGCTCTGGATCGAGATTTTTGGCTGGGTAGATCTCTGGGAAACTCAAACCCTAATTCAGGGCTCTCCCTAGTGAACCCTGGAGGACAAAAAAGGCAAATCTGAAGGGTAAAGCTTTGATGATCTCAAATTCTAAATACACCAGGCTGGTCAGCTCATCAAGGTGCATCTTTCTATCCTTTCAGAAAGTTGAAATTCACATTTTGAATTGTTAGGGTTTTTCCGACAAACCCTAATTCGGGACCAGATCCAGTTTTTAGCATTTCAAGTGGTAAGACCTAAATCTTTTCTATTTCCATTTGAAGTACTCTTTAAGATGTCTCACCACACCAAGCTTGAGGATAAGCTTGAAGGGGCTGATAACTTCCGTGCTTGGAAGTATAGGACTGGGTTAATCCTGGAAGAGCATGAGTTGGACTCATATATAAAAGAAGACATCCCTATCCCAAACGATGAAGAGGCTAAAGTATTGCATAAGAAGAACTTGGTCAAGGAAAAGAGAATCATTGTTGATTCTATCAAATACCATCTCATACCCCATGTGTCTTCTCTAAAGACACCCAAAGAGATGTTTGACTCTTTGACCAAGCTATTTGAAGGGAAGAACATAAATCGGAAGATGACCTTGTAGAACCAATTGAAAGGAGTAAAGTTTCGGAATGGAGAAACCATTCCATCTTATTTTTCAAGGATCTCCCAGATCAAGGAACAACTAGAAGCGGTGGATGAAATGGTGGAGAATGGTGAAGTTGTCATGACCACTCTGAATGGCTTATCTAGGTCATGGGACTCCTTCATTCAAGGAGTCCGTGCAAGAAAAAAGTTGATTACCTTCAGTAGACTATGGGAAGAATGCTCACAAGAAGAAGCAAGGCTTGTGGCATGAGAAGAAAAGATGGGGAATGAAGATCAAGCTCTCACAACTCACACCAAGAAAGGGAAGTCCAAGAGAGAGCCATCTCACTCCAAGAAATATTCACATCACTTCAAAAAAAGAAGAATATGCTTCACCTATAATAAGAAAGGAAATATTTCCATAAATTGTCCCAAGAACAAGAAGGACAACAACAACTTCAACAAGAAGAATAAGGGGAGCAAAAGAAGGTTTCATGCTCATGCTGCCGAGGATGATGAACCACCCAAGAAGAAGTCTAGGGAAGAAAGTGATGATAGTAATGATGACTCATCAAGTGAAGAAGAGTATGTTATGATCTCTGCTCTCACAGGTACCATCTCCCATGGTTGTAATGATTGGTTAATTGACAGTGGGGCTTCCAAGCACATGAATGGGTTTAAGGAATCTTTTGTGAACCTATCTGAACATGAATCACCCCATAAGGTGAAACTTGGGGATGATTATCAATACCCAATCAAAGGAATTGGTGAAGCCTCCTACAACCTAGATCCTGGAAAATCTTTGAAGATGAAAGAAGTCCTTTATGTACCTGGGCTCAAGAAGAACTTACTCTCCATCTTTTCATTGGATGCAAAAGGTATGAGGGTTGCATTTGTGGATGGCCAAGTCCTAATGTGGCCAAAAGGAAAGACCATAGATGATGCAGTAGTGATTGGAGAGCAAGAGGGAGGTTTGTATAACTTGAAGGGACAACCTGAACATGCCATGGTGCATGAATCCATGGAGCCAAGTGAACTTTGGCATAGAAGACTTGCTCATATGCACTATAGGGCACTTCCAATTGCAATCAAGGCTGTAGAGGGTCTTCCTGAAATCAAGACCAAACATGAAGGTGTTTGCAAAGGATGTGCAAAAGGTAAGAACATTAAGAAGGCTTTCCCAAGCAGTGAAAGCAAGGAAAAAGATAACATGGAAATCATCCACTCAGATGTATGTGGTCCTATGTCATCCATTTATCTATGTGGGTATTTTTACTATGTCTCATTTATTGATGAATTCTCTAGGAAGACTTGGGTATACTTCTTGAAGAACAAAGATGAGGTGTTTGATAAGTTCAAGGAATTCAAAACCTTGATGGAGAATCAAACTGACAAGAAGATCAAAAAATTCAGATCCAACAATGGTGGAGAATTCACCTCAAGTGACTTCAAGAAGCTTTGCAATGATTCAAGGATTAAGAGGGAGTTGACTGCTCCTTACAATCCACAACAGAATGGAGTTTCAAAATGAAAGAACAGAACAATCATGGAAGCAGCAAGAGAATTGCTACATGACCAGGATCTACCTATGCATCTATGGACAGAAGCAGCTAGAACAGTTGTATATGTGTAGAACAGAACACCCCACTAAATATTGGACAACAAGACACCAGAAGAGGTCTTTTCTGGTAAGAAACCTAAAGTCAGCCATCTCAGAATATTTGGTTGTGCAGTATTCACTCATGTCTCGAAGGAAAAGAGGACCAAACTAGATCCTTCGGGAAAGAAGGGTATCTTTGTGGGTTACAGTGAAAGCTCGAAGGCTTACAGAATATACTTTCCAGGGTTCAAGAAGATTGATGTCACCAGGGATGTTACATTTGATGAAAACTCAGCATTCATCAAATCAAGGAAGGCACCTATCAAAGTTTATGAAGAACCTAAGGAAACTAGATTTCAAGACACTACCATGACTGAAGCAATTCCAGAAGTTGTTCATGAGTTTGAAGATCCGCAAGAACCTATAGATCCACCCTGTCAGGATAACTCTCACAAGAGGAAACTTGCATCGACTAGAGAGCTCATTCAAGATGCAGAAAGATTTGGCATTCCAGAAGAAGAACACAGAGCAAAGAAGAGAACCAGATCACATACCAGCTATGTTGCTTTACTCTATGATATTATGAACAAAGAACCTTCCAGTTATGAATAATCAGCGGAAAAGAAAGAATGGAAGGATGCCATGGTTGAGGAATACCAATCAATAATGAAGAATGATGTTTGGGATGTTGTCCCAAGACCTAAAGAAAAGTGTGTTGTGACTTCCAAATGGATCTACAAAATAAAGCATGCTGCAAATGGCAGTGTAGAGAAATACAAAGCAATATTCGTAGCTCGTGGCTTCTCTCACAAAGAGGGAATAGATTATGAAGAAACCTTTGCACCTGTAGCCAAGTATACTTCCATCATAACAGTACTTGCCCCGGCTACAACAATGAAATGGAAAAAACACCAGATGGATGTCAAGACTTCCTTCTTGAATGGTGTAGTTGAAGAAGAAGTATATGTGGAGCAGCCACTCGGTTTCAAAATACATGACAGGGAGTCATATGTGTGCAGATTGAAGAAAGCTGTGTATGGCTTGAAACAAGCTCCCAAAACTTGGTATGGTAGGATGGACAGTTTCCTATCTAGTTTGGGCTTTACCAAGAGTAAAGCGGATTCCAACCTTTACTACAAGGTTGAAGAAGGGAATCCTGTGATTCTACTCCTGTATGTGGATGACTTATTTGTAACAGGAGATGACAGATTGATTGCAGATACTAAGAGGAAGCTTGCTGCTGAGTTCGATATGAAATATTTGGGAATGATGCATTATTTTCTAGGTATGGAGGTGTGGCAGAGTGCAGGTGGGATCTTCCTTGGTCAAGCGAAGTACATAGTAGATATCCTGAAGAGATTCGAGATGATGGATTGTAAGGCCATGGCCACACCTATGGCATCGAATCTAAAGCTTCTATGTGATGCTTCATCTGAGCTGGTTGATGTCTCTATGTATCATCAGATGATTGGGTCCTTGATGTACCTAACGAACACGAGACCAGATATTTTCTTTGTTGTGAACACACTGAGCTAGTTCCTGACGGATCCAAGGAGTGTTCACCTGGTTGCAGTAAAGCATGTTCTAAGGTACCTAAAGGGTACAGTGGATTATGGGCTCAAGTATGAAGCGAATCGAAAGTTTAACCTGTAGGGTTATGTTGATTCAGATTGGGATGGCAGTGTTGCAGATAGGAAGAGCACATCTGCATGCTGCTTCAGTATGGGATCAGGTGTGATCTCTTGGTTTAGCAGGAAGCAGTCCTCTGTGGCATTGAGTACAGCTGAGGCAGAGTATGTTGTGGCCTGTTCAGCTAGTTGTGAGGCAGTATGGCTACGGAAGCTACTATCTAAGTTATTTGATCTCACATTGGATGCTACTGATATCTTCTGTGATAACCAGAGTTGTGTGAAGCTGTCTGAGAACCCAGTGTTTCATGACAGGTCGAAACACATAGAGATCAAATATCACTATATCAGGGATATGGTGCAGAGAGGAGATGTGAAGCTCCTGTATGTTGCAATGGACAAGCAGATTGCAGATGTGCTGACGAAGCCAATATCCAGGGTGAAGTTCGAGTACTACAGGGAGAGGCTTGGTGTTCTTCGGATCGAGGACACTTCGAGGAAGAAGTGATGGACACATTTGCTGAAGCCATTCTGAACATGTTGGAAGGAGGATTCTTCACATGGCTGTGGATGTAAGCGCTAGATCATGAGCATCAGGATGATGTTCTAGTTTCTGCTTTGTATGTTCAGTTGGATCCTTTATATGTATATGTATGTACACATCATGTTGGATGCTGGATATGATCAGTTGGATCATTTATATGTATGTACGCATCATATTGGATGCTGGATATGATCAGTTGGATCATTTATATGTATGTATGCATCATGTTGGATGCTGGATATGATCAGTTGGATCATTTGTATGTATTTTGTATATGCATCATGTTGGATGCTTGGACCATGTATCTGTATATGTATCAGGTGGATACATTGTATGATCAGGTAAATCATGTATATTGATATGTATCAGGTATGATCAGGTAGATCATGTATGTTGATGGATACATTGTGTGGATCATGTATCTATGTATCAGGTGGATACACTATGTATGATGATATGTATCAGGTAGATACTTGGTGTGCATCAGATGGATGCATTGTATGATCAGGGTGATCGCGGATGACGAGCTTCTCCAGATGACATGCAGCAGGATGTTGCAGTGATGATGATCAAGATGATCATGTGTACATCAGGATGATGTATGGTGAGTATCAGATGATACTTTGTGGCCCTGGATCAGGTTGTCCAGATGAGCATGTCTGGGAGATCCTATAGGTCGAAGTTGCATACCCATAATAGCCTAGGATGCTCTTTCGAGACATTGCTCTGGGAGGACATGTAATTTGTGCCCTGGGAGATCTTCATGTTGGAGTTGTGTACCCATAACATCCTGAGATGCTCTTTTGAGGTTTTGTCCTATGGCATGTAATTTGATCCTGGGAGATCTAGATAGGATGAAAAAGGCCTCAGATGCTTCAGCCAAGTTTTTCCATGACCACATGTAATTTGCTCCTGGGAGATCTGGACAGGATGAAAAAGGCCTCAGATGCTTCAGCCGGGTTTTGTGGTGGACCACATGTAATGTGCTCCTAGGAGATCCGATAGGTAGAGCTGTGTGCTCGTAACAGCCCGGGATGCTTCAGCTAGGTTTTGTGGTGAGATCACATGTAATGTGCTCCTGGGAGATCCGACAGGTAGAGTTGTGTGCTCGTAACAGCCTGGGATGCTTCATTCAGGTTTTGTGATGGGTCACATGTAATATGACCCTGGGAGATCCGATAGGTAGATTTGTGTGCTCATAATAGCCTAGGATGCTGTATCCAGGTTTTGTGATGCACGTAATAAGTCCTGAGGATTCCATAGTATGGCCAGTGATGATGAAGACCTGTAGGTGGTGGGCCTACATCCAGTATGAAAAAGGACTAGCTCTGTAGAACTTCCTATGACGAGTAGAGTCAGAGATTGGTTGAGATAGCAGTAGCAGTGACGATGATGATGACGATGCATCGATGACGATGATCCCGAGAAGAAGACTTGTCTAGTAGAACTGTGTCGAGAAATAACTTCTTATTTAAGAGGGAGTGTTGATGTATATGTAACTTTGGAATGTATTTCATATATATTTATTGTACCCTTATAAGAGATGTGTTATTCCTCTATAAGGAAGTGTCGTCATGTAGATTGACAAGTGTCGCAAGTGTGTGTACTTGCTGATGGGTTATTAGACCACCATGTGTGGGGTCGGCCCTGAAATATATATTATATTATGGATGTATCTAGATAGATAAGTCGGCCCCATAGTGTAACTGGGAAAACAAGCTAGTATAAATAGAGATCGGGAGATCTCTATTTTGATCATTCAAAAAGTCACACTTCTCTCACTCAGAAAGTGGCACACTAGTGAGGAGGAGGATCATCTGCTACTAGGAGACTATCTCAAGTGTATTTTGGTTGTACTTTGGTTGAGCCATTGCTCTCTCTATCTCTGAGGAAGTTGTGGGGTTTTTCACCTTAAGGTTTTCCCCACGGAAACTCTATGTCTCTTGTCTCTCATGCTTTTGATTCTTGTGATGATTGACATGCTTGTTATGATTGATATGCATTGATATACTGTACATTTTATTCTCTCAGTGAAGATCCTAGAGTATTGTGAATTAATGCTCAAAATTTAACAAAGATTACATTCGAGGAAGAAACAACTTCCTAAGTTCTCTAGCACCAACTGGAAGGAGGCACCGACCCCCTAGTTTTACAGGCACCAGCCTGAAGGAAGCACCAATTCCCTGATTTGCTAGCTCCAACTAGAAGGAGGAACTGACCCCCTTCTCCTTGCCTCGTCCTACCGCCTTGATATACAAATACACAATATTTCTTTTCTATATTTCCAATATGTGAACACTCCATATCTTCTATTATTAGTTCTACTGTATGCACCTTCTATATGTTTTGGTATTGTTGTCACTGTGCTACATACACCACTTGACTTCACATTCAATGCATCACTTCAACTGGCATCGCACTTCACAAACTATGTGCTTCTCCAACTAATTCGGTAGTCTGCACCAAGGTTCAATATATAACTTTGCAACTACGCTTCTACAACCTCAACTGATACTGCACATCTATTGTTAACCTGATGTTCTGTCTTCGTCCACCAGTATCACATGGAACTGTGCACCTTTGGAGATATGTCCATTCTATCTTGGCGCAACCGCCTTTAGATCATTTGTGACAAATTGTGCCTCATCTGTGATATGCCCTTTTTGGTCGGCACACTTGTCTCAGATCATCCTCATCATGACACACATCCTTGACTATGATGCAACTCTGTATTTGTGAATATGATGCACTACCTTAATTCACACACATCAACTCTATTTGAGTGCATTAGATAAACTTCTTCACTTCATGCATCACAAGATATACTTCAAATATATTTGTACACTCCTATCTTAGAACATCTGTCACTATCTGCGATATTGTCATTCAATCCTCACACACTTGTATAGATTATGTAGTTCATCCTTTCTATTTTCGTATAACGGTCACATATTCACTGCATCATTCTACGCACTTCCAATTATTCCATTCCTCTACTTGTGTGTACTTGGATCTTCATTAGATCATAATGTTATGGTTCCACGAGCCCTTGATGCCCCAAAAATTATAAGTCTGTATATTCCATCTTTTCTATACTTCCATCTTCAAGATTCAGGATTATCTTCATTCAACATCTCAGCTTCTTATTTATACTTTATCTGTGTGGATGGTGATGTCCACAAGTTAGCTGTGGCATCCTTACTTCCTTGCTTCACGGTTTTGCATGCTTCATGTTTCCGATAATTTTCATCGTATGTGGCACTGAGTTGTCATCTCTTGTGGATCTTGTGTATACTTGGTCCTTTGGCTGGTGTGACTTGCGGCCTTGTGGTATGGTCTTGCGCCCTTGATGTACCATCATTTCTAGGTCTTTTCCACTTGGCATCTTCGATCGATACTCTCCTTTTGGTACTTGTGTGTGCTTCAGCAACTGAAAGCTTCTTCCAATTGGTGAGTCTTGCATGCTTTCAGGACTTGCTTGACTAATCAACTACTTCTTGTTCCACGATGCTTGTGCACTCCCAAACATTTATCCAACCAAATATTTGGCTTGCATATGCACTCCTGGTCTTTTTTCCAACCAACTCTTTGGCTTTTACCTTGAAGGAATATGACTAGGTGGACTTGGTATTTGTGCATGTACCATATGTTATAGGATGTATTCCTTAGGTACTTCTTTAACCTGGATATGCTTGATGCACTTCTAGATATACTTCTTCTTTAGACTGGCATCCATGTCTGTCTTTATCTTGCTTGAGCATATACTTCTAGGAATATTGAATCCTCCATGACATTAGTTAACATCAATGACAACCAAATTTCAACACTCTCCCCCTTTGGAATTGATGTCAACACCTTACGAAGTTGTGTATAATTATCTCTTGAATTTTGTATGCTTCATATGTGCTTATCGCAGTGCTCCCCCTATGTGTGCTCACCCTATGTTCTTTTCCAGTTTGATCCTAGTCATCTATGCATTATGATGTCAATGTTTTTCCTCTTTCTACTCCTTCTGTGCAGATCACATGCTTCATGATCATTCTTATTGTGTTGTTTCATGCTTCATCAACTTCATTTTGTTCATGATCAACTTCATGTTCATTCTCCCCCTTTGAAATCAATGGCAAAGAGGTGCCATCACTGCGCAATTATTATTTCTCCTTTCTTCTGTTCCTATCATAAAATATCAATACTTCACCAATCCTTGCGTAATTCATCAAGATATGTTCCTGTTGTCTCAACTACGCAGTACTGAATATGTTCTTTCACCGGTTGTGCATTGTCTTTCCTATTGATTTCCTTCTGCGTCTAGCTGTTCCATTTGCTTCATTTACTACATTGTCACTAACTTTTTTATTTTATGTCATCTTTTAGAGGTTTTCACCATGGTGTGGATTTTTGACCACACCCAGTTTCTTCCTGATATATTCAAATGTGTTCCTTGGGAGCGCTTTTGTGAATATATCAACAATTTTTTCTTTGGTTTCAACATACTCCAACTTGATAATGTTTTCATAAACTTGTTTTTTCACTAAATGATATTTGATTGAAATTTGTTTAGTTTTGTAGTGCATGACTAGATTTTTTGAGATACTGACCATACTTGTATTGTCCCACAAGATTGGTATGGGCTGATCAAGATCTATTTGTAGATCCTTCAAGGTTTGTTTCATACATAGCACTTTCACACAACATGCAACTGTTGCAATATATTTTTCTTTTGCAGTACACAGTGCGACCGATGATTGTTTCTTGCTTATCTGGGATACAAGACATTCTCCTAAGAAAATTGTAGCTCCACTAGTACTTATTATGTCATCAATGTTGCTTTCCCAGTCTGAATTAGTGTAAGCTACTAACTTCAGATCATTCCTTTGCAGATACCACAATCCAAAGTTCATTGTCCCTTTCAAGTATCTGAAAATTCTCTTTACTGCTTAGACATGTATTTCTTTGGGCTCTTCTTGGAACGCTGCCACAAGTCCTACTACTTGAATTGTGTATGGTCTTGAGGTAGTTAAATACAACAGGTTTCCAATCATTGATTTGTAAAGTATTTTGTCAACTTCCTTTACTTCACCTTCTTTACTTTACTTGCACCCAATGACCATAGGTGTGCATACTGATTTGCATTATTCCATATCAAATTTATTTAGCATTTATTTCACATATTTGGTTTGAGATATGAAGATTCCATTGTCTATTTGAGATATCTGGAGTCCAACGAAAAAGGACAACTCTCCAAGCATGGACATTTCGAATCCTTTTCGCATTTATTTAGCGAATTGCTGACCCATATTGTCATCATTGCTTCCAAAAATGATATCATCAACATATACTTCAACAACTATCATTTTCTTATGCTCGATACGAATGTAGAGGGGTGAATCCATGAAGATGGGTGTCTATTTTGGGGGGTCTTATGAGAAAATAAATCTGAATTTTTCATGTTTTTCAACTTTGGACGAACAAAAGTGATATTTTTGTTTAGAATTTCACTTTTCAGTAAAAAGAAACCTTTTAGAGAATTATGTTAGCTTTCTATTCATTATTTTTTCAAATTTTTTTATTGATATTTGATATGTCAATTTGGTAAATCTTTGACATATATTCTTATAAAATGAAAGGACTAAACAATAGTCATGTTTTTTATGGGCCTGGAATCATTGTTAAACTTGTGTTTTGTAAAAACAAAATATGCTACGACAATCAACACAAAATGTACTACTGCATGACCATAATTTTGTAACCAATGGATCTATATACTAATTATTATATATTTTTTTAATTCGATCAATAGGGAAAGGTTGTCGATTTTCAACATGTTTATTTTGACGAGACATTTCTCTCAATTTACACTAAAACGAGAATATCGTTTTGAAGTAGACACTCCAATTAACTACACCATATTTTTTTCAATTTTTTTATGGTGTATTTTTAAATTTATGGATTGTTCATTTCACTGCATTTTGAAAGCACTGAAACCAAACTGGACACATGTTAACAAAATAAATAATTACAATTATCAGATCTCACCTAAACACAACAAAATCTATACCAACGGAGAGTAGATTCAATGACTAAACTAATGGTATCATGTTCAACAGTCGATTTGCACTGTAACATATGGTTTTTCCCTTCTAAAAATAGAGAATCCTGAAAACAATGAAATTTTCAGATCTTAGATATTAATTGGCCGAATAATTATTTTCCATTAGCGAACAGTTAAAATTAACAATGGTTGTTTGGCCGAAAAACAAAAACGCAAAAAATATTCCGTTGACCGTAAAAAAAAGAAATTAAATTATTTAAAATTGTATAAATAAATCTAAATGAGTAATTATTTCACATCTCTTTTTTTCATAGAGGTCTGTATAAAATATTTCTGAAGGGGTTTTTTCAAAGGAGATTTATTTCCAAGGAGTTCTTATTTCTTTCCAAGGGGTTTTTTCAAAGGATATTTCTTTCCAAAAAGTTCTTATTTATTTCCAAGTGGTTTTTTCAAAGGAGACTTCTTTCCAAGGAGTTCTTATTTCTTTCCAACAGGTTTTTTCAAAGGAGATTTCTTTCCAAGGAGTTCTTATTTATTTCCAAGGGATTTTTTCAAAGGAGATTTATTGCCAAGGAGTTCTTATTTCTTTCCAAAGAGTTTTTCTTCAAAGTAGATTTCTTTCCAAGGATTTTTTTATTTCTTTCCAAGAAGATTTCTTATTTCTTTTCAAGGGGTTTTTTCAAAGGAAATTTCTTTCCAAGGAGTTTTTTTTTAAAGGACTCATACAAGATTTTTATAAGGTGAAGTAAATTTCAGTTCATGTTTTTATAAAAGGTTGTAAGACTCAAAAATACAAATTTAGTAACTGTTTTCAAAACTTAATTTTTTTTTTACTATAAAGTGATGATTCTTTAATTTAACCTCTATAGATTAAGCAATCATGGGCAGTAAGAGAATCCGCCAAAGCAAAAGTGATCGTAAACATGCTGATGATGCTCATAGGGAAAAATAAATACTTAGATATCATGCCAAAAAATCAAGGGTTGCACAAACAAAAGAGACAATTATTGAAGATATAAATACAGATTTACATGATAATGTTGATGAAATGGATATTGAAAATAGAGTAGAAGAAGAACAAATTGAATCTGAAGAGACCATTGTTCAAGATGTAAATAGGGATTTACATGCTAATGTTGATGAACTCAATATTGACGATCAAGTTCAAGAACAAGAAATTGGACCTGGTATGTATATATCATGTATTTTCCAAATTCATTTTTTATAATGAAATGTATTTTTGGATATATATGTTAAATTAAATTTAAATTAATGTATAGGTGCTTTCACCATTGATCATGAAATATTAGAATACATTGATTGCGACAAATATTGAGAAAAAATAGCCACACATCTTTCACGATACTGTGCTATGAAAATTTATGATGATATTCTCAAACAACATTGAATAGCATGACAAGCGCAAGTGTTGAGATGTTTATTAGTGTCCAAGAAGTTAATAGGTGCTACGTCATTATTGGGTATTCACAAAGTGACAAAAGTGTCGAAATTGAAACATAATGTGATAGAAAATATAAGTGATGCAATAAAAAAATTTGGAAAATCCAGGAAGAAAGATACCAAATCTACACATATAGCAATTCAGACAACAATTATTTCAGCTAGTACTAGACAAAATCGTTTGACAACACAACTAGCAAAAACAATAGGAACCTCAAGAAAGACATTATACAAACATGACAAATTCAGAATGCAAATAGATGAAAATGATGAACTTGCTTGTTGGGCAATTATTTGTAGACATCCTTACAAAGATAGAATGAGAGAAGGTGTTAAAGATATTGTACATAAATATTGGTTGGCACATGGTCGCATTTCACCAAGTTCAAGGTATGTTATATGACAAAGAGTATCACGAAATGAATACAAAATACATGCAAAACATCTAATGGAAATGACACAAGTACAATTGTTCAATAAATTCAAGGAGGATCATCGTGGAATTAATGTGTCAATCACTACATTTGCGCAACAAAAACCATGTTATGTTAGACCTATTACTATACATGAAATATGTTGTTGTCATTATCATGTGAAATTTGAATTATATTATGACATTGCTCTTGAATTTGGTAAAATGTTTTGGATAAATTCACCACCTCCGCCCACAATACATGAATTCATATCTCAAATTCTATGTGAGAGAGATCACGGGGAACTATTTTACAATAAGAAATGTGTCAATGGAAAACATTGTCATCATTGTGGAAATCTAGTTTGATTCCGCAATAAATATCCTATTGATAATGATCAGTCACTATAAAATGTAACCGTTTATTGGAGAAGATATGAATACATCAATTATGCTACAAGTTCTAGTGATGCACAACATTCCAAACAAATTGATTTGCTAGAAGATAAAATATGTATGACAGATTTTATGAAGAAATTTGAAAGTGAAATTTATAAATACACCAAGCATTCACGTAGAGCATGATGGAAAGACCTTCAATTCAAACATTCTCATTAAATTTTTCCACCCGAAACAATTTTGTCTGTGGTTGATTTTGTAGAAAACTACACAGTTGCTACATAAATGGAGATACAAAGTGAATACTATCATTATGACCAAGTTTCAATATTTGTCGATGTTCTATATAGACATTCTCAACACAATGTTGATGGCATTGAAAAAACGTATGACAATCGAGATGTGATTAAAGAATATCATTTTTATATCAGTGATGATCATACACACGATACACATTTTGTTTAGCATTGTATTGAAAATATTTTCTATGAATCATTAAAAAGAGGTGAATTTAAATTCAATGAACATTGGATATGGTCGGATGGATGTGCGGAACAATTTAAATCTTCATGATCATTTTTTTGGTTATGTCGACTTCATAAATCATCGAACATGAAACATCACTGGAATTTCTTTGAAACTCGACACGGAAAATGTGAACATGATGGTGCAGGAGCATGTGTAAAAAGAGAACTTCGAATATGGAAAATGAACCATTCTTCCACGCGATTTCATTAAGCTGTAGAGGTTTTCCAATGGTGTCAATTACATATCAGCCATGATTATAATCAACAATCGAAAGATGTGCGCAGGCATTTACACGGTTTTTTTAATTTATAGTAATTGTCGATTTTAAAAAAATGTTATTTGCAAAGTTATATCATTTAATTATATGTACACTAACATTAAAAGTTGTCCTTTCTGATTTGTCATATATTGTGTAGGTTCTTTTGGCTTATTAGAATCCAATATATAGATAGATCAATCTCATATGAGGCTGGCATCATACATGGGACTAGGTATTTACACTCTATTCAAACAAAATCCTTCAAAAACGTGTTTTCATTTGACAATAGAAAGAAATCATGCTTTTGTCATATTTGCATTGAAAAATGTTGAATCTACAGAAGTTTGTGAAAACATAACGAACAACTAAGTAAAACATTGGAAACACACAGAGATTAATCCAAAGGGGAAAATGCCACTAGAAAGCTTAGAAGAATTAGAATCAGAAGAAATAGCAATATCATCTGATGGCGATAGAATTTCAGATCTTCTTAGAGAAATGAAATAAAATACAAACAATGATTGTTCATTTCATATAAATTATGTATATATATAGAACTTACAAATTCTTTGTTGATTGCTCATTGTTTTCCACCACTTTATGTGTATAGTCAATTTAATTGATTTAAAAACCCTGACGCCAATTGTAATTTGCATAGGAGATGTTTTCACTGTGATTGCACCTTTAGAAAACAAATAAAAGGTGAAATGTTATTTGATGCGATGCCTTGAAGGAAAGATGAAGTTATTGGAAGACTACGATGACAAAGGATTTACATATGAGAGAGGATCCATTATTTTAAAAGGTTATTTTTTTCAACAAACCCATATGACTGAAAATTATGTCTACTTTCAAGATTATGAACCTGATGTTATATGTTCTCAATATAGTCATTTATTATGTGCATATCGAATAAAATTAGTACAAGTTCCATCGAAAAAAAAATTAAAAACTAGAAAATGAAAAATTTCCAAACATGACCATGAACAAATAATTGAGGACGACATTCCATTGTGATGTTTTTAAATATATCGGAAATGAATTGATCATGGTTAAGAGAACTATAGGAGACCCATGGAATCAGTTTACCCTTAAGACTAGTTAACCACAATTAGAAGTGGCTCAACCATCCACTATTGTTGATGTATTTGTAACTTCGGAAGATATTCTTCTATGTATTACATTTGTACTTTATTGTATCCCCAACATAGATGTATTATTCCTCCGATTGGAAGTGTCATCATTTGTATTTGCAAGTGTCACAACTTATATTTGATGGGTTATTAGACCACCTTGCTGGGGTTGGCCCTGTATGAGTTGTGTGGGTCAAAGGGTTATTAGACCACCCTAGTGGGGTCAGCCCAGAGTCAGTTTATGTTAAGTTGTTAAGTTGGGGCCGACCTAGTTGAGTAAAGGTCAAGTGAAAGTTAGTGTATAAATAGAGAGTGTGTCTCTCTCATTTTACACATTCTATTATTCACTCACTTCGCATTAGTGAGAGAGAAGAAGAGTGCACACAAGTGGAGGAGGTGCATGCTGCTGAAGATATATATCTCTTGGGTTTGATCATGGTGATCCTTGTATTGATGTTTATTCTATCTCTGAGGAAGTTGCGGGGTATTTCACCTTCTTGGTTTTCCCCGGTGAAATGTTTTGTGTCTCTTGTCTCTTGTTTCTTATGCTTGATATGTTGTACATGTTGTTCTTTCAGTTAAGATCCTAGATGTATTGAATTAAATGATGAAAAAATAACACGGTATCAGATCTAGCCTGAAAGAAGTCATGCTATGGCATTTATGAGACTTGTTGTACTTGCGACAAATTGGAAGCTAGGGTTTGATATAGAAAAAACTAGTCCTTGTGGCACTTTCGCTGTAAATCCATTTTGGAGAAGTTTCAGGTTCTGAAACTTCTACAAGTCGTAGATAATATCCCCATGTACCGTGTGTCCGAAGCACATCATCTAATTCGTTGTACTTTCTATTTTATGATCCGTACAATCTAGGGTTTCTGCCTCTTCCAGATCTCTGTCATAAACAGGTGACCTACGAAAAAAAGGTCACAACTTGGGATAGGAAGCTCCAAATGAAATTTTGTAAAACGTGATAGGTAGGTCACGCACTGTACTTTCATAGGTCCTCTTTTCAGAGGATGAAATTGAACCAGTGACACGTGGAACGCCATAAAACTTTGCTCTCTTGTTTTATCCCATAAACAGGTCACGTTGCGACACTTGGCATAAATCTCTCTCAGAGAGTCCAATTGAAGGTCAAACCTGTGGGTTTGGAAAGATGAAACATGCCGAAGTTTAAGACCCTATGGTTTTGTAATTTTAGAGATGTACCAGAAACAATAAGGTGCATATTTCTGTCAAAATAGAATTGGATTCTGAGCACCTTCATTCTTGGCTTGTCTCTGCTGCGGGAATTTAGGGCTTCAAAAAAAGTTGGAATTTTTTAAATCTGTGACAACAGCTAGAATCTCCTCAGAAAAATCAAAGTTTAAACACAAGATCGAACATTTTGGATGGGCAGAAGACCGGGCTTTATCAAACCCTAGTTCAGGATCCTGTCCAGAAGATCCGGAAGTTTCAAAGGAAATTTTGAGGGGTCAAATTTTAGAAATTTCAAAATTGAAGTATACCAGCTTGATCAACTCAACAAGGCACATATTTCCATCCATTCTGAAGGTTGAAAATCAAAATTTGAATTTTTTGGTTTTCTCTGACAAACCCTAATCTAGCTCCAGAGCCAGTTTCATCAAATCAAAGTGGATTGGGTTAATCATAGAAGAGAATGAATTCGACACCTGTATAAGTGAAGAAGTTTTAGTTCCAGAGGGAGATGAGGCTAAGGCCTTACATAAGAAGACTACAAGCAATTTCGACAGGTATGACTTGAGGAAATACATGTATGTTTTGAAATACGTTCATGATTAAGTTTATGATATGTTTGTCTTCATATTATTGAGGTTAGTACAATCTTGATTAATGTTAGACTTGTCTTATCACCCTAGTAAAAGTATGAGTACATGTGAATGATAGATTATGGTTATGACACTTATGATTGTACTAATGCATTGTGGTGTTGTATGAGGTTGATGTTGTCCGCTAACATGAAAGGTACATCAAGAAAGAAAAATCAAGTTCTAGATCAAGAACATATGACCATGGTGACATGAAGACAAAGACTCATCCATAGACATTATAGAAGCTCTACTTACGAGGTATGTATAATTTTGGTTCTATAATGGTTAACTTATGAATCATGCAGGTTACTAGCATAAGTCTTTGAAGAAGAACAAGAAGACATTATGTGGGTATGTTAGACATAACTAGCAAGCATGACAATCCAGATATGTTTTTCCTATATCAAGTTAGAATCCTACCTTGTGTTAGGATCTTATACTTTTGTATGAATGATAATGATTATTCTTGAAGTTAGAAGTTTAAGTAATCAAGGGTTTATGCATATTATGTTTCTTACTTTGATTGATGATATGACTAACCAAAAGAGTCATATGGTCATATAAGAATAGGCATGAGTAAAAGAATACTAACACTTGTGATAAATTACCTGTGTATGAAATGACCATAACCATACATGTTTAAGATTATTTAGAATCATAATGAGTTTATACTAATGAATGTATGATCATGTATGAGATCTTGAGGATGACACAATGATAACACTAGTGCACACTTAAGCATGCATAGTGATCCAGGATGGATTTAAGTTCAAGGACAGGTAATCCAGGAAGCAAAGATCAAGAGGGAGCTCACTCTAGTAGTTCTTGCAAGGAAGAAAAGATTGAGAGGGAGTCCACCCTACAACCAAACAAAGATAAGTATCTGAATTGTCATTTCTTGTATATATGATTACGTAAAAGATGTTGTCCATTCATGTACATACTTATGTTCCTAGATTTAGGATATGTATTATGCATATTAGAAAAGTTGCATTAATGAACAAGATACTATTAATATGCAAGTAATGGGTAAGTGGCCTATGGTACTGTACAACATTCCATTGCTACTTATCTAGAATGAAACCTCTTTGCTAACATGTTGGGAGTTGTGCACACTCTTAACAAATGTTCTGGTAGAGAGGGAAGGCATCTAGAAAGTTACGGGATATGGATAAATGTTGTATTGAAGCATTGGCTAAGATAATTGCATGAATGCATGACATATGCCTTTATGTATAAGACTTTGTTCTATAAACTATGAGAAGTTTCTAATCATGCAATTGAATTTGACTTGTAGGAAAGACCATGTACAATCATCTACAAAAGAAGGACTACAACATTTGTTCCAGCAACGAAGTTCAAGAAAATTATCTACTAAAGATATTGAAGAATCTAAAGTTCCCAGGATCCAGGATGCAGTAATGGAAGAATTCCATGATCGAGGAATACCAGTCAATCATGAAGAATGGTGTTTGGGATGTGGTCCCAAGAACAGAAGGGAATTCTGTTGTGGCTTCCAAGTGGATCTATAAGATCAAGCATGTTGCAGATGGTAGCATAGAGAAATACAAGGCGAGGGTTGTAGCTCGTGGCTTCTCCCAAAAAGAGGGATAGATTATCAAGAGAATTTTGCTCCTGTAGCCAAATACACTTCCATCAGAACAGTACTTTCTCTGGGTGCAGTGATGAAGTGGAAGATACACCAGATGGATGTCAAGATAGCTTTCTTGAATGGTGTAGTCAAAGAGGAAGTGTATGTGGAGTAGCCACTCGTTTTTGAGACACATGACAGGGAGTCATATGTGTGCATGTTGAAGAAAGCCTTGTATGGATTGAAGCAAACTCCTAGGACTTGGTATGGTAGGATAGATAGCTTTCTATCCAGTTTGGTATTTACTAAGAGTAAAGTGGATTCCAACCTTTACCACAATGTTGAGGAAGGCAATCCAGTGATACTATTACTGTATGTGGATGACATGTTTGCTACAGGTGAGGATGGGTTAATTGTCGACACGAAGAGGAAGCTTGCTACAGAGTTCGAGATGAAGGACTTGGGGATGATGCACTACTTTTTAGGCATGGAGGTGTGGCAGAGTGCAGATGGAATCTTCCTTGTATAAGGGAAGTTTGCAGTAGAGATCCTAAAGCGGTTCGGGATTATGGACTCCAAGGCCATGGCTACACATATGGCATCGAACCTTAAGCTTCTGTGTGATGATTCATCTGATCCAGTTGATGTCACGATGTTTCGTTAGATGATTGGGTCCTTGATGTACCTAAAAAAAATGATACCAGATATTTGCTTTGTGGTGAACACATTGAGCCCAAAGGTGTTCACCTGGTTGTTGTAAAGCATATTCTGAGGTACCTAAAGGGTACAATTGATTATGGGCACAAGTATGATGCGAATCAAAATTTTAACCTAGAGGGTTATGTTGATTCATATTAGGCAGGCAATGCTGCAGATAGGAAGAGCACTTCAGGGTGTTGCTTCAGTATGGGATCAGGTGTGATCTCTTGGTTTAGCAGGAAGCAGTCCTACGTAGCACTGAGTACAGTCGAAGCAGAGTATGTCGCAGTTTGTTTGGCTAGTTGTGAGACAGTATGGCTGAGGAAGATACTGTCTGAGTTGTTTGATCTCTCGTTAGATGGTACCTGTATCTTTTGTAACAACCAGAGTTGTGTGAAGTTGTATGAGAACCCGGTATTCCATGACAAGTCGAAGCACATCGAGATCAAATATCACTATATCAAGGATATGGTGCAGAGAGGGGCAATGAAGCTCCTGTATGTTGTGACGGATGAGCAAGTTGTAGATGTGTTGAAAAACCACTAGCCAGAGTGAAGTTTGAATACTTCAAAGAGAGGCTTGGTGTTCTTCAGATAGAAGATACTTCGAGGAATAAGTGATGGGACACATTTGCAGGAGCCATTCCAAGCATGGTGATAGCAGGGTCCTTCCCATGGCTATGGATGTAAGCATTGTGTGATGAGCATCAGGATGATGCTTTAGTTACTTCTATGGATATGCATCAGTTGGGTGCTTTGTATGATCAATTGGATCATGTATATGTATATGCATCAGGTGGATGCTTTGTATGATCAGTTGGATCATGTATGATGACATGCATCAGAATGATGCAATGACGATGATCAGGATGATCATGTGTGATGAGTATCAAGACGATGCTCTAGATGACATGCATCAGGACTATGTAGTGACGATGATCAGGATGATCATGTGTGATGAGTATCAGGACGATGCTTTGGATGACATGCATCAGGACGATACAGTGACAATGATCAGGATGATCTTGTGTGATGAGTGTCAGGATGATACTCTGGATGATATGCATCAAGATGATGCTATGATGATGATCAGGATGATCATGTACATCAGGATGACGTATGGTGAGTATCAGGTTGATGCTTCATGGTCGTGCACAGGTTGTGCAAGATAAGCATATAATAGCACCCTAGTAGATTTGTAGATACTCTTTCAAGTTTTTTCCTATGGCATATAATAGCTCCCTGGGATATCTAACAAATGCTCTTTCGAATTTTTGCTTGGGAGGACATATAAGAGCTCCCTAGGAGATTTGCAGATACTCTTTCGAGGTTTTTCCTATGGCATATAATAGCGTTATTGGATATCTAGCAGATGCTCTTTTGAGGTTTTATCCTATGGAATATAATAGCACCCTGGGAGATCCGATAGGTTGAGTAGTAGGCTTGTAATCAGTCCTGGGATGCTCTTTCGAGGTTTTGCCATGACCACATGTAATATCACCCTAGGAGATCCGATAGGTTGAGCAGTATGCTCGTAATCAGTCTTGGGATGCTCTTTCAAGGATTTGTGGTGACCACATGTAATATCGCCCTGGGAGATCCGATAGCTTGAGAAGTATGCTCATAATTAGTCCTGGGATGCTATTTTGAGGTTTCGTGGTGGGGTCACATGTAATAGCACCCTGGAAGATCTTTTCGGTCATGCTTAGGCACATAAAGGATCCTGGGATACTCTTTCGAGGTTTTTTTATGCACATAATAAGTCATGAGGATTCCATAGTATGGCCAGTGTTGATGAATACCTACAGGTGGTGGGACTACATCCAGCATGAAAAAGGGTTGGCTCTGTAGAAATTCCTATGACGAGAAGAATTTAGAGATAGCCCAGTGATTGAGATGTCGAGTACAGCAGCAGTGATGATGATGATGCTCTGTGATCCAGTGATGATGATCTAGCTCCAAAATTGAAGACTTGTGCCTATATGTATTGATGACTTGTGTCTAGAGAATACCTTCTGAGTTAAGAGGGAGTCTTGATGTATTTGTAACTTTGGAATATATTCTTATATGTATTACATTTGTACTTTATTGTATCCCCAACGGAGATGTATTATTCCTTTGATTGGAAGTGTCATCATTTGTATTTGCAAGTGTCGCAAGTATTATTGTAAGTGTCGCAACTTATATTTGATGGCTTATTAGACCACCTTGTTGGGGTCGGCCCTATATGAGTTGTGTGGGTCAAGGATTATTAGACCACGCTAGTGGGGTCGGCCTAGAGTCATTTTATGTTAAGTTGTTAAGTTGGGGATGACCTAGTTAATTAAAGGTCAACTGAAAGCTAGTGTATAAATAGAGAGTGTGTCTCTCTCATTTTACACATTCTATTATTCACTCACTTCGCATTAGTGAGAGAGAGGAGGAGTGTGCACAAGTGGAGGAGGAGCATGCTGCTAAAGATATCTATCTATTGGGTTTGATCATGGTGATCCTTGTATTGATGTTTATTCTATCTTTGAGGAGGATGCGGGGTTTTTCACCTTCTTGGTTTTCCTCGGTGAAATGTTTTGTGTCTCTTGTCTCTTATTTCTTATGCTTGATATGTTGTACATATTGTTCTTTCAATTAAGATCCTAGATCTATTGAATTAAATGATGAAAATTGTAAAGGATTTTGACGATGCACCAATAGTTACTGTGCAAGTGAATGAAAAATATGATAGGACATGAGGGTGCCTCTCTGTGTAAGATTTAATGATGATGAATAGGAGTGTAAAAACCAACTTCGAATTCAAATTATCAAGTACACATTTTACTTGTTTTGTGCATGTCAAATGTTGTGTACAATATATTTTTATATTAAGAACTATGACTATGATCTTGAGGTGTCATATTTTTATTTATGTTTTATAAGCTTGTGTTTATGATTGTGTATGCTTGAATATAGATGATGGCATGATTACTTGGTGTGTTATTTGGTAATGTGTAAGAAGATGGCATCGAGGTTGGGATTCCATTAATAAAATGATTGTATTTTAGCATGTTGGAATCGATTCAATAATTATTTGGTAATGAGAACTTTAATAAAAGTTGGGAAAAGTTGGAAAATGTTATCTTTCAACTATGGAATGTTGATTGCAAATGTAATTTTACAAGCAATGTATGGGAACTAGAATAAGAGTTTAAACATGATCATAAAAAAATTGTTAATTGTTAAGAATGATTGCTTAAAGATTCTTGGACATGATTGAGTAATTATGTTATGTCATGTTGAAATATGGACATGTGGTGTATGAGTTATTGATGTAGGATTATTTTTTTTAAGAAATGTTTGAAAATGATGGAGAATTCTCTATATCAAGTTGATTGTATATTATTACCTCTACTAGATTAAGCTAATTGAGTCCATTATATTGGGTGATATATGGTATTTAAGTATGTGAAGGAAATCCCAAGTTGGAATCCTTATCAATTTTGATATGTGGTTGTATAGTTGAAACCATTTGACCTTGATTGAATTTGAAGGATTTTAGGGTAATATATGTGGTCTTTAATGTGTAATTTCATGAAAAGATTTGGATTGTGATGAATCCATTTCATGTTTCTCTAATGTATTTTTAATAGACAATTCTAGAATAATAATTGTATAATGAATGAAATGATTATTTATATAAATGGGAAATTGTTATTCTTGATCGTGTATGTAGTACGAAAAATTTATTGCCTCTCTTGGTTAAATCCTACTATTATTTTTATTCTTGTGGGTGTAGTGCCCAATGTGGAGATGGGATCTTATTCATTTGTTGCTTGAATAATTAACTATCCATAAAAATGGCTAAGCTTTATATTTTCTTAATTATTTAGATAAATTATGAATATGATCCATGAAATTTTTGGAACTTTTCTAACCTTTGGTTTTTAAATAAATGATACATGCACAAGGATAATATCACTTGTGTATCTAGAATTTAGTTCCATTTGAATCTAGATTATATGAAGATCTGATTTTGAATTCTTGTTAACTTACTTAGAGTATTAATTACATGTGCATATTTTATCTAGATAACATATTGTTTCTTATGCAAAAGGTTGCTTGTAGGAGATACCAAGGAGATACCAATGTCTTTACATATGAACCATGAATTGTTCCCAATGAACGGACCAAAAATTACCGGTTATTAATATTCCATCATTAACTATTTTTACTTATTTTATGCAATGAATAATAATTTGGTTGATATTCATGGAGCTAATCATAATATATATGCTTGCAATCAAAGTGTACAATTGATAGTTGTGATTCAAGCATGTACAATTAATAGTTGTTTATATGATGGAATTGAACAAAATTATTTAAGTTCAAATAACTAAAATCATGGCAATTGGAAATAACGATCATTTGAATTTTAATCACAAACAAGTACTACAGGATTGTGAAGCTTATGCTAAATTAGAGAAATGGTTATTTACAACAAACTGATGAAAATTCATCAAATTGTTGTCTAAAATCATTACTCTAATTTAGCATAAGATTCACAATCCTGAAATCCTTGCTTATGATTAAAAAACAAAAAATCGTTAAATCGCCATTTCCCATGATTTCAGTAGCATCTATAGTTCACCAACTACAAAAGTGTTGTACCTGAACATTGAACATATGAATCATTAGTTAACAATTGAAAGTCTGAGACATTTATATAAGATTCAATTGATCAATTATATAATATTCAAGTTTATTGTACATACAATCTACAACACACTTCCAAACAAACTTGAATTGAATTATCAAACTTGATCTTTTCGATTTAAGCATAGTTATGATGAGATCATATTTTACGAAACATGTCTATATGTAACATACATGTACATAAATTGCATATGGAAGACTGAGAAGTAAAATATTGACGTATATAAATTGCAAAGGGACAAGGGTGATTCAAAGGAAGAACTAGCAAGGAAATATAGAGAAATAAAAGGTTGCATAATCATAATATGTCCCTTCTTAGCAAAGTCAAGAGTGCAAAAATGATGCCTATAGAAGGAAAAATCAAAGATCATATATTAAAAGACAACCAAGAGGGTTGAAACCTGCACTCAAATTTTTTTACATCTACACTCAAAACATTTTACATCTATACTCATATAAAGTTTTACATCTGCACTCATAAATTCAAATATGTACTCAACAATTTTCAATACTTCAAATCTGCACTCAAGGATGAAATCTCGCAGCTCTTAAAACTTGTAACTTTAGATTGCACCTGTCAAAACTTAAGGATAGCATATACTGAAATTCAGTAAAGAAATATTCAGGAGTGCAAACTACAAACACTATATTCTATGAACTAATTTAAAACAACAAATAGTTAATGTCTACTTTACATAAAATTTGCACTCTGGAAATTACGAAAACAAGGTACATCAGCTAAATAGTGTTGTTCTACATCACGTAGTGATCTAAACTATTTCAGTTTGTGAGGACATTCTCCAACAACAATCACATGGACTTTATATTATTCATAAAATAAATTACTTTAAACATTAAAACATGTGTACTAATATCCTTTAAAACCATTTCAAGATTGAACATTAAACTAGATATAAAATTGACTATCATTATGAAAGAAAATTGTAACTTGTACATACAAATTTAATAACACATACAGTTATGAACATCATGCAAAATCATATTATAAGAATTTAGCACACAAAGTATGCTATGTAATTATCCCCAAAAAAAAATTAAATCATTCAAAGAAAATACAAAATATGTAAGTTCAATGTACATGTATATAATCCAAAAATAAAGTTCCTGAATATGTGAGTTCAATGTACATATATAATCCAAAAGTAAAGTTCCTAGATTTCCAAAACAACTACAATATATGCTTCAACATGCAGATATATGCAATATGGTAGCATGGGAAAATAAAATAAAAACAATAAAAACCATTCTCTAAATCAAAGTCCACCACTATCCTCCATTGTGGTCTTCCATTTGTTTCGAAGAGTCCCAACCTGCAACATGTATACAAGCAAATTATAAAAATATAAACTAAATTCAAAAGTTAAAATATTAAACTTATAAAAATAAAATTGAAAAGAATAGTTCAATTATAAACAAAATTACCTTAGTCCCAATTTATATGTCCATCAAAGAACCAATATCCTCACCACCAATGCCCATATTTTCCCATGTTCCCTAAAATTTAAATTTGTTAATAAATAAAACATTGTGCAAGCAAAAAAAACTAAAATTAGGCAATTCACTTAAAACCAAAACACAAAAATTGAAAACATGAGCTCACAAGAGATGGAAAATCATAAAAAAAGTTGGAACCTAAATGTGTTAGGATATTCCTATACTCCATCCTAGTCCCACCAGTACTTTGATCATTTACATTTTCAGTCATGCATGCACTTTTAGGGTTTGCATGCATCATTTAGGGTTTGCATGCATTTGCATGCATTCTAGTCATCAGTCCAGCACCTAGCACTCAGTTAGCCATCCCCTGAGAGCTTCTCTCAGATCAGTTTTAGCCCTCCTAGAGCTTAGTGCGCCCTTCATCCTTGATTTAAGGAAGCCACTCGTCCTTTCTCACCTACAAGTCCAGTTTACTTCAGTTATCCACCAATCTTTCCTTGATTTGAGGCCAGACTGACTCCTCACTGCTGTTATCACTCCGATTGACCTCCGATGATACATGACTAGCTTTTCTGACTCCAGTTAGCTCCTCATGCACCCTCCAATGAGCCTCCTTCATTCAGTTAGTGTCTCCATGTGCCAGTTACATTCAGTTACACCTACCACACTCAGTTAGACTCAGTTTGGCTGACGGTTGACAGTTACTTATGCATTGATGACTCCACCAATGATGAGATAGACTACTAGTTGTGCTCCAATGATACTCTAGTGATATTTTGATCACTCCATGAAGGCTAATTCGAATTGCCACCTTAGGCATTCGAATCCTCATGCATTGTACTACTTATTGTCCATATTGTGATTAATTAATTAGTGTGTGTGAAGTATTTTTGCTTCTATCCGAGTTCTACTGTATTATTATTCTGTTGCTCATTATACTGTATTGACCACTCTTCTTCTATTTTCCTGCCTAATCATAATTACTCTTGTGAGGTATACATCATCTCTTAGATCTATTGTGAGGATTTTCACATGGTATCAGAGCATGTTGAGAGTATTGTTTATCTCCATTCTTGAGAGTTTTTTTAGGTTATTACCAATATTTCGAGTGCAGGAGTTTCTGCATCTTTGCAGCAGTAGTAGTTGCAGATATTCTCTATTGTTTTTGCAGGTCTTCTACAGCTTCCATGTATTCAGAATAAATATATCCTCCTCCATTCAACTATGATCTGTTGATGTATATGTAACTTCGGAATGTATTTCACATACATGTATATTGTATTCCTATAGAGATGGTATTATTCCTCTATAAGGAAGTGTCGTCATTTATATTGTAAGTGTCGTAACTTATACTTGATGGGTTATTAGACCACCTTATTTGGGGTCGGCCCTGTATAAGTCATGTGGGTCAAAGGGTTATTAGACCACCCTATTGGGGGTCGGCCATGTGGGTCAAAGGGTTATTAGACCACCCTATTGGGGGTCGGCCCACTCAGCATTATGTTATGTGGTAAAGTTCGATCCTACATGAGTTAGGTAAAAAGGCAAGTCAAGTCAAGTATAAATAGAGTGCGGGAGGCACTCTATTTGCTCACTCACTTCTCACACATGCACTCAAGGAGGAGTGGCGCACTTATGGAGGAGGAGGATCTACTGCTAGGTTATGGCTATCTCTCTTGGTTGGTTGTATCATTGCTCTATCTATCTCTGAGGAAGTTATTGGGGTTTTTCACCTTTATGGTTTTCCCCAAGTAAATCTTTGTGTCTCTTGTGTGCTTGCATTATTATCTCCATGATTGATATGGTGTAGATATGTTGTACATGTTGTTCTCTCAGTTAAGATCCTAGATCAGATTGAAGTAAATTCTGAAAATTTAACATGGTATCAGAGCTAGCCTGAAAGAAGGCATGATATGGCATGTATGACACTTGTTGCACTTACGATGTAGGGCTTGATATAGCAAAAACCAGTCATCGTAGAACGTTCGCTATAAATCCGTTTTGGCGAATTTTTCGGATCTGAAATTGTTACAGGACGAACATTAAATATCCAGGTACCTTGTGTCCAAAGGACAACCTCTAATTCGTTGTACTTTGTGATTTATGATCTGTACAATATAGGGTTTCTGCCTCTTCCAGATCTGAGTTAAAATCCGGTGACCTTGGGAAAAAGGTCATAACTTGGGCTAGGAAGCTCCAAATGAAATTTCGTAAAAAGTGACAGGTAGTACACAGTCTGTAATATCTCAGAAAACATTTTCAGAGGCCGAAGTTAAACCAGTGAAACGTGGCACGCCGTACAAGTTCGCTCTCCTGTATTATCCCATAAACAGGTCATGTTGCGACATTTGGAATAACTTTCTCTCAGAAAGTCCAATTGAGTTCAGACCTATCAGGATGGAAAGGTAACAGGCCAATATATCTCAGGAAAGTTGTTCAGAGGCCGAAGTTAAAACAGTGACACGTGGCACGCCGTACAAGTTCGCTCTCCTGTTTTATCCCAAAACAGGTCACATTGCGACATTTGGCATAACTCTTTGTCAGAGAATCCAATTGAGGTCAGACCTGTCAGGATGGAAAGGTAACAGGTCAGGCTATCTCAAGAAACTTTTTTGAGACCCTGTGGATCAAAAAGTTTGGAGTTACACCAGAAACAATCAGGTACATATTTCTGTCAAAACAGAATTATTTTTGGTTCCTTCATTCATGGCTTCCGGAATTTAGGGCTTTGGAGAAAGTTGGAATTTTTGTAATTGGAGACCACGGCTGGATGCTACTCATCAAAATAGAAATTTAGAGACCAAGATCAGAATTTTTGGTTGGGCAGAAGGCCGGGCTTGATTATACCCTAGTTCAGGACTTTGATCAGAAAAGTGGAAAATTAGGGCTTCTGTAAAAATGGGAATTTTTGAAATCTGTGACCACGGCTGGAAACTCCTCAGAAAAATAGAAGCTTAGAGATTTGGATCAAACATTTTGATTGGGAAGAAGAGTGGGCTTCATTAAACCCCAGTTCAGGGTCATGTCCAGTGAATCCAAAAGTTTCAAAGGCAAAATTGAGGAGTGAAACTTTGCAGTTTTCAAATTCTGAATATACCAGTTTGATCAGCTCATCAAGGCGCATATTTCTATCCTTTCGGAAGTTTGAAATTCAAAGTTTGAATTTTTGGGGTTTCTCTGACAAACCCATATCCAGCTCAAGGTCCAGTTCTTGCAAATCAAGTGGATTGGGTTAATCCTAGAAGAAGATGGATTGATCATCTGCATGAGTGAAGAAGTTCCTGTTTCAGAGGGAGATGAGGCTAAGGCCTTATATAAGAAGATTACAAGCGATCTCGACAGGTATGACTCATCGAGGTATGTTTCGATATTTGTCCATGATTAAGTCTATGGTATGTTTGTCTTCATGTTATTATGGTTAGTACAATTTTGTTTTTAGATTTGTCGTATCACCTTAACAAAATTATGAATGCATGATAGAAGATATTCATTGGTTAAGGTGTTGACACTTATGATTGTACTAATGCATTATGGTGTTGTATGAAGTTTATGTTGTCTACTAACATGAAAGGTACACCAAGGAAGAAAAATCATGTTCCAGTTCAGGAACATATGATCATGATAACATGAGGACAAAGATTCATCCATTGTCATGGATCTCATAGAAGATCCATTTACGAGGTATGTATAACTTGGTTTTATAATGGCTAACCTATGAGATATATAGGTTACTAGCACAAGTCATTGAAGAAGATCAAGAAGACATCATGTGAGTATGTTAGACATAACTAACTAGCATACTAATCCAGGGACCAAGGATGAATATGAGATTCAAGAACAGGTAATCCAAGAAGCAAAGATCAAGAGGGAGTACACTCCAGTGGTTTATGCAAGGATGCAGATATTCAGAGGGAGTTGACCATCTCTCTACATCCCACAACAGAAAGGTGTAGAAGAAGCTACTTCAGATTAGGACTCCAGCAGCTCCTGCAAGGAAGCGAAGACTCAGAGGGATTCCACCCAACGAACAAACAAAGATAAGTATTTGAATTGTCATTTCTTAAATAATACTGTTCAATAATGTATATACTGATGTTCCTAGAATTAGGTTGTGTATTATGCATATTAGAATAATTGCGTTGATGAACAGTATACTCCTAATATGCGTGGGTAAGTGGCCTATGGCACTGTACAACATTCCATTGCTACTTATCTAGAATGAAACCTCTTTGCTGACATGTTGGGAGTTGTGCACACTCTTAACAATGTTCTGGTAGAGATTGGAAGGCATCTAGAAAGTTACGGAATATGGATAAATGTTGTATTGAAGCATTGGCTAAAATAATTGCATGACTGTATGGCATATTTCTTTATGTGTAAGAATTTGTTCTTAAAACTATGAGATGTTTTCTAATCATGCAATTTAACTTGTTGTGTAGGAAAGATCGTATGCCATCTCCTACAAAAGAAGAACTACAACATTTGTTCCAGCAACAAAGATATATATTGAAAATATTGAAGATATTGAAGTTCCCAGGATCTGGGATGAAGAAATGGAATGCCATGATCCGTCGATCATGAAGAATGATGTTTGGGATGTAGTCCCAAGACCTGAAGGGAAGTTTGTTATGACTTCCATATGGATCTATCAAGATCAAGCATGCTGCAGATGGCAGCATAGAGAAATATGAAAGTGATGAAATAGAAGATACACTAGATGGATTTCAAGACAACTTTCTTGAATAGTTGTATGCGGATAACCTGTTTGTTACATGTGAAGATAGATTGATTGCCGACATGCAGCGGAAGCTTACTGCCGAGTTTGAGATGAAGAACTTGGGGTTGATGCACTATTTGTTTTTGGCATGGAGGTGTGGCAGAGTGATGGAATCTTCCTTGGATAAGGGAAGTATGCAGTAGAGATCCTGAAGAGGTTCGGGATGATGGACTACAAGGCCATGGCCACACCTATGGCATCAAATCTGAATCTTCTATGTGATGCTTCATCTGAGCCAGTTGATGTCTCTATGTATCGTCAGATGATTGGGTCCTTGATGTACCTGACAAACACGAGACCAGACATTTGCTTTGCTGTGAACACATTGAGCCAGTTCCTGACGGATCCGAGGAGTGTTCACCTGGTTGTTGTAAAGCATGTTCTGAGGTACCTGAAGGGTATAGTGGATTATGGGCTCAAGTATGAGGCGAATCAAAAGTTTAACCTGCAGGGTTAGGTTGATTCAGATTGGGTTGGCAGTGCTACAGATAGGAAGAGCACATCTGGGTGTTACTTCAGTATGGGATCAGGTGTGATCTCTTGGTTTAGCAGGAAGCAATCCTGCGTAGCACTGAGTACAGCTGAGGCAGAGTATGTTGCAGCCTGTTCAGCTAGTTGTGAGGCAGTATGGCTACGGAAGCTACTGTCTGAGTTATTTGATCTCCCGTTGGAGGCTACTGGTATCTTCTGTGATAACCAGAGTTGTGTGAAGCTGTCCGAGAACCCAGTGTTTCATGACAGGTCGAAACACATAGAGATCACATATCACTATATCAGGGATATGGTGCAGAGAGGAGCTGTGAAGCTCCTGTATGTTGCGATGGATGAGCAGATTGCAGATGTGCTGACGAAGCCACTAGCCAAGGTGAAGTTCGAGTACTTCAGAGAGAGGTTTGGCGTGCTTCAGATCGAGGATACTTCGAGGAAGAAGTGATGGACACATTTGCTGAAGTCATTCCAAGCATGTTGGAAGGGGGATCCTTCACATGGCTGTGGATGTAAGCGCTGGATGATGAGCATCAGGATGATGTTCTGGTTTCTGCTTAGATATGATCAGTTGGATCATTTTATGTATGTATGTACGCATCATGTTGGATGCTGGATATGATCAGTTGGATCATTTTTATGTATGTATGTACGCATCGTGTTGGATGTTGGATATGATCAGTTGGATCATTTGTATGAATGTATGTACGCATCATGTTGATGCTGGATATGATCAGTTGGATCATGTGTATGTATTTTGTATATGCATCATGTTGGATGCTTGGACCATGTATCTGTATATGTATCAGGTGGATACATTGTATGATCAGGTAGATCATGTATGGTGATATGTATCATGTATTTGTATTTGTATCAGGTGGATACATTGTATGATCAGGAGGATCATGTATGATGATATGTATCAGGTAGATACTTAGTATGCATCAGGTAGATGCATTGATGATCAGGTGGATCAGGTATGATGACATGCAGCAGGATGTTGCAGTGATGGTCAGGATGATCATAGATGACAAGCTTCAGGATGTTGCTCCAGATGACATGCAGCAGGACATTGCAGTGATGATGATCAGGATGATCATGGATACATCAGGATGATGTATGGTGAGTATCAGTTTGATACTCTGTGGCCGTGGATCAGGTTGTGCAGATAAGCATGTAATTTGTGCCCTGGGAGATTTGCAGATGGTCTTTCGAGGTTTTTCCTATGGCATGTAATCTGTGCCCTGGGACATCTGGCAAATGCTCTTTCGAGGTTTTGCTTGGGAGGACATATAATTTGTGCCCTGGGAGATCTGCAGATAGTCTTTCGAGGTTTTGCCTATGGCATGTAATTTGTGCCCTGCGATATCTGGCAGATGCTCTTTCGAGGTTTTGTCCTATGGCATGTAATTTGTGCCCTGGGAGATTTGCAGATGGTCTTTCGAGGTTTTGCCTATGGCACGTAATTTGTGCCCTGGGACATCTGGCAAATGCTATTTCGAGGTTTTGCCATGACCACATGTAATTTGTACCCTGGGAGATCCGATAGGTTGAGTTGTGTGCTCGTAATCAGTCCTGGGATGCTCTTTCGAGGTTTTGTGGTGACCACATGTAATTTGTGCCCTGGGAGATCCGATAGGTTGAGCCTTGTGCTCGTAATCAGTCCTGGGATTCTCTTTCGAGGTTTTGTTGTGAGGTCACATGTAATTTGTGCCCTGGGAGATCCTATAGGTAGAGTCGTGTGCTCGTAACAGCCTGGGATGCTCTTTTGAGGTTTTGTGACGCACGTAATAAGTCCTGAGGATTCCACAGTATGGCCAGTGATGACGAAGACCTGCAGGTGGTGGGCCTACATCCAGTATGAAAAAGGATTGGCTCTGTAGAACTTCCTATGACGAGTAGATTCAGAGATTGATTGAGATAGCAGTAGCAGTGACGATGATGATGACTCGATGACGATTATCCAGTGACGATGATCCAGAGAAGATGACTTGTGCTAGAAGAACTGTGCTGAGAAATACCTTCCTAGTTAAGAGGGAGTGTTGATGTATATGTAACTTCGGAATGTATTTCACATACATGTATATTGTATTCCTATAGAGATGGTATTATTCCTCTATAAGGAAGTGTCGTCATTTATATTGTAAGTGTCGTAACTTATACTTGATGGGTTATTAGACCACCTTATTTGGGGTCGGCCCTGTATAAGTCATGTGGGTCAAAGGGTTATTAGACCACCCTATTGGGGGTCGGCCATGTGGGTCAAAGGGTTATTAGACCACCCTATTGGGGGTCGGCCCACTCAGCATTATGTTATGTGGTAAAGTTCGAGCCTACATGAGTTAGGTAAAAGGGCAAGTCAAGTCAAGTATAAATAGAGTGCGGGAGGCACTCTATTTGCTCACTCACTTCTCACACATGCACTCAAGGAGGAGTGGCGCACTTATGGAGGAGGAGGATCTACTGCTAGGTTATGGCTATCTCTCTTGGTTGGTTGTATCATTGCTCTATCTATCTCTGAGGAAGTTATTGGGGTTTTTCACCTTTATGGTTTTCCCCAAGTAAATCTTTGTGTCTCTTGTGTGCTTGCATTATTGTCTCCATGATTGATATGCTGTAGATATGTTGTACATGTTGTTCTCTCAGTTAAGATCCTAGATCAGATTGAAGTAAATTCTGAAAATTTAACATGATCCTCTTTCTCCATTCAACTATGATGAATGGAAACCAAAGATGATGGCATATTTGAAGAGAAATGGTCTCTTTCATTATTGTTTTGAGAGAGAGTTCAAATCCTCTAAAGAAAAGATTGACTGGTTAAATAATGGTGACAGAGCCATGATGCTTGCTATGTCTCGATGCTTGGTACATCAATTCATTTATGATGTTGAATCTCCAAAAGAGTTATGGGCCTACCTGGATGAAAGATTTGGCAGACAGAATGAAGGGATTGGTCCAAACCCCTTCGAGAGAAAGCCCATTGATGCATTCGCTCCCCTTGATGGTCTCTCAGATCATGAACCAGTATCATCTCATATTGAAGTTGTCCACAAAGAACTTGCAGATTCTACACTCATGCTCCAACTTTCTTCTCTTTCTGTGCCAGCTCACACTCTAGATATTGCAGAAGGTCCTCAATCCTCTCTTGCACCATAGTTTGTTGGTTTGCATCATGACCACATGATTATTTCAAATGAAAAATAAGCTATTGGAGGTAATGCATTCACCCTCCTCAAGCAATCACCTCTTATTTACTACTATATGATCATTATTCCATGATTTCAGAAGTTTATTGAAGAATATGGCCATTGCCATTCGCTTGGGATAATTTATCATGCACATCATGGTTTTGATCTCACCCCTGCTGGTTTAAAGGAGATCTCAAGAAACCATGACCATTCGCTTGGGATAATTTCTCATGCATTTATTGGTTTTGATCTCACCTCTTATGGTTCAAAGGAGATCTGAAGAAACCATGATTCAAGTCTTGGATCTAATTTGGATCCTAAGAAAACACTACTTGAGATAATTTCTCATGCATATGATAGTTTTGATCTCACCCCTATTGGTTCAAACGAGATCTCAAGAAACTATTCTTCAAGTCTTAAATCTGATTTGGATTTCAAGCAATCGTTATTATTTGATGGTTCTTTTTGGCATAATCTCACCCATGATGGTTCGAAGGAGAAGACAAAAGACTATCTGCATATTCATGTTTTTTATCCTACCTCAACTGATTCGAATCACAAGTTCAAGGATCATCCTCATACCTTTGGATTTGTTCTCATCACATTCGATCTGAAGAGCAAATACAAGCACATGCTTTTTGAGCATGATCCACTTCTTCCCAAGAAGAAGATACCTCCAGACATATGACCAAGCATCACACCTACTTGAGTATGGAGCATTTTTTTTATGTATGCCTTACAGTTTGTTTTAAGGGGAGTATTTTTCCCATGAAATTTTCCCCACTTCCTTGGTTTATTGACTATTATTATTCATTGTATTGGGTGACCTTTGGTCTTAGTTACCAGGGCCCAGGATAGATTAAGGGGGGCTGTTAGGATATTCCTATACTCCATCCTAGTCCCACCAGTATTTTGATTATTTATATTTTCAGCAATGCATGCACTTTTAGGGTTTGCATGCATTCCAGTCATCAGTCCAGCACCTAGCCCTCAGTTAGCCAGCCCCCGAGAGCTTCTATCAGGTCATTTTTATCCCTCCTAGAGCTTAGTGCACCCTTCCTCCTTGATTTAAGGAAGCCACTAGTCCTTTCTCACCTACCAGTCCATTTTACTTCAGTTATCCACCAGTCTTTCCTTGATTTGAGGCCAGATTGACTCCTCACTACTGTTATCACTCCGATTGACCTCCGATGAGACATGACTACCTATTATGACTCTAGTTAGCTCCTCATGCACCCTCCACTAAACCTCCTTCATTCAGTTAGTGTCTCCATGTGCCAGTTACATTCAGTTACACCTACCACACTTAGTTTGACTTAGTTTGATTGACGGTTGACAGTTACTTGTGCAATGATGACTCCACCGATGATGAGATAGACTACTAGTTGTGATCCGATGACACTCCAGTGATCTTTTGATCACTCCATGAAGGCTAATTCGAATTGCCACCTTAGGCATTCAAATCCTCATGCATTGTACTACTTATTGTCCATATTGTGATTAATTAATTAGTGTGTGTGAAGTATTTTATCTTCTATCCGAGTTCTACTGTATTATTATTTTGTTGCTCATTATACTGTATTGACCACTCTTCTTCTATTTTTCTGCTTAATCATAATTACTCTTGTGAGGTATACATCATCTCTTAGATCGGCTGTGAGGATTTTCACAAAATGAACATGCATCGATAAGTCACATTAACAATAAGATACATAGATTACTTAAAATTCAAAAAAAGCATACAATATCTTTCAAACATAACTATAAATATGTAAATAATAAATATACATCTCTAAGATGCTCTTCTACATTTTCACTAGTGGAGAGCCGAAAATCATGTTCATTCAACATTCTAGAAAACTGCAATCAATAAACATTTACGTAATGTATTTTTTAATATATATCAAAAAATACATAATGTCATAGATATAATGTAACAAAAAGTTCAATTCAAAATGAATAAAACAATTAAATAGATTGTGTGTACATAACCAACATACCTCTCCTATACTCTATGTGGCATCGGATAGGACATCCAAAGATGTATCACGACAGACCTTAGCATAAGCCCGAAGAAATTCAATGCTCATTGCATCTACCTCATCATTCGTTTTGTAAACAAACTTTTGATGAATAGTGGCTTGAGCCCTCTCTCAAACCAATCCCACATCAACTCTTACAAATTCCGATGTTAAACATTCAGCAACCGAATCCTTTGCAGTTGTCCCAAGTTGGGATGTGGGCTCTATCTCTAATTTTAAAGCCACAAGTCTGGCTAGGCGAGATATATGGGGTGGAGGTAGAAGAGTTGTGGGATCTCTAAGAGCACCTTTTTTATCATATATTCGCCCCTTTACAACTCCATAAAAGATAGAATGGATATCGGTATAGTCTGGCTTCATATTTTAAAAAAACTCTGCATAAAAAATCTAGCAAAATAATTAGGAACCTCATCATTGCATGGCAACCTACCATAGGCTGCAAGGAACCAATCATATAATAGATGTGCAAGTTCAGGGTGCTTGAAATATTACAGTTTCAACATTTTTCGCTTTAGGCCTTCTTTGAAGTTAAAGATTGAAATGGATTGTTCTTTGGTCACTCTCTCCTTCACAACAACCCACTTGTCCAGACCCATCACTTGTGCCCTTCTCTTTCGCATCAAGTAAACAGAACCATCTGTAGTTGGTCTGAGACCCTCATACACCTCAATGAATTTTCACAATGACTACAAAATAATATCTAGACTTTGTTTGCTCTTTGGAGGGAGAACCAAACTAGAAAGATCATTTTGCAACTTGTCATAGAGAGATCTATAGCTTTCAAGGGTCATTGTTTGAACACCACTTTCCCATGGAAGCTCCTCGGGTATATCATATGGATAAGTTGTTATGGGTGTACAACCCACATCTAGTTCAACATATCCCTCCTTGCTCAACCTTCATCCCTCTGTGTAGAATTAGGATCCTCTTCTGAACCTTGTTCTACACCCACATCTAGTTCAACATATGTCCTCCTTCCTTGACCTTCATCCCTCTGTGTATAATTACAATCCTCTTCTAAACCTTGCTCTGCTTCAAGGACAAACACATTGTGTGCAAGCATGTACACAATTTTTGAACACGCATAAAATTACAATTTATACATGTATTAAAACATAAATGTTCATACCAACAGAAGGTCGAGATCGACGTTCTCCCATAGAAGATACAAGGGAATCATTTGTACCCCTTTGGCCTAACTGGTGATCAGATGAATGTGAACTATACAACAATCTTGAATCCCGAGGTGAAGCTTACAACCTTTGATTATCAGTCGAGACACCAATTCCTGATGACCCTAATGACCTCCTACGCTTTTTCCTCAAGGACCCCTCTCTTTCCATTTGATAATATGTCTATATTTACACAACTATCAACTCATAACATATTCAAATTTTACATGTTTTGATATTTAAACATTCCAAACATTTAACCTAATCTCCCAAAGAAATATGTTATGTTATATAAGGCAAGATAAATATTGTGAGTAAGTGTTGTTATGATTTACTTATGAAACAACTTTACTTATGAATGTGTGTTCAATGATGATTATTAATAGATTATTGCAAAAAAAAAATATCTACTTTCAATGGTTCTTTAATTTTCATTAGTATTGATTTATAAAACTATCTAGTAAATCAAGAAGATTGAGACGGAAATGGTGCATCTATGATAACTACTAATGAAGTTTTGAAAAGGTGTTCTATGCACTATAAGCATGAAATCTATTATTGTTTACTCCCTTTTCTAATAATTAAGTCCATAAGTCCAACATGTCATTTCTCGATGACCTACTCGAAGGTAGAAGATACTTGGTACATCTGTGCTAACTGTTGGGCCCTGAAAATGCCCCTTTCTTACCACACTTATTATATCATTTTTCCCTATTATACCCTACTTTCACAAACCATATACATGCCTTTATTCCATATCAATCAGCAATCCTGACAAGGTATAATTCATTACTGTTTCATTTATTTAATGCCTAAGATTGTTATGGTTATGAATTCTAGCCTTTGATTTATGCTAACTTGTGTTGATTTCATTAAGTCAAGATCAAAACATAGGTGTATCAGTTGCAATTCTTTGGGAAAGAACCATACATGGTTCCGGCTGTTACTCTTCAGATTTAATTCCTCATCTTAAAAGGAATAGCGCATCTTTCCACATGGAGTTGTAACAGGACTTCGTTGAAATAGAGCATTGCTGCAACAGACAGGATGCCTCCCAATTAGTTAATCTGTTGATCCATTGACAGCCAGAGTAACAACATCCTTCATGTCCAATGGCCCCATTCAATACGGTTGTAATAGTTCGGTTGTAACTCCGCAACATGAAGATCAGAGATCTTCATTGCTGTGCAAAATTAGTGGATCACGAATTGTATTTTTGATGTATAAATATGGGAAGGATTTTAGAGTCTGGGGTTGGTCAATTATCATTTTGTATGGGATATAACAGAGAGCTGAGACTGTGGATTACCATCTTTAATAAAGAGTAGAGTTCTTCATATTTCTGTGTCTTAATTTGTGGTAGTTCACAATGTCTCTGTTAGAAGGCCAGGGCCCGCCTTCTCATAAAGATTGCCAAGTTAAGTAGGTAGTTTAATTTATTTCTTGTTGTGTGGTGTGGAATTGCATTAGGCGTATTACTGTTAGCTGCGATAGAGAGTTTATGATTGCATTCTTTCCTGGTAAATTATCATTGTATCCTTAATAGCTGCAACTGTGTGGTGTGACAGTCGACTGTGTAGGTTACTTTAATTGATGCATGGTGTGTTAGAATTAGCTGTTACAGCCAAGCTCAGCTTCAATTCCTTTCAGTCATTTATGCTTTCTAGGATTTCCAATATTAATTAAATTAGAGTTCAAACTTATTTCTAATTCTGGTTGTTGTTGTATCTTTCTTGAATTCATTATATTAGGTAGATTATGATTGAGTTACAGTAACTGCTAGATGAATTAGTTTGATAGAGATTGAATACTATAGTTTGATAATTATAGGATTTAACTTCTTGCAATAGTAATCTAGTTCATTTTTTTTCTTAGATTAGTAACTGCTAGGTTGATTTCCGTAGGAAGGTAATTGTAATTTGAATTCCTAGATGTATAAGTTAGATTAGTTTTATTTATGGAATGAGTTTGGTTGAGCAGATAGGTAGGATAGTTTATCTCCATTTTACTCAATCAGCTACTTTAAATGTTTATGCATAGATTGTGCGTATTGCCATTGAAATAAAAGACTTCCCTGGGTTGACAATTTATATTGAGCATCCTATGTGTTGGCTGTAATTAATTAGCATATAGGGTGACCAACATAGCATATAGGGTGACCAACATTTTGGAACCGTTGTTGGGGATGGTAATTTATAGGCATAGATAGTAGTTGATTTCTTTAATTTCATTTTGGTTTAATCATTTATAGCATGCATGAATACAAGAAAAACAAATCGGGAACCCCCTTTGAACACTTACATTGCAGGTGGAAGAGGTCGAGTCGTAACACAGGTATGGGAAGAAAAACATTTATCGATGATATAATTGCTAAAGCTAATTCTTCTACCAGACCACCATGGACATCTACAGAAAGAAGAAATTATCTTCCTCCCAATTTTGAGAATTCGCCATCAACTATGGAGAACGCAACGGGACCATCTACTCCCAGTGCAGAAAAGAAACCTCATGAAGATAAGGGAAGCGTTGTGGGTGCATCGGATAGAGAGGATATTTATCATATTAACAGGACTAGAGTTACTAAGGAAGTGTGTTTGGAGACTCACCGATAAGCAGAGGAAGAGAGAAGGAGAGAGGAAGAAAGGAGGGAAGAAGAAGAAGCAAAAGAAGAGGAAGAACGAATAAAGAAATCCATTGAATTTTGGAACAACATGGCTAATCGAGAACATGAAGGAGAGAATGAACACCAGGAGAAATGTGAAGAGGAAGTGGAAGATAATCATCCTGGTGACACTGTGGTCACACTTGAATTTCCTATCCTCCAGAAACCTAGGGAAGCTCCTATGAAAAATATCTCACCATCAGTTATCCCAAATTTTCATGGTAAATCTTCTTAACATCCTGATGAATTTCTTTTCAAGTTTGGCATCTTTTGTTGCAGTTACGACTATACCTCTAGTGCTCAGAAGCTGAAACTATTCCCAGCCACCTTGAAAGGAAATGCTCTACGCCGGTTCATGAGTCTAGGTCATGAGACCATTTCTACTTGGGATTAAATGAAACAAACCTTTCTTTCTAAGTATCAAGAATATTGTAGAACCAGAGATAGAAAGGAAGAGTTGTTTAAAATGGTTCAAAAGGAAGAAGAGAGTTGGAAGATTTTATGGAAAGATTGTTGTATAATTTACAAAGGTCTGGCCACACTACGATTGGAAAATATGTACTCAAGATTATCTTGCTACGAGGAATTAGAGAAGATTGCCTTGATATGTTGAATTTCTTAGGAAAAGGGGATATCTCGTAGGAACCTTTTGAGAACATCATTGACTTATGCCGAAGGTACTCAACTGGATCCTCTTGAACTAACAAACGGGACAAGGATCGAGATCAGGATTTCTTCACTAGGAAACAGAAGTTAGCTAGTGGAGGAGCCACTCAAGTAGAAATAGGAAACTTACTGTAGAATTTTAAAACAGATATGATGAGCTCCATTTCCTCAGAGTTAGATATTTTGACACAAAAACAAAGGCAAGCAGTAGAAGATCTTACACTTGGTGTATTCTATCCTAAATGTAGGGAAAAACACCCACTAAAAGAATTCCCATTGGACAAGGCAGAGATATGTAGGATATGTGAATTGGACCATGATACCAAGGAATGTCCTTCATTACCCAAAGTCAAAGCAGTCCTACAGGCATCCACTTCAGATGTGGAACAAGCTTACTTTATTGCACAGAAGAAACCTTGGCATCCTCGCAATCAAGGTATGAATCCAGATCCATCAATTTTCTTGTATAATATGAATAATATGAATACACAATTCCCTTCACATTATTCTAACAACTAGTGGCATCCATCTTAGAACCCAATGCAAAATCCTAACTCTTGGACACCATGGTCACAACAGTCGAACCATCAAGCTCCCTGGAATTCCAACTGGAGAAATTCTTACCAAGGAATAACTTTCCTCATCACCAAACTCAATATCAACAGTACCCTCCTCAATAGTATCCTCACCAACAATATCAGTAGCCACAGCTTCAATTCCAAAACAATGTTGCACCTATGAATGTGCCACTTCGACCACAACTACCTACACAACCTAACCCAAACCCAAATAATAAAGCAGGTCATCACTTTGAGACTACCAACATGCCTGTGTATTCCATCTCCCAAATTCCCTGCAATGACATACAATTACGATCAAGGAGGGTAGTGGAACTTGTCATCACTGAGGATGTCCCATCCCCAGTGACTGAAACTGGAGTGAATCAGCACTTTGAGAATATGGCTAACTCAGCAATCCCCATCATTGAGGATGCTGGCATTCCTACCGAAACAGTAGTTGAAACTCAGGAAGTAATGCACGATGAAGCACATCCTACATAATCGATAAGAGAACCACCATATCCTGAACGATTAGCTCTGTAGAAAATAGTGGAACAACCTCGATTCAATCTCCTAGGAGAATTGAAGAATTTGTATGTCAAAATCCCACTATTACAATCCCTCCATGATGTGCCCATTTATGCTAAGACTGTTAGAGATTTATGTGTCAAGAAACCAGGAAGAAAGCCTAGGGATCCTCCCACTGTCCATGTATTTGGAAATATTTCTGAATTAATAATGGGGAAGACTCCAGTGGAAAAATACGATGACCCTGTAAATCCTACTATTACAGTTCACATAGGAAACACACAAATCCCCAACATATTGGTAGACTTAGGCATGGCTATTAATGTTATGACCATAGAAACTGTGAAGAAACTTGGACTCACTAATCTTTGGCCAACCCCTACCATTTTAGAACTTGTTGACTCGTGGAAATACCCTACGAACTTCTTGGTGCTACAGCCGAAGTCTCAGTTGGGGGGACACTTGCTGATCCTAGGAAGACCTTGGTTAGCCACAGCGGATGCCTATATTAGCTGTCATTCGAGATCCATGACTTTCTCAGATGGGACTGAAATCAAAATTCTGACTCTATACTCTCCAGCCCGACCAAGCACAGAAGCTGAAACTCTACTTTGGGTGGATTTGGAGGAGGAGGAAGGCGTTTAGCGATTATTAACAATAAGAAGATTCTTAACTTTTAAGGATGAAACAAAAGACGATGCCATTAACAGTTTCATCAGTGAGCCCATGTCCGTCAATAAACATGTTTACCAGATTCTTGACAGCACATTAGATGAGAAAGAACAAGAAAATATTACGAAAGAAACTCTAGTCAGTGATGCCAGTATAATTCCAGTACTTAAAAATTTGAAAAGTGTCCCAGTAGAAATTGAGCCATGGAAAACATTGAAATCAATCCAAACCTTGTTCCCAATGAGCTAGAATAGCTGATCACTCTGTTGAAACAACATAAAGGAGCTTTCGCTTGGGAGTACACAAACATGAAGGGTATTCCTTCTAATCTGTGTACCCATCACATTTATATTAAGAGCAACTCCAGGCTAGTGTGTCAACTACAACGAAGGATGAACCCGAACCTAAGGGATGTAGTGAAAGAGGAAATCCAAAAACTTTTGGAAGCGGGGTTTATATACCCAATTTCAGATAGCGAGTGGGTCTCTCCACTAGTAATTGTGCCAAAAAACAATGGGAAATGGAGGGTCTGCATGGATTACAGAGAATTGAACAAAGCAATGCATAAAGACCACTTTACCCTACCTTTTATTGATCAGGTCCTTAATACCTTGTCTGGGAAGAAGTATTTTCCCTTTCTGGATGGATGTAGTGGCTATAACCAAATCCAAATTGCTCTAGAAGACCAAGAGAAAACCACTTTCACCTGTCCCTGGGGCACCTTTGCATACAGGGTACTTCCTTTTGGGTTGTGCAATGCACTAGCCACATTTCAAAGAGAAGTGATTGGAATCTTTTTAGAGATGGTAAATGACTAGATGGAAATGTTTATGGATGACTTCACTCCATATGGTAGTAGTTATGAAGAAGCATTGAAAAATTTAGAAAAGGTTTTAAAACGCTATGAAAAAATCCAACTATCTTTAAGCACTGGAAAGTGCCATATGATGATGAGCGAGGGCATAGTTCTGGTGCACTTCATCTCTTCTGATGGTATCCAGGTAGACCCATCCAAAATCAATGTAATTGAAAATATACCAACTCTTGGAACACAAAAAGATGTACGTAGCTTCTTAGGGCATGCTATCTATTACAGAAGGTTCATAGAAATTTTTTCCAAACTAGCTTCTCCTATGTTCACTTTGTTGATGAAGGATGCACAGTTTGTTTGGAATGATGCATGCCAAACAATGTTTACTAAACTTAAGAAAAGGATGTCTACAACACCCATCTTACGAGGGCCCAATTGGGCTCTGCCTTTTCATATCTTTTCATATGCTTCAGACACTTCCATTGGAGCATTTTTAGGACAACAGGAAGGTAATGCCCCATATGCAATTTATTACATTAGTAAGAACTTATCCCCTGTTGAGCTAAACTATACTGTCATAGAGAAAGAATTCCTTGCCATAGTTTATGCCATCAACAAATTTAGACATTACTAGATACTCCACTTTTGTGCACACTGATCATTCTTCCGTCAAATATTTAATGAATAAACCAATCACGAATGCTAGAGTTACTAGATGGATGCTACTGTTACAAGAATTTGACATCACAATTATTGATAGGCCAGGGAAGGAAAACGTTGTTGCAGATTTTTTATCTCAACTTACTAATAGTGATGACAATCTACCAGTCGAAGAATCCTTCCCTGATGAACATTTGTTTGCAGTATCAACTCATTCCCCATGGTATGCAGATATTGCTAACTTTTTGGCTACAGGTAAGCTTCCAATACATCTATCGAAGAGAGAAAAAAGAAAGATCATACAACATAGTGCTAGGTATTGTTGGATTGATGGACATCTTTTCTACACAGGGCTTTACTTAGAAATCAGAAGATGTGTAAGAGAAGATGAAATCTTCAGTATCTTGAAAGCTTTCCATGATGAGCCCTATGGGGGACAGTTTGGTGACAAAAGGACAGGTCATAAGGTTTTAAGGATGGGTTATTTCTGTCCTACATTGTTCAGGGATGTGAAGAAGTATGTTTAGGCATGTGATAGCTACCAGAGGATGGGCCGGACCAACAGATTAGATGAAATGCCCCTTCAGCCACAACTCGTGGTTGAACCATTTGACAGATGGTCTCTGGATTTCATAGGGCCTATCAACCCTCCCTCGAAATAGAAAGTTCACATCTTGGTTTGCACAGATTACATGACCAAATGGGTGGAAGTTGTAGCCTTGGTCAAAGATAATGATTAGGCGGTAATTGATTTCCTGTATGAAGAGATTTTTACTCGGTTTGGAGTACCTAAGGAAATCGTTACAGATGGTGGACCAAAGTTTGTGTCTCACAAATTGGAAGCGTTGTTATAGAAGTTTCACATTCAGCACAAAATAACCTCGCCATATCATCCATAGGCCAATGGCCAAGTGGATAGTACAAATAAGGTCATCGAGGCTATTTTGACAAAAACAGTGAAAATCCATCGTAGAGATTGGGATGAGAGACTTCCAGAAGCACTATGGGCCTATCGCACTACTTGGCGCAACAAAACTGGTTTTTCCCCAAATGAATTGGTGTATGGAAAAAATATTGTTTTCCCAGTTGAATTTGAAATCATAACTTTAAAGACAATTGTAGAAGCAAATCTTGATTTATCAGAAGCACAGAGGAACCGAATGAATCAGCTTAATGAATTGGATGAGAAGCGCACAGCCGCAGTGCATCATACAGCTTTAATCCAATAGCAGGGCTCTAAATGGAATGATAGATTTATAAAGAAGAAATTCTTCCGAGAAGGAGACTGGGATCTGTTATATTATTCATGGTTTAAAATGGATTTCAAAGGAAAATTGCATACTCATTGGTTGGGACCTTATCAAATAGATCGAGTATTTGATAATGGAACAGTTCGGTTGATCACCATTGATGAAAAAAAGACACCATTATTTGCAAATGGTCATCGGCTGCGACTATATCACAAACCGATCTCAAAGAATGCCTTCATTTCACATGTTGCAACTGATCCAGATTGTCAGTTAACGCCAGGGAAGGGATTTTTCTCAACCCCTATGAAATTTTAAGAACTGCAATTTCCACACATAATTTGTTTTCTTTCTATTATTTTATTTATTTTTCTTTTATGCTTGATCGGGTTTGTTTTGAAGAACTGTGTACAGGAATTGATTTGAGGAGCAACGATCATGATTGGTCCAAACGATTGCAAGAACCTTATCTTGCTTTCCTAATCAAATAATCTCTTTGGAAAAGATGGATGATTCGTCAACTTTCAGCAGCCAATTGAAAATCCACCTCTTGCTCCATTTTTCCAACAGCTGCGACTCCATTACTATTTCCCTTCTACCAATTTTCGCAGCTATAACTCTGCTATTTCCATTCATTTCACATTTTTCCAACAGCTGCGACTCCACTACTTATGCCCTTCTACCAATTTTCACAGCTGTAACTCGGCTATTTCCATTCATTTTTCCTTTTTTAGCAGCTGCGACTCCACTACTTTTGACCATTCTTCCAATTTTCATAGTTGTAACTCTGCTATTTCCATTTATTTCACCTTTCTCCAACAGCTGCGACTCCCCTGGATTTTCCCATTCTACCAAGTTTCGCAAATGTGACTCTACTATTTTTCATTCACTTCACCTTTTTCAGCAGCTGCGACTTGGCTATTTTCATTCATTCTGCCAATTTTTGCAGCTGTGACTCCGCCATATTTTGCCGGACTCTGCGAGTTCCTACAAATGCAACTTATCTTTTCCATCTCATGTTAAGCTTGCTCTATAATCACCATGTACTCTTATTGATTAACATCAACTGTCCAATCGACGATATCCAGCTCATGGAGGCACATGCGTATTTTACCAGTGATGCGACTGTGAAATATAATACTGTGGTAGAATGACGGCTTGAGCAGTAATCTTGAAGGTACGGGTTCTAACTATAATCATGATTAGGCATCTATTGACATCGCAAGCAATAATGGTTATATTTTTCATTCATCCCTGTCATCTATCTGCAGCTAATCAATTGAACCAAAACCATGTTTAAGTTGTTACCCGTACTTATGATTATGACTGTCATTCTACCCGACTTGTGCGATAATCCTACCATGGATTTTATTCCAAAACTAAATATGCCACCTTTCCAAAAATGCTCAATTCAAACTTTGACTATCCATCAACCATGTCTACATGCAGTCAGTTCGACGTTTGAAACTATACCTGGTGCATTTGCTAAAATATTTCATAGAAGTTCAGTGGTATGGGTATCCCTATGAGATATGAGCCTTTAACAATAGAATCTATGTATAAGAACAGAGAAGTATTTGTTATCTTTCAAGAAGCAGGGTGGATAGATTATTTCCAATGCTTGAATGGTTTTCATGAAGAAACAACCCTTGAATTTGCTCAAAATATAACGAGCACCTACTCAGATGTTCGAGGTATAAGGATAGATGTTTCAGAGGCAATCCTAGAGGAGGTAACGGTATTTCCCAGAACCAGGCAGCACTGGTTTAGCCGGAAATGCCATCATCCTACTGCAACTGAAGATTTTCTGGAAGTCGGAAAAACTGTTAGACCACGGGGCAGAGGAACAGTGTTGACGACCCTTCCAAGTCCTTGGGACCAAGTTGCACTCTTTCTGAAGAATTACATCACATGCGAAGCGAGGTATAGTGTTGTTTACATTAACGAATTTTTCCTCCTATCACATCTACATTATCTTTGGCTATGAAATATGCCATACTATCTTTTTAAATCTCTACAACTCATGGCTTACTATGCTAGAGGTGCTCGACACCCCTTATCATCCCTCACAAATCTTGGGCTAATTAAACTATTAGGCTTGCGGGCCCTTGCACAACACAATTTGACATGGGAACAATTTATAGTTCGTCTAGAAGTACCCTGTGAATTTCCTTTAAAAATAGTGGATGAGGACTGGGCTTCCTCAAACTCAGTTGGGGGGAGGGTTGGAACACCAAAAGTTCAATTTGGGGATGAAGAGGAGATAGATATAGAGAAGGTTGAAACTGGAGTAGGTGATGAGTCAAGTTTTCAGGTATTTGATAACCTTTTTTCCAGTAGCCAAACTCAAGCAATGGTGATGAAACATACTCATTTGTGGGGGAAAATGTTTAACTTTAATTATTTAATGGAATTGTTTTATGATTATTCTTGGATGTTAGAATGCGTATCAAATAAACTAATTATATGGAAACCAAGCGTGATTGAGCAGGTTCAGGGTCATTCAAGGATGGACGTCTAGAAGACTAAAGGATCACCAAGCTTGGTGCCCTATTTCCTAATTTATAGAGGACGCACTCCCACTTTCAAGAAGAATCGGAATTTTGACAATCAGTTAGGATCAGCATTAAATCGTATAAATATGGACCTCTCGGGTAGCGAGAAGCCCCTACTGTTTTTTTTAGAAAAACATTGTTTTAACGTTTTCTGCCCTATCGATACCGCGAAGTACAGACCTTTGTTTTGACATGGATTCTATATTTTAATTAAGAGATTGATGATTAATTCCAGCCAGTGTTTCTAAGTTTTTATTCTCTCCTGAGTACGGGTTGGGGAGGGCCCCTCCAACACGTAGGTCAGGAGATTCCTATTTGCAGGTATTTTTCCAATCATGCGTTTTACATTGATGAACAGTTATATTGCATGTGGAAGCGCTTGAATGATTCATTACTTCTGTAGTAGTTTATAATACATTTTGTAGTATAGCAAAACAATTTCAGTAGTCATGTAGGTTCTTTCTTTCAACGCATATTTGAATCAACGATTGCATGTGTATCGGCTTTGCTTTCAATACCATGGTTTATATCTGAGGTCTTTGACTATTTCTCATCGTGATCAATTTCTTTAGTAGTAGATGAATAGATTGAAACGACTGCACTTCAATTTTAGTCTTGGGATTTAAAATGGTTTAGATCAGAATTCTAGTTTTAGGCATAAAATAACTACAAACCTTGTTTTCCCCAATCTTAGAATAAATCTGTTATGGCATGTTCATTTTTAGATTTATTATTCTGCATTAAGTAATTTTATAAGATCGTTCCCTTTACTCTCAGCATTTTAATTATTTAAGATAGATTTATTGCTTTATTTCTTAGAACAGATTTACTGTTTTTGGTATCTTTATTTCTTAGAACAGGTTTACTGCTTTTCGCACTTTAATTCTTTTAATTAGATTTATTGCTTTCCCGTATTTCATTCCATAGCATAACCAGTTTTCATATTTAGTAGACAATCTTTAGAACATCGATACCGACATCCAATTGTGACAAAGATTATCCTATAAGAGCATATATAGTGCATGCATCTCTAAAGTTTGTACGTTCCTCGGGTTGACATTTAAAGTAGGCTCTTGGTATAGTTTCCCTCATTAGGCATCCATATTGGGATCTCACCACTTTTTGGCGCCACTTACGGGGAGGTGCTAAATATTTTAGGAGACATCACCTAAAAAAAACGACAAAAAGAAAACAAAAATTACATAAAACAAAAACATAAATAATTTTTTACCAATGAATGCCTCGTCGACAAAGGGATAGGTTTGGCTGCTTTCTGCCCAAGCATTCCATGAGCAACAACGGTAATAACAGTTCTAACCATTCTTAGTTTGAATTTCTACACTCTAAAAATGAAACTGACTCCACATACGATCCAAAAAGAAGCAACTTCACTACCAATTCCAGCTCAAACACCTCAATGGAAAATGAAGAGGAAGAACCTAGGCAGCTTTTCACTTTTCCCATTAGTGTACCTCTCGGAGATGCCAGAATGAAGAACATCAATCCTAATAATCTCCGAAAATTTCATGGGTTGACTTCAAAATATCCTGACACATTCCTGTTTGAATTTGAGGTAGTTTGCAGATCATTTGATTACACTACTGATGCACAAAAGCTTAGGCTTTTTCCTTCCACACTAAAAGACCTATCACTTCAGTGGTTCATGAGCCTTGAAGGAAATAGTATCTTTAGCTAGGATCAAATGAAACAGTCATTCTTAGAAAAATATAGGGACTACTGCAAGGCCAAAGATACTAGGGATGAAATCTTTAGGATGCAACAAGGAGATAGAGAGCCATTAGAAGATTATGCCCAAAGATTTCAACTCAGCTACAAACGAGCCAGGCATTGCACATTGGATCCTGAATCACTAAAGCTTGTCCTTCTCAAAGGTGTAAAAGAGGAGAATGTTGAAGTCTTAAATCTCCTTGGAGATGGAGATATATTCCAAAAATCTTTTGACCAGATCCTGTAAATCTTCAAAAACTACTCAAGATCTAGGAAAACTAAGAATGGGACGAGGGATACACATACAACCACTAGTGGATCATCATCCTCAACACCAACACTTACAAAATCTGATTTAGGAAACCTACTGGATGACATGAAAATTGAAATACTACAATCCCTAGCCATGCAACTTGATGCTCTTCAAATCAAAAAGAAACAGGATGAAATTAACCAAGCCTTGGAAGTATTTTGTCCTAGTTGTAGAAAGAAGCATGAGAAGGGATAGTGCACCTTGAACACAATAGAAGTATGTGGTCTCTGCACCGATGACCATTCCACTGATAAATGTCCCCTCTTACCCTCATGTAAGGCATCTATTCAAGACCCAGCAGCTGAAGGAACTCTAGAACAACTCTGTTTTATAAATTAGAGGAGGAATAATTTTGTTAGGCCATATCAGCAGAGCAATCAAACTTGCTATAATCAAGGGCAGCCAAATTGGAACTCTGCACCGACTCCATGGAAAGCATAGCCAAATCAAAACCAATGGCAACAAAACCAGCAAGCATATCAACCATCCTATCAACAGCCATATTATCCACCGTCTTATCCTCAATACCCCCCACCTTTTACATCCACCACAAATTATGCAAAACAGTACCCCCATCCATCAAATTGGAGGGTGCCATTACAACATCCACTCATTATGCCACCCCCACACCCTCAACCACCCCCCAGACCTCTACCTATTCCATCCCAACCAATTCCAAATCCTAATAATAACAGACCCCCACAACAGCAACAGGCTTATAACACTGATATCACACAATTCCCAACTTATGTTGTAGACACCATAGAAATAAATGAAATAAACCTACGATCTAGAAAAACGTTGCAGAATACATCCCCACACAACATCCAACAAACTGTACCTGAAGCTCAAGACCACACATCAGAACCCTATGTTTAGCATCCTGATGAACTAGAACCTCCTAAGGACGAAACCCAACCACTTCCATGCAACAAAAATCCCCCATTTCCATAAAAAATTGTCTGGAATACAAAAGAAGAGGAAGAGAATACAATCTTAAATGAATTCAAACACCTAAACATCCAAATCCCTATTTTACAAGCCATAAGGGATGTGCCCATCTGCAACAAATTCATTAGAGAAAATTTCCTAAAGAAGCCAGGAAGGAGGAAGTGTGACCCACCAACTATTAATCTAGTAGGACAATTGGCCGATTTGATGCTAGGTGTCATAATAAATCCTAAATATCTTGATCCTAGTACTCCTGTAGTAAACGTCACCATAAATAACAAGCAAATAAATAAAATCTTAATCGATTTAGGAGCTGCGATCAATGCCATGACTAAAGAAACCATGTTATACCTAGGACTCCAATCAATGGTAAGACCAACCACAAAAATACTCCAACTAGCAGACACGTCCGCTGTGAAGCCCGAAGGAATGCTAGAAGACATTATGATCAATATCGAGTCCTGGGAATACCCAGCTGATTTTATAATAATCAAAATCAAAATCAAACTTAGTGGCTATCCAATTATCATGGGCAGACCTTGGTTAGCAACTGCGGATGCTTACATAGGTTGCTAATCAGGAAACATGACAATCACCAGTGGACATACCAGGAAGAAAATCACAATCTACCCACCAGCAATGAAATCTTCAGAGTTAGAATATCAAAATTGGACTGATGATTACCAAAACACACCAAATCAAAACCTCCAACCTATCCTAACAATTGATGCTGCAATATCTCTAAAGGCAGTAGATGAAGATGGCCATATAGATAGATTTATACAAAATATATCTCCTAACAATCATGTTATTCAAGAATTTTTTTCTACAGAAACAGGTGAAAGTTCAAAACAGAACATAGATGACTTATGGACAGAAGTACTGCCATAACAGATTGAGAAAGTAAAAGTCGTGGAAATTCACACTGGCAAAACAATCAACATAAATTCCAATTTAGAACCGGAGCAAGAAGATAAATTGATGAAGATACTAACACAACAAAGTAAAGCATTTGCATGGACATATGCAGATATGAAAGGAATACATCCTGATATCTGCAAACAGTACATTTACATCAAAGAAGGTTCTACTCCCATCAGGCAACCACAAAGAAGGTTGAACCCTGCACTAAAAGACAGAGTCAAAATGGAATTACAAAAGTTATTAGATGCAGGGTTCATCTATCCAATATCCGATAGTGAATGGGTCTCACCACTAGTCATAGTGCCCAAAAAAGGAGGCAACTGGAGAATTTTTGTGGACTATAGGGAGCTAAATAAAGCAACAAAGAAAGATCATTTCCCACTTCCATTTATAGACCAAGTGCTGGATACATTATCTGGAAACAAGTACTTTTCATTCTTAGATGGTTTCAATGGGTACAACCAAACTTTAATACACACGGCTGATCAAGATAAGACGACCTTCACATGGCCATGGGGAACTTATGCCTATAGGGTACTACCCTTTGGTCTATGTAATGCCCCAGCACCATTTCAAAGAGCCATACTGAGTATTTTCTCCGATTTTCTGAATAACAAAATGGAAGTATTCATGGATTATTTCGCACCTTATGGACAGAGCTTTGAGCAGGCGTTGAAAAATCTTGAATTAGTATTAAAAAAATGTATTGAAATGAGCTTGTGCCTAAGCAATGACAAATGCAGGATGTTAATGGAAGAAGGAATTGTTCTAGGACATCATATATCACAGAGAGGTATAGAGGTGGATCAAGCCAAAGTCTCAGTAATAAAAACACTACCCGCACCTGTCAAACAAAGAGATGTGAGAAGCTTCCTTGGACAGACAGGGTACTACAGAAGGTTTATTGAGAATTATAGCATAATTGCTGCCCCCATGTTTGCACTTCTCACAAAAGACAATGAGTTCATATGGACAAGCAACTGCATGTCAGCCTTTGAAAGTCTTAAACAGAAAACCATCACAACACCAATACTTCAAGGACCAAACAGGGAAATTCCATTTCACATTCACACCGATGCATCAGATAAAGCAATCGGATCTGTGCTTGGGAAAGAACAAGACAAGAAACCCTATGCCATATACTATATAAGCAAAAATTTGGCTGGGGCAGAACTCAACTACACAGTCACAGAGAAGGAATTTCTAGCAGTCATACATGCAATCAACAAATTCAGGCATTACATTACAGGATACCAAAGTTTTATCCATACTTACCACTCAGTGATCAGATATCTTATGAACAAGCCTAATACCAATGCAAGAATTATTCGATGGATGCTACTTCTATAGGAATTCGACATCACTATAATATATAAACCAGGCAAGCATAATGTCATAGCAGACTTTTTGTCAAGAGTAACACATGGGAAAGATAATGAATTGGTCCAAGACAACTTACCTGATGAGCATCTTTTTTCCATATCAATAAAAAGCCCATGGTTTGCTGACATAGCAAACTATTTGGTATCCGGGAAGTTTCTAGAACATTACAGTTATAAAGAAAGGACAAAAGTAATAAGACAAAGTGCCACATATACATGGATAGAGGGAATGCTTTTTAAACAGGGACCAGATCAAGTACTTAGAAGGTGCATTAGGGAAGATGAGGTACATGACATAATGCATGCCACCCACAATGAACCCTGTGGAGGACACTACACTGGAAAAAGGACAGCCCACAAGATCTTGCAAATAGGGTATTATTGGCCAACACTCCACAAAGATGCTTATGAGTATGTGTCCCATTGTGACGATTTACATAGAATGGGAAAAATGATGCAAAAACAAGAAATGCCACTACATCCACAAATCTCTTTAGAGACATTCGATAAGTGGGTATTCAATTTTGTTGGCCCATTCAACCCACAGTCCAATCAGAAGAGCTACATCCTTGTATGCACTGATTACCTTACAAAATGGACATAGGTAGCAGCACTGGCTGCTGCAAATGAAACCAATGTGGCCAAATTCTTTACTGAGCAGATATTTCACACATTTGGGGTGCCAAGAGAAGTAGTTTCTGATCAAGGACCACAATTCACATCATATTTAATTGAAGACTTGATTAAAAGAAACAATGTAAAGAACAGACAGTCATCCTCCTACCACCCTCAAGGAAATGGTCAAGCTGAGGTAACCAACAGGGAATTAGAGAGAATCTTGACAAAAACTGTCCAACTTCACAAAAGGGAGTGGGCTGACAGACTTAGTGAGCTGACAGACTTAGTGAAGCAATCTGGGCTTACAATACTACATGGAAAACAACAACAGGATTCACACCTTATGAACTGGTCTATGGGAAAAAGGTAATGCTACTAATCGAATTTGAAGTAAAAAAATTAAGAATTGTAGCCGATCTAAATATGAACCTATTAGACATTCAAAAAACACACATGCTACAGCTAAATCAACTGGATGAACATCGCCAACAAGCACTTACACATATTGAAATCATACAACAGCAAATAAAGAAATGGCATGACCAACATTTGAAGGATAAGAAATCCAAAGAAGGTGATTGGGCACTACTCTACGACTCTAGATTTCACACATTCAAAGGAAAGCTAAACACTAGATGGCTTGGACCTTACATTATACAGAAAATTTATGACAATGGTGCTGTGAGAATTATTACAATTGATGATGATGAGTTCCCCATGATAGTGAATGGGCATTGCCTAAAAATATATAAAAAACCACAATCCAAAGAGGAATTTACACAAGTACTCTACCAGCAACAATTGATGCTGATAGAACATGCTACAAATCAATGAAGTTCAATGCATATCATGAAAAAAAAAACAGAGACAAATAAAAAAAAAGAGGAAAAAACAAAAACAAAAACAACACACAAAAGGTAACAGAAAATTTACAGGGCATCGACCACAATTCAAGCGAGGCTGCCATCTATTCAAGCGAGCCAGAAAAATAATTCAAGTGAGGGTGCCACCTATTCAAGAGAGCCAGCAAAAATTATTACAACTACGGACACTCTACAGTATCACCACAAAAAGTTGCCAACCATTCAAGCGAGCCTGCAAAATAATTCAAGCGAGGGTTCCAACTATTCAAGCGAGCCTGCAAAATGATTCAAGAAATGTTTCCATGTATTCACGACAGCCAGTCACATACAGCCATTAAACCATCCAATAAGAAAAAACATCGCATGACTCGTATCCTCAACAGGCACAACTTTCAAAAGAAGGTAATGCAGCAAATTCAAAATGAAAAGAAACGGAAAAAGCAGCTCACGCGAGCAACTACTGACATGCACAAATCTAGTATAGAATCCACCATCCATAAAAATCGCACTAGAGCATCAAAGCAGGTACGCATAAATACCCAGGTAATCTCTAACATGATTTTATTTTATGATTAAAGTAAAACATTATCCCACGCTACAAGAGATTTTCATCAACTGAGGACAGCTTCTACTCTAAATTGGCGGCATGGTGGAATGACCCTAAAAAGTCATGATCGCTACTTAAAATTCAGTCACCTCATCAAATCATGATCGCAACCTTCAATACAGAGGTCGATCATGAGAAGACAGAGATCAATCATGGAAAATAGGGGATTAAAAGGGGCAGGTACAGGCATGGTGGAAAGAACAGGTGCAGAAAGACAGTGAATTAGGGTGCATAATATTCCACGACTACGCATATAAGTAACCACCCGGACTTCACGAGAAGCAGCCATCATTTGTATTCCTCGAACCCATAGGCAGAGCCCAACCAAGTTGAAGGCATAAAAACTACATTCCAAAATCCATGGTTCTGTTGATTATAAGAGAGGTTCTCAAAATGACAAAGGGTTTTAAAAGGAGTGAACCAGAGGATCACAGCATCATATACCAGAACATGAGAGTCCTGCAGATCGTTCGCAACGCAGGCTAGATGCCCTTCATCCTGGGTCTGAAAGGACATGATGCAGGGATAGCTCAGGAATTCGCAAGAAATTTCAAGCATATTATAGATGAACAGTACGTCACCCATGTCAAGGGGTTACGTATCAAGTTGGACAAGGAGACAGTTGCCAAATTCACTGGCCTACAGAGGGGTTTGTATTGGAGCAGGGATGACAGGGAGGCAAACCAAGAAGCAAAAGCAGCATTCTTTGAGCGAGGAGAGGTCTATGACAAGGACAAAAACAGAGTCAAAAGACTCTCCATGCCAGCGCCATGGGAGGAAGTAGCTGAAATCGTTCTAAGGTACATCACATGCTCTTGTAGGTTAAGCTATGTTCCCATCTTTCATTTTCGGATCCTAGAACTGATAAGACACAGGACCCAGCATCCCTCAAATAACAACATTAGTATCCCATTCTACTTGCTCCAATCCCTATTGGAAATGAGCAAGAAGGTGGCGAAGGGTAAAGATGATGCCTTGGCCCATCATGGGCTAATCAAGATAATTGTTTGCGAGGAATTGAAGGCACAGATACCAAAACTTTCATGGGAGGAATTCGTGTTGGTATCCGCAAAAGATGTTCAAAGGATGAGAAGTACACCCACAGCTAGCATACCACCTGGAGGAAGGAATGGAGCTACCTCTGTATCAGGGGAAAAAAGGAAGATTGTCCTGGACCATGTAGTAGAGAACCTAGTGGAAATAAAAAATTCAAAAGAGCACTCCCCCAGGGCAAAACTAGAAATTCCTGCCAAAAGTCAAGAACCCAAGAGGAGGAGTACGAGATTCAACCAAACAACCCGAATCCAAACAGACAAGGAAAGGATCAGAGAACTCAGTCCCATTGTTCAAGATGTGTCAGATGGGGATGATGATCAGTGGGTAGATCAAGAAGACCCCACTACAGAAGAGGAACAAGATGAAGAAATGTAGGACGGAGGGGAAGAAATGAATAAAGAAGCAGAAGAAATGGATAAGGGAGAAGAGCAGAACTTAGGAGAGCAAGGAAACTTCCAGGGAAATCCTCCAGCACAAGATAACCTCGAGGTCATCACCCAACTTGCCAAGGCACGAGCAGAATTGGAGAAGCTCAGAAACGAGCTGGTAGCATTAAGGATTGGGCCAGGAAGCCATCCCACACCTCCCCCGTTCTCAGCCGAGAAAACTCAAATGCTTAAAATGCACCATGCAGAGGAGCTACAGCTGGCCGAGCAGAAGCATTTAGCGCTTCAAGAAAAGTTGGCAGAGGCACAAGCTGAATTGGCCAAAAAGAACCAAGAGGTCACCAAATTAAAAGACGTTTTCGCCACTACTACCGGCATATATGAAAAACTGAGAGACCTCAGACCCCCGTCGACAATCTATGCAGTCTATATGTAGGAGAAATGGAGCAAATTCCAGCTTGAGAGGTTAAAGCAAGGACTCCCTATAGAGGTAAGCACCCCCAAGGAGTTTATGGATGCATGTTTGAACTCCACAGAGCTGGAGAAAGACAAATTAAGTGAGTTCTTTTTGCATAACTTCGTGGTTTCTAGCTCGCCCAACTAGTCGCCAAACCCATATGTGGGCGATTTCCAGTTGAGGGCATTATGTTCGTGGATGAACCATGAAATTGAGCGAGCACAGGACTACCATCTCTATGTCGCATCCAAATGGGAAACCTCATTGATGATCAGACCCGAGCCAACTCACCCCGAGGGAACAATCTATAACCACAGGATCCTCACTCAGGACGAGGAATTGATACCCATTCTCCTCGCAAAAACAACAGGAGGTCGTGACTCATTTTGACATTACACTCCGTAGCATGCAGAAGGAAGTAAATGAGTCCATTAAGGAAAGATGGAGCAGAGTGGAAAACGATCTGAAGAGGAGAGAACTCCACTCTCCCCTTAGGCTTGATGATGCCCTTTTCAAAGCCACACTCTACAAAGAATCCCTGGCAAGGAACCAACTCAGATGGATCGGAATGAGACTGAATCCCCCATTCTTTCTTTCCCCTGTCATCAAGGAACAAATAAATGAAGAGGAAGAAAGGAGGACATGGACCAGGGAGGATTAGAACTTTGGGTATCACAGGTAGGCAAGGATCCCTAGGGTGGTAGCATGGGACATCAGGGAGATCATTGATGAATCGAATAAGTCACCCAAGGATGGGTGAATCCTTCAAGTATGGGAGAGAATGATGAGTCAAGTTTTTAGGTATTTGATAACCTTTTTTCCAGCAGCCAAACTCAAGCAATGGTGATGAAACATACTCATTTGTGGGGGAAAATGTTTTACTTTAATTATTTAATTCAATTGTTTTATGATTATTCCTGTATGTTAGAATGCATATCAAATAAACTAATTATATGGAAACCAAGCATGATTGAGCAGGTTAAGGGTCATTCAAGGATGGACGTGTAGAAGACTAAAGGATCACCAAGCTCGGCGCCATGTTTCCTAATTTATAGAGGACGCACTCCCACTTTCAAGAAGAATCGCCATTTCGACAATCAGTTAGGATCAGCATTAAATCGTATAAATATGGACCTCTCGGGTAGCAAGAGGCCCCTGCTGTTATTTTTAAGAAATACATTGTTTTAACGTTTTCTGCCCTATCGATACTGCGAAGTACAGACCTTTGTTTTGACATGGATTCTATATTTTAATTAAGAGATTGATGATTAATTCCAGCTAGCGTTTCTAAGTTTTTATTCTCTCCTAAGTATGGGTTGGGGAGGGCCCCTCCAACACGTAGGTAAGGAGATTCCTATTTGCAGGTATTTTTCCAATCATGCGTTTTACATTGATGAATAGTTATATTGCATGTGGAAGCGCTTGAATGATTCATTATTTCTGTAGTAGTTTATAATACATTCTGTAGTACAGCAGAACAGTTTCAGTAGTCCTCTAGGTTCTTTCTTTCAACGCATATTTGAATCAACAATTGCATGTGTATCAACTTTGCTTTCAATACCATGGTTTATATCTGAGGTTTTTGACTGTTTCTCATCGTGATCAATTTCTTTAGTAGTAGATGAATAGATTGAAATGACTGCACTTCAATTTTAGTCTTGGGATTTAAAATGGTTTAGATCAGAATTCTAGTTTTAGGCATAAAATAACTACAGACCTTGTTTTCCCCAATCTTAGAATAGATCTGTTATGGCATGTTCATTTTTATATTTATTATTCTGAATTAAGTAATTTTATAAGATCGTTCCCTTTACTCTCAGCATTTTAATTATTTAAGATAGATTTATTGCTTTATTTCTTAGAACAGATTTACCGTTTTTGGTATCTTTATTTCTTAGAACAGGTTTACTACTTTTAGCACTTTAATTCTTTTTATTAGATTTATTGCTTTCCCGTATTTCATTCCATAGCATAACCAGTTTTCATATTTAGTAGACAACCTTTAGAACATTGATATTGACATCCAATTGTGACAGAGATTATCCTATAAGAGCACAGATCATGCATCTCTAAAGTTTTTACATTCCCCGGGTTGACATTTAAAGTAGGCTCTTGGTATAGTTGCCCTCATTAGGCATCCATATTGGGAGCTCACCAGTAGCTAAAACAGAAATAGAATAAGAGGAATATCAAGCAAAAGCAGTAGCAAGAAGTGGCCTAGAAATTCTAAATGTTGAATCCTCCCCTGAGATAAGGAGAACTTTAAATCAAGAGGAGGGAGTTGGCCCTGTTTCTAAAGTAATAAGAGTTTATTTGTTTCGAAGGAGAGAGGAAGGGCTAATGAGCAAGGGTCAGATGTCTAGCCCAGTGAAAAAGAGAAGAATCAAAACTGTTACTGCAGCAGAAGCGGGTCAATCGGTAGGGGCAACCTCGACCACCTACTGATCCACAAGAACCTGCTGTAGAGGAACCTCAAATAGAGAATCTTCTTTTTGAAAGTGATCTACTAAAGGAGGAGTTGCAAATTCTTCGCAAAGAATTAGAGAGATGGAAGGAAACATGTAGGAAACAGGCAAGGAAGTATGTGAATACAATGGTAGAGGATGCAGACTAGGTGGAGAATTTAGCTTCCGTTCAAGGGAATGAAGGACGGAAATAAATGATATGCCCAGAATGTGGAGACATATTTAATTCAACAGGGAATAAAGTTATAGTGCTGGACTTAGCGGTACAAAGATCTGCAAGAGTAAAACAATCAGAGGAACTATTTTTGGGCCCAGTCCCATCGTTTTGGGGGCATTGAATCAAACTCAATATGCTAAAAAGAATCAAGAAACATAACGTTGTTACACAAGAACCAATGTCCTTGAAAAGAGGATTGGAAATGCAACTTAGTTAGAAGATGCGGAGATACAAGCGAGAGATGTTGTTACATAAGAACCAACACTATTGAAAAAATATGATGAATTCCAACATAGGCTGAAGCTGCTGAGGATAGAGGGATGATGTTACACAAGAACCAGCATCTCGAATGATTAATTGTCAAAGCTGAAAGATAGATAGAGGCTACTACAATAGTGATGAAAGGAGAAATTGTCACTCTTGTTTTTATCGAAATCATGGGGTGCAGGTCAGGAACCTGCTATCCCCTTCAACTCATCTGCACAATATGAATGAGGACCAGATTCATATTAGGACTAATCGGTTGTTGCATGAGGACATGGAATTGGATAGTTGGGGGGATATGTTGGGCCCTGGAAATGCCCCTTTTTTACCACACTTATTATATCATTTTGCCCTATTTTACCCTACTTTCATAAACCATATACATGCCTTTCTTCTAGGTCAATCAGCGATCCTGACAAGGTATAATTCATTATTGTTTAATTTATTTAATGCCTAATATTGTTATGGTTATGAATTCTAGTCTTTGATTTATGCTAACTTGTGTTGATTTCATTAAGTCAAGATCAATACACAAGTGTATCGGCCACAATGCCTTGGGAAAGAATCACACGTGGTGCCAGCTGTTACTCTTCTGATTTAATTCCTCATCTTAAAAGGAACCGTGCATCTTTCCATGTGGAGCTGTAACAAGACTTCGCTGAAACAGAGCATTCCCGCAACAGACAGGATGCTTCCCAATTGTTTAATATGTTGATCCATTGAATTCCAGAGTAACAACATCCTTCATGTCCAACTGCCCCATTCAATACGGCTGTAACAGTTCGGTTGTAACTCTGCAGCATGAAGATCAGAGATCTTCATTGTTGCGTGAAATTAGTGGATCACGAATTGTATTTTGCATGTATAAATATGTGAAGGCTTTCAGAGTCTAGGGTTGGTTAATTATCATTTTGTATGAGTTGTAACAGAGCACTGAGACTATGGATTACCATCTTTAATAAAGAGTAGAGATCTTCATATTTATGTGTCTTAATTTGTGGTAGTTCACGGCATCTCTGTTAGAAGGCCAGGGCCCGCTTTCTCACAGAGATTGCCGAGTTAAGTAGGTAGTTTAATTTATTTCTTGTTGTGTGGTGTGGAATCGCATAAGGCATATTACTGTTAGCTGCAACAGAGAATTTATGATTGCATTCTTTCCTGGTAATTTATCATTGCATCTTGAATAGATGCAACTGTGTGTTGTGATAGTCGACTGTGTAGGTTAGTTTAATTGATGCATGTTTTGTTAGAACTAGCTGTTACAGCCAAGCTCAGCTTCAATTCCTTTCATTCATTTATGCTTTCTAGGATTTCCAATATTAATCAAATTAGAGTTCAAGCTTATTTCTAATTCTGGTTGTTGTTGTATCTTTATTGAATTCATTAGATTAGGTAGATTATGATTGAGTTACAGTAGCTGCTAGATGAATTAGTTTGATAAAGATTGAATACTGTAGTTTGATAATTATAGGATTTAACTTCTTGCAAAAGTAATCTAGTTCATTTTTTTCCTAGATTAGTAACTGCTGGGTTGATTTCTGTAGGAAGGTAATTGTACTTTGAATTCCTAGATGTATAAGTTAGATTAGTTTTATTTATGGAATGAGTTTGGCAGAGCAGATAGGTAGGATAGTTTATCTCCATTTTACTCAATCAGCCACTTGAAATGTTTATGCATAGATTGTGCATATTTCCATTGAAATAAAAGACTTCCCTGGGTTGACAATTTATATTGAGCATCCTCTGTGTTGGTTGTAATTAATTAGCATATAGGGTGACCAACACTAACTACTAATGAATTTTTGAGAAGGTTTTCTATGCACTATAAGCATGAAATTTGTTCTTGTTTACTCCCTTCAAAGGTAGAAGATACTTGGTGCCTCTATGCTAACTACTAATGAAGTTTTGAGAAGGTGTTTTATACACTGTAAGCATGAAATATGTTATTGCTTACTCCCTTTCTAATAGTTAATTCCATAAGTCCAACATGTCATTTCTTGATGACCTATGCGAAGGTAGAAGATACTTGGTGCCATCTATGCTAACTACGATGAAGTTTTGAGAAGGTGTTCTATGAACTATAAACATAAAATCTGTTATTTTTTATTCCCTTTCTAATAATTAAGTCCATAAGTCCAACATGTCATTTCTCGATGACCTACTCCAAGGTAGAAGATACTTGGTGCATCTATGCTAACTATTAATGAATTTTTGAGAAGGTGTTCTATGCACTATAAGCATGAAATCTATTATTGTTTACTCCCTTTCTAATAATTAAGTTTATAAGTAAAGCCTACTATCTTAGTAAAATACATAATAATTACTCTAATATTAGTGATAGACTACTGTCTTAGGAAACAGACTTAACAAGTAAAATCAAGAAGAAAAGGACCCAACCTTGTAACTAGGAAGGGTTTATTGTAAGCAAGCAGATACAAAGGAAACAAAAGACAAGGGTTACATACAAACATAACAACAACAAGTTAAAAAATAAAAAAGAGAGGAAGATCTTGGCGAGATAGAAACAAAGAAAGCCTTTAGGTGCTAGTGATAGAATTTGTCATAATTAAATTAACAAATTAATTATGACAAGTAAACTCATATGCAGAGTAACAATTAATAGACGCATAGTAAAGCAAGAATAAAATGACCCAACCTTGTAAGGAGGAAGGGTTTATTGTAAACAAGCAAATACAAAGGAAATAGAAGACATGGGTTACATACAAATAGAACAACAACAAATTAAAAAATAAAAAGAGAGGAAGATCTTGCCGAGCCATAAACAAATAATGCCTTTATGTGCATATATATTATTCTGAATGCGGATCTTTCACTAATTTAAGGGTATATGAAAGAAAAACTCTTGTTTTTTTTTAAATATTAATAGTCCATCTTTGTTTGTTTTTCACTGTACTTGCAGATCTAAAGATGCATAATAGGTAGAGAAGTTTTTAGGGACACCCCCTGGGATTAGCATGAACCAATCCAAACTTATAATAAATTTATCGGTGACATATAGGATAAATTTATTATAAGTTAACACTGATTTTCCTCGCTGATTTTAAACCTTTGTCTCAGCATCCAAGTGCGGAAATTAGTGCTAATAGGTAGAAGGTCACATTTATCCTGAAAATGAATGCAAAGTGGTAGAGTTGTCGAACTAGAGAATAATGAGCTCCCTATTCCAGACACTTATTACATTGGTTTTTCTTTACAATTGTGAGATGTGGGGGACAAAGATATCCAAAAAAAAAATTGATCCAAATGGAGAAGGTACAAAAATACATAGTATGCTCATTCTTGAGGACCAAGGCATCCATGCCATATGAAATCATTTTAGATAAAACAATCGTATATCCTATTGAGGTAGAAGCTATAAGGAGGTTTATTCTATATTGGTAAAATTTAGTTGCAATGGGAAGTGAAAGGATACCAACCAAATAAGCAAATATATTTTAAGAGAAGAAAGAATACTTGGGAACTTAAACACATAAAATAGATAAAAAATTACAATATATGGGAAAGATAATTTCCCAAACAACAAAAATCCATGAAGGGACATGTCCAAGGGTGCTGCAAGAAAGGTAGACTGAGGATAAAAGCACAAAAAAAGCAGCAACAGAGCACCCTGATATTAACCGCATGTTTCAGGTAACTATATTACATAGTAATTAAAGCAAATACCATGAAAAAATAATGTAAAACCTCGAATTTACTAGCTTATGAGGTGGATAGCTACTGCATATAACAAGTATCAATCCATGTGCTTAATTAAATGGACTATGGAAAAGCTCGTTTTCTCAGGTAGTAATTACGAACCTAGTTGGTGCTATGATACTAGAGTTTAGTGTAATTAAGCTTGAGCATATATAATCTTAGAGTACATAATTAATACGTGTTTCTTAAGCTAAGCCATGGTAATGCCTGTTAATCATTGTACGAGCTTACTCGCCTATTATTGGAATAACGTATTCAACTGATGTCGAACATAAATGACAATGACTTACTAGTAATGCTTACTGAGCATGTTTAAACAGATATGCGGAATTAAGCAGGACGAGATTACAGAATCCAGGTGTATGGAAAAGTTATAGAGTATTTAATGTAAAATTAGAAGGTCTAGTCTAGAGTATAAACAAGCTAGATTATTACTTTTAGAAAGCTTAACATGTACTACTCTGTAAATACAAGTCAAAATGAAAGATGGTGTATAATCACCCAAAGGATATGAAACCAAATTATTATATAATGACAGACAATGCCAACAGAGTTTGGAGTTTCGATATATAATGACGACAATGCCAAGAAATACCTAGTTTACATCTAGTGTCGCAGCAGGGTGGCCGCAACGTTTCTATGTCACAGCAGGGTGGCCACAGCTCTGCTCCACATCCACATCCAGATCGCAATGGCGACAATAGGGAGGCTGCATCATTTCTACATCGCAGCAGGGTGTCCATAGCTCCTCTCCACATCCACATCCACGTTGCAGCAGCAACAGCAAGGAGGTCGTAGCAGCAGGGTGGCGGCTAAATCGCAGCAGCAACAGTAGGGTGGCTGCAACAGCAAGGTGACCACAAGGTCTCAGCAACAGGGTGGTCTTAGCACCAGGGTGACCACAAGGCCACAGCAGCAAGGTGGCCATGGAAGCAGGGTGACCACAAGGTCGTAGCAACAAGGCCCACAAATGACATAGTAGCAGGGCCCGCAAAAGTTCCACAGAAGAATGTGAAAAAATGACTGCAGCGGGCCTTATATGCCAAAAAGGTATTCATCCCAAAAATTATTCAGCCGAACAATTGTTCGGCCGAATAAATGTTCAAATAGAAAATTATTCGACCGAATAACATTCCAAAAAAAAAAATACCCAGAAACATTTCTCAACTGGCTATGCCTAGCGCACACTTCTAGGTCATCGTTAGTTTTAAAGGTCAACCATAAAAGGTTATTCGGTCGAATAAATTAACTTTATTCGCCCAAATAAATTATGTTATTCAGCTAAATAGATTCCGCTATGCTTCTCCGCCCCATGATTCTCACGAAATAGACACCCATCTTCATGGATTCACACAGAGATTACTATATACAGTGCCTCTTCTAAAGTCCTGTTGTTGCAAATACTTGTCCAATATTGAATACCAGGCTATGGGAGCTTGCTTGATTCCATACATAGCTTTCTTTAATTTGTAGACATAGTTTCTATTTTCAAAAAGGGAGAATCCATCTGGTTATTCAATGTATACTTCTTCTTGAATATATCCATTTAGGAAAGAAAATTTTACATCCATTTGATATACTTTGACATTTTCAGCACAAGCATAGGCCAGGAATAGTATGATTTCTTACATTCGTGCCATATGAGTGAAGGTTTCTTCAAAATCTACTCCTTCAATCTGTGCATAACCTTTGCATACCAAAATTGCTTTGTTTATGACAACTTGTCCATCTTCATTTAGCTTATTTCTAAAAACCCATTTTTTGCCGATAACATTTTTGTTTTTGGGTCTTGGTACTATTTCCTGGGCATGATTCTTTTCAATTCAATTCAATTATTCATTCATGTGTTTAACCCAATGATCATCTATTATGGCCTCTTTAAATGCTTCTGGTTCTATTTGTGACAATAGAGAAGAATGAACCTCTTCGGATGAATCTCTTAGGATTCTTCAAGTTTTTACACCAACATTTTTTATATCTGATGATTAAATATTTTGAATGATTGTTTTGAATGTATCTGGAAGATCCTTTATGTCCTATATTTCGTCTTCTCATTATCACTAATATATCACCTCCTATAGTTCTTCTACCTCTCTATTTTCTGGTTGTTCCTCAAATGACCGTTCGAGCATAGGAAAATCATCATCATCTTCTACCCTCCTGTGGGTAAGTACTTCATCAAATTTCACGTCTGTACTTTATACTATCTTTCTGAGTCATATTTTGTAACATTTGTAAGCTTTTCTTATGGTTGGATAACCAAGGAAACTTCCTTCTTCTAATTTAGAGTCAAAATTTCCAAGTTTTTCATCGTTTCTTTTGATGTAACACTTGTTTCTAAATATTCAAAAATGCTTAGCAGTGGATGGCCTTCCTTCCTAGAGTTCATAAGTTGCTGAAAAACTATTTGTCCTAATTTGATATATGTTAAGGATGTTTACAACTATATGAATGGCCTGAGTCCAAAACATATATAATAGCTTTGATTCATTCAACATGGTTCTGACCATTTCCTGCATAGTCCTGTTTTTTTCTTTTTGCCACTCCATGTTGGTGTAGAGTTCTGGCTACTAAGAATTGTGTTATGATTCCATGTTTTTCACAGAAGTTGTCAAATTTATTTGAAGTGTATTCTCCTCCACTGTGAATTCTTTAAAATCCTTGAAACATTCAAATGTTTTTTATTTTTCTTTAAGAAAGAACACCCATGGCATGCTAGTGTAATCATCAATGAAAAGAAGGAAATAAGATTCACCATTTAATCCTCTCATTCTCATTGGATTGCAAAGATTTGAATGTACCATTTCCAAAGGTTTTTATGTAGTATACTGTTTTGTCTTAAATGTAACCCTTGTTTGCTTTCCGTGCACATAATGTTTGCAGAATGATTTTAATGGTTTAGTAATCCTTGGAATATCTCTTATTGCTTGTTTCCTGCTAATTCCGACCAAATTGTCAAAGTTGATGTGTCCCAATCTTCTATGCAAGAGCCAACTTTCATCTGTTTTCCCCATTTATCACTTCTCTTCCTTTTCTTCATCCAAAATGTATACATTGTTAGGGGTTTTGGAGGCTATTTATACTAATTACATGTATTCCTATTTATAGTTTTGCATTTTTAAGAGTCAAAGGTAAGTATGTTCCCTTGATCACACATCTAGATGAAACTGAGAAGATTATGTTTCATGTTTACGACTAGTAAGACATTTTCTGCTTTAGTCTTTTTGTTTCCCAAACTTGCTAAGCCTCTTCCTAATATTTTGGCAGAACAATTATCCCCAAAGTAGACACTACCTTCCTTTCCTTCCCTGCATTTTAGAAAATTGTTTGTCTCTTCCCATATGCTTAGAACAACCACTGTCTATATACCATTGCCCCTTTTTATTTTGTGCATATCAATCTAGGTTGCATCCTTCCTGATAAACTTGATCCTTCTGAGCTTTAGTTGATTCTATTTTGATGGAATTACCTGACTGCTTAGGTGACAACTGATTTTAGCAGTTCTGACTATCATGACCATTATTGTGACATTTACGACACTCATCATGTAAGTTCAAAATACTGAAGGGATTGAGATCCTCCTTTGGGTTTCAGCTATTTTCCTAAGTTTATTCTGTTTGGGATTCATATTGTTTCAAAAGCCACTTCTCCTTATATCATATGTGAGTCTACATGCTTTGCAGTTTATTTATTTATGAACAAAGTTATGAGAGAAGTAACAATTGCCCAGAAAGAGATTTTGATATCTTATTGGATGAACTCTCCCGAATTGTACATGTTTAGTTTCCATATGAATTGATTCCGTGTGATGTTCTTCAAAATTATGATTTTTCTTTGAAAAAGGAGTTCTGAGGACGTCTGCATAAATATTTACAAAGGTTGAACTTTTATTGGAGCAGTTTTTTTTATTTTTATTCATGTTCCAATTCATTACTCAATTTATGTAGTTATTCTCTTAGAGAAGTGATTTCAACTTCCAGTTTCACACACATTTCTTCTCTTAGTTTCAACTTCCTGGAGGTATCAACCTCTAATCAAAAAACCGATTCCTGCAGTTGCTTGATTTGTTTCCTTGATTTCTTCAGCTCATCCATGGAACTGATCAGTTCTCCTTCAAATTCTACTGCTACCATCTCTTCATATTCTGTACCCATGTTTGTTAAATCCTCTTTGTTATCCAAAATTAATTTTTCTTGCATATTCAAATTCTGCGCAGGGATATGTCTTCCAGATTTTAAGCTGTTACTGAGGACACCCACTTTGATACCAATTGTTGGAATCTATTTAATACTGATAAGGGGGTGTGAATTAGTAATAACGCAGTTATGAATAATTTTTAACTTCTTAACTTATTATTCCTGATATTTAATTATGCATCCACCATAAATAAAACATTCAACATCACATGAGCACAATACACAGAAAACACAAAATATTTTACGTGGAAACCCAAATGGGAGAAAACCACAGAATTCTCTCTTATAATAAAAGATTACATTTGAGGAAGCACCAACTTCCTAAGTTATCCAACACCAATTGGAAGTAGGAATTGACCCCCTAGTTTTCAGGCACCGACCTAAAGGAAGCACCAACTCCCTAATTTACTAGCTCCAACTGGAAGGAGGCACCAACCCACTACTCCTTGCCCCATCCTGCCACCCTGATATACAAATATAAGACATTTCTTTGTTGTACTTCTGATATGTGCACACTTCAAATATTTTTCTGTTCATTCTGTTGTGCACACCTTTTGTATGATATAGTATTGATGTCACTATGCTACATACACCACTTGACTTCACATTCAACACATCACTTCAATAGACGTCTCATTTCACAAACTATGTGCTTCTTCAACTAATTATGTAGTCTGCACCAAGGTTTAATATACCATTCTTCTACTACGCTTCTGCAACCTCAACTGATACTGCAAATGAAATATTAACCTGTTGTTCTGTCTTGTGCACCAGTATCAGATGGAACTGTGCACCTTTTGAGATATTTCCATTCTGTCTTGGTGCAACATCCTTTAGATAATATGTGACAAACTATTCCTCATCTGTGATATGTCCTTTCTATTTAGCACACTTGTCTCAGATCATCCTCATCATGATACACATCCTTGACTATGGTGCAACTCTGTCTTTGAACATCTGATGGACTACCTTACTTCACATGCATAAACTTAGTCTGAGTACATCAGATAAACTTCTTGACTTCATGCATCATAAGATATACTTCAAATCTGTCCTTGTGCTCTTGTCTTAGAACATCTATGACTATCTACGTGTTTTCTATGAAACAATCATTCTATCCTCACACACTTTTTCATCTTCTGTATTTCGAACTTTCTATCTTTATGAAATTGTCACAATTTCACTGTATCATTCTGTGCACTTTCAGTTATTCCATTCCTCTACTTGTGCGCACTCGGCTTTTCACTAGATCATATTGTTTTGGTTCCACGAACCCTTGATGCCCTGAAAATTATAATTTTGTATCTTCCAACTTTTCTATACTTCCATCTTCAAGTTCCAAGCTTATCTTCATTCACCATCTCGTCTTTTTATTTATACTTGATCTACGCGGATGGTGATGCCCACAATTTAGTTGTGGCATCCTTACTTCCTTGCTTGACGATTATGCTTTCTTCACATTTCTACTACTTGTTGTTGGTAGTACTTTCGCACTCTAGTAAGAAAGAATGGAGGTGCTACTGGATTAAGGAAGCCGAGGTAGAGAACATGCACGAGAATGGTTCTCACAACTTTGTGCGTTAGAGAGGTGAGGTAAAAATAAGTAAAAGCTAGTAAACTAGGACTAAACTATTCAAATGAAAATTTATAAACTAAGGTATAAGGATCATGGGCCGTGAACATCTAAAAAAATTGAAACATAAAATTCTACTAATGAATCTATGCAGTAACAGTAAATCAATAAATGTAAATGGTAAAAGACACAGTAAATATTTCACCAACTCTATGCATCCTTCATAGAGTGATGAATGAAATTTCTTGTATTAAAATAAAGAATATGGGATTTTACATTCGGTTTCGAGTGACCTCGAAGAGTAATGGGCCCTTTCAATTGCATGATGGAAGGTGCTCCTGGTGTCCATATGTCACTGGTTCTCCACTTCAAAACTAACTAGGTGCCACTCTCAACAAGTGTTTCAAGCTAAATATGGTAGCTGCGGGTATCTAGAGAAAAATGGCAAGAGTTTCAATAAGGATAATATGATTCTTGTGAAATGGGGGCCTCCACCCTTCTTTTATAATATTTTTTGACCGACAATAACTTTTCCCTTGGTTTTGGGAATACCATGGTATTGGCATTAGGTTTCGTGAATTTCCTACTCTTCATTGGTTTTTGAATTTTTTCCCATTTTCTTTTCTTTTTTCTTTTTGTTTCTTTTTCTTTTTTTATTTTGGGAATTATTTGTGCTGGAAAAAAATAATTATCCAATATGGTCATGTAGATAATACGTTTGGGTTGGTGGAGGCCTAAATTTAGGGAAATGGATGTATGAATGATGTGGCTAAAGGGTAGTGAGATAGGTGGTCATGTTTTTTGTAACCCTACACCTAGTTCTATGCCACCCACCATGAGAGGTGGCCCCGACCTTTCACGTGCACTACTCATTTTGGAGCAACGCCTCTGTATGTTCCATAGGCCCAAACCCCCCATATGCATGGACCCACCTATCCTCCACAGTGTTACGGTCATACCCCGCAAGATTATGCTCCCCCTCCTACACCACATGTTTATTACAATCCGTCGGTAGCACCCGCTCTTTCCCAACCTAAATCTCCTCACACTTATTACCCACCGCCGGTAGCCCCAACACCCACCCAACCGCAAAATCATCCCATTCCACAAGGGAAAGTTTATGCCCAGAAAAACCAACTACAAAACAAACCTTCCTAATGGAACCAACAAGGCCAATATAATAGGAGACGAGGTCGCAACCAGGGTAACAACCAAAAACCTGACAATGGTGGCCAACCTCCACAAACCCCTGATAATAATGGCATCGCGCAAGCCAACCAAAATCCTGATCAATCACCACGGTAAGGAAAGAACCCAAACTTACATATGAACTACCCATGTTCTATTTGCGGGTCTACGTCCATTACACACACAATTGTCCCCATTTAGATCGATCTCGACAACTCTGGAGTGAGGATGCCCAACGTCAAGGGAATGTCTCACCTCCGACACCTCCAAACCCATCGCAACCCAATGCAAAACCTATGGTCTTGTAAAACCCCTTACCCACGCAAGGGTCCATTTCCACCCAACCCTTGGCACTTCCTCAAGGCATTGCCACACCCCAACAACTAGTTAATTACGATGCTCCTACTAGTCAACCTTTTGAATCAGGAGTGCACCATATTTTAATGATGTCCTTCTCTGATATCAACCTTCAGATGCTCTATAACCAGTATAGTTTGACCACTAAGACCATCACTACGAATAAGGCGGCCTCCAATACCCCTTTATATCAATCGTTATAGCTACCCCCACCACCGCCAGAAGGGGCTGCAAAATCCCCCAAGTTTCCACTGTACCACATCACCAACAATCCCAATTCTCATGATGCCCCTAATTATAATATCGTCGATGACTTAGCCCAGTCCCCTACTACTATGTCAGCCTTATAATTTATAAAGAATTGTCCAGCGCAACACAAATCATTCTTTTCTTCCCTAGGTGAGATCAACCCTTGTGACTGATAATTGATGGAATTCGACTTAGACAAGTCTAAACTGTGCATGCCTTCGTCCCTCACGTTTCAGATCTTTGTTTCAATCCAAAACCTGGTTATACATCAATGCATAGTTGATGAGGGAGCCTCTACATGAGTCATGTCCACATTTCTGTGGCAGAAGCTCAGCTTCCATCCTCTGCAATTATCCATAGCTTTCCTTTCAGCTTATCATCATCATGCAGCTTAGCCACAAGGCCTTCTTGCCAATGTTCTACTCCAATTAGCTAGAAAAAATGTCCTGATTGACATAGAAGTCATCAACGCACAACTCAACCACAACCTTCTCCTAGGACGAAGCTACATGTACACAATGAAGGTCGTTTCCTCATCTGTGTCTGGATGATCATGTTCCCCCATGAGGGATGGGTTTTCAAAATTGACCAACTTACTTATTATGACCCCAATGCACTAGCTACGCGATAGAATGTCCTCCCCATGGTCGACAAACCTCTACTTAGTGCGTCTACACCCTTGATTTCCACAGTTGGACCTAGTCTTTATTTGGAAGGCCCCATGGTCTCCACATTTCACGCCATACCCCATCCTCCTCCAATTGTTTAGATATCTGAATTATGAACCTTTAAGTCAAGTAAATCCATCATTGAATCACATCCCACCAATCCATCATTGCACCAAGTTCCACCTCAGTCTCAATCTCCATCAATACCTAGCCACGTGGGAGCCACACCAATCCACACAATCTGTTTCTTGTTCCCACCATCAAGAGTAGTAAGCATGCCAGTCATGGAAACGTTGAATCTCATGGGATTGACATTATGGATTGATGTATGGTACTTACCTTCCCCTAATCCCACTCCAATGCCATAATTCATTCTTCAACTGGTCCAACCGATCACCACCTCCAACATTCCTCCTCCCGGTGTGTTAGAAAAAACCTCCTCCAATACTACCCCTAAGTCTTCCAAAAAGGTTGGGGTTGGAACCATGCAAACCAACACCGTGGATACTGTGACTAAATCTTTAAACCCCCCCCTCCTCCAGCACGAGCACCCCCCAAATGTGCTTTGTGTGATGTTTCAGGCCACGCAACCCATAATTTTCCACACTTGCCCGACCTTCAAATGCATATGAAAGACAATGGAGGATGACCCTAATATTCTGGTTGTTCAATTGTTTGATACTCCTCCACCATGCAATAATTTGTTCCACAATAATCACTTATGTTTCGTTTGCGGGGTCTACGACCATTACTCCCACCACTTCCCTGATCTCCCAGAATATCGATTGGTGCTTCATGAATTGCGTCAACCGTTTTTAGAATCTTCGATTAATATAATTGACGAGATTCACCCATCGGAATCCTTCTCCTCGGCCGAGGTCAACACCATTTACATGGTTTCCACTAGAATCCCTTCCATCCCCTTGATAGCCAACTCTACTCGTCCCGATCTGTCCACATGGTGCTTTTGTAGCGACAAAGAAATCCTCGAAGCACTAATTAAACCTGACTTCCCTTGGGATGACATTCATCATTGAGCCTATTTTATTGCCAAGGATTCCACTCCAGTTTTGGTCGATCAACTTTCAGTTGAGTCCAAAGACTTCATCCACGACAACGTGGATTGGTTCAAGAATCCCATTCCAGCTCTAGATGCCTTCAAGGAAGGTAACATGGCTAACATTTCACCCACCATCAAATTCGATATATCTATCAAACCCGGTATAGTTGAGAACATCACGATAGGAACCCCATGTACTACCGACGAAGTTGTTTCCTACAAGAAATTCTTTCAATATTTTTGTGATGTCGTCGCTTGGTCATATACTGAGATGCCTGGCATTGACCCTACCATTTTTTAGCATCGTATTGAAACTTGGCCTAATGTCTCACTTGTCCACCAAAAGAAACGACCAATTCACCCATCCAAAATGCCCGCAGTAAAATCCAAAATTGAAAAACTGTGCCAAGTGGGGTTTATTTACCCCATCTCATACACCACATGGGTTTCCAACCCCATGCCAGTTAATAAAAATCAAGGCACCATTAACGTCTGTACCGATTTTTGAGATTTGAATATAGCTTTTCCTAAAGATACTTTTCCTAGCTTTCCCTAAAGATACTTTTCCTATACCTTTCATTGATCAACTCATCGATGCATGTGCGGTCCACGAGGTTCTATCCTTTATTGATGGTTTCTTCGGCTACAACCAGATTCAAATCCACAAAGAAGATTAGTATAAAACTACGTTCACAACACCATGGGGAATCTTTTCCTATCGCATCATTCCTTTTTGTCTTAAAAATGTTGGAGCCACTTTTCAGCAGGCCATGAGCAAGTAATTACTGTCATCATCATATAAAACCTCTAGCTACCATATATACTATGAAGTAAAAAAACATGATACTGCACATATCAAAGTATACATACCATCCAGTCACTGCGCCTCGTAGGGAGGTCATGGGAAATCCGTATCTCCTCTGTAGTCCATCCCTCCATAGGGATAGTCCCTAATCACCACTGGAAACTTCCGCCACTATGAAAACAACATTTGTGTGAAGAACCAACCCACCAATACCCCACCACTGCGAGTCATCATCTCCCCCCACCTATGCATCCTCGGCTCGGTGGGCCCACCATCACACACTACTCTGTGTGGTCAAAGCATTGGTACTCACTCGAAGAAAACTAAGCACAAAAATGAGGGGAAGCATAAATCCCCTCTAGAACAGCTCATCCTGGTCAAATCCCACTGAAACATAGTCAAATACATCTAACCCAACAAAAGTATGTCCCTGTCAGTACCTGCTCTACTAACATCATCTAAACACCTGACAACCTGTGGAGCGATTTAGACCCCAGTTCCCGTACTATCACCATTTCTACATCCCACATCTCCAAGCCCTCTATATCACAAATCAATATCACATTTTCATGCACATGAGTAGTTGTGTAGTAGTGTCATTCTAGTATATCCTCCATCGCGACATCACTGGGATTCCTTAGTTGAGTATTCACAGTCACACCCAACTGTGGGAGCCCCGTCAAAAAGTACCCATCAGTCAATGTCATATCTATTTGCTCCCCTGGTATGAAAAATTCCCCCACGTCGACATCCCAAAACTCAATCCGTTTGCTCAGTAGTAACTTTGTTGAATGCATGGGGTCACCCTGGAAAACTTCAACAGCCGCCAGCGGGCCAAAGTATCATGTACCTCCTGATCTTCATTGATGTCATCCATCAATGTCTCAAGCTCCCGCTCTTGCCAAATCACCCTCGGCATCCTGTCGACCCATGTCAAAACCATTAGTCAGTACCACGTGAAACTCAAAAGTCCCCCAAGGGCCAAAGCGTAACTATTGGGCAGAAAAAAATGCCTAGAGATTCCTTTCTTCCTGACAAGCACACTCTAGAGCATGTTTTTCCCCTCGAAAAGTGTGCTCTTGGAGTGCACCTGTCTATCCCATAGGTGCACTCGGAGTACACTTTACCCTAAGGAAAGTGTGCTTCAGAAGCACACCTGTTCGTCCAACAAGTGCATTGGAGTGCATCTCTTTCCTCGAAAAGCATGCTTCGATGCAACCGTTCCCTGGCCTAGCTCCTTGGGGCCCCAGAGAGACCTGAATCCAAAAAATTTAGCAAGAAAATTGACGAGAACAACCTCCATATTTACCCGAAAGTTACAAAAGTTGATTTTGTCAGTCAGATTGAGAGAAATCAACAGTTGACATCCTAGTCCCCTCCACACTCCTTCAACTCCAAACAGTGAAAATGGCATGTGGAAGGTGGTCTCCCCTGCTATTTATGGCCGATTTTGGCCCCTTCTCTCTCTTTAACCATTATGGAGTCCTCCGACCTCTATTTTTCGCGCAATTTTCACTGTCGGATTCAAAATTACGTGCCTGTGATGATGCCTGAGATCATTTATCACTCTCACCTCACCTTTTTCTCGTTGTTTCTCTTATGGCCCCCCACCTCGATTTTCATGCTATCAGGTATTCCAGTGGCTCCTAGTATCGTTTTACTGCTTTATCCATCACAACATATTCATGAGCCCTCCACTCCCTCCATACTGCAGTTATTACATTATTTTGTTGCTATGCATCTACCCATAAGGAGGCCCCATCAATGTTCCACCTCACCCTTTTATTATTATTATTGATCCACTAATAATTGTTCCCCAATTTGAACACTTCCTCCTTTATTGACTTTCACATTTTTTTAGTATATGTTTATCCCTTTTTCGGGCCAAGCAACTCCTTTTACAAAAAAAGGCCCTAATGGAGTTTTTGTTAAGCTCTTTTCTGACTCCTTAAAGAATGAAAAGTTTGTCGAGAAATCTTGCTTCATTTCATGCTCGTTAAAGTATCTAAAAGGGATTCTATCTGGTTTAAGTTTAACCCTTTTCCGGATATGGTAGACTAATTACGAAAAATGAATACTTTAGTCACATTGGCTAGAAGAGTTCTCCATTGCATAATTTTATGCCATTTCAGGCTTTGGGACTAACACAAGAAAAATAACCCCCTCGGAGTCTTCTTATCACTTTAAGACTCTCTAAAATTGAAAAAACCCACAAGTATTCACCATCTTGGACTCGTACAAATCCACATGACGGTATCGTCTCAATCACACTTCTATCCCTTCTTCGAGCTCCTTATACCAAGAAGAAGGACCAAACTGGGCCTCTTAGTGCCCCGAGAAATCACCTCTGGTCCCCCCATTATGGTAGCATATCTAGTATGGTCACCTTTGTTCATATTAATCTGCATTGTGTCACCCTTGAAGTCCCCTTGATATCACCCATTAGTATCCTCCCATTGAGTCTCCCCCATTGAAAAAATGTCCTGATTGACATAGAAATCGTCAACGCACAACTCGACTACAACCTTCTCCTAGGATGAAGCTACATGTACACAATGAAGGTCATTTCCTCATCTGTGTCTGGATGATGATGTTTCCCCATGAGGGATGTGTTGTCAAAATTCATCAACTTACTTATTATGACCCCAATGCACTCTCTACGCCAGAGAATGTCCTCCCCATGGTCAACAAACCTCTACTTAGTGTGTTTACACCCTTGATTTCCACAGTGGGACCTGGTCTTTATTTGGAAGGCCCCATGGTCTCCACATTTCATGCCATGCCCCCTCCTCCTCCGACTATTTATATATCTGAATTATGCACCGTTTCATCAAGTAAACCATTCATTGAATCACACCCCACCACTCCATCAATGCGCCAACTTCCACCTCAGTCTCAGTCTCCATCAGTACCTAGCCATGTGGGAGCCACACCAATCCACAAAATCTCTTTCTTGTTCCCACCATTAGGAGTAGTAAGCATGTCATTCATGGAAATGTTGAATCTCCTGGGATTGACGTTAGGGATTCACATATGGTACTTACCTTCCCCTAATATGACTCTAATGCCATAATTCGTTCTTCAACTAGTCCAACCAATCACCACCTCCAACATTCCTCCTCCCGGTGTGTCGGAAACAACCTCCTCGAATACTACCCCTAAGTCTTCCAAAAAGGCTGGGGTCAGAACCACACAAACCAACACTGTGGAGACTGTGACTAAATCCATGAACCCCCCCCTCCAGCAGGAGCACCCTTCAAATGGGCTTTGTGCGATGTTTCAGGCCACGCAACCCATAATTTTCCACACTTTCCCGACATTCAAATGCATATGAAAGACATTGGAGGATGACCCTAATATTCCAGTTGTTGAATTTCTTGATACTCCTCCTCCATGAAATAATTTGTTGCACGACAATCTCTTATGTGCCATCTGCGGGGTCTATGGCCATTACTCCCAACACTTCCCCAATCTCCTAGAATATCGATTGGTGCTTCATGAATTGCGTCAACTGTCTTTAGAATCTTCGATTACTATAATTGAGGAGATTCACCCATTGGAATCCTTCTCCTGGTCCGAGTTCAACACCATTTACATGGTTTCCACTAGAATCCCTTCCAACCCCTCGATACCCAACTGTACTCGTGCCGATTTTTCAACATTGTGCTTTAGTAGCGATGAAGAAATCCTCAAAGCACTAACTGAACCTAACTTACCTTGGGATGACATGCATCATTGAGCCTATTTTATTCCCAAGGATTCCACTCGAGTTTTAGTCGATCATCTTTCTGTTGAGTCCAAAGAATTCATCCATAACAACGTGGATTGGTTCAAGAACCCCATCCCAGCTCCAGATGCCTTCGAGGAAGGTAACATGGCTAACATTTCACCCACTATCAAATTCGGCATATCTATCAAACCCAGTATAGTTGAGAACATCACGATAGGCACCTCATGTACTACCGACAAAGTCAATTCCTACAAGAAGTTCTTTCAAGAGTTTCGTGATGTCTTCGCTTGGTCATATACTGAGATGCCTAGCATTGACCCTGCCATTATTGAGCATCGTATTGACACTTGGCCTGATGTCTTACTTGTCCACCAAAAGAAACCACCAATTCACCCATCCAAAATGCCCGCAGTAAAATCCAAAATTGAAAAACTGCGCCAAGTTCGGTTTATTTACCCCATCGCATACACCACATGGGTTTCCAACCCCATGTTGGTCAATAAAAATCAAGGCACCATTCACATCTGCACTGATTTTCGAGATTTGAATATAGCTTTCCCTAAAGACACTTTTCCTATACCTATCATTGATCAACTCATCGATGCATGTACGGTCCATGAGGTTCCATCCTTTATGGATGGTTTCTTCAGCTACAACCAAATTCAAATCCGCAAAGAAGATTAGTATAAAACTACGTTCACAACCCCATGGGGCACCTTTTCCTATTGTGCCATGCCTTTTTCTCTTAAAAATGTTGGAGCCGCTTTTTAGCAAGCCATGACATTTTGCTATCATAACTTGGTCCATATTTTCCTTGTCTACTTAGACAATCTCATTTCTTGATCCAAGAAACATTCCAACGACTTGGAAGATATCCGACAAGTATTTTTGCATTGTCTCAAGTATAACATTCACTTGAACCCAAGTGTGTGTTTTTCATTCCTATCTGCCAGTTATTGGGCTTCATTGTCTCCCATAAAGGGATTGTTGTTGATCCTTTGAAGGTCCAATCCATTCTTAACCTCCTATCACCACACACATTGTGCCAATTGCAAAGCCTTCAAGGAAAGGCCATTTTTCTCTGCTGCTTTGTCACGTCCCCATTTTGACCCCCTTTGCAATAATATTGTAAATGATGTAAATATTGTCATTTAGTCATGGCGAGGAGCTCAAGGCCAAGGCCCCACCACTGACTTATCGTTTTATGTATCGGCAATTAGAATAGATGCATATGGTTCTTGTGCGAGATGGGCACAATGTAAATAAGACACCATGTAAATATGCAATTCTAATGAAAAACCCACAATCAACTACGCAATGCAACAAAGAGACGGGGGCATGATCTTTACAAGGAATAAGGGAGGGAAAAATAGCCAAACCCTTGAGCCATGGTGTTAAGCCATTTCATTGAGGAAACCTATGAACTCTCAACTACCCATTTGGTCTCATGCACCCAATCATTTAATTCTCCCAATAAATTGGTTAAGGCAGTAAATGCCTTGGAAATGATGAAGTATGGGCAAGCCATTTTCGTGCATGGGCAAGCCATCAACCTGGAAATTCGTGTTTTTGCTTGTTGGGAAAGAAAACACCCACGAAATGGTGCCCAAAGCCATGGGGAATGGGCAGTCTTCACTCACTCACGCAGTTGGAGTTAGCTGGGCCTTTCCCTGCACGTTTTTCATCCAAATCCTGCATTTCTCCATGCCTGGGAGTTCGTTTTTGCATATGCAGTAGCCTGGGAGAGGAGAGCCACGATTTGGGGACTGTATGGAGGTCGTTTTTGCTCCCGAATGTCCAGGGACGTTTTTCTAAAAACAGATTGGCTTCCCAGGGTTGTTTCCCATCTTCCCATTTCGTTTTTGTGTGTTCCCACGTTTTTCTGAGTGAGTTGAAACCCCATCTCATGCATCCCACTGTGGAAATCATTTTCCTCATGCCCAGTAATTGTGGTTTTGTTGTTCAGTGCATCCCGTTTTAGATTTGAACCTGTGAGCAGGAGCTTCAAGAGTGGAAGAGGACAGATTTGGCTTGATGAGCCCAATGGTGTACCCATAGCTCCATGGTTGAGCCACTAGCCTAGTAACTCACCTCTGCCCACCTCTTAGCAGCCTGAGAAACCCAACTACTAGTTGGCTTGGCTGATTCTGGCATATCTTTGGCTATGTGAGAACCTGTTTCCCCTTTTTCCTTGTGGAGATCGTGCCCAGATCGGGGGTGGCAGTGGTGCTGAGAGATTAAGGAGCACACTGGCCTACAGTTGGGTGGAACGTTGCAGAAGCGTAGCTGGTTGCTTGGGATTACTTCTGTATAAGATAAGTATTCTCTTGTGTGTGTGTAAATTTGCAATTGTTCCTTTGATAAATATTGGAATGTGTGTGGATGTGTTAAATGATTTTAATTCCGCTGTGTTTTCAAGTGTTTATGAAATCGCATGTGTTCATCTCCTTCTTAAATTGAATGATAAATTTCTAAGTGTGGGGCTAGATGCCCGGTTTAACCTCACGATCCTCTCCATCTAGCTGGTTGGATGGGAGGGGACGTGACATGCTTCATCCTGGAATGTGCTACGAAATTTCATGGTTTCTTTCACTTACTACGAACCAATGTGCCCTTCATTTTGGATGAACAAGAAAAAGAGACTTTTGACGCATTGAAACAATACTTGGCTTCATCTCCCTTGATTTCACCACCATATTTCTTGAAGGATTTCATCCTTTACGTTTTGGAATCCGAACATGTTGTTTCAGGAGTTTTAGTCTAGGAAGATAGTGCTCGTCAAGAGCATGTCATATATTATGTGAGTCAAACATTATCTATCCCACCATTGCGCTACCCCCATGAGGAGGAAAACGACCCTTGTCATCATCTTTTCAGTTCAAAAATTACACCACTACATTCTTATGAGTCGAACTATAGTTGTGGTAGACTCCAACCCCATGGTCTATCTCTTGAGCTGCCACCTCATCCAAGGCCGTGTGGATAAATGGATAGTTATCCTTCAAGAATATGACCTCGAATTTGTTACACCCAAGAGTACCAAGGCCCTTTCCCTAGCACATCTCCTGATCGACCTAACCCTTTTGTCGATGTCACCTCCAATCACGATTGACCTACCAGACGAACATTTGTTCACTATTTCGTCAGATGAACCATGGCACATAGACATCCTCATGTATCTACACACGTAGAATTTTATCTCTCACCACAGTCGCGATGATCGATCTCACATTCACCATCACACTTCAGGATACCTCCTTATCGATGATGTCCTTTATCGTCGTGGCATTGACACCATTTTACGTCACTGCCTCACACATGACGAGGCTGAGCAAGTTTTGAATGACTATCATAGCGGAGCCTGTGGTGTCCATTTCTCTGGGATGGATACGTCACAAAAGGTCATCCACGCCAGTTATTAATGGCTGACCCTTTTCACTGATTGCATTACGACAGTCAAACCTTGTCACAATTTCCAAGTCTTCACCCCCAAGGAACGGACCCCTCCTGCACCACTCCATCTGGTTATCACCGTCAGGGCCTTTCTGTAAATGGGCCATCGAATTTATGGAGTGTAATACGACCTCGGCGAATGGCCATAAGTACATCATTGTGGTTGTTGACTACTTCACTAAGTGGGCCGAGGCTATGCCCACATTCAATTTCCAAGGTGAAATCGTGGCACATTTTTTCTTCAACCATGTCATTACACAGTTTGGGGTGCCTAAACAACTTGTGTCTGATCACGAAAGACATTTAGAAGACTTTGTTTAGAAGGAATTGTCCACACTGTTGAAGTTCGAACACTAGTACGCCTCCTCATACTACCCTCAAGGGAACGACCAAGTTGAGGTTGTCAATAAGATCCTCAAAACAATCTTTCAACATATAGTGGACAGTCACAAGTCCAACTGGAACCACATGCTCTTTCCATCTATTTGGGCCTACTGCACCTCCACCAAGAATGAAACGATTTTTACCCCATTCCACTTAGTCCATAGCGTGGATTTTGTTCTCCCCATTAAGTGTCTAAATCCCGCCTTACATATTGTTTTTTAACTTCTCCCAGATACCTCACCCCCAGAACAACAGTTACTCTTGTTGGAGAAGGAGGATGAATATCTTCGGGAGGCCTTACAGATGATCGACGCAACCAAAAATCAATCCAAATCCCATTATGATACCTGCATCCATCCCTGCACCTTCAAAGAGGGAGACCTCATCCTTTTTTATGACCAAGCTCATGACAAGCATGGAAAAGGAAAGTTCAAATCCATGTGGAAAGGCCCCTACATTATCCAAACTTTCCTCAGCAAGCGAGCATACATCCTCGCGGATTCTGAAGGACACACTTTGACCAACCCTCATAACGTGTTGTACCTAAAACTATTTTACCCTTAACCCCATCGAACCCACTAGTTCACATTATATAGCCTTCTTTCTTCTTTTTTTCCACTTTTTTCTTTATAGGCCTTACAATTTGCTTCCATGATTGATACCAGATGGATCTCGTTCCTCCAGTTTATGTTGATTTCATCGATGGTGCAAGTCGATGGTATCTTAGCCTTGCCTCAGCAGCTTGGGTATTATATTGGCCCTCACACGAGTTGATCCACCTCGACGGAGTGTGTATTGGCACTGCCACCAATAACCAGGTTGAGTATGATGCTATGACCAGTCTCTTGACTGTTGTTCTCTAGATGGGCATAAGTCACCTTCATGTGTTTTTAGACTCCCAACTCCTTGTCGCCCAGTTCAATAGCTTTTACCAGGTACGCGATCCTTTCCTTTTTAGAAATTTCATGCACACTAAACAATTGCTTAGACAATTTGAATTCTTTACATTCATCCATGTCCCACGAAGTCAAAATAGTGTTGTAGACCTAATGGCTAATGACATTCTAGAATGGCATATTAATCACTGCATATAGGAAGTAAATCATATGCATGCATCATAATAACATTTTGCATTCACATGTACACATACATCATGTAGGCATCAACATAACACAAAAGGCTCATCATCATAACACATAAATAAAAGGTGCATCCACATGCATATGTATATATATATATATGTTAGGTTTCCCACTGGGCAAATAGGAATATTGGCTTACAAACAGAGCCAAATACAGAATGAATGACAAACACAAAGACAATTGAATAGGCGTGAATGCACACTATATTTCGCATTAACCAAATGTACATATATATACAATGACAAAGGACCCTTGGGTTCTGAATTCCCAAGAGGTCTCTTGGACTCCCAGGTGACTCTTGGTCTACCCTCAACAATTATTCATCTTCTTTGCATGTGGATGTCAACCAATCCTAACACCAAGGATTAGTCTCCAATCCTTGGTTAATGAGAAATATAGTGTGCGTTCACGCCTATTCAATTGTCTTTGTGTTTTTCATTCATTCTATATTTGGCTTTGTGTGTAAGCCAATCTACCTATTTTCCCAGTGGGAAAACTAACAATATATATCAAAATGTCATAATCATCACATAAGTATCACCGCATAGAGGATCCCCAACAAATTCCTCGTCATAACAATAAAATTGAAGTACAAAAATTCCCCATGATGATGGCATTGGCGGGAAGTTCCACAAACTACCTAGTCATATGAATCCTCTGCATCATCATCATCGTCCTCCTCCTCCTCCTTCTCCTGCTCGTATGACTCAGTATCCTCATAGGACTCCTCCTCCTCCTCTTCATCATATGGTGCATCACCCCCAGACATGGCTCTCATTGCAATCGACCTCCGCATGATTGGCCTCTAGTCTCGTGGAACATCGTAGCAGATGCCAATCAACTCCTATTCTAGATGCTTCCACCCATCATCCACTACTTCTTCCAGCAACTAGTTGATTCCCACGCATAAGGACTTCAAATTCGCTGAGGCGCTCGGTTGTCAACGATGCCCATGGCCGGGCGGGCCAACACCCTCTACCCAAATCCTCCGCACCTGGTATCCTGCTGGGGGCACTAGTCCCACATCTGCACACACATGATCAAGTAATCACTATCATCATCATATAAAACCTCTAGCTACCATATATGCTATGAAGTAAAAAAACATGATATTGCACATATCAAAGTATACATACCATCCAGTCACCACGCCTGGTCGGGAGGTCACGGGAAATCTCCATCTCGTCTGTAGTCCATCCCTCCATAGGGATAGTCCTCAATGACCACTAGAAACTTCCGCCACTGTGCAAACAACTCTTGTGTGAAGAACCAACCCACAAGTACCCCACCACCGCAAGTCATCATCTTCCCCCACTTATGCATCCTCGGCTCAGTGGGCCCACCGCCACACACTGCTCTGTGTGGTCGCAACATTGGTACTCGCTCGAAGAAAAATAAGCACAAAAATGAGGGGAAGCATAAATCCCCTCTAGAACAGCTCATCCTGGTCAACTCCCGCTGAAACGTCGTCAGATACATCTAAGCCAAGAGAAAGTATGTCCTCATCAGTACCTGCTCTACTAACATCATCTGGACACCTGACAACCTGTGGGGCAATTTAGACTCCAGTACCCATACTATCACCGCTGCTACGGATCGCATCTCCAAACCATCTATGTCACAAATCAATATCACCTTTTCATGCACATGAGCAGTTGTGTAGTAGTGTCATTCTAGTATATCCTCCATCCAGACATCACTTGGATTCCTTAGTTGACTGTTCGTAGTCACACCCAACCGTGGGAGCCCCGTCAAAAAGTACACATCAGTCAATTCCATATCTATCCGCTCTCCTTGTATGACAAATGCCCCCACATCGACATCCCAAAACTCAATTAGTTTGCTTAGTAGTAACTTTTTCAAATGCATGGGGGCACCCTGGAAAACTTCAACAACCGACATCGGGCCAAAGTATCCTGTACCTCGTGATCTTCATTGATGTCATCCATAAATGTCTTGAGCTCCCATTCTTTCCAATTCACCCTCGGCATCCTGTCGACCCATGTCAAAACCATTAGTCAGTACCACGTGAAACCTAAAAGTCCCCCAAGGGCCAAAGCGTAACTATTGGGCAGAAAAGCATGCCTGGAGATTCCTTTCTTCCTAACAAGCGTGCTCTAGAGCACGTTTTTCCCCTTGAAAAGTGTGCTCTAGGAATGCACATGTCTATCCCATAGGCTTGCTCAGAGTACACTTTACCCTAAGGAAAGTGTGCTCCAAAAGCACACCTGTTCGACTAACAGGTGCGCTAGAGCACATATTTTTCCTCAAAAAGCATGCTCTGATGCAACCCTGCCCTAGCACAGCTCGATGGGGCCCTAGAGAGACCTAAATCCAAAAAATTAAGCAAGAAAAATGATAAGAACAACCTCAAGATTTACCCAGAAGTTATAGAAGTTTATTTTGTCAGCCAGATTGAGAGAAATCAACAATGGACTTCTTAGACCCCTCCACACTTCTTCAACTCCAAATAGTGAAAATGACATGTGGAAGGTGGTCTCCCTTGTTATTTATAGCCCATTTTGTCCCCTTCTATTTCTTTAACCATTCTGGAGTCCTCCGACCTCCGTTTTTCACGCAATTTGCACCGCCGGATTCAAAATTTTGTGCCTGTGATGATGCCTGAGAGCATTTCTCACTCTCACCTCACTTTTTTCTAGTCATTTCTCTTACGGCCCTCGACCTCGATTTTCATGCCATCAGGTATTCTGGTGGCTCCTGTTATCGTTTTACCGCAAAGAATCCCCATCAATGTTCCACCTCACCCTTTTATTATTATTATCGATCGACTACTACTTGTTCCCCGATTTGAACACTTCTTCCTTTATTGACTTTCACATTTGTTCGGTATATGTTTATCCCTTTTTGAGGCTGAGCAACTCCTTTTACAAAAAAAGTCCCTAAGGGAGTTTCTGTATCTCTTTTCTAACTCCTTAAAGAATGAAAAGTTCGTCGAGAAATCGTGCTTCCTTTCATGCTCGTTAAAGTATCTAAAAGGGAGTCTATCTGGTATAAGCTTAACCCTTTTCTGGATATGGTAGACTAATTACGAAAAATGAATACTTTAGTCACATTGGCTAGGAGAGTTCTCCATTGCATACATTTATGCCTTTTCGGGCTTTGGGACTAACACACAAAAAATAACCCCCTCGGAGTCTTCTTATTGCTTTCAGACTCTCTAAAATTGCAAAAAACCCATGAGTATTCACCATCTTGGGCTCATACAAATCCACATGACGGTATCATCTCAATCACACTTATATCGCTTCTTCGAGCTCCTTATACCATGAAGAAGGCCCAAACGGTGCCTCTCGATGCCCCGACAAATCACCTCTGGTCCCCCCATTATGGTAGCATACCTAGTATGGTCTCCTTTGTTCATATTAATCTGCGATGTGTCACCTTTGGAGTCCCCCTGATATCACCCATCAGTTTCCTCCCATTTCATTTTCCCCATTGCAGTCACAGTACTTGGTCCTTTAAGATATGATCCCCTTTCCCTGAGGCTAGTTTAATATGCTTCCAGGTCAACCATTCCATCATACTCTGAACAAAGTAATTCTGATTCCCCTCCCTCTACGGCCCTCATATCCCCCCCCCCATGGTGTCTCAATCTCATATTTATTACTATCAAATATTGGTTGTACACCTTGTGCTTTTATCAAGGAAACATCATTTCCTTGGTAGTTGCATGTCTCCCTATGTCGACACCAGTACATCTATTCCATAGGATAGACCCAGAGGTCCCTGTACCTTCGACTCATCTCCATCACCGGTGAGTTCCTATGGACCATCTGAGAGTCTAGGCCTTAGTTCCTCTTAGAATGGTTGTTTCTCACGTGCTTGACTTCAACTCCATTATCACATCATTAAGATTCATACAAGGTATTGGTCCCTTCAGTTATTGGTCGAAGACCCCAGATGTCCCCTGACTCTAGCACATTGGTGAGTCAATTCAGAACTCCCAAGTTGTATGTTCCCGCGGATATCCAGGCTGCATTGGTGACAGTGTTCGAAATCCCTCTAGTTATATGCTTCCTAGAGTATCCCATTCAGATGCAGTCCATTGTACCTTTGATATTCCGACTCTTAGTCATTGAGTCCATATAGTTGTTGGACCCCTTCAGATCCAACAATGCATTAGTCGTTATGGTACCGCATTCAAGATGGATGCCATTGTTCCCAGTTCCATCTCATCAGATCAATCATGGTTGGACCATGACTATGTCTCATATTTGTGTCTCCTTTGGACCATTATGATGTACACTGTAGTTTTCTATGTATTGTTCAGGTCCCCTTTGGTCCTCACCATTATTTGTATATCTTGATACAAGCATGGGTATGCCCACCTCGTCCATATATTTGAGATTATATGTTCCTCATCCATTATTGATGTGATGTATTTCCATTTATATCCTTTGTAGTTTGTATGAAGCACTTGTTGCAGTCTCCAACCAGTTTTTGCTCTCTACCACCACAATTCTCACACCCTTGGAAAAATTCAGAACCTGTGATGTCTATTGGCCATATGATGAGCTCATTCCCTCACAAATCAGGGGGCAATCAGATAACACACAAAAATTGTTCACCTAAATCATGCCCTTAGTCACATGACCCATTTATCCATTTTTCCTACATATTTGGCCTCCCAAAATCCCTAAGTTGGTAACCAAATGGGAAAAAAATCATTATTGCCCTCAACAAATAATTAAAATCCTCCAAAAAAGGGTCAAAATCCTCCCCCCCTAAAAAAAAAAATGAAAAAATAAAAATAAAAAGGGAAATAGTCAAAATAAAAGCAAAAGGAGGGAAACCCTCAAATACTACAATCCAATACTATTGACCACCCAATACCATGGGACAATACACCATCATCCAAAATTGCTATAAAAAGGTGGTGGAGGCCCCCCATTTCGCACATGCATACACTCTTCCCTACCGTTATGCTGTCGAAATTCCTACTGAACCTTAGCCTACCATTTTGAGCTTTTGTTCCCATCTAGTCGAGTTTCAACCACCCTTTGAGCATTCAGAGAAGACCAAGGAACATTGGAGACTCGAAACACCACCCTTTGTACGACTTCGAGGGTCCCAATCTACCCATCACGTTGAGGTAACCAACATTGTAATCCATTGTTTATAATAGAAGTACAGTATTTGATCCATGGGTATCTCTATTTGCATTTCATTTTTACTGCAGTAATTATTAGTATTTTGTGTTTCTTGTTATTATTTGCATGCACACATGACCCATTCATGAACTGTTACTAAGGTCTCTACAACCCTTAGTAAGTTCCCTTTTGCACTAGCTTGTGTGAAAACACCAACTACAGATGGGATGTGCTACAACAAGCATATCAAGGGATAGATAAGGTGAAGGTTATTAAATTGCAATCTCTTAGCAGAGAGTTTGAGACTCTTTGCATGCAGAATTCAGGATCTATGCAATATTGTTTCACTAGATTTATGGGATTATTAAATCAAATTAGATCGTACATGGAGAATATTTAAAAGACCAAAAAATTGTTGAAAATAATTAAGAAGTCTTCTTGCAAAATTTCATTTAGAGGAAATTTGAGGTTTAAAATGGACTTCCTAAGGAAAATAATAAAATAATAGTTGAAATAATGAAATAATAGGTAAAATAATATTTATTAATTTTGGAGGAAGAAAGAAAAAAACTACTTTTGTTGTTCATATTTTCAACATATCTCTTTGTGTTTTTACTCAAATTTCAAGTGGGAGCACTTGTTGGATGCAGAATTAAATTCCGCATCCAACGAGTACCCACACTGCATACGTTTTACCGACCCCGCTGCCCCAAAAATAAGAAATACCTGAAAAAACGTGGTGATGATGACATCATCATCACGTTTTTTTAGGTATTTATTATTTTTGGGGTAGCGAGGTCTTTCAAAAGTATGCTAGTGGGTACTTGTTGGATGCGGAATTATATTGTGCATCCAATGAGTGCTCCCGCTCGAAATTTGAGTAAAAACATCATCACATTTTTTCAGGTATTTCTTATTTTTGGGGCTACGAGGTCTGTCAAAAGTATGCAGTGTGGGTACTCGTTGGATGCAGAATTAAATTCCGCATCCAACAAGTGATCCCGCTCGAAATTTGAGTAAAACCAAAGGGAGATATGTTGAAAATACGAACAAAAAAGTAGTTTTTTATGAAAAATATCTCAAGTCAACCATTATGGTTGACTCATTTTATTGAAATTCTATTGGTTCTTGAATTCCAACTCATCAATAAATTATGGTTGGCTCGTTTTCTTATAAGGCCCATTTTAGAGCTCAAAATTTGTCTAATCTATAAATGACTTATGGGATCTCTTCAATCTCATGACAAAGGATGAATATATTTGATGAGAAATATTTTGAGCAAGCTTTTCCTGCAAAGACCAATGCTTCCAGAGATAAAATTCATGAAGTTGAGAATTTATCTCATGAGGAAATTCTGAGCACCCATGGACGAGGAAGAGGACAAGCAAATAGAGGAGGTAGAAGTCGAGGATGAGGTTTTTATGCAATTTCAAAGGAATAAGGTAATGATAGTACAATGATGGAGGTAATAAATATGAAAAATCTCAAGTTCAATGTTCTTATTGTAAAATATTTAGTCATTACATGAACGTAATTGTTGGAAAAAACAAAAGCATTAAGCTAATTTTTGTGAAGAAAAAGGAGATGTGGACAACTTATTTTTGGATGGTGATTCAATTAATAAGGTTTCCAAGGAGGTACGGATTTTGGATTGTGGTTGCAGCAACCACATAACTGGGAACAAAGATAGTTTTCTGAAGTTAAATGAATCTACAAAATCTAGAGTACCCTTAGGAGATGACAAACTAGATGATATTGAAGGAAAAGGAACAACTGCAGTAAAAGAAAAGCAAGATGAAGTGAAACATATTAATGATGTCTTATATGTTCCTGGTTTAGCATATAATTTGTTGAGCATAGGACAACTTATGGAAAAGGGATATCGTGTTGCTTTTGAGAGCAATAAATGCATCATATATGATAAAGGAAATCATAATTATATTATAGTTAAAGTTAATATGCTACCAAATAGAATTTTTTCTGTAGAACGAACTTGTGCATCCAATAGAGCATTAAAAGTTGGCTATGATAATGATTCTTGGGTATGACACGTGACATATGGGCATCTGAGAGGCTTAAATTTATTGCATAATAATCAAATGGGCATAGGCTTGTCTCTTATTGATTGTGTTGATCAAGTTTGTGAAGGTTGCTTTCTTGGAAAGGTGCATAGAGAATCATTTCCAGTAGATAAATATTAGAGAGCAAAAAATCCATTGGAACTAATACATGCAAATATATGTGGCCCTACGCAAATCTTATCACTCAACAAAAGTAAGTACTTTATAATTTTTGTGGATGATTTTATTAGAAGAATATGGATGTATTTCATTAAACAAGAAATTGATGCCTTTGTTATTTTTCAACAATTTAAATATGTTGTTGAGAAGCAAAGTGGTTATGTCTTAAAGGAATTACGTACATATAGAGGGGGATAATTTACATATAATGAGTTTAATGATTATTGCAAAAAGAATGTCATTCACAGGAAATCAATAACAATTTATACTCTCCAATAGAATGGTGCGGAAGAACGTAAGAATTGAACAATTGTTGAAATGGATAGAAGCATTTTGAAAGGTAAAAGTATTCCAAATACGTTTTGGGATAAAGCTGTAGCTACATCTACTTATTTTCTTAATAGCTACCAAACTATAAGTGTGCAAAATATGACTATGTATCAGGCTTGGAGTTGAAGAAAACCTATTGTTGCCCATTTGAAAGTCTTTGGTTGTATTGCTTATGCTCATGTTCCTGCTAAAACAAGAAAAAAATGTGATGATAAAAGTGTGAAATGTATTTTTATTGGCTATTGTGAGGAGACAAAGGATCATAGATTGTATAATCCACAAACTGAAAAATTGTTGGTTAGTTGGTTAGTTGTTATGTGTGCTTTGATGAAAAAGAAAAATGGTAGTGGAATCAAGGAGTGCAATAAGAAAATCCAAGAATTATTATTCAAGAAGATGAATGTGCTATTTCTACAAATCAAAGTAGCAATCTAAGTACTTCTCATACTACATCCACTCCATCATCTTCTTCAACTTCAAGTCCTGTTTCAAGTCCAAGTCCTCCAAGAAAGGTAAAATCTTTAAAAAGTTATGATATTCTAGCTTTGCTTTAATGTCTCAGATTGAAGCAGAGCCAAGCTCTTTTGAGGCTGCAATAAAACATGAAGCAGGGTGAAAAGCAGTGGATGAAGATATTGCACCCATTAAAATAAATGCAATATGGGAGCTTGTGGATCCTCCTACCAAAAAAAAAGTCATTGGTGTGAAATGGGTGTACAAAAGAAAGCATGTGGCTGATGGGTCCATACAAAAACACAAAGCAAGGTTAGTGGAAAAGGGGTTTGCTTGGAAGCCATGTATAGATTATAATGAAACATATGCTCCTATTACAAGGATAAAATATAATCTGAGTTGTTTTAGCATTAGTCGCACAATATAATTGGTTGGTTTATCAGTTTGATGTGACATTGGATTTTTTTAATGGCGTTTTGAAAGAAGTTTATGTTCAGTAGCCTCAAGGATATGAAGTTACATCAAATGAACAAAAAGTTTACAAATTAAAAAAGGCTCTTTTCGGGCTAAAACAAGCTCTAAGAGAATGGTATAATAGGATAGATAATTATTTTCTAGAAAAGGGGTTTAACAGAAGTGAAAATGAACCCATATTATATATCAAGTCAAATGATACTAATGATATACTTATTATTTCCTTATATGTAGATGATTTGATATACACATCCTCAAGTAGTATCTTAGTGGAGAAGTTCAGAGAGGCTATGATGTCTAAATTTGAAATGATAGATTTAGGTTTGATGTATTATTTTCTTAGCATATGAGGAAAATAAATTATGGTATTTTTATTTCACAAGAAAAATATACTAAAGATCTTCTTTACAAATGGAAAATGGAAAATAGTAAACCCATGAGCACACCCATCAACACAAATGAAAAGTTACATATGGAAGATAGAGCAGAAAAATTAGATGCTAAATCCTATAGGATTTTAGTAGGCAGTTTCATATATCTTACTGCTACTAGACCTGATATTATGCAGTAGTGGGTTTAATTTCTAGATTCATGTAAACTCCAAGTAAAATTCATTTTGGAGCAACAAAATGAATTTTGTGGTATCTCTGTGGAACAAGCAATTTTGGCATTTGGTATGCGCCCACTAGTAATTTTGACTCGGTTGGTTATACAAATAGCGAATAGGATGGATTTTTTTATGATAAAAGAAGTACTTCAGGATATGTTTTTAGCCTAGGTTCAGATGTAGTATCATGGTCTTCAAAGAAACAATCATCTATTTCATTGTCTTATATAGAGGCAGAGTGTATTGCAGCAACATCGGCAACATGTGAAGCAACTTGGTGGAAGAGAATCTTGGTAAATTTGAAGCATAAACAAAAATATGCCACAATTATTTATTGTGATAGCATGTCTAAAATTGTCATTAGTAAAAACTTGGTGGAAGAGAATCTTGGTAAATTTGAAGCATAAACAAAAATATGCCACAATTATTTATTGTGATAGCATGTCTAAAATTGTCATTAGTAAAAACTTAGTGTTTCAGAGTCACACCAAACATATTGATATCAATTATCGCTTCATAAGAGAGCAAGTGGCAAAAGGTGAAATTGAAATGAAATATTGTAGCACAAATTATCAAGGAGGAGAAGTTATGTTACATTAGAAGTGGCTCAGAATCACCTACATAAGCATTAAGGGGGAGTGTTGAAGTTAATGCTTAAGTTCCAATTTTGTAATATGTAATTGCTCGGAGATATTGACAACAAATTATTAGGTTGAAGAGTGAATAATTAATCAGAATTAGTTTCTAAAGTTATAGAAATCTTTAGCCTATATATGAATGTACTCCTCATTCGATAAATGAGAAGAACAATTTGAAGCATTGAGTTCTTTATTGTGTGGTTGCAATCTTCATTATTTTTTATGTGTTTATTGAATTTATATGTCTCCTCTTAATCTAACAATCTATATATACATAATATTTGTATTTATAAATATTATAATTATTTTTTTATAGAAATATTCAAAATACCCACATTTAGTTATTTAGATAGAATTTAACATCTCACCTTAAATTGTAAAGATATGAAAACTTTCTTAGATTTTAAAGTAAAAGCTTAGTGAGCACCAACCACAAACAATGTCCTGACCAACCAGAAACAAGGTCATGAGCACCAACAAGAAGGAGGAGCAGCAATTCAAATTTTCAATTTATTAACCAGCACACACATGGCCATTTTATGGCTCTTGTTGGACTTGAATATCATTAAACATATAGATGAAAAAAATAAATATAAATTTGTTTGATACGACTTAATGATTAAAAAAAATATAAATTGATTTGATTTGACTTAACGATAAGATATTTTATAAATCCATTTATATTAATAACGAGTACATCCGTCTCATTTACGCAATAATAATAACATGTTGGCATTCACAATTTCCGACATTTAAAAATGATCAGCACATCGACGATAATGACCGGGATTCGGAACATTATGACTAGAATATAACGATGACCGAAGAACAACAATCATGCTGATGCAGGATGACATTTTGATTCTGGGATATAAGAATATACAGCGGATATTATCAGGGAGTGTGATGCTGCTGGTGTGACGCTGCTGTTCAGCATATACATTGGATAAAGGAATATGCGAACTTAGATCAGGTCGAGAAAAGTCTGAGACGAACATGAATATAAGGAGGACTCAGTTAACCATAAACTCGTGGCCAGGAACCCTAAGCAATTGTACGGAGATACCTTCAAGCTCAGCTCTAACTTAATTAAATAAGGTAACGATCTCTACATTTTTACTGTCGTCTAGTCGAGTGTGTTAATTCATTTCCATTTTCATGTTTCAGGCCGTCTTTTGCTTCCAGGAATCCATCTTTAATTTTAGTAGTTCTGTTTTTTCTGGAAAGGGTTGACAATTACCTCCAGTTTTAAAAAATTACGGTTTGTGCTGTGAAGTAGGGAAAAGATTTGCACAAGAAAGCTTGGAAACAAGGTTGGCATCATGGCTAAAAATCAACTGCAAGTATTAAATGCCTTGGACCTCGCAAAAACACAATTGTACCACTATACTGCAATCGTGATTGCAGGGATGGGCTTCTTCACGGATGCCTATGACTTGTTCTGCATCTCCACCGTCACGAAGCTACTGGGAAGGATTTATTACTTCGATGCAAACAGCGGGAGCCCCGGAACTCTGCCTCTGAATGTCGCGGCTGCGGTGAACGGAGTGGCCTTTTGTGGAACACTTGCTGGGCAACTTTTCTTTGGTTGGATGGGCGATAAACTGGGACGAAAGAAAGTCTACGGATTAACGCTCATGATCATGATCATTGCCTCCATCGCATCTGGTCTTTCTTTCGGCAAAACAGCTAAATCGGTAATGACAACTCTCTGTTTTTTCAGATTCTGGCTCGGCTTCGGCATCGGCGGAGATTACCCTTTATCCGCCATCATTATGTCTGAGTATGCTAACAAGAAAACCCGAGGGGCATTCGTCGCAGCAGTGTTTGCTATGCAAGGCTGCGGGATTCTCGCCGGTGGTGCCGTGGCCATTGTTGTCACTACAATATTCCGCCAGGGATACAAGGAGTATCCTCAATTTCATCCTGAAACTAAAGCTGATAATGTATGGCGGATCATTCTTATGTTCGGGGCCATTCCCGCTCTGTTGACATTCTACTGGCGAATGAGAATGCCGGAAACTGCTCGCTACACGGCGCTAATCGCAAAAGACGAAGCAAAGGCCGCAGCCGACATGTCCAAGGTTCTGCACGTAGAAATCGAGGTAGACCCACGAGATGTCGAAAAGTGTAAACGGGATGAGCCCAAATTCGGTTTATTTTCCAGAGAATTCGCAAGGCGACACGGCTGGAATCTACTGGGCACTACAAGCACATGGTTTCTGCTCGACATCGCCTTCTACAGCCAAAATCTATTCCAAAAGGACATCTTCACGGCCGTTGGATGGCTTCCCGCGGCCAAAAATATGGACGCCATAGATGAGGTTTATAAAATAGCAAGAGCGCAGTCGATTATTGCTCTGTGCTCGACAGTCCCAGGCTACTGGTTCACGGTCTACTGGGTTGACCGCATTGGAAGAAAAACAATTCAGCTGATGGGATTCTTCTTCATGACTGTCTTCATGTTCGCGCTTGCAATTCCATACGACCATTGGCGAGGCCCTAAATGTAACGATGGCAGTGGCAAGTATTGCGGCGGCAATCACATTGCCTTTGTGGTACTCTATGCTTTCACCTTCTTCTTTTCAAACTTCGGCCCAAACGCCACCACATTCATCGTGCCGGCGGAAATCTTCCCGGCAAGGATTCGTTCCACCTGCCACGGCATATCGGCAGCAGCAGGCAAGGCAGGAGCCATAGTCGGAGGCTTTGGTTTCCTGTACGCAGCTGAACCCGCTAGTAAGAAGGACCTTGATAAGGGCTATACCAACACGGGCATTGGCATTCGGTGGTCTCTGATATTATTAGGATTCACAAATGTTGCCGGTTTCCTTTGTACGTTCATGATCCCTGAAACAAACGGCAAATCCTTGGAAGAGCTCTCCGGTGAGAACGAGGAAGAGGAAGAAGTCGAACTCGAAAACTCTGAGTCAGCACACAAAACGGCACCAAATGAATAGCTTGGAAACCTCGTTTACCTAGAACACAGCTGAGTGCAATAGGTTAATCCAGTCCTCTGCATTAATACTATAGTATATATGCTTATTTGGATTTAAGTGTCCATACTAATAACTATGTACACTCTTTGAATTTCCGAATTTTCCTTATTGTGTATAATATTTTATAGTTTGTGTGAAGTTGAAATGTGATTGTTCCATGCCTTCCGTTTGTTAATTGCACAAATGGTTTCTTGTACATACATAACTGTTTTTGAATTCATGAAATTTATGAATTTGTGGATTTCTATGTATTTTATGCAATACCTTGGTTTTTACTTTTGTAATGTATTGTATTGAATTTGATTAGAGTATGTATAAATTGTAAATGTGTGATTATAATAATGGGAGTCAGTTTTTACTTTTGTATAATGTATTGTATTGAATTTTATTAAGTTTTTACTTGTGTACTATGTGAATTTAAGATGACCGTTATTTTAGTAATGATGGATGTCGAACCAAACTGGTTAAATTGGTCAAACCTTCTCATGCCATACATTGCAAAACCTCGGCCGGTGTAAATTAGTCATGCATCGCATATATAACCTCGTACATTATATATGCAATTGGGCCAATTAGTATATCTATGTGCTCTTCTCGCAAGGTTGAAACTTTTTTTAGTAACCCGAGAGCGATCACACCTAATAATTAACTCCCCACCATTCATATGAGGAAAATGGATACTGTGGTTGGCTAAATTGATGGAAATATTTGGAGAACATCTTTTGAAGTATTTTCACATGAAATTTCAGTTGCATATTGACTTTTACACACTAGTGTACTATTTTGATGCATAGCACATAACCGAGATACATCTAATATCATGGAAGTAATGTTTTCTTAACTTTGTTTTCCTATGAACGATATTAACAAAGATGTTTTCATATGTTTCTTACTTCTATCTATTTGGCATTTAAATTTGCTTACACTTAGATTCAATGTTTCATCAAGATTTGGAAATGCAAAGAAGGAGTGCTAAGAGGAAGTCCAAGACAGCTGAATCAGATTCGGACATAGAAGTAGTGGCTGAAACTCCAACAAAAACCATGTTCGAAGAAACCAAAGCAGCAACAGGAATCACCCCAGAATACAAGCAGGGTGAACTGTATTATATGATCTGAGATCAAAATGTACCTAAGGCATCTCTTGAAGAGATGATGTTATACCAAAACATCAAGAAATCGGGCCTCACCAAAGCAGCCACACGCCCAGAGTTATTTCCTTGCTCATAAGTCATCGGATTGATCCTACATTATGTGGATGTTAGCACAAGGATCATCTCAAAAACAAAAGGGGAAGGATTTTCCTCTTGCAATCCGGGTCACATAATGACAACATACAAACTACCACCGCCCAAGGTCATGATGACTGAAGACTAGATTGGGGGTGTAAACATGGACCAATTCAAGTATTCCAAGAAAATGATAATCCCAAGGAAACAAATAAGGTTGAAAAAAAGTGGGGAGTGTGATAGTCAAAGCTTAAGAACCCCATTCAGAATCATAGCTTTGATGCTAAGCAGAATTTTCGAGAGAGCGAATGGAAACATTTACAATATTAACTGGGTGCCCCTAATATATCATATAGCCTTCCACGACACTGTGTTTAACTGGGTAGATATCATCTCAGATAGCCTGGCATCAAAAATAGCAGCAACACATGAAGGATTAACCCAGAAGAAAGCATATTTCTACATGTCCTCATACCTCATAGACTGGATATTGTTCAGGAACCCATTCCCTAAATTGGGATGTATCTGGAATCAGGTTGAGTCTCCCATCTACATGCCTTATCGGATCATATGGGACCATAAATATGCGAGCTACTACAAGCTCATCTATGAAGATTTGATCATTCCTCTGTATTGGTTAATTTTCAATGAGGAACCAAACTGCCTATCCAACAACGTTATGGCAGTCATAAACGAGTATGGAGATTATTACTTTTCATCTAAAGGAACCTATATCAGAATGTATGGGGGATCCAAATCCCCATCTCTAATGCCCAAATATGTAACATATTTTGTGGTACACAAGGACACCATGAGGTAGGTCTTTGCTAATGGAATTGGAAGTTATCTGAATGAGCATAAGAAGGTCTCCTACCCACCGTTACCATTCATCATTGGGGCCTACAAATTTCCCAAGTTAAAAGGCACCGAAGCCTTCATAAAATATTTAGAAGCTTTCCATTTTGGAGAGTTTTTTTTTGTAAGAAATGATAGCCGACAAAAGGTTGCTACCCATTGCGTGACATGCAAGATATCCTTCGAATACATGGATCACTTCCTTAAATTTGAGGAGGTGTATCGAAGAGAGAGTAACATGACTAAGCTAAACAAACTATTTGTTCGGAAAACTAGCACCGACCCCAGTCATACTACCAGCACTGCAAATGAGGCAGAATTACAGAAGAAACGAGAAGAAGCTATAAGACTACAAAGAGCGGAATCAGAAAGGAAGCAAAGAGAGGAGGCTAAGAAGTTGCAAAAGGAAGAAGAAGATAAACAAATGAAATTTTCAATAAAAAAACGTATTTTAATATTAAAATACATTTTTTTATTGAAATTTTCATTTTTTCATGTCGTGGGTGCCTCAGAAGTATGCAATGTGGGTATGGATTGGATGTGGAATCAAAATCCACATTGAACGAGTGCCCAAACTTGAAATTTGGGTAAACTGTTAAGGAGATATGTCAAAAATACGATAAGAAAAGGTAGTTTTTCTTTTTCCTCTCTAAAATTTAGAACTCTTATTTTATTATTTTCCTTATGAGGCCCATTTTAGACCTCAAAAATCCCCTAATGATAGATTTGCGGTGTGCCAAAATGTATGGTAAAAATGTCATAGAATAAAAAGAATTACATTTTTCAATTATAAAAGGGCATTTCTAGATGGTGATTTGAAGGCAGTGAATAGAAACAGTGGATTGTAGAAACCAAGGACAAATATTGTGGCAATAGTTTCTAGTATTAATAAAATTGTGGAGAATAATTCAGATACTGCTCCACCTCTAACACATGCAATAAGTCAAGATGGAACAAGAGCACCTCTGAAATTATTGCTATCAAATAAGACCCATGGTTTGTTGTGGAAAATGATTAATGAAGATATTCAAAAGCTTGGCCTTCCTCCATTTTCTCAATTAGCTTTTAGTAATTTTAGTAGAGTAATGAGAGACTATTTTCCCAATGTTACAATCGCCAAACATAATTTATTTGCAATTTGTAATTAATTTATTACAATCATGAAAAAACTATGGGATACCAATGATCCGAATGAAGTGGAACATCTACGAACTATTTAGACAACTCATAATCAATACACTACAAGATGTCATCATATGTCTATGTGCATATATTACAATCACGAACAAACTATGGGATACCAATGATCCGAATGAAGTGGAACATCTACGAACTATTTAGACAACTCATAATCAATACACTACAAGATGTCATCATATGTCTATGTGCATATATTAGCTTCATAAAAGTGTCCAAGCACTTATTTGAATATTGTGCATGACAATATGGATATGTCAAAGACTTATATACCAAGTATTTGTAAAAGAGCAAACATTGTTAGTAATGTAATGAATCTTCCTATATATCTAACGGGTATGTTGATGCATGGACACAAGACTAGAGGATTTGGCCATTTCAACCTTTCCTTTTTGGATATGGATTCAAATTTAACTGTCACTTCATTGGCCAAATTACTTAGAGATATTGAATAACCAATGATCGATAATGATAGAGATTTTCTTTACAAAAAGGGAACATCAAAGCACCCATTGCATGAGGCTATGTTGGAAAATGATTGCTATGGGAAGTGTTTGGCCTACAAAAACAATATTCTTCCAATAAGATAAATAAATATTGGTAATACAAATTTTATACTTCCAAACCAAAAAATTCCCCCATACTACTATTGCAAATGGATAATTGTGCATGTGAGAAAACTCAATATGTTTTTGCATTCTTTTCTCTATTAACAACAAAGAGGGCGTTTGTTATTGTTGTGGTTGGATTCATTCTTATGGGTCACACACATGAAGACATAGATGGGACTTATGGCAGGACATCAACAAAATTAAGAAGGAAATACATATTTTATTTTCTAGAGATGAAAGATACTTATGCGATGTGTGAAGAAAGTGATAACTATGTCCCATTTTTTATTGATGAATTTTTTATTTCGAAACCATTGTAGAGCGACACCTTTTGGATCAAAGATCCAAGATTGTTGGTATAAAAAATGTCATTTTTTCAAATTTCAGCTCGTTGATGGTGTTCTAGGTATGCAATATAAGGCCTCTCTCCGAATGAAAAGTAGTCATGTCCTATTCATATCTAGCATTTCTTACCCAATGGAAGCGTAGACTTGCCAAATGGAAAGAAAAAATTATTAAATATACAGGTAAAGAAAATTTTGGAGATTGATGAAATAAAAAAATGATTGGAAACATATATCTCATTTTGGATAAATGTTGTTGATAATGTATGTGAACAATATTGGTATCCAAATATACTTTATTGGGAAAGTATTTATAAATATTTGGACTCTCCATTCAGAGAATTGAGCACTCTTCATCTAATTTTTGGTCAGTTACAGTGTAATAAATAGGAAGCAAAAAACCTATAAAATCAACCAATGAAGTTATGGAATCATATTTGAGAGAAAATATCCCCACAATAGAGGAATTTTATGTCGATCCTCTTCATAACAAACCTAGAGATGCATTTTCCTTAGAAAAATATATTATGGAAGGACAAATGCTCATAGTGCAATTGCTCAATGAAGATTGTGCAATATGGTTAGGAAGGGAAAAAGGAAATTTCTACCAAGATTCTAATGGAACTATTGAGTCTTACAAAGTGGAAGTTTAGTGGTGGAACCCAAGAGGAACATAAAAAAATATCAAAACATTATATAAAAATTACTTATCTAAAACTCAATAATGGGTTGTTGATTTAGAGAAAAATACATTCATCGATGTTAAAAGCATCATTTGGGCATGGTCATCAAAGGCAAGTTGGACAGAAAGAAAAATAAAAATAAATGAGAAAGGCCTTGCAATAGTTAGGATGCAACAAGAACATATGGAGCACAATGTTTAGAATGGAAGTGAATCTTTCATGTATAGGAATTGAAGGGTGAAGGGTTTATGATTTAACTAGGAATATTATTGTCTTATATTATATTTGTATATATAAATACATTTTTGCGTTGAGTAGGGGCATGGTTTCTTATCAACATTAATTTCACCTTCGATTAGATCCTTGACCAAGCTCACACTCGAATGCTGAATTTGTCAATCTTTGAAACCCACCCTTATGTGTCAACAAATAAGGGGCCAAGAAACATTGCATAACGCAATCAATGGGAATACGAGCTCCCCATTATAGCATTGCTTTTCCAGGTACAACCATATTTTTCCGTCCATGATTACAAAAGGATATGGACTTTAATTTCTAGTTCTTTTTTCTTGTTCCTGTACATAACATACTTATGCATCTTTTACTCCTACTTTTAGGATTTGTCGTATTTAGTTTCATTTGCAAGATTGTAATTCCACATTTTGTCGGTACAATGTTATGTATGAAAGGAACCCATTTATTGTGTTCAATTTTGTTTGATTTCTATTTCATACGCTTTGTAAGCTCTTAATTTTTTTTAGGGTGAATGCAAGGGAAAAAAATATAAGCATTTTAGATCATAGAAATTAAGTTCTCTTTTCTATTTGATTGGGTTTGAGAAATTTGAGTATAGAAATAAGTTCTCTTTTCTATTTGATTGGGTTTGAGAAATTTGAGTATAGAAATTTTGCAATATTGAATAAATTGTTGTATTAGACTTTAAATAAATTGTTGTATTATAGCTTATTTTATTTCTGCATATCAAGAAATAATATTTTTTTTAACAAAAATCTAGTGAAAATTTTATTGATATGAAAACAACATTGTGAAACATTTGAGAGGAACATCGGGTCCCAAATTTACCACTAAACTATCAAAATTGGCCTACTGAGGGGCAACTAACACTATTGAAAGCAACTGTACATTTTTTCCCTTAGTCATACAACCATGATTTTTCACTATATATAGAATGTAATATATGTGAGTATATATAAACAAAAATGGAACTTTTATGGAAAATACCTTAAATGGTAGTAACTTTTTGAATTGAAAATCACATTTTTTTAATAAAAAATACATATTTTTGAATTGAAAATCACACTTTTTGAATAAAAAAATTCACTTTTAGAATTGAAAATCACACTTTTTGAATCAAAAATTTGTGCTTTTCAAATAAAATTTGCACTTTTTGAATCCATAATCTCACTTTTTGGGTTTAAAATGATTCTAAAATCACACTTTTGGAATTGGAAATTGCACTTTTCAAACCCCAACCTGATTTAGCAGTTTAGAAATGTTGTTTTTGGGATTTATAAAGCATAATTTGGGACTTTTTTAGTCCAGATTATGTCCATATTTAATGAAATGGGTGTTAGATTCTCAGTGTGGTACTATGTTAATCTTTTAAAAAAACCAAAAAGTATTGAAGACAATAAAAATGGACTCACATAAAATACTCTTTTATTACAATGAAGTCATTTGATACAATGAGTTTGATCTCATTTTATGTCATTGGACTCGTATTTGTGCTACCATTATAATGTAACTACTTTATTTAATAATATCTAATTCTCAATTTTTTAGTCACTTGTATGATCGTAGCTTTTGCATTAATTGATAACCGCTATTGAAATGTAGATGACAGCTATTTGAGTTATAAATTATGATTAATATAATTTAATGTTTCAAATTTTGTTCTTTGGAATGTTTACATATGTAAAAATTAGAAATTTGTTTGATTTTCACATATTGTCCCAATTGGTATTGCGAAAAGTTACCAATAGTTGTAACACTTATTTATCAACATTATGATTATCATGGAGCTCTATATTGTCCAATTTTGTATAGTAAAGGGTCCCTTATTCATATATAATAAAATTGATGTATTTTCTTATTGTAGTATTCTATGCTGTAAAATGTTATGTTACCAATTAAATATATGGATGATTGACATTAATGTATTACACAAATAATCACTATTATTATAAAACTGATTAATATATTTTTTATTAAAAAAAACAAGAAACTTCATTTGCATACCCATTGTAGCTAGGGTTTTCACCCTAGCTTGTGCAAATGAGCACCTACTAAGGAGAATGGACTCCTTAGTAGCAGTTCAATAAAGAGTAAATTAAAGTAATAAAACAATACGAATTCTAAACTAGCATGAGCATTAACAAAAATAACAAAACAAGAAAATAAGGTGAAGATCTCTCTTTTTTATATTAAAAATTACCTCAGGTGTAGAGGTTGGTGGAGCTCTTGCAGTAGTCCAGGAGGGTTGCTTCCAAGCTTCCAGCTTTGCTCCTTTCTCTTTCTCCAAAGGTTTGGAAATGGGCCAAAGGGGCACTCAAGGGTGAAAGTAGCTCAAGGGTGAGCTAGGGTTTCAAGAGTGATTTTGGCAGTGTAAGGGTGTATTTGACTGTGGATATGAAATGAGGGGCCTCCATCACCTATTTATAGGTTTTTAGTGGTGGAGTGCTGGCCCATGGTTTTGGGAACCATATGGTTTAGGTCAGCTGTATAGGGTTTTTTCTTCCTTTTTCCCTCTTTTTCCTCTCTTTTTTTTTGTATTTTTTATTCCCTTTTTAGAGGGTTTTTGCTATTTTGGAGGAATTTTGGATAATTTTTTTTTTGGGGGAAGGGGTTTTTAGCCTTTTGGAGGCTTTTTTGATGGTTTTGTGGCCTTTTGGAGGCTTTTATGGTGGGAAATATGGACAAATGAGTCATGTAATGGGATAGAATTGGGGGAAATCTGGGGTCTTCGACCAATAAATGAAGGGATATAAACCCTGTGCGATTCTCAACGATGCGATCAAGGTGTTGAAGTTGAGCATGTGAGAAACAACCACTCAGAGAGGCAATGATGACTCCTCTCAAAATGGTCCGTAGGCACTCACCACAGATGGTGACGGGTCCAAGGCGCAGGGACCTCTAGGTCTATCCTCTGGAATAGAGGGGCTGTCATCGACAGAGGGAGACCTACAACTATCAAGGCAATGATATTTCCTTGACAGGAGCGTGAGGTGGAGAACCGAAGTGTGAGAGTAATGATGCTAGGACTGACATACTGTGGGGGATATCTGGGCAAGTAGAGTGGGTGGACTCAAACTTCCTTTGTTCAGAGTATGATGGCGGGGACGATTGGGCAGCATATGAAACTGACTGAGGGGAAAGGGATCATAGTTGTAATGGATCGAGGATAGTGACTGGGATGAGGGATACTCAAGCTGGTGTAAAAAGGCAGGAGGCTGCAGAATACTCTGAACAAAGGTGACCTGATTGGGGGTGCTGCCGAGATGATCGATCATAGTGTCAGGAGGCATGAGGGGACTTCTTCATGGGTTAAGGAACTAGAAGAAGTGTGTGTAAAATGGTACTGTCGTGTGGATTGATATGAGCCCAGGACAGTTCATGCTCATGATTGCTTTCAATTTTAAGGAGTCTGAAAGCGATAAGAAGACTCTGAAATAATGGAATGGTACTGTCGTGTGGATTTGTACGAGCCCAGGACAGTTCATGCTCGTGGTTGCTTTCAATTTTAGAGAGTCTGAAAGTGATAAGAAGACTCCAGGGGGTTTCTTTTTTGTGTGTTAGTCTCCAAGGCCCGAAGAAGCATAAAAGGATGTAATGAAGAACTCTTCTAGTCGGTGTGACTAGAGTATTCATTTTTCGTAATTAGTCTACCAGGTCCGGAAAAAGGGTTAAACTTATACTAGATAGACGCCCTTTCAGGTACTTTATCGAGCATGAAAGGAAGCAAGATTGCTCGGCGATCTTTTCATTATTTTGGGAGTCAGAAAAGAGCTTAACAGAAACTCCCTAAGTGCCTTTTTCGTAAAGGACTTGTCCGGCCCGAAAAAGGGATAAAATTATACCGAACAAAAGGAATGGCCAGGCAAGGAGGAAGTGCTCAATCAAGGAACATTTATGATGACCAAGAAGGAGAGTAGGGGGGAACACTGGTGGGCCTCCTTGCGGGATAATGGATGGTGGAAAAATAGCGAAATAATTGCAGTATGATAGGAGTGAATGGCTCATGTAAAAATGTGGAACAATCCGATGGCGGTTGATGTGGTGCGTAAACCGAGGCAGCAAGGTGTCGAGAAACAATGTTGAAATTGTACCTAGTGAGAGCGAGAAATGATCTCAAGCATCATCACGAGCTCGAAAAACTGGATCCGGAGATATAACAAGTGTCAAAAATGGATAACAACCGATGTGGCATGTAAACCGAGGTGACGGGGGGTGTTTTGGAAAAAATACCAAAAAAATCTGGGGGTGAGGGAGAGAAATGATCTCAAGCATCATCACGGGCTCGGAAAAATGAATCCGATGATATAAAATATATCAAAACAGGGCTATGGCCGATGTGGCACGCAAACCAGGGCGACTAGTGGTGTCTAAAAAATCCTAAAAATTTTTTTGGTGAGAGCGAGAAAGGATCTCAAGCATCATCACAGGCACGGAAATATGAATCCGGCGGTGCAAATGGTGCGAAAAACGGAGGTCATAAGGACTCCAGAATGGTCAAAGGAAATAACTAGGTTAAAAAATGGTTGCAAATAAAGGTGAGCCCACCAAGCCAAGGATGCAGTGGTGGGGAAAAATGATGGCCCGCGGGGGCAGAATACTAGGTGTATCGAATCAAATCATATATACAAGTGACATGTGACCTCCAAAATGGTTGAGATCACATATGTGAAAAAGTGAGCAGGGTTAATGACCTGCCCCCATGCTATGCGCATGGGGTTTGTGATTGTGGATCACATATGTGTTGGTTTGAACGATGGGTTCATTGACATGCTGAGATAAATGTGATGGGGTAGGGTCAAAATGATTGATCATGCCCCCTATCCCAGGGTCGAGGTAATCTATTATGCCTCCTAACTCAGGGGTGTCAAGGTGGTGTTCTATGATAGCGGGGTCAAGACTAGGCATTTTGGTGTAGGACCAGGCAAAGACATCGCGGAACTCTTGGAAAAGTTTTTTGTACTCTCCAATCTCATACTCACTACAGGAGGCTCCTAATGTAATGATTTCAAGAGCACCAGGTGGGTCAGAGATATCGTTGTGGATGACAGGTGAGATGTTGGCCATGTTACCCTCCTCAAAGGCATTAGGAGCGGGAATGGGATCCTTAAACCAGTCGACTTTGGCGGGAAGGAAATCTTTGGACTCAACCACAAATTGAGTAGCTGTGGTGGAGGAGGACTCTTCTGGGAGTAAATAGGAACGATGGTGCATGTCTTCCCAGGGATAATCCGGGGCAGTGAGAGCCTCTAGAATCTCCTCATCATTGCAGAAAATTTGAGTTGTCAAGTCGGTTGACGAGGGAGTGGTAGTCGAAGAGATCATATAAATGGTGTTAATCTCTCCAGATGGGGATGATACTGGGGGGTGGATCTCCTCAATTGTGGGGGGTGCCGTCTCAAGGTCCAAATTATTCATCTCGTAGAGAGCTGCTCTGTAATCTGGGAGATCAGGACAGTGATGTGAGTAATGGTCGTAAATACCGCATATTGCACAAGGGTGGTTGGTACGCAGTGATTTATCACGAGGCTTAGGGGTTGGATATAGTTCGACAACCAGGATGTTGGGGTCGTCGTCAAGCATTTGCATGTGTTCCTGTAATGCAGGTAATTATGGACATTGATGAGTCGGATGGCCTAACTCATCACACAACGAGCATTTGGGGGGAGCATGAAACACGGGGGGGGTTTAAATACCTTGGGAGGAGGTACAGTAGTGTATGGTTGTGGGCCTCTACCCCCAGTGGGCTTGATAAGAGGAGGGGGATTCGTCGACGACGAAGGGGTAGTGACACCGAGAGGTGATTGACTAGTAGTGGCAATGGGTTGCACCAGTTGAAGGACAACATTTGGTGTCGGCGGGGGAACAGGAGGTGAAATATACCACACGAGTAATCCTAAGGTTAACCTGGGGAGGCTGAGAGTAGCCATAACCGGGGCGCTTACTACTCCCGAGGGAGGGAATAGGAAGGGGATTGTGTGGGTGGGTGTAACACAAATGTGACTAGGTACCAATGGTGGTTTGGGTAACAAGGGCGGTTGATTGTTGGGTGTTTGTGTATTGTGGGAAAGAGTACAGAGGTCAGAGACTTCGGTCGTGGGTGACGGGGGTGGAATGGATTGGAATGTGGAAGTCATCGACGTGTCTGAGTAAAGTCCGGGTCCCACAGAGGAAACAAACGAGGTAGTTTCACCACAAACAGGTTGTTCAACCATGGGGAGAACATTTTCGGGTGTAGCGGGGGAATTTGGATCGTAATAGGTGAGTTGGTCAACCTTGACCATGCGTCCGTCATGGGGGAACATCATGGTACAAAAAATGGATGAGGCAACCGCCCACATGGAATACATGTAGCTGCGGCTAAGTAAGAGGTTGTAATCAAGTTGGGCATTGATGACCTCTATGTCAATGAGCACGGTTTTACCAGCCAGCTGGATGGGGACATTAGCTAAGAGACCTTGGGGTTGAGCCGAACAGCCGTCGTAGGCTCGCAACGCAGTGGTGGACTGCAGGAGAGTAGGGGATCCAAACTTCTGCCAAACGAATGTGGACATAACGCATGTAGAGGCACCTTTATCGATAATGCACCGATGGATGAAAAGATTCTGAATGGAAATAGAAACTTGGAACGCTAAAGTGGAAGGAAGGCATGGTTCGGACTGGTCCAAATCGAAGGCCATTAGTTGGGAATCATTTGGGTCAATAGCACCAATGGCGGAGAGTAAAGTCTTGCGTTGTGAAGGACAGTTTTTTAAGACTTCTAACGCAGACATGGCTGCGAGAGATTGGGCTAAGTCATCTACAATGTTGTAATTTGATGCAGCGCGAGCATTGGGGTTATTGTTGATGCGATGAAGTGGGAAGCAAGGTGCTTTAGAGGCGCCATCTAGTGGAGCCGGAGGTATACGTAACATCTGATCAGTGGGATGAGTGTTAGTGTTTTTGTCGGCGGGAGAGGCTTCAAGGGTGGAGCCATATTGATTCTAACGGGTTTGGAGGTTGACATCGGTGGATGACATCATTAACAAGTGGTGGGTACCTGAGTCTAACATGGGTTGATCAGGAGCGGCATAAGTGGTCTATTGTTGTGGTGGAGCGTTGCCTTGAGGAGGAGCTAACGGCTGAGTGTTCACTACGCCTTGGGTTGGTAAGGGGTTCTGCAGCACCAAAGGTTGATGCTAAGGTGGTGGGGGGTTGGGTGGCGCTTGAGGAGCCGCATGCCCTTGGCGATGGGCATCATCAGTCCAGAGTTGCCGAGATCGCTCCAAATGTGGGAAAGCATGTGTATAGTGGCCATAGACCCCGCAAATAGAACAAGGATGGTTTGTTCGCAAATTAGGATTTTTGGCCTGCTTGGGCGGCCGATCAGGGTTCTGCTTGGCAGGTGCCGCGTTATTGTTGTTTGGGGGATTGGGAGGTTGACCACCTTGGTCTGGAGGGGGGTTGTTCCCACAGTTACGACCTTTGCCATGGTTTTGCTAGCCCTGTTGGCGCTGGTTGTTTTGGTTCTGCTACGGATTCTGTTGGGCGTAGACTTGCCCTTGGGCAGCAGGTGGATTTTGGGGTTGTGCAGGTGTGGGAGCAGGCTGCGGTGGATAATAAGTAGGGGGAGGCTGTGCAAGTGTTGAACCTTGTGGGGGTTGCTGATATGTCTGCGGAGCGGGTTGTGGGTTTGCCGCAGGGGCTGCCTGTGGTGGGTAATAAGCATGTTGGGCTTGAGAGGACGCAGGAGCTGGTGCAGCCTGCGGGTGGTAATAGGGCTGAGGTGCGACTGGGGGGGCGTAAGCAGGGGATGCATGACCAAATCACTGAGGTGGACATGAGGGTCCGTGGAAATGGTGGTGATGTGCTATGGGAGCATACAAATTGGTTGCTCTGAATTGTGATGTAGCCCGCGAAAGGTCGGGGCCATGGCTAGGACATGCTATGGAAAATGGTTGGGGATGCGAGGCAACACGGCCAATGATGCTGTCTGTGGCATGGGATGCCCCTGGCGCATCGTGTTGGGAGGAATCACCGCGAGGGGCGTTAGGTATGATGGTATATAGATAACCCGACTGGGCGTAAATGAGGTCAAATTGGTGGGCTTTGAGGATGGTCTCTTCTTCAGACTGGGGTCATTCGGATGCCACATCCTTGGCAATGACAGGAAGGAGGGATTTTAGAAACCAATCTAAGAAGATACAGTTGTCTAACTTGATTTTGCAGAGGCTGCAGCATCGACGCCACTCATGAATGTGGTCAATGATGTGGGTAGCCGTGTTTTGTCTGCAAGACAGTAGGATCTCAACTCCCGCGTCATAGCGGACAGGTAACTGAAAGAACTGCATAAAAGTCGAGGAAAGGGAAGTAAAGGTGGCATGGGTCCCATGGGGCTGCTCGATGTACCACTTAGCTGCAGATCCTGTGAGGGTGCGCTGTAACAGACGGAGGCAGACAGAGTCATCCACTATGGAGTTGGAGGAACACCATAGATGGAAGGACATAATATGGTTCTGGGGGTCCTCACCTGCCTTGCCCTCAAACTTAGGGATGTCGAAGGGAAGCTTGGTGGGCATGTGAGGCCACGTAGGGTCGTGTCGGATGGGATCGTTAGTCAGTCTAGCTAGGTCAGGAAGGTTGAGGCTATCCATGAATGGCAAACTAGTAGAAGGATGTGACATACTAGTGGGTTGGACCATGGTGGGGCCAATGCCCCCAAGTGGAGGGGCTGGGTTCGGGATGTTGCCCCCAAGTGGAGGAACGAAAGGGGTATGGGACGGTCCTGCACCGCCAAGGGTAGGGTGAGTCACTGATGGAGTGGGAATGGGTATGCCATCTACTGGAATGGGTGCAGTGATCGAAACGGTAGATGTGGGCCCCATTGAGGGCATACCCAAAGCAGGTGTGGTAGCTGGTGTGGTGGTGGACAGTCCACCAATGGTCCCTACAAAGAAAGGGGTGGAATTCATGCCAGCCATGGGGCTGGTTGGTGTAGTGTAAATGGGGTTCTCGGACTCTGCCTCAGAATCAGAGGTAAAATAAGGGGCGTCTAGCTCGGGTGACGGAGTTCTATGCTGTTGACGAGTGGATTCAAGTGACAAGGCTCGAGATCTATGATGAGTGGTATCAAGTGATGAAGATCTATGTCTGTGACGGGTGGTGTCAAATGAACCGTGCTGTGGGGGCTCGCCCCGAAGGCACCGAGAATGTCTCGGGGACTCAATGGTGATAGATGGTGTCAAATATCTGGGGGTTGTGTTGAGTGAAAAATAGCTCAAAAAACCTAATGCAACCGAGTGGGCAGAAGGAGAGCTCAAAAAATATGGCACTCAGGCCAACAACCAACTCGAAACACCTACTGTAATAGCTGTGCTACAATAAGTGGAGTATCAACAGAAATGGTCAGAATACCAACAAGCAGCAGGTTTCCTAAAAAATAAAAATAGTGGACTCGCTAGACCAAAAGAAGGTAAGGGAGCATGCAAACACCTAGCTAAATAGTATTCTGACTCAACTAGACATATCCTCTGCAAGGTGATGAAATCCAAGTCAGACAATATGGATAGTAGAGCCAAGTGGCTAAAGATATCCCCCTACCGAGAGGGACACCAGGTAGTCAATCCTAGAAGAAAGGCAACTAAGATACCCCGTTTATGACACGTCCAGAAAAGGTGAATCTACCGTTTGGTTCTATCGTCGCGGTATCCCCATACAGGTGATACCCCGAGAACTACGAAAGGTAGCCTTCGGTTACTGAATGGAGTGCGGTATTCCAGTCAGGCCTTCAGAACCAGTCTGGCGACTTCAACCCTCCTAGGAGAGAGGCCCTCTGATAAACTGGTTGTGACCGTGCCAAAAAATACCAGGGGATTTTGGTTCCCTAATGGACAACAGCTATGTCTCAAGTTTAAGCAACCGAGGGGTGTTATTTGGATGCCTATCCCCCTGATCCTACCTAACTACAAAAATTCTTATGTGTTCCCCAAGTGGGGTTAGAATGTTGGTTGTCTTAAGTAGTTTTTTAAGGCTCACTTGAATTAGGTGACAGAGTGTGTGCGTGTGAGATGATGAATCCAAATAAAAAGTGCCACGGGGTGGGCAACTTGCTAACTAAAAATAACAATACTGAATTTAAACTTTGAAATGCAAAATTTTCTCTTTTTTAATTAAAATGCTGAAATTTAAAAAATATTCTGTAAATGGAACAGAAAGAATACTGCAGAAAAGACTGTAGGTAAGGATGGCTGCAGGTAGGACAGAGGGCTATGCAAGTGCAGAAAATATTGCAGCAAAGTGCTGGGTTCAAAACAGGAAAAAGTGCAGAAAACAGACCGCGGGTCTGTGGCAAATCTTGGCGGCCGGACCACGGGAAACAACTTAACAGTCGTGGACAGGTTGTGGGATTTTGGCCGAAAGATGCAGTCAGGACGCCGAAAATAGGTCAAAATCCGTAGGTGGGTTGCAGAAAAATGGCTGAAAGCCGCAAACAGGACGCGGGAAAATGGCCTAAAGACGCCGGCAGGTTGCAGAAAAATGGCTAAAAACCGCAGGCAGGACGTGGGAAAATGGCTTAAAGACCCCGGCGGGTTGCAAAAAATGGATGAAAGCGGTGGGATGCCGAAAAATGGCCTAAAGACACCAACGGGTTGTAGAAAAATGGCTGAAAGCCGTAGGTGGTACGCGGGAAAATGGCCTAAAGACGCCGGCGGGTTGCAGAAAGATGGCTGAAAGCCGCAGGCAGGATGCGGGAAAATTGCTTAACAGTCACTGTCGGACCGCACGAAACAAGATAATAGCCAAGGTTGGATCGCAGGTAATAGACTTGAATCCATCGGCAGGTCACTGGAAACAGTCTGAGAGCCACGGTTGGATCGCAGGTAAATGCTTGAAAGATGCGGTCGGAACACAACTGCATGGGGTAAAAGATGCGGTTTACGGCAGCCGAAAGGGACAACCAAACAGAAAAATATTGCAGAAAATTAAAAATATTTAAAACTTTAAAAACGATAACCAGAAATTCAAAGGAACACAAGGGGAGTCGCCAAAACTGTAGCTAGGTTTTTCACCCTAGCTTGTGCAAATGACACCTACTAAGGAGAATGGACTCCTTAGTAGCAGTTCAATAAACAGTAAATTAAAGTAATAAAACAATGCGAATTCTAAACTAGCATGAGAATTAACAAAAATAACAAAACATGAAAATATGTTGAAGATCTCTCTTTTTTATATTAAAAATTACCTCAGGTGTAGAGGTTGGTGGAGCTCTTGCAGTAGTCCAGGAGGGTTGCTTCCAAGCTTCCAGCTTTGCTCCTTTCTCTTTCTCCAAAGGGTTGGAAATGGGCCAAAGGGGCACTCAAGGGTGAAAATAGTTCAAGGGTGAGCTAGGGTTTCAAGAGTGATTTTGGCAGAATAAGGGTGTATTTGACTGTGGATATGAAATGAGGGGCCTCCATCACCTATTTATAAGTTTTTAGTGGTGGAGTGCTGGCCCATGGTTTTGGGAACCATATGGTTTAGGTTAGCTGTATAGGGTTTTTGCTTCCTTTTTCCCTCTTTTTCCTCTCTTTTTTTTTGTATTTTTTATTCCCTTTTTAGAGGGTTTTTTCTATTTTGGAGGAATTTTGGATAATTTTGGGGGGGAAAGGGGTTTTTTAGACTTTTGGAGGCTTTTTTGATGGTTTTGTGGCCTTTTGGAGGCTTTTATGGTAGGAAATATGGACAAATGAATCATGTAATGGGGTAGATGAGGTAGTGAGCACTTTTTGGGTGTTAACACTCATAATGCAATTAACTTCAACACAAAATCATTATTGGAACAACATGCTATACATGTTAATCACACCAATATTGCAATAATTCATCACAAGAGAATTATTGGAACAACATGATATATGTTGGAATATTTAAAACCCACATCTATGTCATTTAATACCTTAGTAGCATTAATTAATCATTTTATGATTAATTCCTATGTATGAGACTAGGTAGTTGGCTAAAACATCATTGTGTGGACCAGAAGTCACCATTGTGTGGACCACAAGATTCCTAAACCCACTAGAGCGCATTCCTGCAAATACTGGAATATATTCTAGCTATTTTTAGTCAATTTCGGATAAGAAAGGCGCATTAGCTACTTTTACTGCTTTTTACCACTTTTTGGTGAAAGCTAAAAGCTAGTTGACTAGTCATAACTGTTTTTTGGCCAACTCATCCTCCATGATGTTTCTTCCTTACAAATTTGGATTTGGCATGATTTTCCATCACACATCACTATCTGATCACTAAATCAGAAATTCGTGAGCCTTTGGAGTGACTTGGAGAACACACTTGCCACCTAGGGGGGTTTTGCGTTATTTTAGTAAGTCTACTTTTGTGAGGATTCAAATGGAATCCTTATGCATTTGAATATCTGATGTATTTCTATATATTGAAAGCCTATTAATTTCCCAAGGTTGGATGATGTATTTCTATTCATGAGATTAATTCTGTTTGCATCATATGTGATTGTTTTTCAGTGTTCTTGACTAGTTGTGTGACAATTACTTGTGAGAGTTGTAATTTCTTGATCAGATCTTTATGTGAACTAGATTTCACATGGTATCAAATCTATCAAGTTATTTTTTTCTCCATTTATTTTCTTGCGGGATCCAACCAGTCTCAAGGAGGGCACATTCATACATCTATAGGGCACATTGAATCACCCAGAGGACGCAACAAATAATATTGGGGTGCACCCAAACCACTCTAAAAGATATTTCAGAGCTGACATGGATCAGTCACATCAGATCATCCTCAATCCATTCAATTATTTTGACTAGAAAGCACAGATGGAGATCATGTTGAGGAGCAAAGGCTTCTACAAGGTGACTATGGCAACTGAACTTGAGCCAACCTCAGCAATTGAGAAATCAAAGTGGAATAATTGAAGATATGAAGCCTATGGTCTCTTGTGTCTCATTACATCCAAGGATATTTTATTCCATCTAGATGGTCTTACCTCTCCCAATGAAGTTTGGTTAAAGCTTCAAGAATTGTTTGGAAAGGTAGATGAATTAAGAGGCCACCAACTGGATAATGAACTTGTTTCATTGAGTTCACAGAATTTCGAGAACCTCCAGGATTTCTTCTCAAATTTCAAGTCACTTGTTCTATAGTTGAAGAAATGTGGAATTGATAAAAAGGATGAGCGACTAATCTTGGCCATTCTCTTTAAGCTTGGCCCTGATGATCCGCATCACAGTTGGCAAGTCATCGACGTTGATGCAACTTTGACAAGTTTTAACTTAGACACGACTTCAACTCGACATGTTATATCCGACAGGTTCTGAACTCGACACAACTCTGACGAGTCTCGACTTCAACACACCTCGACACATTCGCACCTTCGACATGTTCAGCAACCTCACAGTTCGCGACATCGACAAGTAGCATCGGCATGCGACCAACGACTAATGAACTTCGACAGAATGTCTCTCTGTCTTCCAGATGACTGTAACGGTTGAACTATTGAACCATTCTAACTTCTTCTTTGTAACTGCACGTAACGGCCAGGCACCCAAGCGTCTCAGAAATATATATATAAGCATGTATAATATTGTAACATCAATCAATCATCGATTTTACCTGTTTACATCTAATAGAAGAGCAGTTCGCATTCATGCATATTGTCTGTGCGTATTTGTGTTTATCTGTGTAGTGTAATCCTTCTTTGCTCATTCTGATTATTCTTAATTGTTTCCGCCATAACATAGCCGACTCATTCAGTTGAACTGTTTTCCTCCTTGTGCTTCTTGGACACGACTCGGATCATTGGTATCAGAGCAGTGAAGTGATATAAGCTTCTTTACCACAGTAATACTTCTAGAAATCCCACGAATGCTTGAAAAGCTACATATTCGATAATTGATGAATAATAGATGATGTCTTTTACAAGATATACTTTCCCGTATTTATAATTGTTTAAAGGGTGTCTAATGCAACTCTTCATAAAGAGTTACACTATTTCACTAATTAATTATATTATTATATTATTCTTGTTTGTTATTATTATTATTATTATTTCTATTTATATATATATGTTGATGTTTATTTTATTATTATTTTATTCATAACATTGCCTCTCTCTTGGAAAGGATTTTCCCTAAAAGCCTTATAACGTTGTTGCACCATTCCTTGTGACGTCATAGCTGACAAAACATGTCGGTACGAACTTCTAAGTGTAGAACATAACTTCCAATATGTTGACAGATCAATCCAGCCAAAATTGATTTGTTGTCGACTATTGGGATTCTCTATTGATCTATTGTCAGGAGCTTTGAGCACATTAGTACCATTATTTTTTGACAATTCCCACTTTTTAGGATACTAGTTTATATGGTTGGGGTGTCGATAGGGAGTTATTGTTGTTTGTTCTTTTACAAGATTGTCTTCTTTCTGAATTGTGACGAGGACTGAATTTGTATTTGCTTCTTTTTTCTCAATGTGGATTTTTTAGTCCAAGGGCTTTGATGTCCTCTTTTGAATTTGCTCCAACTTATTGTCTAATGAGTCTTTTTCTTTTTTAAGATTTCGGGTCATTTCTTCTTGTGCTTTCTTATCATCTTTAAGCTTCTGAATTTGATCCATTAGATCTTGTTTGTGCTTCTTGAGGTGACCATTTTCGTTAATGTTTTCTAATAGTTTCTTCTGAGGATCTCGATTCTCCTCTTCTAGATTTTGATTCTGTTGTGCTTTATCCTTCATCTTTTTTATTTGAAGAAACAATTTCTGATTATGATCTCTTAAACAAGAGATTTCTTCTTCTTTATCTATGACGATTTTGTCGAAGTCTGACTGCATCTTTTGATCTGACTTCTGATTACCCTGTGAAATCATCTTTGATATATCCTTGAAGTCATCAGATGTTGGACCTTCTAAATCTGACTTTATTGTAATATCTTGAAATGTGATTCTCTTCTTCTTATAGGAAAAAGTAAGAAACTTCTTTTCAGCATTTAAAATGAAGGTCCCCAATGTTTTAATCCAAGGTAACCCCAAAACTATGTCACCATCAAAACTCCATAAGGAACTAATAGTGAATTGAGATATGACCATATAATCTCCAACATTCAATTCTAATCCACTTATTTGAAATTGCTTCCTGTTCCAAAGGTCTAGCCTTTCTCTTATATTAGATTCAAGAATCACTAAATGGTTAGCAAATTCAGCACTAATATAATTATTTATTTCACTAGGGGCAATAGAAATGGTGACATCCTTTCTTACTTAAGTTTTGCGTATACACTTCTCTCAAAGTTACCTGACTTATGCTGGTTCAAACTCGCTCGCAATCTCAGCAATCCAAGCAGACGCTACCTCAAAATATGACAGAAGAAATAGACGATAGACATGCAGCCGACGAGACAACACAACTTATTGAGCAAGCTCTGGCTCAACAATGGACTGAAATGTTCTCCCAGTTCAACAAGATTCTCATGCGATTCGCTTCGACATCTGGAAGGTCTTCGACGAGAACTCACTCCGATAAAATCATCCCCTTCAAAGTGCAAATTAATTTGGACATACCGAATCTTGAAGGTAAGATTGACGTGGAATCCGTCGACAATTGGGTACTACAATTGGAATCCTATTACGCTATAAATCAACTCTCCGAAGCTGAAAAGATCACCATTGCATCCTTAAATATGTCAACCCCCGTGCACTGCTGGTGGGAGAACCCCTCGACAAAGATGGAGAAAATTGGAGACCCCATCTACACAGGGATAAATTCATCGAACACATCCAAAAGGAATTTTACTTGCCTAATTACCTCAAGCAGCAGTATAAGAAATGGAAGCAACTAAGGCAATGGAAAGATCAATACATACAAAGTTACACCGATGAGTTCTACCAACTTATGGCAAGACTTGGCGTCCAAGAAGAAGAGAAATTGCTTGTTCTGAAGTACGTTAGCGGATTGTCCCAGTACATTCAGCAAAAGATGGAATTTCTGGCTGTCAACATGCTTGCGGATGCTTTCCACTATGCCATCAAACTAGAAACTAAGCAGAAAGGAAAATCATGTTTCGCGACAAAGGCGACATCAGGATGACCACCTGACAGGAAGGCACCATCCGACTTCTACAAGTCGAAATCTTCTCAGCCGACACCACCAAAGCCAGACCACGGTAAGAAGCCTTTTCACAAGAGGGAACGTAGCAAACAACCGTCGACCGAAAAAATGGTGCGATTACCACCACTCATATTGGCATGATATGTCTGAATGCAAATCTCGTAAGACATTTTTGGCAAAAGTGTCGACCTCCGACGTGTTCGATAAGACGGTGGAAGAATCTGATCCAGACGCAATGACCCTTTTGACCTCGACCACTACAGCATCCTCGACTATTGTCAACGAGGAGGAATGAGAACGCTTGTTCCATACATGGATATGGGTCCATAGCAATCCATTACCTCTGATTGTGGACAACGGGAGCCAGAATAACTTCATTTCTGAAGATCTCGTGAAGAAACTAGGTCTTGTTACCACTCTGCATCCTCAACCTTACAACATCGGTTGGATGAAGGATGGAAAAGAACTTTAGATCACTCGACAATACAAACTCGCCGACTTCATAAAACCTTTTGAAGATGAAGTACTCTGCAATGTGGCACCACTCTCCGTAGCCGACGCCCTGTTTGGGAAACCTTACCTCTGGGATAGACATGGAAGTTATCAGTCATGGCCTCAGAAGGTGATTGTCCAAATCTGAAATCGATGGTTCAACATACCATAGCATCAACTTACACCAACAGTTGCATTGATATCTGCCAACAGACAAAGAATCTCATCAATCATGCTCAGAAGTTCACATTAATCATGACCAAGCCACAACATTCTAAGAAGACTGCAGCAATGATTCGAGTCACCGACCAATGCATTTCTTGACAGAAACAACAAGTCGATCATATTCTTGATGAGTACCAAAACCTCTTTCAAGCTCCAGATGGAGTACCTCAACATTGTCAGGTAAAACACTCTATTGAACTTATTCCTAGTTCTTCTTTGCCTAATGCATCTGCTTACAAAAGATCCATTCTTGAAAATGAAGAGATTCGCAAACAGATCCAAGAATTAATCGACAAAGGTCATATATGACCCAACTCCTCTCCTAGTGGAAGTCCAGTCATCCTAGTTCCGAAGAAAGACATGACTTGGCTCATGTGCATCGACTATAGAGCTCTCAACAAAATATCGGTGAAGAATCGGTACCCTCTTCCATGGATAGATGAGCTCATTGACTGTCTGAAAGGTGATAAATTCTTTACTAAGGTCAACCTCAAGTTGGGATACCATCAGATTCCAATCAAGCCCTCAAATGTGTGGAAAAATGCTTTCAAAACCAAGGAAGGATTGTTTGAATGGTTAGTCATGCCTTTCGGCTTAACCAACGCACCTGCGACCTTCATACAATATATGTTAGCCTTCTTCAACCTTTCAAAGACAAATGGGTTATTGTCTATCTCGACGATATACTGATTTTCAGTCGATCATGAGAAGAACATGTTGGACATCTTCTACAAATCCTCGACACTCTCAAGCAACATCGGCTTTATCTAAACATGGACAAGTGCTCTTCTGCGATGACCAACATCAAATATTTGGGGTATGTAATTGACTCTCTAGGCATTCACGTCAACCCAGAAAAAGTACAAATCCTCAAAGATTGGCCCATTCCTAGAAGCATCAAGAACTAAGAAGTTTTCTTGGTTTAGCAAATTTCTATCGACGGTTCATACTCGGCTTCAGTCACATAACCTCGCCCTTGAATCAGTTGATGAAGGGAAATGAGAAAACTATCTTCCAGTGGATAGCAACACAACAAGCAGCTTTTGAACAACTCAAACACAAGCTCTGCATTGCACCAATACTTGTGTTACCTGATTTACATCAGCCCTTTGAGATTCAGACGGATGCATCAGACTATGCCTTAGGCGCAGTGATCACTCAGTCTGGTCACCCAGTTTCTTTTCATTCTGAGACTTTTAATGACATAGTTAGAAGATACTCGACGTAAAAAAAAGAACTATATGCCATTGTGCAAGCTCTCAAGCAATGGATGCATTACATCCTTGGCAAGGAAACGGTAATTCTTACTGATCACAAGCCCTCTACAGTTCGCTCCGACACAATCAAATTTGCAGACAAACCGACAAATCAAGTGGATTAATTACCTACAACAATTCCATTTGGTGATTAAGTATCGGAAATTTCAAGCTAATGCCACCGCCGATTTCCTCAGTTGACCACCCATTACTCTCCTTTTGACAGTGATGAGTATGCAGGGATACAACACAACCACTTGGCCACAGTTGTATGAGGAAGAAAATGACTTCTTTGTAGTCTACTGACAATTACAGACTAACAATTCATCGACCTCAGACTCTGACTACTTCCTGAAAGACACCTTGCTATACAAGCTTAGACAACTTTGTGTACCAACCGGTGGGCACCGACAGTAGCTCATTTGGGATGCACACTACAGCAAGACTGGAGGACACTTTGGAGTAGAAAAGACACTTGATATTCTATAGAATTATTTCTTTTGGCCTACACTAAAATCCGACTTCAACAAGTACATTCGATCATGCATGGTTTGTGCCATTGCTAAACCTCCTAATTGACGACAGGGATTGTATACACCTCTACCAGTTCCTAGTCGACCATGGGAATCTATTTCTATGGACTACTTGATGGGTTATTCTACTACCAGACATCAGCATGGCGCGATATTATTAGTAGTCAACCGATTTTCCAAGATGGCCATTCTCATACCATGTAAGAAGACTATGACAGTGCAGCAAACCGCTCAACTCTTCTTTACACATGTTTGGGAACACTTTGGTTTACCCACAACCATTATTTCCAACCGAGATGCCAGATTCATCAGCATCTTTTGGAAGACCCTTTGGAAATTGCTAGACACACGACTCTCATTGTTGACAGCTTTCCATCCTCATACCGACAGACAGACGGAAGTTGTGAATCGCTTGGTAGTACAACTGCTTCGCATGTAGAATCACCAGCATCGATGCACATGGGATGAAAGTCTTCCATACATCCAACACAACTACACTCGTGCTCAGCAAAACTCTACAGGAAAGAGTCCATTTGAAGTCTATTATGGATTTCATCCCTCAGCACCTACCGACTTTATCATCTCCTTGACACACCTGAGTGACACCGACTATAGCCAGTGAGAAGTTCATAAAGCAGTCAAGTTTAGAGATCAGATATGCGACATCCAGAAGCAAGCATAGGAAATGTTGCATAGAGCAAGCGAGAAAGCTAAGGCCCTACACGACAAGCATCGTATTCCTCATTGATTCCAAGTTGGGGATAAGGTCTGGTTACATATCAAGAAGGAGCACTTCATAGGCCCATTCAAGAAGCTCAATCCTTTGCAATATGGTCCATACAGTATTCTTCGACAAATTGGAGAAAACGTTTTCCAGCTCGACATTCCTGCATGCCTGGTTCTACATCCAGTATTCAATGTGGATCTACTTCGACCATACCATGCACCCTTGTTGGAACAGAACGACTTACAAGCAGGAGAACCCGAAGACATCCATCCAAATGTTCAGGAGCCTCTTCCTTGCGACACCATTGTGGGACGACCAGTATGCAATACAAGGACAAACACAACTGCCTTGTTTCAGGTTGCCAAGGCTGTCTAGATCCCATTTCAAACAAAGTGGTACTCTGTTACTGAAGTGACCCACAAGTTTCCTCACCTTCACGAGCAAATAATGGGGTCCATTGTTTCTTAAGGAAGGAGGTCTGATCTACATCACAGTTGGAAAGTCATCAACGTTGATGCAACTTCGGTACGACTTCAACTCGACATGTTATATCGGACAGGTTCCGAACTCGATACAAGTCTGACGAGTCTCGACTTCGACACACTTCGACACATTCGCACCTTCGACATGTTCAGCAACCTCACAATTTGTGACATCGACAAGCAGCATCGACATGCAACCAACGACTGATGAACTTCGGCAGATTGTCTCTCTGTCTTCCAGTCAACTGTAACGGTTGAACTGTTGAACCATTGTAACTTCTTCTTTGTGACTGCACGTAACGGGAAGGCACCCAAGCGTCTCAGAAATCTATATAAGCATGTATAATATTGTAACATCAATCAATCAACGATTTTACCTGTTTACATCTAATAGAAGAGCAGTTCGCATTCCTGCATATTGTTTGTTTGTATTTGTGTTTATTTGTGTATTGTAATCCTGCTTTGCTCATTCTATGTTAATTTTTAGATAATTTCATTCAATATTATCTAGGATCACTAAGAGAATAACATGTGTAGCATATCAATCATAAAACACAAGAGACAACAGACACGGAGTTTCCTCGGGGAAAACCAAGAAGGTGAAAAAACTCGCAACTTCCTCAGAGATAGAATAAGCCACAAACCAAGATCACAATGATCAAACCCAAAGAGATGTCTCTAGCAGATACTCCTCCTCCTTCACTTGTGCGCCACTTTCTCTCTTAGCTATGCGAGCTTGAGAAGTGAGTGAATGAAGATAATGAGAGACAAAACCTCTCTATTTATACACTGACTTGACCTGCCAATAATCCAACAAGGCCGACTTGCTAATCAAGTCTAATAACCCAACCACATGACCTAACTAGGGCCGACCCCACACTGGTGGTATAATAACCCATCAATACAAATGATGACACTTACAATGTAACTTGTGACACTTGCAAATACAAATGACGACACTTCCAATTAGAGGAATAATACATCTCTATTGGATATACAATAAAGTACAAATGTAATATACAAGTGAATATCTTCCGAAGTTACAAATACATCAACACTCCCTCTTAACTAGGAAAGTATTCTCTAGACACAGGTCATCAAAACATATTGGCTCAAGTCTTCAATTCTGGAGTTAAATCATCATCACTGGATCACAGAGCATCATCATCATCACTATTGTTGCACTCAACATCTCAATCACTGGGCTATCTCTGAATTCTTCTCGTCATAGGAATTTCTACAGAGCCAGCCCTTTTTCATTCTGGTTGTAGGCCTAGCCTCCTGTAGGTCTTCATCATATCTACGAGTCGTCTGATAGAGGTGGTATCTCAGGACTCATTACGTGCATATGCAAATTCTAACAAGAGTATCCCAGGAACAGTTTACATGCCTAAGCACGACCAGAAATATCTCCTAGGGATTATATGCATCCCTTCACAAGACCTTTAAAGAGTATCCTAGGATCAGTTTACGTGACTCAGCAAGACTGACAATATTCTCTAAAGAGCATCCAAGGACATATTACGATCACACAGCTCAACCTATTGGATCTCCAGGACTGATTACATGTGATTAGTTAAAACCTTAAAAGAATATCCCAGTAACAGTTTACGTGCCTAAGCACGACCGGAAAGATATATAAAGAGCATCCCAGTACTTATTATGAGCACACAGCTCAACCTATCGGATCTCCAGGACTGATTACATGCCTCCCTAGCAAAACCTAGAAAGAGCATCCCAGGACTGATTACGAGCACACAGCTCAACCTATCGGATCCCCCAGTATATTTTACATGCTACCTGCACAACCTGCCACATATCCTCGACCTCTGAGTATCATCTTGAAACTCATGATCCACCTGATCATCCTTACATAGAGCATCATCCTGATGCAAATGATCAACCTGATCATCATCATATTGCACATCATCCTAATGTACATCATCTAGAGTATCATCTTGATACTCATCATCATCGTATAATCAAACTAAACATACAAAGCATCCACCTAATGCATATCATCACACGTGATCCAAATGATCATGTAAAGCATCCACTTGATGCATATCATCACACATGATCGAACTGATCATGTAAAGCATCCACCTGATGCATATCATCACACATGATCATCCTGATCATCATACACAGCAGTAACTAGATCATCGTCCTGATGCTCATCACATAGCGCGTACATCCACATCCATGGGAAGGATCCTCCTACCACCATGTTGGGAATGGCTCCATCAAATGTGTGCCATCACTTCTTCCTCGAAGTATATTCTATCTGAAGAAAACCAAGCCTCTCTCTCAAGTAATCAAACTTCACTCTTTGTGATGAGCATCATCCTGATGTTCATCACACAGCGCTTACATCCACAACCATGGGAAGGATCCTCCTGCCACCATGCTGGCAATGGCTCCAGCAAATGTGTGCCATCACTTCTTCCTCGAAGTATCTTCTATCTGAAGAAAACCAAGCCTCTCTCTCAAGTACTCAAACTTCACTCTAGCTAGTGGTTTCGTCAACACATATGCAACCTGTTCATCTGTCGCAACATATAGGAGCTTCACTGCTCCTCTTTGCACATATCCTTGATATAGTGATATTTGTTCACAATATGCTTCGACCTATCATGGAACACCAGGTTCTCTGACAAATTCACACAACTCTGGTTGTCACAATAGATACAGGTAGCATCCAACAGGAGATCAAATAACTTAGATAGTAGCTTCCTCAACCATACTACCTCATAATTGGCTAAACAAGCTGCAACATACTCTGCTTCGGCTGTATTCAGTGCTATGCAGGACTGCTTCCTGCTAAACTAAGAGATCACACCTGATCCTGTTAATTTTCGAGCATTAATTCAATATACTCTAGGATCTTTACTGATAGAATAACATGTACAGTATATCAATGCATATCAATCATAGCAAGCATATCAATCATCATAAGATGCAAACATAAGAGACAATAGACACACAGAGTTTCCATGGGGAAAACCCTAAGGTGAAAAACCCCACAACTTCCTCAGAGATAGATAGAGCAGTATTACAACCAAAGTACAACCAAATTACACAGAGATAGACTCCTCCTAGCAGCTGATCCTCCTCCTCACATGTGCGCCACTTTCCGAGTGATGGAAGAGTGAGTTATGAAGTGATCCAAATAGAGATCGGGAGATCTCTATTTATACTTGTCCTGATTTCCCAATAAACTTATGGGGCCGACTTGTCTAGCTTAGTACAATAACCCAATGTTAACTTAATCAGGGCTGACCCCACACATGGTGGTCTAATAACCCATCGACAAGTTATGACACTTGCGACACTTGTCAATACAAATGATGACACTTCCGTATAGAGGAATAATAACATCTCTATAGGAGTACAATATACATAGATGAAATACATGGGTGAAAGACATTCCAAAGTTACATATACATCAACACTCCCTCTTAACTAGGAAGGTATTTCTCAACACAGATCTGCTAGCACAAGTCTTCTTCTCTGGATCATCATCAGCGAATCATCATCATCGTCACGGCTGCTGCTATCTCAATCAATCTCTGAATCTACTCGTCATAGGAAGTTCTACAGAGCCAGTCCTTTTTCATACTAGATGTAGGCCCACCACCTGCAGGTCTTCATCATCACTGGCTATACTGTGGAATTCTCTGGACTTATTATGTGCGTCACAAAACCTTGCAAGAGCATCCAGGCTGTTATGAGCGCACGAATCTACCTGTCGGATCTCCCAGGGCTCTATTATATGTGACCCCACCACAAAACCTCGAAAGAGAATCCCAGGACTGATTACGAGCACATGGCTCAACCTATCAGATCTCCCAAGGCATAAATTACATGTGGTCACCACAAAACCTCGAAAGAGCATCCCAGGACTGATTACGAGCACACGACTCAACCTATCGGATCTCCTAGGGCACAAATTACATGTGTTCATGCCAAAACCTCGAAAGAGCATCCTAGGACTGATTACGAGCACATAGCTCAACCTATCGAATCTCCCAGGGCACAAATTACATGCCATAGGACAAAACCTCGAAAGAGCATTTGCCAAATATCCCAAGGCATAAATTACATGCCATAGGAAAAACCTCAAAAGAGTATCCAAATCTCCCAGGGCACAAATTATATGTCCTCCTAAGCAAAACCTCGAAAGAGCATTTTCCAGATATCTCTGGGCACAAATTACATGCCATAGGCAAAACCTCGAAAGAGTATCTACAAATATCCCAGGGCACAAATTATATGCTTATCTGCATAACCTGTTCCATAGCCACAGAGTATCAACCTGATACTCACCATACATCATCCTGATGTACACATGATCATCCTCATCATCAACACTACATCATCCTGCTGCATGTCATCTGGAGCAACATCCTGAAGCTCGTCATCCATAATCATCCTGATCATACAATGAATCCACCTGATGCATACATAGTATCTGCCTGATACATATCATCATACGTGATCTACCTGATCATACCTGATACATATCAACATACATGATCTACCTGATCATACAATGTATCCACCTGATACATCTACAGATACATACACATGATCCAACTGATCACATCCAGCATCCAACATGATGCGTACATACATATACATATAAATGATCCAACTGATCATATCCAACATCCAACATGATGTGTACATACATATACATATAAATGATCCAACTGATCATATCCAACATCCAACATGATGCGTACATACATATACATATAAATTATCCAATTGATCATATCCAGCATCCAACATGATGCGTACATACATATACATATAAATGATCCAACCGATCATATCAAGCATCCAACATGATGCATATATACACATACAGAGCAGTAACTGGAGCATCATCATGATGCTCATCATCCAGCGCTTATATCCACATCCATGGAAGGATCCTCCTCTCACCATGCTCGGAATGGCTCCTACAAATGTGTCCATCACTTCTTCCTCGAAGTGTCATCAATATGAAGAGCACCAAGCCTCTCTCTAAAGTACTCGAAATTCACTCTGGCTAGTGGTTTCGTCAGCACATCTGCAACCTACTCATCTGTCGCAACATATAGGAGCTTCACTGCTCCTCTCTGCACCACATCCCTAATATAGTGATATTTGATCTCAATGTGTTTCGACCTATCGTGGAACACCGGATTCTTAGACAGCTTCACACAACTCTGGTTGTCACAAAGGATACCAGTAGCCTCCAGCGAGAGATCAAATAACTCAGACAGTAGATTCCGAAGCCATACTACCTCACAACTAGCTGAACAAGCAGCAACATACTCTGCTTTAGCTATACTTAGTGCTATGCAGGACTGCTTCCTGCTAAACAAAGAGATCACACCTGATCCCATACTGAAGTAGCACCCAGAAGTGCTCTTCCTATCTGTAGCACTGCCTGCCCAGTCCAAATCAACATAACCCTGCAGGTTAAACTTTTGATTCGCATCATACTTGAGCCCATAGTCAACCGTACCCTTCAGATACCTCAGAATATGCTTTACAGCAACCAAGTGAACACCTCTGGGATCCGTCAGGAATTGGATCAATGTGTTCACCGCAAAGCAAATATCTGGCCTCGTGTTCATCAGGTACATCAAGGACCCAATCATCAGATGACACACAGTGACATCCACCGGATCAGATGAATCATCACACAGAAGCTTCAGGTTTGATGCCATAGGTGTGGCCATGGCCTTGCAGTCCATCATCCCGAACCTCTTCAGGATCTCTACTGCATACTTCCCTTGTCCAAGGAAGATCCCATCTGCACTTTGCCACACCTCCATGCGTAGAAAATAGTGCATCATCCCCAAGTCCTTCATCTCGAACTCAGCTGCAAGCTTCCTCTTGATATCGGCAATAAAACTATCATTACCTATTACAAATAGATCATGTACATACAACAGTAGTATCACAGGATTTCCTTCCTCAACCTTGTAGTAAAGGTTGGAATCTTATTTACTATTGGTAAAGCCCAAACTGGATAGAAAACTATCCATCCTACCATACCAAGTCCTAGGAGATTGCTTTAAGCCATACAAAGCTTTCTTCAACCTACACACATATGACTTCCTGTTATGTGTCTCAAAACGAAGTTGCTGCTCCACATACACTTCCTCCTCGACTACTCCATTCAAGAAGGTTGTCTTCACATCCATTTGGTGTATCTTCCATTTCATCACTACAACCATAGCAAGTACTGTTATGATGGAAGTGTATCTGGTTACAGGAGCAAAAGTTTCTTCATAGTCTATTCCTTCTTTCTGGGAGAAGCCATGAGCTACAAACCTTGCCTTGTATTTGTCTATGCTACCATCTATAGCATGCTTGATCTTGAAGATCCATTTGGAAGTCACCACAGACTTCCCTTCAGGTCTTGGGACTACATCCCAAACATCATTTTTCATTATTGATTGGTATTCCTCGACCATGGCATCCTTCCATCCTTTCTTTTCTGCTTCCTCTTCATAATTGGAAGGTTCTTTGTTCATGATATCACAGAGTAAAGCAACATAGTTGGTATGTGATCTAGTTCTCTTCATTGATCTATATTCTTCTTCTGGAATGCCATATCTTTCTGCATCTTGAATGAGCTCTCTAGCCCATGCAAGTTTCCTCTTGTGAGAGTCCTTCTCACGAGGTGGATCTACAAGTTCTTGCCAATCTTCAATTTCACGATCAGCATCTGCAATTGCTTCAGTCATAGTAGTGTCTTGAAATCTGGTTTCCTTTGGTTCTTCATGATCTTCAACAGGTGTCTTCCTTGATTTGATAAATGTTGAGTTTTCATCAAATGTTACATCCCTGCTAACATCAATCTTCTTGAACCCTGGAAAGTATATTCTGTAAGCCTTCAATCTTTCACTGTAACCCACAATGATACCCTTCTTTCCTGAAGGATCTAACTTAGTCCTCTTTTCCTTTGGGACATGAGTGTATACTGGACAACCAAATATTCTAAGATGGCTGACTTCAGGTTTCTTACTAGAGAAGACCGCTTCTGGTGTCTTGTTGTCCAATATCTTGTGGGGAGTTCTGTTCTGCACATATATAGTTGTCCTAGCTACTTCTTCCCATAGATACATAGGTAGATCCTGGTCATGTAGCATTGCTCGTGTTGCTTCCATGATTGTTCTATTCTTCCTTTCTGCAACTCCATTCTGTTGTGGATTGTAGGGAGTAGTCAACTCCCTCTTAATCCCTGAATCACTGCATAGCTTCTTGAATTCACCTGAAGTGAATTCTTTGCCATTGTCTGATCTAAATGTCTTTATTTTCTTATCAGTTTGATTTTCCATCAAGGCTTTGAATTCCTTGAACTTGTCAATCATTTCATCTTTGTTCTTCAAGAAATAAACCCAAGTCTTCCTCGAGAAGTCATCAATGAAAGAGACATAGTAAACATACCCACTCAGAGAACTGGATGACATCGGACCACATACATCAGAGTGGATAATTTCCAAGATTCCTTTGGATTTGCTTTCACTACTTGGAAATGCCTTCTTTATGTTCTTTCCTTTTGCACAACCCTTGCAAACACCATCATGCTTGGTCTTGATTTCAGGAAGACCTTCTACAAATTTGCTTGCAATTGGTAGTGCTCTTTAGTGCACATGTGCAAGCCTTCGATTCCAAAGTTCATTTGGCTCCATGGATTCATGTACCATGGCATGTTCAGGTTGTCCCTTCAATTTGTACAATCGTTCCTCTTGTTCTCCAATCACCACTGCATCATCAATAGTTTTACCCTTTGGCCACATTAGGACTTGGCCATCTACAAATGCAACCCTCATGCCTTTAGCATCCAATGCAGAGATGGAGAGTAGGTTCTTCTTGAGCCAGGGTACAAATAACACATCTTTCATCTTCAAGGACTTTCCAGATTCTAGGTTGTAGGAGGCTTCCCCACTTCCTTTGATAGGATATTGATAATCATCCCCAAGTTTCACTTTATGGGGTGATTCATGTTCAAACAGATTTACAAAAGATTCTTTAAACCCAGTCATGTGTTTAGAAGCCCCACTGTCAATTAGCCAATCATTACAACCATGAGAAATAGTACCTATGAGAGCAGAGATTAGAACATACTCTTCTTCGCTTGATGAGTCATCATCATCACTTCTTCCTGGGAGGTTCATCATCCTCAGCAGCATGAGCATGATATCTTCTTTTGTTATTCTTCTTCTTCTTGTTGAAGTTGTTGTATTTCTTCTTCTTGGGACAATCTGCAACAAAGTGTCCCTTCTCATTGCATGTGAAACACCTGAAATCTTTCTTATCTTTATGGTAATGGTGGTGTGAATATTTCCTGTTATGAGATGATTCCTTCTTGGACTTGCCTTTCCTGGCATGTGTTGTGAGTGCTTGAACTTCATTTCCCATCTTTTCTTCTCGGGCCACAAGCCTAGCTTCTTCTTGAGAGCATTCCTCCCGTAGTCTATTGAAGGAGATCAACTTCTTTCTTGCACAAATTCCTTGAATAAAGGAATCCCATGACCTGGGTAGGCCATTTAGAGTGGTCATGACAACTTCACCATTCTCCACCATTTCATCCACTGCTTCTAGTTGTTCCTTGATCTGAGACACCCTAGAAAAATAATATTGAATGGTTTCTCCATTCTGAAACTTTACCCCTTTCAATTGGTTCTGCAGGGTCATCTTCTGATTTATGTTCTTCCCTTCAAATAGCTTGGTCAGGGAATCAAACATCTCTTTGGGTGTCTTTAGAGATGACACATCTGGGATGAGATGGTCCTTGATAGAATCAGCAATGATCCTCTTTGCCTTGACCAAGTTCTTCTTGTGGAGGGCTTTAGCCTCTTCTTCCTCTGGGATAGGGACCTCTTCCCTTATGTAAGAGTCCAACTCATTTTCTTCCAGGATTAACCCAATCCTATACTTCCATGCTCGGAAGTTATCAACCCCTTCAAGCTTATCCTCAAGCTTGGTGTGGTGAGACATCTTTAAAGAGTACTTCAAATGGAAATTGAAAAGATTTAGGTCTTACCACCTGATTTGCTGAAAATTGGATCTGGTCCCATATTAGGGTTTGTCAGAGAAACCCTAAAAATTCAAAATGTGAATTTCAACTTTCTGAAAGGACAGAAAGATGTGCCTTGATGAGCTGATTATCCTGGTGTATTCAAAATTTGAGATCTGCAAAGCTTCACCCTTCAGAAATTCATTTTAGTCTTCCTGGGTTCACTAGTGAGGACCCTGAATTAGGGTTTGAGTTTCCCAGAGATTTACCCAGCCAAAAATCTCGACCAAAAGCTCTAAACTTTGATTTTTCCAAGGAGCTTCCAGCTATGTCTTCAGATTTCAGAAATTCCTATTGTTGTGGAAACCCTAATTTTTAGGGTAAAAAATGAAAGTGCTCGGAACTAAATTCTGATTCCACAGAAATATTCACCTTGCTGAGGAGAGTCAATCTATCATATTGCTTTTCCAAAATATGTAGAGAGAAACCCAATAAACAAGAAACCCTGGCTTCCGCCACTGCACAATGTCTTCTTCTCAGGTTAGCTCTGATACCATGTTAAGTTTTGAGCATTAATTCAATATACTCTAGGATCTTTACTGAGAGAATAACATCTACAGTATATCAATGCATATCAAGCATACCAATCATCATAAGATGCAAACATAAGAGACAATAGACACACAGAGTTTCCATGGGGAAAACCCTAAGGTGAAAAAACCCACAACTTCCTCAGAGATAGATAGAGCAATAGTACAACCAAAGTACATAGAGATAGGCTCCTCCTAGCAGCTGATCCTCCTCCTCACATGTGCGCCACTTTCCGAGTGATGGAAGAGTGAGTTATGAAGTGATCCAAATAGAGATCGGGAGATCTCTATTTATACTTGTCCTGACTACCCAATAAACTTATGGGACTGACTTGTCTAGCTTAGTACAATAACCCAATGTTAACTTAATCAGGGCCGACCCCACACATGGTGGTCTAATAACCCATCGGCAAGTTACAACACTTGTGACACTTGTCAATACAAATGACGACACTTCCGTATAGAGGAATAATAACATCTCTATAGGAGTACAATATACATAGATGAAATACATGGGTGAAATACATTCCGAAGTTACATATACATCAACAGATCCCATACTGAAGCAACACCCAGAAGTGCTCTTCCTATCTACAGCACTGCCTACCCAATCTGAATCAACATAACCCTCCAGGTTAAAATTTTGATTCGCATAATACTTGAGCCCATAATCAACCGTACCCTTCAGGTACCTCAGAGTATGCTTTACATCAACCAAGTGAACACCTCTGGGATCTGTCAGGAACTGGCTCAATGTGTTCACCGCAAAGCAAATATCTGGTCTTGTGTTCATTAGGTACATCAAGGACCCAATCATCTGACGATACATCGTGACATCAACCGGCTCAGATGAAGCATCACACAGAAGCTTCAGGTTCGATGCCATAGGTGTGGCCATGGCCTTGCAGTCCATCATCCCGAACCGCTTCAGGATCTCCACTGCATACTTCCCTTGTCCAAGGAAGATTCCATCTGCACTTTGCCACACCTCCATGCCTAGAAAGTAGTGCATCATCCCCAATTCCTTCATCTCGAACTCGACAGCAAGCTTCCTCTTCGTGTCGGTAATCAATCTATCCTCACCATTAACAAACATGTCATCCACATATAATAGTAGTATCACTGGATTGCCTTCCTCAACCTTATAGTAAAGGTTGGAATCCGCCTTACTCTTGGTAAAGCCCAAGCTGGATAGAAAGTTGTCTATCCTACCATACCAAGTCCTAGGAGCTTGCTTCAAGCCATACAAGTATTTCTTCAACCTGCACACATATTACTTCCTGTCATGTGTCTCAAAACCGAGTGGTTTCTCCACATACACTTCCTCTTCGACTACACCATTCAAGAAAGTTGTCTTGACATCCATCTGGTGTATCTTCCACTTCATCACTATAGCCAGAGCAAGTACTCTTCTGATGGAAGTGTATATGGATATAGGCACAAAAGTCTCTTCATAATCTATTCCCTCTTTCTGGGAGAATCCACGAGCTACAAACCTTGCGTTGTATTTCTCTATTCTACCATCTACAGCATGCTTGATCTTATAGATCCACTTGGAAGTCACCACAGACTTCCCTTCTGGTCTTGGGACCACATCCCAAACATCATTCTTCATGATCGACCGGTATTCCTAAACCATGGCATCCTTCCATTCTTTCTTTTTTGCTACCTCTTCATAACTGGAAGGTTCTTTGTTCATAATATCACAGAGCAAGGCAACATAGCTGGTGTGTGGCCTTGTCCTTTTCCTTTGGAATGTGTGTGTATACTGGACAGCTAGATATTTTGATATGGCTAACTTCTAGTTTCTTACTAGAGAAAACTTCTTTTGGTGTCTTGTTGTCAAGTATCTTGTGAGGTGTTCTGTTCTACACATATACAGCTGTCCTTGTTGCTTCTGCCCATAGATGCATAGGCAGATCCTGGTCATGAAGCATTGCCCAAGCTGCTTCCATGATAGTTCTATTCTTCCTTTCTGCAACTCCATTCTATTGTGGATTGTAAGGAGTGTTGAACTCCCTATTAATCCCTGAATCACTGCATAACCTTTTGAAGTCACCTGAAGTGAATTCTCCGCCATTGTCGGATTTGAAGGTCTTGATTTTCTTATCAGTTTGATTTTCTATCAAGTCTTTGAAGTGCTTGAACTTATCAAACACTTCATCTTTATTCTTCAAGAAATAAACCCAAGTCTTCCTAGAGAAATCATCAATGAAGGAAACATAGTATACATACCCATTCAAAGAACTGGATGACATTGGTCTGCACACATCAGAGTGGATGATTACTAAGATTCCTTTTGCTTTGCTTTCACTACTTGGAAATGCCTTCTTTGTGCTCTTTCCTTTTGCACACCCTTTGCAAATACCTTCATGCTTTGACTGGATTTCAGGAAGACCTTCTATTTCTTTGCTTGATATTGGAAGTGCTCTATAGTGCATGTGTGCAAGCCTTCTATGCCAAAGTTGACTTGGCTCCATGGATTCATGCGCCATGGCATGTTCAGGTTGTCCCTTCAACTTGTACAATTCTCCCTCTTGCTCTCCGATCACCACAGCATCATCTATTGTCTTACCCTTTGGCCACATGAGTACTTGTCCATCTATAAATACAACTCTTATTCCCTTTGCGTCCAAAGATGATATGGAGAGAAGATTATTCCTGATTCCAGGTACATATAGAACATATTTCATCTTCAAATACTTCCCAGAGTCTAATTTGTAGGAAGCTTCACCACTTCCTTTTATAGGATATTGGTAGTCATCCCCAAGTTTCACCTCGTGAGGTGACTCATGTTCAGATAGGTCTACAAATGATTCTTTAAATCCTATCATGTGTTTGGAAGCCCCACTATCAATAAGCCAATCATCACATCCATGAGAGATAGTACCTGTGAGAGCAGAGATCAACACATATTCTTCCTCACTTGAAGAGTCTTCACTTTCTGCCCTATTCTTTTTCTTGGGAGGTTCATCATCCTCGGCAGCATGAGCATGATATGTCTTCTTGAGGTTCTTCTTCTTGTTTTTGTTGGAGTCTTTCCTTCTCTTGGGACATTTGGAAGCAAAGTGTACTTTCTCATTGCATGAGAAGCATATTAACTCTTTCTTATCTCTTGGATGGTAGTGAGAAGATTTCTTGTGATGATGAGATGGTTCTCTCTTGAACTTGCTTTTCTTGGTGTGTGCTGTGAGAGCTTGATCTTCACTTCCCATATTTTCTTCTCGGGCCACAAGCCTAGCTTCTTATTGTGAACATTCCTCCCATAGTCTACTAAAAGAGATCAATTTATTTCTCGCACAGATTCCTTAGATGAAGGAGTCCCATGACCTAGGTAGGCCATTCAATGTGGTCATTACAATTTCTCCATTCTTCACCACTTCATCCACAGCTTCAAGTTGTTCCTTGATTTGAGAGACTTTAGAAAAGTAGGATTGAATGGTCTCGCTATTCTGTATCTTTACCCCTTTCAATTGGTTACGCAAATTCATCTTTTGATTTATGTTCTTACCCTCAAACAACTTAGTCAAAGAGTCAAACATCTCCTTAGGTGTCTTTAGGGAAGACACATGGGGTATGAGATGGTCCTTAATAGAATCAGCAATGATTCTCTTGGCTTTGACCAAGTTCTTCTTGTGTACGGACTTAGCCTCATCTCCCTTTGGAACTGGAACCTCTTCCTTTATGTAGTTGTCCAACTCATTTTCTTCTAAGATTAACCCAATCTTATACTTCCAGGCTCGAAATTTATCAACCCCTTCAAGCTTATCCTCAAGCTTGCTGTGGTGAGACATATTAATGAGAAACTCAAATGGAAATAAAAGATTTAGGTCTTACCACTTGATTTGTTGAAAACTGGATCTGGAGCTGGATTAGGGTTTGTCAGAGAAACCCTAAAATTTCAAACTTCTGAAATGATAGAAGATGCACCTTGCTGAGCTGGTCAAGCTGGTATACTCATATTTTGAGATCTGCAAAATTTGACCCCTCAAAATTGGCTTTGAAGCTTCCCGATTCACTAGACAGGACCCCGAACTAGGGTTTGATTTTCCTAGAGCTTCACCCAACCAAAAATTTCAATCCAAAGCTCTAAACTTCAATTTTTCAGAGGAACTTCCAGCCGTGGTCTCAGATTTCAGAAATTCCAACTTTCTCTGAAACCCTAATTTCCCGCAGCAGAGATTAGGTCAAAACTGAAAGTGCTCAGAATTGAATTCTGTCTCAACAGAAATATGCGCCCTTCCAAGGAGAGTCAATCTAGCCTCCTGCCTTTGATGATATGTGGATAGAAACCCAAAAATTAAGAATCCCTAGCTTCCACAACTGCACAGTGGCTTCTTCTTAGGTCAGCTCTGATACCATGTTAATTTTTCGATAATTTCATTCAATATTATCTAGGATCACTAACAGAATAAAATGTGCAGGATATCAATCATAAAACACAAGAGACAATAGACACAGAGTTTCCTCAGGGAAAACCAAGAAGGTGAAAAACCCCACAACTTCCTCAAAGATAGAATAAGCCACAAACCAAGATCACAATGATCAAACCCAAAGAGATGTCTCTAGCAGATACTCCTCCTCCTTCACTTTTGTGCCACTTTCTCTATTAGCTATGCGAGCTTGAGAAGTGAGTGAATCAATAGAATGATAGACACAACCTCTCTATTTATACATTGACTTGACCTGCCAATAATCCAACAGGGCTAACTTGCTAATCAAGTCTAATAACCCAACCACATGACCTAACTAGGGCCGACCCCACATTGGTGGTCTAATAACCCATTAATAAAAATGACGACACTTACAATGTAACTTGTGACACTTGTAAATACAAATGACGACACTTCCAATCAGAGGAATAATACATCTCTGTTGGATATACAATAAAGTACAAATGTAATATACAAGTGAATATCCTCCGAAATTACAAATACATCAACATTATGCTTATTCTTAATTCCTTCTACCATAACAGAGCCAACTCATTCAGTTGAACTATTGTCTCCCTCATGCTTCCTGGACATGACTCAGATCACCTGATTACTCAGTCTTTGTTTCAACCTTCCACTCCACAAGGAAGGAAGTTTGAAACTGGAAGAGCCCTACACTCTCTGAATTCATGGAATCTCTTACATAAGAACAAGACAAGTTGGTCTTGATGGTATCCATAAAAAATCCATCAAAATATCATTGTTTGAATTTTGGAGATTCAAAGGGTTCGAAAGGCAAGAAGAAGGGTGATTTCAAGAAGCCCACTAATCATAGGAAGGATAAGCAGAAAGTCCAGGAAGACTCTTCAAATTTCAAGAGAAATCTAAACAAGAAGAATGAGAAGACAAAGTGTAAATATTGCAGCAGGGACTTTCATCCTGAAAGCTCCTGCATGAAGAATACCATTGATCAAATGGCTCAGATCCTGGAGAAATCCAACATTCCTCTTCCTGAGAGGGCAAGGAGGAAGGATGGAGGACATAATTCTAAAGATAAGGAGCGAGTGCATGCACTAATGGAAAGCACATCAAATCCTACATCATTCATCATTGATTCTGGAGCTTCAAGGCATATGGTGTCCACAAGAGAGAGCTTCTCATCTCTTGACTCTTCTAGTGGTCCAACCATTGTGTTGGGTAATGATTCTGAAACTTCAAGCAAAGGTAAAGGTAGCATTGATCTAGATTTTGGTACATTCACTAATGTTTTGTATGTTCTAGGACTTGCTGCTAACCTTTTGTCAGTATACCAGATGACTCACACAGGATCACCCAAAAAGGTGCTCTTCACACCTAATGATGTTGAAATCTGTGAAATGTCAACAAGCTGGATTGTTGCCTTAGGTTCTGCTGACCATAGCTCAAAAATATATAGGTTTTCTCATTTTGTGTCATTCCCTCATCTTCTGCTCTATTAACCCATGCCAATGAATCAAGCAAATTATGGCATGAAATATTTGGTCACCTAAATTATAAATAGCTTTTTAAACTCCATGAGAAAGAAATGGTCATAGGGCTTCCCACTATCAAGTTTTCTAAAGGTATCTGTCAAAGCTGCATCCTAGGAAAACACCCAAAGCATAAATTTGAGAGAGCTAAAACTAAGCAAACCTCATCACCCTTCGAGCTTATTCACAGTGGCATATCAGGTCTATTCCCCCATGATTCTTTGAACCATGCCAAATACATCCTTACCTTCATAGATGACTTTACCTGATACTGTTGGATTTATTTCATCAAGCTAAAGTCTGAAGTGTTCGGTATGTTCAATCTTTTCAAGGCCTTAATTGAAAACCAGTCTGGGGGACATATCAAGATCCTTAGATATGATCATTGTGGGGAGTACATCAAATATGAGTATTATCAATTTTGTGCCTCTTTAGACATACAAATGCAACATACTATTCCATACACAGCTCAGCAGAATGGTGTTGCTGAGAGGAAGAACAGATCATTGAAGGAGATGGCCACATGCATGCTTGAGGCAAAGTATTTATCTCCAAGGATTTGGGATGAGGAAATAAATTGTGCCACATACATTCAAAATAGAGTGCCTCACAAAGATCTCAAAGGAATCACTCCATTTGAGGCTTGGACTGGGCACAAACCTGATATTTCTCATTTCAATATTTTTGGCTGCAAGGCTTTGGCTAGAATTCCACTTGAGAAGAGGAGGGCTATGAAACTCCAAATCCAACCTTGTCTTTTTGTTGGCTATTTAGAGGAATCCAAAGGATACAAGCTGCTGAACATGAATTCTCAAAAATCCTTCATATAAAGAAGTGTTCAATTCGAAGAAGATCCCTCTCGGAATGTTGAAATTGGCGAGCCATCCACACCACCACCTGAAGATGTAAGTGAAGTTCCTCTCACATTTTTTGATTATGATATTTATGATGATGAAGACCATTTTATTACAGATCCTAATTCACCAACAAGGAAAAATTGGGCTTCTAAGACTCTTCAAGCAGCTGGTGAACTAGTGGGAAATCCTCAGGACACAAGGAGGACTAGATCACAATTTGAGAATGCTCTCAATGTGAATGATCCTTACTTGTCTAAGAGATGTTATTTGATGGTGGATTCTGATCCTCAGACATATGAGGAAGCCTCACATTACCCAATATGGCAGGATGCTATGGATGAGGATTTTCATTTACTCCAAAAGAATGAGACATGGGAGCTAGTCAAGCTCCTCCCAAGCAAAAAATTGGTAAGGTGTAAGTGGATATTCAAGACCAAGTGTGCAACTGATGGTGCAGTAGTGAAATATAAGGATAGGCTGGTGGAAAAGGGATTCTCCCAAGTCCAAGGAATTGACTACAATGAGACTTTTGCACCATCTTCATAGAAGGATTTGATAAGACTAGTTCTAGCAATTTCTGCTGCCAAGCGCTGGGAAGTACATCACATGGATGTCAAAAGTGCCTTCCTCCATGGAGATATTAAGGAATATATTTATATGCAACATCCAGAAGGTTATACATATGATCCTAACTATGTGTGCAGGTTGAGGAAGTCCTTATATGGGCTTAAGAAAGCCCCCAAGGCTTGGTATGCCAAAACGGACAACTTTCTCTTATCACAATGTTTTGCTAGATGTAAATCTGATCCAAATTTTTACATGAAGCTGATCGATGGTTCAATTCTAATTATTGTGTTATATGTTGATGACCTAATAATAATAGGTATCTCTACTGATCAAATTTCTTCATTAAAGACTACTTTGCATCAAGCTTTTTCCATGACTGACTTGGGAATTCTTAAGCAATTTTTGGGGCTTGAGATTTCTCAAACTGAAAATGGAACTAAGGTATCTCAATCCAAATATGCATATGACTTTCTAAATAACTTCAAGGTGGCTAATTTCAATCCTTCAAAGACTCCTTTCCTTTCAGGAGTTAGACTTGAAGAAGCAGAATCTACACCATTGGTGGACAACACCTTGTATAGGCAGCTTGTTATACTTGACTCATACTTGACCTGATCTTGCATATATAGTGAGTGTGGCTTCAATATACATGCAGAAGCCACATGAGCTCAATTGGAGGGATGCAAAAAGAATCTTGCATAATATGCAAGGCACCAAGACTTATGGGATTGACTATGTTGCAGATTCTAGCCTAGATCTTCTTGGCTTTACTGACTCAAATTGGGCTGGTAATAGCCTTGAAAGAAAGTCCACATCTGGATTTGCATTCATGCTTGAAGGCGGTCTTGTTTGTTGGTATAGCAAGAAACAAAGTGCAATTGCACTATCTTCAACAGAGGCCGAGTACAGAGGAGCAGTGAATGTTGCTACTCAGTGTGTGTGGTTGCAGGGTATTCTTTTAGAGTTTGAGATTTCCTTTAATACTCCTACTGTAATCTTTTGTGACAATCAGAGTGCTATGAGGGTCTCAAGTGATCCAGTATAGAGATATAGTACCAAGCATATTGAGATCCATATGCACTACATCATGAGTTTTGTGCATGACCAGATCATTGACTTGCAGTATTTCCCAACAGGTGAGCAAACTGTAGACATCTTCACCAAAGCTTTTACTGAGAAGACTTTCAGCTATATGAGATCACTGCTTGGGATGGTTGAACATGTGGTGGAGTGAAGGATTGATCAACAATCTTTCAATTTTTATATTATGTCCATTTTTTAGGGGAGGTTTTTCCCATGAGGTTTTCCTTCTTTCTTTGTTTCATGGACAAGGTAGTATTGTATAGGGTGACAATGTCTTGTTACTGGGCCCAAGTTTTTACTTCTGATTTTTAGCACATAAAGTCAGAGTTATGGGGGGGTGTTGGAATATTTACAACCCACATCTATGTCATTTATTACCTTAGCATCATTAATTCATCATTTTATGATTAATTCCTATGTATTAGACTAGGTAGTTGGATACAACATCATTGTGTGTACCACAAGCTTCTTAAACCAACTAGAGTGTATTCCTAGAGATCCTGGAATAGATTATGGATATTTTTAGTCAATTCTGTATTAGAAAGGTGCATTAGCTGCTTTTACTACTTTTTACCACCTTTTGGTGAAAGCTAAAAGCTAATTGACTAGTCATAATTGTTTTTTGGCCAACTCATCCTCCATTATGTTTCTTCCTTCCAAAATTTGGATTTTGCATGATTTTCCATCACACATCACTATTTGATCACTAAATCAGAAATTCGTGAGCCTTTGGAGTGACTTGGAGAACACACTTGCCACCTAGGGGGGGTTTGCATTATTTTAGTAAGTCTGCTTTTGTGAGGATTCAAATGGCATCCTTATGCATTCGAATCTCTGATGTATTTCTATATATTGAAAGCCTATTACTTTCCCAAGGTTGGCTGATTTATTATTATTCATGAGAGTAATTTTGTTTGCATCATATTTGATTGTTTTTCATTGTTCTTGACTATTTGTGTGAGAATTACTTGTGAGAGTTGTAATTTCTTGATCAGATCTTGGTGTGAACTAAATTTCACAATATGCATGTTAATCACACTTACGTTTCTTTTTAAGACAGACATTCAACTTTTCAAAACGTTAGAATATATTCTATATAATTTATGGTCTTATGTGTCAATATGAAAACAAGTAGTGAACATGTGTGTAATGTATTGTGTATGGAAATCTGTTGGCTAAATACATTGCTATGTATGTTGATTCATCCTAAAAGGAGCTTAATTTTTTCAATGGTATGTTTAAATATAACCTCTCTCTTTGAATATAATCCACCTAATCCTATGATTCTCCAACATGGTATCAAAGCTAGAGGCTTGAGATCTAGCATGTTGTATATAAATATTATGTAGGATGTTTGTACATGCTCATAATGAGTCTAATCCATTTGGTAGTGATAAGCCAAAGAATTTCAACAATAATGTTGATCTCCTCAACCTTAATTTAATTTATCAATCCAAGAATGTGTTATCATGTTGAGGTACTATACACTATGTATGCAACCACAATTATAATCTAAATTTTAAAGTGGCGAAATGAATGCATCCTAATGCCTATTTTGAACAACATGTTTGCTTCTTTCCTTAACGATTATCTTATAACATTCACTCTTACTCCATGAGAGGTACAAGATAATATGGAGTTACTAGACATTGTATAGGGTTGAATCAATTTAGGGGAGATACAATCAATAAGATTGTATGTCCTAAGTTTTCCAACCTCCTTCACCATCATTCATCATAGGTTAGCTATATGACCAATTCATGTGATGTATATGTTTTCATAAAATAATATTGAATTAAAATATTAATGGAGTTGCAATCTAAAAATGTTCATAATTAAATATGAGAGAAGTGCCCAACCTTAGGTGCTCACCTACTCACCAATTACCCAAATTATAGGTTGCTGATTTTACCTCCAATCCAAAGTAAACTAACATGATAAGTACATCCAATTAATAGATTAAAACATAATAATGAATTAAAACAAGGGATTTTAAACCAAAGTGATGGCCACTTTAATTATAAATATTGTTGTTACTTAATGAAATGCTAACAAAGGCCTTCAAGAATAATTCAATCTACTGAATTAACATTATAAAACAAAGTGCTAGAGGAAAATGATCATAATGTGTAGGAAAGTTATCGAATTAAAACTGTGATTGGTTGATCTTCTTAATTTCCTTGACATCTCTTGAGATTTTCAAGGGAACAAGATACCCACTTTCTTTCATGTAATGTTGGCTATTCACCATTGAGAACAATAGACCAAGTTACCCAAAATTTGACTTGTTGACTTCATCATTTGTCCACAGACTCTAAAAATGCACAATTTATTCAAAAAATCATAATTAAACTAAGCATATCACATTTACTTCTATAAAAAACAATCATAAAAGTCAAGCATATCTCAAAATGTTTCATATTTTGATAAGCTTCATGGTTTGATGTAGTTTTTAGTCTTTTTAGATGATAAAATATATCACACAATACTTAATAAGGGCCTTTAAATCTTACAATATGAGGACCCATTGTCACCCCTAATATAAGGGCTTTGCACATCCCTTTGCAACAAAAAGCAATCCCATAACTTTCCTTTCATTCTACTTGCTCTGCTAGCCCACTATGTTGTTGATATGATGTTTGCCCAATTTCATATGCTATAAATTGTGTGATGACAACTTTTCCATGGTATCCTGACATCTTCTATGCTTCTCCCCATCTCTTCCTTTCTTTCTCTTCATCCATCTCTCCTATAGGTGTAACATGTAGTAAGAGTGGAGGGTTGGAATACCTAAGTCCAATCTAATTGAGCTTTATTTTTGTATTGTTTTTCTGCACAATTGTTCCCAAAAAAGGCATCTTGTAGATTTTGGTGAGAGTGTGGATCCATCCTTTGGAGGCCAATGTATATGTCACCCCATCTATTATGGTAAGATTGAAGTGATTTATCCTTCCAACTTTTTTATCTTGTCCTCATAATGAAAAATTTCCCTTTTTGTTTCTCTTTTAAAATAGACATATATGAAATCAAAACTTTATGGATTTTATTACTCCATGAGTCTTTAATGCTTTACACCTTACCCATAAGTGGCTACTTTCTTCTTCTTCATACTTTTATATTACTAGCCACTCCTCATTATCGATCCATGAGCATAATATTGTGAATTGTATCTATCTACTTTCTTCTTCCTCGTACTTTTGAATTAGTGGCCACTTCTCATTATTGATCCATGAGCATAATGTTGTGAATTGTAACTCACTTACAAAAGGATCTGTGGACCACTTGAAAGGATGAAGTAGTACATAATTGTGAAAATAAAATCCACTCATTTGATCTTTTTCATTTTCATCACCATGTTGACATGTTTCTATGAAATATCTTAGTGTATCACCATGGTATGGAAGTTGGTTAACTATTATTTGAAATTTGTAGCATAATTCTTTAAGTATTTGTACCATAATTCTTCGAGTTCCAACACACACTTGAAATGTGTGCCATCATTCTTTAAATTACACTACACACTTTGGTTGCAGAATTATAAGTCAGCATCTCTTTACACAATTCTGTCATCTTGGAAATGAAGGCTACCTTTCTGAACATTTTTTTTCACACTTACTAATGAATTCCTCTTTATTCTTTTCCAACTCAATCTTTAAACTCTGATTTTCTTCCCTTAATTGTTGTTACTTTCAGTTTGATGCAATCTCATAATCTAGAAATGTTCTTGCAAGTTTGTCAACTATTGTTGAAGATGGTATTAGTTAAGCCCTACACAAGTACCTTAAGCTCTGTCCTTGTTTATGCAAGGGTTTCATTTGGGGACTTCTTCTAACATAGACATGACGTTTTATACCAACTGCTCACTAGTTTTGGTAAGTTCTGTCCCTTCAGCCGCCGTTAAAGTCGTTCATAGAAGCATCACTATGGAAAATAATAATGGATAAATAGCTATCCTCTAAAATTTAATTTTTAATTTTGTGTCAGAAGTATATTTTAAAATTTGCGATAAGCTGGACAAAAATGCATGTTGACTTTTGTAGAATGGGATGTAATAATCGTATAAAAGAATATACTTGCGAATCTGCGATATGCCTGTCGAGTTGCGTGGGGGCGACGAAATTTCGAGAGGAAGCGGACGAGAAAACTCCAAGAGGACATTGCTATATATGTTAGGACTCGGTTCAGCTCTCAGTTCCATCAAATGAGAGCAAAATAAGGTTCATGCTAAGCTCATTTTACTGACTGAGATAACTTCGTGCTCAGCTCTGAGATACTTTCATGCGCAGCTCTCAGTTTCATCAAATGAGAACTAAATAAGGTACGGATGTCATACATCTTTACTACTGTCAATTTTGTGTGTTATTTCACCCCTTTTTTATGTTTCAGGCCGCTCTTTTATTCCAGAATCGAAGAATGACCACAAATCATGGGCTCGACCTGTGAATTTTGGCATGGCGTCCAATCTGCAGTAAAATTTAACTGGAATTCGAAGAACGGAGAAGTTTTCTGTTCGAAATTTAATCAAAATCTGCAATCCAGCTTCAGTATTTGAGATGAAATTGACCAAGACGCTTTAAGTTGTTAAATAGCGCTAAAGCTTTGAGAAATATTGTGAATCTTGCAGTTAACAGGCTTAGACTTTTCGTATTTTTCTTTCGCCAATTTTGGTCATAAATTTTCTTAACGGCTTGGATTTCTTTGAGAAGACTTTGTGGCCAGGGCTTTTGAGTCCTTTCCCTATTTCTAGTATTTAGTTCCCTGCTTTAAAGAATTTCGCTATATGAAATATAATTTCGTATAGCTATTGAATTTCTTTTCTCTTTGGTTGAATCTCAATCTCAGATGCTGTTGACTGTAAGTTGCTGGGATTCAGAAATTTATATCTTACGTTTTAAAATCAGCCCTGTCGACTAGCAATCTTGCTTCATTTTTGCACAGTTTTGCGAATTTTCTGATCCAGTTCAAAATTAATCTGAAGGTTTTTTTATTCTCATGATTAGTTTCGTTGCTACACTTCGTCCTGCTCGAGATTTTGGAATTAAATATTTTTTAAATCTGCCAGCACGAAAATTGTCTGAAAATAGCTTGTTTTTCAAAAGTTTAGTTTCTTGGATATTTGTGATGTCCTAGTCGCCTCGAGGTTTCCAAGTTCCATGTTTAATTTCACGAGTTCTGTTTTCTACCTGGAAAGCCTAGTTTTAATAAATTGGGGTTTGTGCCGTGCAGCAGGCAAAATATTTTCAGAAGAAACCTTGGAAGCAAGGTTGGAATAATGGCGAACAATCAACTGGGTGTATTAAATGCCTTGGACCTGGCAAAAACGCAATGGTACCACTTCACTGCAATCGTTATTGCAGGGATGGGCTTCTTCACGGATGCCTATGACTTGTTCTGCATCTCCACCGTCACGAACCTCCTTGGAAGAATATATTATTACCAGGACGATGCCGGTGCCAGTCCTAGTCCTGGTATCCTACCTGCAAATATCTCTTCTGCGGTGATCGGAGTAGCCTTATGCGGGACACTTGCTGGGCAGCTTTTCTTTGGTTGGATGGGCGATAAACTGGGAAGAAAGAAAGTCTATGGATTAACGCTCACGCTCATGGTCGTTTCCTCCATCGCATCCGGTCTTTCTTTCGGCAGCACAGCCAAATCGGTAATGACCACACTCTGCTTTTTCAGATTCTGGCTTGGCTTTGGCATCGGCGGAGATTATCCTTTATCCGCCACGATTATGTCCGAGTATGCCAACAAGAAAACCCGAGGGGCTTTCATCGCAGCTGTGTTTGCTATGCAAGGCTTCGGGATTCTCGCCGCAGGTGCCGTGGCCATTATCGTCTCTGCAGGATTCCTCCACGGATACAAGGAGGATCCTCAATTTTCTACCACAACTCGAGCTGATTTAGTATGGCGAATCATTCTTATGGTCGGGGCCATTCCCGCTGCGTTGACATACTACTGGCGAATGAAAATGCCCGAAACAGCCCGCTACACGGCACTAATCGCAAAAGACGAGAAAAGAGCCGCGGCCGACATGTCCATGGTTCTTGACGTAGAAATCGAAGAAGACCAAGGGAATGTTGAAGCGTTTCGACAGAATGAGCCGAGCTTCGGTTTATTTTCCAAAGAGTTCGCAAAGCGACACGGTTGGCATTTACTGGGAACTACAAGCACATGGTTTTTCTTTGACATTGCCTTCTACAGCCAAACGCTTTTCCAAAAGGACATCTTCACGGCCATGAAATGGCTTCCGGCCTCAGCCACATCAATGAACGCCATAGAGGAGGTTTATAAAATAGCAAGAGCGCAATCGATTATTGCTCTGTGCTCAGCAGTCCCGGGCTACTGGTTCACGGTCTTCTGGGTCGACCGCATAGGAAGAAAAACAATTCAGCTGATGGGATTCTTTTTCATGACAGTCTTCATGTTCGCGCTTGCTATTCCATACAACGACTGGCTAGGCTTCAAATGTGACAGCGGCTTCTGCGGCGGCAACCATACGGGCTTCCTCGTACTCTATGCCTTCACCTTCTTCTTTTCAAACTTCGGTCCAAATGCGACCACATTCATCGTGCCGGCGGAAATCTTCCCAGCAAGGATTCGTTCTACATGCCACGGCATATCGGCAGCAGCGGGCAAAGCCGGAGCCATAATTGGATCCTTGGGTTTTCTCTACGCGTCTCAGAGTAGTCGTAAATCCGAAGTCGAACAAGGCTACTCCAAGGGTATTGGCATTAAGTATACTCTGATATGTTTGGGTGTAACAAATGCTCTCGGTTTGGTATTCACGCTCCTGATCCCTGAAACAAAGGGCAAATCCTTGGAGGAGCTCTCCCGTGAGAACGAGAAAGAGGAAGGAATCGAACTTGAACACACTCAGCTGTCACGACGAAGAACCGCACAAATTGAATAGCTGGGAAACCTCCATTTACAGTAAGAAAGTTGTGTGAAATTATTTGACTAGTGACTGTAGCAATACTATAATTCAGATGCTTATTTTGATTTCTAGTGTCCATAATAGCTGCATAAGCATTATAGGCTCTGAGTGTCCGAAATGCCCATTCCATTACTTCTCATGTACAATATTTTACAGGTTCAACGTCTGAAGTTGAATTATAATTGTTGAATGGCCTTACGTTTGTACAGCGCATAATTAGTTTCTTGTGCAGAATTATCCAGCTGAGCTGATCTGAATGTTTCAGGTTTGTCGTTTGGAATTTCAGTTTTCCACATAATATTACATTCTCAATTCTTTAATTCTCATGAAACCCTATAAAAACTTTCATGCAGCTTTTACATGTCCAAGGACCTATTCAGCCTTCGAATACAGCAGATGTTAGTGTATGCACAGCTAGCTGGTTAAGTTTATTTATCAAACAAATTAAATAATAAATACAGAAACTTTCCAAATTTCTATAAATAATTAATTTATAAATTTGACATTTTCTTATAATAGGGTTAAATGGTAACAACATATTAGGTAAAAAGTTTTATATAAAATTCCCATAATTACAACTTTCTACAAAATTTCACCAATTTGTTTTTTAAAATTTGAAGGATGCCTCAGCCAGGTTGCCTTCTATTTTGTTAATAAAAATGTGTTTATTTAAACGTAACCTATTTCCAGAGAATGCAGGCATCGTTAAATTTCAGGATGTTTAAGATTTAAAATCAATAAACCTACTGCAATTGCATTAAATAACCTACAACAGGTTGGCAATTGCATTAAATAACCTGCAATACACTAAATAACATTGGCTTTTGTTTACAAAGATTGACAATATCATTTGGGACATCGTGAAAAGCGGCGCGGCGCGCCTGAATGCACCCCCGAATAAAATATTGTGTTCGAAAATGAACTAGCGTTGGACAGTACAGGAAAGTTGCGCGAACCCAAACAGGGGACCCACCACAACTTAGCCGTATTTAGTTCTAAGTCTTCTAACCTTCTTAGTTCTTGGTTTATATTACTTTCCATATTTTTAATTTAGATGGTCAAAGTACTAGCTTCTAAAACTCACAATCATGTTTGATGTGAAATTAATCTTTTCTGAAAAGATTTCTGAGTTGACATAAATCTTCGATAACGATTTCGTTTTCTAGATACGGGCAAATGCCTGGAATTTGACAGGCTACAGAACGTTTTTTCCCTTCCAACACGTATTTGACACGTGGATTAAAATTTGGAACGTCTATCATCTACCTGTTTTCAAAACTTCATCCCGTCAAATTGACATTAAATCGCATTGCTTATCCGTCATAATTTTTAATGTCTGATCCTTAGTATGACTGGCCCCAAAGCCTAGGTGGCAGTGGTAGGTGCTGCATCATATTTTAAGAGGCCACGGTGCCACCTTCACATGCGTTTAATTAAATTCTATACAACAATTAAATGATGTTGCAGCCAGCTTACAATGTAATTCCATGGTAAAGTGACAGAGTAGTAGGCCGGAAGGGTGAATACCAGCTGGTATTCATTAGTGGAAATTCAATGAGCCCCGAATCCCATACTTTGTCACCCAATAGATCAGATCATTATAATTAGGATTGGAAACAAAACACATTCCGCTGACAATTAATTAGGATTGGAGTTGCGTGATGCTCATGCGGTCGGCGAGGGAATGGTTGTTCCGCAAACAATTAATAGATTCAAAGTTTCAACCTGCCCAACTCGACCATCCACCATGCATTACATTTGCATGTGTGGGTTTGAATCCCATTTTCCTTACCAAGTTGAGTAGTGGATAAATTGCATTAGAATATGATAAAACACTGCGTTTGGATAATTTTAAATAGATGATCAAAATTCCAAATCATCTTTATATATCTAAATTCTCACAACGAATCCCATCCACCTCCTTTATTTGGAAAACTAAAAGACCTATCACATTTCTTACCTCTGAATCAATTTGGTAAGAATCTCATAAAACGTTAATGTTTTCAAATCATAAAAATATGATCAAAATTCTCGTCTCTATATATCTAAGAATTTTAAAAACCTAAAAAAAAAAGTTACTACAGGGTTAAATGGATCCCATCTCTTCTCTTCTATTTGCCATTCTAAAAACCTAAAAAATAAAAAATAAAAATTATCTTCTCTTCTATTTGGCATTTTAAAAAGCTAAAAAATAAAAAATAAAAATTACTACAGTGTTAAATGGATCCCATACCTTCTCTTATATTTGGCATACTGCTGGAAAATGATGAGACCTCACAGTCTTCAACTCCGCATGTGCCATAACGCAGCATTCTTGCACTCTTGTCGTCCATACACCCTCAATTCCTTAAAATAATTTACTGCCAACTTGATTACCATTTATTATACTAATGTATGAGGCTATTGTATATTTGAACAAGTCCTTTGGAGAAGATAATACCAGTATGTAAAGCATGAATTTTGTGGACCTTAGGTTGATTTTAAACTAAAATGGTAAAACAAATTGCAAATATTTGAGTAATATTATAACATAAAAAAATTTGACACTCTATGAAGTTTAATCAAACGTAAAAGATAGGCAATGAAAATTAGTAACCGTCATTAAATTTTTGACTTGACGGGCAGTGAAAATTTGAATTCCAGGCCTGCGGGCAATCAAAATCTATTTTTTTCAACCGATTTAAATTATTACCACGTGGAAGCTTCCATTTATTAATTATATCAACTTGATAAGGAGCGTATATTTTTTGAGATTTTGCAGGGTTCTGCACATCTTTCTTCGGGTCATTGGAATTTATCTTCACTCTATTTTCTGGAGTGATGCTATTCTGGTGGACTTATTTTTTGGTCTTTTTCGGCTTCTATTCTCATATTATACTGGCTGCAGCTTAGATGACCTCTATTTTATATTACGGTTGTAGGTTAGTATGGTTCATTTTTTCTCATATCGATCAGTTTTAATGCTGCTTTGTATTTGGATCTAATACTCTTTCTGATATGCCCTTTGCTGATGGTGTAACGGTTGGATACACTGTGCACCTAATTCCATGTTCTGGGTCAACACCCCTTTGGTACGCCTTGGGTGATTCTCTCTACATTGACTAGATTGTCATGCGTTGTTACCTCCCTGTATTCGTCTTTATACTTAATAAAAAGTATAGTGTTTTTCGTTATGAAAAAAAAATTATATCAACTCTCTATTAAAAATCTGCAATGAGAAGTATATGAAGAAAATGTGCAATTAGAAACCATTAAATCCGAATGTAAGCGATAGAATGATTTTCAATGGGCTATTGCAGTATTGTTTCACGGATGATATTTATTATGTAATTTAGTTTTACAGGTTCGATTTATTATATTGATGGCATCTCTTAGTGGGGTCACATTTCTTAAAATCATTAGGAGTCTTCCAATCTTGTCATTCACAAGAAGGCATCTTTTAGCGGGGTCACATTTCTTAAAACCATGAGGAGTCTTCCAATCTTGTCCATCACACTTGGTTTATTTGGAAAATTGTTCAACGTATATTATTTTCTTATTTTTAATTTATATTAGGGTTGTCTTCATTGATGCGGTATATGCATATTCAAAAGGATAAAGAAAACTCTATTTTGGTAGAAAAGAAAAAATCTAAAGAAATACATATTTTTAATGTTTTGTAAGGATTTTTTTAAGTTGTCAATCCATTTAGAGACCTAAAATTTTCGATTGATTTAGATATTTCAAAACTTAAGAGAGAATTTGTACCCATAGAATTACGTAGAAAATTTTCTCTAGGGTAGTTTTCGGTCATCCTTATCCTAAACCATCTTGGCCTATTCCACATCATCGTCATCGCCACTCTTTGCACAACTTTCACTAACACATCTCTTACATATGGAGTGGTTGGGCTAGCTTCATACTAGAAGTCCACCATGCGGCTATATATTGGAAAATTTCGCACAATAGGCTTCGATAATATCATGCGATGAGGAAAATTACATTATGAACTTTTGCATCAAAGTCCCAAAAGAGATTCACTTCATCGACTCAATATATTTTCACAAATATTTCACGTAGCTCTCTTGACATTTCCAAACCTCTTAATGGCCTCGATTGCTCAAACAAACAAGCTTAGATTTCTTTTTTCATGGTAAGAAAAATGATTTCTTAGATTTCTTCTTGCATCATAAGAAATATGACTTTATAGAATATATAGACTTTGGTCCTCTTCTTCTATTTGTTATTTACCACCAGCATAAATCCATTTTAAACTCGTATCTATCAAGCACCACCGAGAGGGATCCAATTTCTTGAGGTGTATTTCTTTTTTTAAATTTAAACTCAAGAAATATGATCTTTCTTGATTGATAGATCCGGGTTTAAGTTTTAAGTTTTTATTTTATAAACAAACATCTATTTTTTAATTACTTTTCATAATATTTTATTTTATGAACCAACATGGATTTTTTTTTATAAATATTTTCCATAATTTTTTTATTTTATGAGCCAACATAAATTTTTTAAATTATTTTGTTACTAATGTTATAACGTTATTAGAGGATCTCTCCCATATTGGGCTGTAGAGCACCTCGTTTCACTAGGTGCAACTAGGGTTGGGTGAAACAACTTGTTTTTTAGGTTTTGTATGACAAGATAAAAATATCATAAACTAATAAGCCCAATGAGAACTTATCATCAATTAGATAGTGCAATACCCCCATTTTTACCAGGGATCATTTTAAGGACCTATACTTATTTAAAAGTGTATAAACCTTGGTGAACCTTACCAATTCTTAAAATGTCAACTATAAAATATTTGGCGATATTTTTCTAAAATTATTTCAATTTCTAAAGATTTTATATAGTTTATATAACAATTTGGTGATTTTTTGAGTGAAAAAAGTTTACCCCATCAAAATTGGGCGAAATGGGGCTTCAAAAAATGCAAATTGGTGAAATTTTTTTTGAAAAAAAAATGGAAAAATAGCCCATGGGCTAAATTCCCCCCCCTAAATTTATTCTTGATTTTGACCCTTCGGATGTATTGTTTTTTATTGTAAATGATGTATATATGTGATGTATGATTCTCAGCGTGGAGCTCAAGGACCAGGCTCCGCTAGTGAATGCTCAGCCTTGAAAGGATGATATTTTATATTGTGCTATCCATGTGCTAGTATTCCATAGAAATTGTAAAAACATGTAGATGATCGTAATGCAAATAATAATGCCAAGGGTTTGGCTATGGATGCAACTAAATGAGAGGGATATGTGTATCTACTAGGGAGAGGTGAGGGGGTTGTGGGATTGAACCCTAGGCTGCCATATGTCACCTTTAGAACCCACCATTGACCTTCCTTGTTGATATTTAATTATGTTGTAAGGAAGTGGTTGAAGAAATCAGCTCATGAGAGTGATGGAGTATGGGCCTAGTTTGCTTGACCCATAAGTCACTCCACCTCTTGGGAAGACGTTTTCCTCATTCCCCATTCCATGGTGGCAGAGGGGGTATTAGTTTTCAGTTTGGGGGGGGGGGGGAGAAAGCAGATCCAATAGTAAGAAAGAAAACCAAAAATCGCGACTTGGAGAGAAGCCATGTTTTGGAGTGCCAAGATCGCTCAGAAAATTCGTGTGGGAAGTGAATCCGATAAGGGGATAAATAGAAATGAACCGTGGGAGAATCTGAGAGTGCGAGATTCCCAGGAATCCATGAGAAAACCCAGATCTGACAGACTGAAATTTCAGTTGCGGGGCAGAGCCTTTCAGTCGCAACCCTGAGGAGATCCAAGCATGGATGACAAAGCGGAAGAAAGAGCAGAGGTTGGAATTGATTGATAAACCCAGTGAAGGTATTTCGATTGAATTTGAGATGTCTGTAGCCTTGTGGTTGAGCTCACTGGCTTAGCTTCCTCCTCCCTTGTCTCTTTGCATGTTTGATAAACCCAATTGTGTGTTGGATTAGCATGACTGTTTGTGTGAAACCATGGTTGTAAGTGAGCATGTTTAGTCTCTCCTAAGTGGATACAAAGCCCCAACTCGGGGGTGGTCTTTGAGTGTTGAAATAATACAGTTTGGGAAGAGACCTATGGTTGAGATGGAACGTTGCAGTCCATGGCTAGTGATACAAACCGTTACACCAAAACCCCGAGGTGTTAGTGAAGGCCGTTCACTAGGATCTTAACATCCCACCACGCTCCACAGTCCAGACTCTGGTCTGGATGTGCACCCGTACGGTGGTGTCCCCTTTGCGTCGTATGAGCCTTGGGCGAAAAATGCAATGCCGACGTTGCAACCCGCTCTGTGACTTGAACCCTCAATAATTAATTAATGCAAATACACGAGATATCAAAAATAATAGAACTTAGAATCACTTTTATATTGATCACGGGCCACTTTGAGGGGGCAACCTCCTTTGAGCAAGCTCAATACAATTAACTTCACAGTGCTTCAATGACCTCAACACACACTTATATACTAAGTCTATGCCCAATACTATGGGTCAAAACCATGGGACATATAATACTATGGGACGACTTACAAAGCATATGCGTCCAATACTATGGGTCAATACTATGGGCTAATATAAACTATGAATCAACAAATACTACAGGACGACTTACAAAGCATATGCGTTCAACAACAATATACTAACATAGTAAAGAGAAGGGTTGACACAGGTTCCTAACATCCCCTCTCCCTTAGAAAAAGCTTTGTCCTCAAAGCTTTGGTTGGAGAAATTGCTGCAAAATCTGAAGGAGTGGTTCCCCAGTAGCATCCTTGGGTTGCATTGCGGGCCACTGACGCCTTTGGAGTGTCAGGGAGGATTGCTTGGAAGGTTGTAGACGAAGAAGAACCCTATCACCTGCGTGGAAAATGTGCTAAGAATGGTGCTGATCGGCTTGTTGTTTCATGCGAATTCTGGCCATGTGAAGATTGTCCTGCAGAATGAGAAGAATCTAATCACGGTTGCGAAGAACTGAGTCAATTTCCTGAACTGGGGAGCTGCTAAGGGTGTATGGAAGAAGAATTGGCGGTGGCTGTCCATAGACTGCTTCATATTATGTCCTTTGAGATGTGGTATTGTACCACCAGAGCGTTGCTAGGAAATCCATAGAAATAGTTGGCCAAAGCTATGTAGGGATGGGCAAGGGTTTGAGCAATCCTGAAAGGGGTGTCGTTTCACCCTTGTTGACCTGGAAAGTATCACAGTCAGCCACCATCTATTGAATTGTCATTTTTAGTTCCTGCCAAAAGAAGTTACATTGTTCCCGGTCATACATTTTGAAGAACCCAGAGTGCCCTGTTGATGAAGAAGCATGGAGTTCATAGAAGAGATAGCCCCGTTGAACATATTGCAACCAATTTGGAACAAGCAGAGAAAGACCTGTAAGAGAAACTGGGTCATCAATTGTGCAAAAAGGAGCATCTGCCATTATATTGTCCTTACCCTTCTTGTAAGTGATCACATAGGGATAACCCATAAGTTGGATAACCCATTTCAGGTGTGTTGGGTAGGAGACCCATTGTTCCAGAAAATTTTCCAGACTCGGGAGATCAGTCTTGATGCAGAAATAATTCCCTAATAGGTATGGCTGCCACTTCTGTACTGCATGCAAAATAGCCATCAATTCCTGCTGAGAGGTAGATGCAACTAAATTCTTACTAGAAAGGTCTCTTGAAGGCGGCAAGCTCATTGGTTCAGCAAAGACACCTGCATATCTATCCAAGGAAGTAGTGGAGACCATTGATGGGTGCATCTAAATGGAATGGAGCTGAGCGATGACACCATGTGAATTCTTCTTAAGGATTTTTTCCAGACGATGTGAACTAATGATGCGGAGAGACCCTGGTTGTAAGCCCATTAATTTGTGTTGTGCCCCATTAACTGAAAACTGCATCCAAAGTTTCACAAAATCCCATAAGATGGGGCCAAGTGTGCGTAACCATTGAACACCCAAAACCACATCTCGTCTGGTTAAGGACAAGGAAAACATATCAGAGCGGAGGTTATAATCTTCCATAGAGATACGCACATTGTGACACTTCCCCTTGCAAGGTAAGGTGCCCCCATTGGCAACCATGACTTCAAAGTTGGAGCAAGGATGGACAAAACAATCAACCTGTTTGGCAATCTGAGGGTCAAAGAAGTTATGAGTGCTACCAGAATCAATGAGTATGGTAAGAGGGAGCTTCTTGAAGTATCCCCTGACTCGCATTGTTTGTGGAGTGGTGACGTCGGTTACAGCATGGAGAGAGATCTTGGGTGGGTCGTCCTGAGATGGGGTGTCAACAGGCAGGTGTTGAACGTCGACCTGATCATCAACTGTATCTAGAGCTTCTTCATCAAGTTCTAAGGCAGGCGGAGAATCCACATCCAAGAGATAGAGATTTTGTTGAACACATCTATGTCCCCGAGTGAATTTCTCATCACAATTATAACAAAGCCCTTTTTCTCGGTGTGCCTGCATCTCTGTTTCAGACAAATGCTTGATAGGATTTGGTTGAGGAGCAGGCGTGATGGGAGGTCGTTGGGAACCCATATTTCATAAGGGAACAAAGGTGGGTTTGGAGCGTTGTTGAGCTGCGATCTTTTCCTCTACCAACTTAGCCAACCCTAGGACTTCCATCATTGTGTTGGGACAGAACATTTTGACCTTTGAGTGGATTTCATCCTTGAGACCACTAATAAAACAACTCCTGTAGAATTCATCAGACAATCCTTCGGTGTGATTGGCCAGTTTCTCAAATTCTGTCTGATACTCTCTCACTGTGCCAATTTGGTGAATTTTAGTGAGTGCTCCTGTGAAGTCATCAAAAGCACGAGGACCAAATCGTGGCAAAAGGAGTTGGCAAAAATATGTCCAGTTTGGTTCGGGATGAGCTTTGATGTACCAACGGTACCATTGAAGGGCTTCTTGTTCCAAATGATAGGATGCAAGTGGAACTTTCTGGATATCAAAAGTATTATGCAGACTGGAATATTGTTCTACTCGGTATATCCATCCAGTCGGATCAGTACCATTGAAGTGAGGAAAATCAAGCTTCAGCCCACGAAAATTGCTGGAAGAAGAGAACCTGGTGGCTGCAAAAAGATTTTGGTTGTCGGTTATTGTTCATGGCTGAATGTTGAAGATGGAGGTTGAGAAATTTTTCATCCGGATCTTGGAGTTTGGTTTGGATGGCTGCAAGTGCTTCCTCCATGGTGTTTGCTCTTGTGCGGGTGACAACCATAACCATGATTTTTTTATTTTTTTTTGGCTGACTGGGTAGAAAAACAAAAACAGAAACTGCTTCAGTAAAGGAAAATCTAGATTTGGGAAAAAATTTGAAGAGTAATTGGGGTTTGACTAGGTTTTGGGACACTGTCGAAGAGATAAGGAAGAAAAAAAAGAGGATTTCAGAAGCGGGGTGAAAGGATGGGAAAATTTGGCAGAGGGAGACGAAGAAGCAGAATTCGGAAGGGAACTTTGTGGTAAAATTTGAAGGTGATTGGGTAAAATCTGAGGAAGTTATGGCAAACCCTAAAAATAGACAAATGTGGGATTTCGGCTTTGGGAAGGGGAATTGGGGATAGGGTCCTCAGGAATGAAATATGCACAATGGGATGACAGGGGTTCCCCAAAAATTTCAAGGGAAACAGAGTGAAAACAAGGGAGATATGGAGAAAAAACTGATTTTTTTATTTTTATTTTTTATTTTTCTAGACTGGAGCGACTATGGCTCGGAAGGGATCTGGAACAGATAAATTTGCAACGGCCCAGAAGTGACCGGAAATAGATGGATATGAAATGGCGCATAATGGATTGAAAACGGCTGGATCTGAAACGACTTTCAGAATGGATCTGAACGGCTGGATCTGAAATGGCGTAGCAGTGATCGATAATAGTTCAGCTGAAAATAGATATGGACCCCAGGTATGTGCGGCTTCCTAACAGTTCAGGGGTTTCACTCAGCCACCAATGCTATCTGACGGCTTGCGTATTGAGGCAGTACCCCTCACTCCACGGCTTAGGTAAAACTGATAACCGCTTTGCCATAAATGATAGCTCTTGGTTTATCTCACGGGTGGGAACTAGTCAATCAGGTAGGGGTCGTTGCACTTTTCGCTGGCAGGTCCTCTCAATGGGCCAGCTACTTTGGGGTTCTTGTGGTACTCCTCACAATGAGTTTTAGGGCTTATGCTCAAGTACTTCCCATAGTTAAGCGGATAGGGATTATTCCAAAATCCTGACTTGCAACAGATGTGAAAAAAATTTGGCAAAAATTTCACTTAGCGAGCCCAAGAAAGTGCTATGATACCAGATGATACGAACCGTTACACCAAAACCCAGAGGTGTTAGTGAAGGCCGTCCACTAGGATTTTAACAGCTAGTTGCTTGGTGATTTCGCTTTAAAGATAAGTATTCTATGTGTTTTACTTCTGCAATGATTTAATTATTGATAATTGTTATTGATATGTTGAATGCATGATTGGTATGTCTATGGATAATGTTTCATTCCACTGTGCTTATTTGAGTATGCATATGCACACTTGTGATTGTAAATGCCCAGAGTGCTCAGAATGTTCAGTCGAGGCTTTGGGGGAGAAATAGACACCCACTATTGTTCTCATGTGTCCCTCTGAGGGTCTGTACTGGTGAAGGGAGGGGCCACGACAGAGTGGATTGGAGATCTTTACAAAGTGGTAAAGAGGCGTGGATGAAGTTTGGGCAACACTTTAATTGGAAGAATGGAAAATTCAGAATTATCGAGTGTGGCAAAGGATCATACTATTGCATGGGGCTCGCCGATATTTTTCCAACAATACCATGTTTACCAAAAATGGACTTAGGATGAGGAAGTTATAAGCCTGAGAAGTTGGCAGTAACAGGGGTATATGGCCGACTTCCGACTTTCTGATCCCACAATGTGGATTGCAGATTAATGAAGTCAGAGGCATGATTTATTTTGAGTTGCACGTTGTGGTTCTGACTTCTCGACTTCCATAAGGTGGATTGCAGATTGCAGAAGTCAGAGGAGTAATTTACCCAGAGCAGAGAATTTGGAGTTCTGACTTCCAACTCCCGCATTGCGGATTGCAAATCGCGGAAGTCGGAGGCATGATTCGACGAAGCAGAGAATTTGAAGTTCCAACTTCCGACTCCCGCATCGCGGATTGCGGATCATGGAAGTCAGAGGTGTGATTCGGGGAAGCAGAGAATTTGGAGTTCCGACTTCCGACTCCCGCATTGCGAATTGTGGATCGCGAAAGTCGGAGGCGTGATTCGGCGAAGCAGAGAATTTGGAGTTTCGAGTTCCGATTCCCGCATCATGGATTGCAGAAGTTGGAGGCGTAAATCCTCCAAATTGTGAATTTGGTGTTCCGACTTTTTGACTCCCGCATCACAGATTGCGGAAGTCAAAGGCGTATTTCCTCGACGCTGTGTAATTGGAGTTCCGACTTTTGACTTGCTGCTTGCGGATTACGGATTACAGAATGAAGTTGTTGCAGTTGTGTAAAAGAGCATAGTTTGGAAGAAAACAAATTAGCAAGTTGATTCTAAGGAGCTCCCCCATCATCTCAAAAGGGCACCGAGGGGATCAGGGATGTGACACATAGAATCTCAAGGTTTCATTATATAGAACAAAAACTTTAAATTTCTTCGTAATATTTAAAGGAACATAAAAAAAAAATCCATTAAATTCATTAAAGTTGGTTAAGAATATGTAAAAATCCAAGTTTCAAAATATTGAAGAGAAATGCCTTAAGTGTGTTTAAAAAATCCCAATTTGAAAACCTTTAACAATTTAATTGGTGCTCGAACATTTTAAATGTACAAAGAAAATGGGGTAATTGTTTGTCAATCTTCAAATTTTGTCTCCTCCACATTCCACTCCTCTTTGACTTTCCACCTCCCCTAACATGTAAATGTAAATTAATAAGGAGTACAAATATTAAAAATATTATCATCGTAAGCATCATTACTCCTTCCCTTATTCTCCATTTCTAAAATGAAAAAATACATAAATATATTTTGCAAACATGAGAGAACATAGAAAGACATTTGACTTTCCACCTCCACTAACATGTAAATGTAAATTAATAGGGAGTACAAATATTAAAAATATTATCATCGTAAGCCTCATTACTCCTTCCCTTATTCTCCATTACTCAAATGAAAAAATACATAAATATATTTTCCAAACACGAGAGAACATAGAAAGACATGAGAGAGAACAAAAGGATTGTTTTTTGTTTTTATTATTGATTCTGCCACTAAATGAAGACAAATCTTGATAAGCTCAACCAAATTAATTTTATCACTACTTCAATACACCACCATGGTGTTCTCCCTAGTGTCGTAAGATTTGTTTCCCGAGACAATTCAACTTTTCATGACGAAGAACACATTGCTATTGGGGGCGGTGTACTTTGTGTCATTTTTTATCTCCGTGGCATTTTGATGAGTGTGATTATTTTTTATGCATGCCATAGTTGACGTCTTTGTTGCATCAAAGTTTTTTTTTTCTTTGAAACACCCGTGACATTGTGTGAGCAATGCACATGTTGCCAAAAAAAAAAAGTGGGGGGGGGGCAACATTGAGTTTGCATGGTAGAAGCGTTATTTAGCATTGGTTTTGTGTTGTAGGAAAGGCATTGGCATCAAGTCTATGTCATTTGTTTTTATGTGAGCCATGTATATGCATCGTGGTAGTGTATAGTGTGTTGTATGAGTGTTAATATGTAGATGCTTTGTATTTTGAATTAAATTAGTTTGTGTTAAATTATTATAAACATTGCGTTGAGTTAGTGTTAGAGTTATGTCATTATTAATATTACATATTATAATATAATTATGTATTTTTAATGTTTAATAGGTATGTAAATAATTTAAGATTAAAAAATTACATTTCAGTAAATTGGATCTCTCGATGTATGATAGATTTGAGTTTAACATTAATCTATGCTATTTATAATTTATTTTATTTTATTAACCTAGATGGATTATTTTGATTGCTTTTTATTTGGTTTTAATTTTATATTTTATGAGTCACATATGAATTTTTTTCCCCATATTGAATTGTAAAACACCTAGCTACTCTCCATGAAATCATATTGACATAATGGTTGTGTTACTTTTTGTGTCATGAGTGCACTATGCTTGTGTCCTATACATGTTATATGCATTGGTAATTGATTATAATGTATTTATTATATATCTATATTATTAGGACTATTATAATTATTAATTGTTATTAACTAATAATTGAATTATTATTATTATTATAATTATATATTGAGTTAATTATAATTATTAAGATTATTAATGAATTTACATAAGGAGTTGTTTAAACATTTTATGATTATTTGATTTTTTTTTATTATATAAATGGATTTATTATCATTTAAATTAATTTTTTTATTGTATAAATGAATTCATCATCTTCTAATATCCTTCATACACTATAAAATATATTATTTTTTAATAATTTTTTTTTTTTACTATTTAAATATTAATAAAATTAATTATTAATATATATTTAAATTTCACATCATAACCATATATACATACAAACAAAATGTTAACATTTTAAATTAAATAACAAAAACAAACCTTGTGATACTAGTTCGTGATATACTACCACCCTATGAAAATGTCAACTTTTGTAAATAACATTTTTAAATACATAAAGAAATGAAATGATTTGACATTAAAAATATGTTCAAGTATTCACCCTCCACGTCCTTACTTTGTAATAATTCAACTAAATATATAATAAATAAATAATATATAATTTATATTAAAAAAATTGTCATTATAATCTATATATGATCAAATTAAAATTGTATATATATATATATATATAATTTAGATGATATTTTAATCTTAATATGTTCCCCATGGTAGGTGTTTACATCATGGCCAAACAAGTTGTAATGAATGACGAGTGTGAAGCCAGTCGGGCTCGTCCATGTAGGGGAACGCATGGCACTTAAGGTAGGGATATCATTAACACTCAAAAGCATATCATCACTCTAGGATCAACTATGAGGTACGATCTTAGGGCAAGTGTAGGGTCTCAATGATTGTTCTATGTCCTTTTCCTCATGCAAGTCTTCATGGGAACCCTCGACATCTCTTGTAATGATAATGGAAGGGTTAACAAAGATATGTAAAATCCTCGGAGGCTATATCACCGATGCATACTACTTCTCGAAGAAGAAATCTTGGAAAGGATCTTTGTCATTAAGGGTGAGCAAATTGTGGGCACATTGGTTACTTGGTCCACTCCTCGGAAGATCAAAGGCTTGCTCAGGTTTACCCCCCTTGGGGTTTGCATAATGGTCTGAACAAAAACCACGAGCAGGAGAACTGTAAACGACCCAAGAGGACTCATATGCTGCGGGTTCTTAGAGAATTGGGGAAAGTGCAAGGCTTCTTTGAGCAGGAAATCCAACTTGCGACCAGGGCCTGGATGGATTGTTTGGAAAGGAGGCTGTAGAGAGGAAAAAACATTTGGATGTGGGTCAGCTGGCTCATAATTTTGGTGGCTTGGTGATAGAATCAAGTTCCACTCACACTAGAGAAACCCGTCACACTGAGACTCTCACAATGTTCTGGACTGTTAAATCCCTCATGAGCATGGCGATGGACGACTGTATCTAAGGGAAATTTAGTGATGGTTCATGCGGGACAACCCTGCCTACGGTATTGAGGGACTGGAACAGGTGCTTCAAGCTTTAGCTCGTGATTAGAGAATAAAGACTTTGTACATCAACGCAAAATTGGATGCCCTCGTCCAGGCTCTAAAGGGGAAAATATTTAGGCAGCCTCAACCTAGCAAGCATGTCGACACTCAACTCAAGTTTTGTAGGAATCTGGAGGCCGTTCAACAGGCTTCCAAGAAGGAAACTTCAGGTGATGGCCCTTCACATGTTCTAGTTTCTGATGATGATTAATTGGTATCTTAAATTATAGATTTTTTTGTGGTCATAACCCCTGACATGTGAGGGATCAATACTCAGGCTCACCAAGTTGAAAAACTTCAGACATAGGCTGTTAGTTGGGGAGGTTCTTGACATATTGTCCATCAAGAGTGGTTTTGTTCAGCTACATCAAGCTTTGAACTCATGGAAATTCGAGGACATCAATAGAAATGTTGTTCTGTAAATTTTTTAGTTTTTTATTTAATATAATTTCCAAACTTTACAAAATTTTTTTTTAATATGTTAAATCTATAATTTACTTTAAAAATTGAAGTGATTATAAATTATTTTAAAAATATTTAATAAAAATTCAGAAAAAATATAAAATTATATGAATTCAACAAATAATGAATTAATAACTTTTAAATTTGTTATATATATATATATAATACCTCAATGAATGATCATTGAAAGAATATAATAATAATTGAATAAGTAATGAAATAATAAATTCAATTATATAAATTAAGAAATAAATATATAATTTATAATGATCATTAAAAGAATATAATAATAATTGAATAAGTAATGAGATAATAAATTCAATTATATAAATTAAGAAATAATTATAGAATTAATCATTATTAATTATTATTGTGGCTATGCATTGGTAAACTTTCACCATTGTTTCGAGGCTCCTTTGGGTGTACATTATCTCTTCTTTATTCGACTCTTACTATAAACATTTGGCTCTGTAATATGATAAAATAATATTTAATAATGATATATATTAACATCATAAATACGATTATATTCATAAAATTACAATCTATTTGTAATTGAGGATGTTCATCAGAAAAATGTCTACATGTAAGTTTGTATGGATGAGATACCATGTTTAAAAATTGTTATCAAAATTTAGAGGTGAGTCCTTAGGGAAGTTGAGGTGCTATGTGACATAATATGATTGGTCTATTGATTGGATTGAGTGGTTGTTGACTATACAATTCATATGGTGGTAGAGTTGATGTGGTGCTACATTATAGGTTGGCAACATGTAAACACATGGCATGATGTGGCGTAGTGATATGTTAAGGAGCTTTAGTTAGCTTATGTGGTAGCGATGTCTCCTTATATATACATGGAGGGGGCATTTGTAGGTCTAAAAGGACTTTATAAGTACAAATTAATTAATTAATGAAATTATGTGTAAAGGAAGGGTTATACGGAGTAAAGTTATTCCTTGTTAAAGATGGTCTTAGTGGATGTTAATAACCATCATCATTATCATCATCATCAAGGAAGTGGGGTCATCTATAGAAAAAGGAGGAGGTGGATGACATGTATATCGATATAGGGAAGGGGAGTGCACTTGAAGGGCATATTGTGAGTTATGAGTAGGAGGGGGTGGTTGTATGCATGAAGGGTATTGACATCATTTTGGTGGAAGCTGATGTGAAAGTGAGTGTTGATACTATGGAGTGTTGATACTATGGAGTAAGGTGATGATGGTATCGGTAGGTCAATGGGGCTGCAAAAGGGAGTGGTTAGTGGTGGGCACCACTTTGTTGTTGGTAGGTTACAAATGTCATGTGAGGATAAACAAAAGGCATTGAATGGGTAAAACAACTAGTGCGAGGAAAGAAAATGATGTCTGAAATATCCACACACACTTACGCTTTGAATTTCTCTTTTTAAAAATATATGCATCATTTTGGAGAGAAATATTAGATATGGATCATATAGAAGCCTTATTTTGTAAAATGAGAGGAATTTGTAGTGAATTTGGTGGCTATGGGAACGACCATATTGTTAGTCTTCTTGCAAAATCCTTCAAAACATGGAGATATTGGAAGTGTTCACATGGTAAATTTGTAAAATAACCAATAATCATGCTTAACCAAAAATTAGAGTATGCCCTAAATTACTTGATGGACACAAGATGTTAGCAAACTAACAAATTGACATACAAAATATGTCATAAAACATTCAAAAGAAACATCTAAGAACTTAAATGCTAAATGCACTTGATTACTAGTCTCAAAAATCTTATTGTTGTTGTACAATTGAGAAGATTCTTACATGGAATATGTTCTTTTGTTTCTAGTTCACTAAGCTCATATAATTGAAAGAATCTTTAAGTTAAATCTTATTTACATTTAGGATTTATCCATGTAATTGATAATTACAATATGTTAATATAATTATTGTGAATCATTAATTTGTTTTCATATGCACCACTAATTAAATAAATTGATATTGTGTACATAATGATGCACCAACCCCTATCCTTGCATTTTGTATTGTTTAGGAATTTAGAATCAAGTTGGATTTGAGATGTAATGTCTTGATTATAGAAAAAGTTTATTTAAGATAAAGAAATCATTAATTTTTTTAAACTCTTTTTTTATTTTTTGAAATATAAATATTAAAAAATAAAAATATATCTCTATAATAATTAAAAAAAACTTAAAATCTTTATAAACCAATATCTAATAATAAAAAGAAACAAAGTAAGATTAAAAAACATGTTTTCGTGTAATAATTACCTTACAAAAAAAATCTAATTTTACATAAAATCAAATTTATTTATTAATAATATAAACAAATATAATAAATCAAAATAATTATCAGTAATCTCATAATTATTATCTTGTCACAAAGTTTTATAAATTCAAAAGTTATATTTACTTTATAATATTAATACATAATTTTATACAACATCTTAAATAATAAATCTAATTTTACATAAAATCAAACTTATTTATTAATAAAATAAACAAATTGTTTAATTATAAAAACAATATAATAAATCAAAATAATTATAAGTTAACTCATAATTATTATCTTAACACAAAATTAATTATATATATATATATATATATATATATATATATATATATATATATATATATATATATAATATAATATAATATAATATGTTAATAAATAATTCATACATAACATTTTTAATTATTTAGTTGTCTTAAAGTTATATAAGATTAAGAAAAGTAAATAAATTTTATAAATAATTTTTTTATATAAAAATCATCTTTAAAATTTTAAAATAACATGGTACCATAATATTAGATAAGAATAATTTATTAATTAAATTAAATTTGAATAATTAAAAATATAAATATTGATAACTTCATAAATACATTTATATAACATAAAAAATAAAAATTACATATATATATATAAAAGAAAGATCTTACTACTGTTGTAATTTGATTTGTATTATTACAATATAACACATTTTTAATCTTTTTATTTTAGGTTAACATAAATAAATTGCTAATTATTTTTATAAAAATTAAAAATTATCATTTTATAAAATAAGAAATTTTTATATTTTTAATTTTTTTATTTTAGGTTAACATAAATAAATAAATAAATTGCTAATTATTTTTATAAAAATTAAAAATTATTATTTTATAAAATAGGAAATTCATTAAGAATAAGAGATTCATAATTATTTATAATTAAAACATATTTATAATTTAAATATAACTATCATAGATCCACCTTAAACCCATATCTATCAAGCATCAAGAGGGATCCAATTTCTTGAGGTGTATTTCTTTTTTAAAATTTAAACTCAAGAAATTTGATCTCTCTTGATTAATAGATCCGGGTTTAAGTTTTAAGTTTTTATTTTATAAACGAACGACGATTTTTTAATTACTTTTTATAATATTTTATTTTATTAGCCAACATGGATTTTTTTTAAATACTTTCCATAATTTTTTATTTTATGAGTCGACATGAATTTTTTTAATTATTTTGTTAAAAACAAACGTTACAACATCTCCCCCATACTGGGTTGTAGAGCACCTCGCTTCTCTTGGTGCAATATAAAATAAATTATAAATCTACATTTATCATTTAATTTTTTAAATAAATAATTTAAAAATAAAAATATTAAATAAAAACATTTAAAATGAAAACAATATTTTTTACCAGTTGGTAATAAATTGAATCATTAAATAATAATTAAAAACTAAAATTTAAATCACACACTTCAAACATAATAAAATAGCGCTTAGTCTAAAATTTTAGATTTTGGAAAATAAAGACTGTTTTCGGGCAATCTACCTAAGCGGACTTATAGGCCAGATCTCCCTAGTCCAACTGGATCTAGAACAAATAGATATAGAATATAATCAACTTCCTTTGGTCAATAGAAGTGTAAAGTAGCAAGTAAGTCTCTTACTTGAGATTCATAATTCCCTTTGCTCCTTGCTTGATTCAATGCTCCAGAACCTTCAGATCTGCAGTTGGAAATCCCTGTTGAACAAGTAGACACAAACAAGCAGTAAAAGCATATATATCACATATGATTGATCTCAGCTAACAGTTAAGGAGGTAAGCTCTAAACATTAACAACACAATAACGTATATGGGAAGAGATTATATTAACTGTAATAAAGGAGAGTACAATAAGAGAGAACGTTACAACCTATGACTTAACGTCGCAACCTTATTTCCAATGAGCCAAACCAACTCCTCCAAGGATGAAGTAAGACTCCCAAAGAGGAAAAAGGATCACCTAAGCTAATTCCACTAGCATGAGAGTGTTATAGACCTTCCTCTCCTCTCAATGGAGAGGAGATTCATATTTATAAAACCAAATGAATAGAGTAGGTTGATAAGTAACAAGAGAAGTCTAACGGATCCTCCTTTGAGGTTAGGGAACCGAAGGACAACTCACCTATCAATTAGGGATAGATTTCCACCTCACCATGCTTCGAGAAGTCACTCGAAGCCCTTGTTTATCCAAATTAACCAACCCTGGCGCACCCTGCATGAAGGAAATTGGCGCCAGGAAGGGGGTAGCGCAAGCTTTGTAAAGGAAACGTGAGCCATTGGCGCATGCTGCCAGATGACACTTTGCGGTAGGCATGATTTGGTGCCTATTGTTGGAAGACAACCTGTGCCAGTGCCACTAGAAAATGTGGACACAAGGGTTAACAACTTACTATGAGTGTTATTGGTCAGGGAAACTTCAGGGATTGAGGCATGAAGTTGACACAGGACTCATGATGATGAGATTTAGGTGTAATAGAATGACCCCCAAAGCAAGAAGCTGGAAAAATGAGATAGGTGATATGATTTGTAAGATAGATGGAAAGGACTTGTTGGCCGGAAGGTGTTGCTGCAGTACAACTAACTCTGAGATACAAGTCTCACATGACTCATAACATGGTTGCCAACCAATACATTGAAAATCCATGGTAGTAATGACCGACTGAACACAATCATGGCTACTAGACACAATCGTAGATCCATGATGAGATGATAACACAACCACGACCAATACAAAGTGTGATATGACTCAAACAATCTCCGTCGCAACCTGGTTGAAATATGAAACAACCCAGGGTCTTCAAGCCGAACCCACAATGATACGAATCTATCCATGTGATTACAATGTTTTGGAATCGAACATGTTAGAAACCACTTGATTACCGATCATTAATGTACACCATTAACAAGTGCGAGGGAAATCACCATTGATGCCAATGATTCCCAAGGTATCATAGTACAGACCATCAAGTGTGAATTAATGAGTTGAGGTCGAACACTCAACGTGATCCTTAAATCAAGAGTCAATGGTGTAAACTCATGTTGAAAGAGAGGTAACCTACCATTGAGGCATGCATGCCCAAGGTACTTGATTGGTTTCTAGATTCAATCCTCGGATGATGTGTTGAGGTTGACAAGGATGCATCTGTCGAAGAAGGGCCACGATAAATCCCCCATCAACGACATGAAACACGATCACAGATGTATGGAGTAAAACGGACAGTGGAGTGATGTGTAAGACTCTCTCAGGGTAAACTGACATGAAAGAAGGTACAAAGACTGCAAGTGATGAATAACAAATGCCTCTTGAACATGGGCATGGCACGACTTGGCAGTATTGAAACGAAGAGAATGGTACCAACCCCTAATGCAACTGATGATGGAAACATTCTTCGGGTAACCCAAAGGAGTGACAAGACTCATGGAATTAAAAGGACTCGAAGACAAACAGATTTCCCAAGAACTGAATGCATATGCAACTGAGTGCCATGTTCAAGAGTGACTATGTACTTCCATAACTATGATGAACACAATCTCATCCCTATTCCCCATCATGATTAATGAGTACCTCTTTTGTTTTTTAACGAGCTTGAGGAGGGTAAAAGATGCTTGATATAGCTCATCCCATGGATGAGTCCAATCCCAAATATTTTATGAACCTAGGATAGGAGGGGTTCGTCCCATGACAGGCCCTTCTATGTCATATTTTAATGAGTCCAAAGAAGGTAAACTCGGTGTCATTTCATGTTTAGAGAGTCTGAAAAGAACTAAAGAAGACTCCAAAATTTCTTTATTCGTAAAGTTAGTCTCTTCGCCCGAAAAAGAGTAAAACAACACGAGAGAGTACTCTTCCAGCCATGATTGGCTGGAGTGCTCCTTTTCGTAAATAGTACATACTGGTCCGAAAAAGGGGTAAAATATCATCAGAAGGCGATCATCCAAACAGTTTTACAGGTGTGAACGCATCAAGTTCACTTGGCAATATTTTCGTATTTAGGGAGCCTGAAAAGAGCTTAAAGGAGGACTCCAAGGGGTTCCTTTTTCGTAGAAGTTTAACGAGCCCGAAAAAGCGATAAAATATAACTCGGTGACTTGTTCTCATCATTTTACGAGCACGAGAAGGAACAAAGAGTGATCTTGGTGTCATTAATATTCGATTTTAATGAGCGAAATAATAACACAAAGAATGCTCAGAGAGTTGTTCACATCTAGAAACGGGTGCGAGATGACTACGATCGCGACCAAAGATTATAATGCGGCATTTTGCTCCACCTGTGGACTCCAAATACTAGGTCAAAATGATCAGTTAAGTATAAAAATAATCCCAACTATAGCACAATTACCCACAAAAGAATAAAATTAAAAAGGAATTATACCTTTTTCAATATAAATAGGGAAAAATAGTAAAAATAGTTACTATTTTTTTTTACAAAATTGGGAGGTGAAAGTGACCCTTTGGAGTGCAATTTTCAACTACCAATTGCGGAGCTGTGATACGTCATTTTCAGTGCCGTCAACGTCATGTAGGCATAATCCCCGTCTTCTTCATTTTTAGCGGTTTAGAATTTCATTTCCTTTCCATTTTTGGGTTTTGGGCTTGCTTTGAGGAGAGAAATTGCGCCCTCGGCCCGACGCACTTTCCCTTTTAGGGAACTGTGCCAAGGGATCACCGACGAAAATCCCAACAAAGAGGCTTGCACTAGTGGCACCCTGTCTGCAATGATGGGATGTGCTGGCACAAGTCCGTCTGGAAAAATCAAAACCTATCAAAAAATAAATGACTTGGATGGTTGGGAAAGTTTCTAATGATGTTTTTATTTCCTTTGGATAGGTTTTGGGTTGACACAATGGTGGTAGAATGGCGAGAAAGAGAGCATGAGCTTGATGATGCTCAAGCAACAAACAATCCACAATGCATGGCGGCATTGCAGAACTGTGGGTTGCTGAAATAATTCCAAGTTCCAGGCATGAGAGCCCAAGTGCCACTATTAGAGAATCTGATCCAATGTTGGGATTTGGTACAACAACACTTCGAGATTGGCATCCACATACTGACGATAGATATCGAGGATATCCATTTCTTGACAGAATTTTCCCAATGAGGGAGTCCCCTATCTTTATCAGGGTCACGAGGGAGTGACCAAACTACAGAGGACCTGATAGACTAGTGGTGTACTGATGGCACCCAGATGGTTGGTGGGAATATTCCCATCAAAGAGGTCAGAGATCGACCTCTCCGTGCAACTTTTTTCACCATTGTGAGGGTGGGTGGTAGTAGGGCTGCTCATTTGGCGAGCGAAGCCCATATGTTATATGCCAAGGAGTGCATGGCTCCCACGTTCTTCAACTAGTGCGAGGGACTCCTCGCAAGCTTGCGAGATTAGCTCACCAAGTGTCGACATGGTGCGCTGAAGCAGTTTATCTATGGATTAGTCGTAGTCTCATTTGTTTTGGAGTGGGTGCCACATATGCACCCGCAAGTCGAGGTCGAGGATAAGGATCTCAGGGAACCTCACATGGTCCGCTGGATAGAGGTGATGGCCCACCATGGCGGCAGTGGCCCCATCATTACTTATCGTACACCCTTCTTCAGGTGGTTAGGGAGTCAGCTCCTCATGGTTGAGGACTACTTGTATGATGGTACTGACTTCAATGGGGATCCCAACCTGGCTCTCCCCAAAGGGATGCAGTGGGGCAACATGGGTAAGTTCGACAACTCTGCTATGTTTTTCATTTTATATTTTTTAGATGTTTTTGGAGTAGTACTAATGGTTGACATATGTTTGATGCATATGTGGGCCTGTCACAACTAGTTGGTGTCTCTCCAATTGCACGGAGAGGGGCAGTGTGGGAGGTGGATGCCGCGACACGCGACGCCATCGAGGAGATGGATGAGGTGGAGGAGAACCTCCGAAATTTGACCGTAGATATTCCAGAGTCAACAGTTCATGAATTACCTCGTCGGTACCAGCGTCACAATATTGGAGTGTCTGAGCGCTTCGATTCGCTACATAGGAAAGTAGCGAGGGCAATCATCTGCTATCACAAGCATCGTGGGGACTAGGCTTGTATGTATATGTATATGTATTGAAAACTACATGCTTCATATTTTGTATCAGGGGATATTTACTGAAATCTTATATGCTTCAGATTTTTGTATCAGTTGTACATTTTGATATGATATAAAAAAACTCTATTGGCAGATTTATACACTATGTTCTTATGGATAATTATGGGATCTTGCTTATGTGTCTGTTTATGCATTATGTACATGGCATGCCACTTGTATGTTTATGAATGTTTCATGTATGTGAAATATACCAGTCCAATATGAAATTGGCCATGGAATCAGCAGCAGTGTTCATGTCTCTTGAAATGTGTAGGTACTGAACAGATTTGAAGGACCTCTCCAAAATACGTACTCGTCAGAAAAGACTGAGTAACGTGGGATCACGGATGGCATAGACACGGTTACGGTGGGAGACCAATAATTGTGAGTCAAGGTGGACGACAATGTGGTCCATACCAAGGGAAAGAGCATTGGTTAAGACTCCAATCACCGCGTGATGCTCTGTGGCGTTGTTGGTTCTGTACCCTAGACAACTCCCTACCGAACTAATGAGCTTGACAGTAGGGGAATAAAGTACCCAAGCTGCCAAAACGAGGCTGCAGGTATGCCGACTAGTGCCATCAGTGAATCCAAAACAAGCTTCCATCTGCACATGCGGGCACAACATGATATAAGCATAAGGCTAAGATCCTACCACAATAAAGAAAAGTGTCACACCAGACAAAACACACACCATGTACAATATATATAAGATACCAATGCATGAAAGACTCAGGCGTAGTACCTCTTCAGGTAGAGCCCATTGCAAGGCTCTCCTAGAGATATCCCATCATAATCCTCAAGCTTGTAAGCTCCTTTCTCCAAGACACATTTTACGACATTTGGGCCATGCCACATGGACTCAAACTTGCCTGCCCCTTGCTTATCTCGTTTTTGGTCATACGTAAGGACCAAATACCCCTCGTTGAAGATATGAGCTTTGAATGACTTATCATACTAGGATTTAATGTGTTTCTTGTGTGCTTCATTGGAAAGAGCAGCATCGTGGCGGGTCTCATCGAGTTTTTCCATGTGAAGGAAACGTTCTTCCTCAACAGTGGTGTTCGGGAGAAGTTCGACTGCAAGTTTCGGTGATGGAATCTCACACTCTATAGGTAGAACTGCCTCTAATCTTTAAACTAGTTGGAAAGGTGTGAATTTGGTGGAAGTGTTAATGGAGGTCCTATATTCCCATAGGCTAGAAAAGAGCATGTTATGCCAGTTTGATTTGTGATTACCCACCATGCATTGAATCATGGTTTCAAGACCTTATTAATGGCCTTTACTTGTCCATTGGACTGTGGGTAGTATGGGTTTGAGTTCTCATGGTGAAAACCTAGTCTGAGGCTCAATTCGTCTACCATCTTGTTTTGAAAATGAGATCCGTGATCGGTGACGATGGCTTGCGGGACTCCGAATCACATAATGACATGATTAAACATGAAGAGTGTAGTGGTTTTTCCATCTTCATTGTACGTAGGCATAGCCTCGACCCATTTAGTAAAATAGTCAACGGCTACAATGACGTAACCATGCCCCCCCGACCGATGTAGGATTACAGTGCATGAAATCTATGCCCCATTTAGCAAAGGGGCCGACGATAATAACCAGATGTAAAGGGGTTGGATGTGAGTGTGATGAACCTGCAATAATTAATTAATGCAAATACATGAGATATCAGAAATAATAGAACTCATAATCACTTTTATATTGATCACGGGCCACTTCGAGGGGGCAACCTCCTTTGAGCAAGCTCAATACAATTAACTTCATGGTGCCTTCAATGACCTCAACACACACTTATATACTAAGTCTATGCCCAATACTATGAGTCAAAACCATGGGACATATAATACTACAGGACGACTTACAAAGCATATGCATCCAATACTATGGGTCAATACTATGGGCTAATATAAACTACGGATCAAAAAATACTACGGGACGAATTACAAAGAATATGCATCCAACAACAATATACTAACATAGTAAAGAGAAGGGTTGACATAGGTTCCTAACATCCCCTCTCCCTTAGAAAAAGCTTTGTCTTCAAAGCTTTGGTTGGAGAAATTGCTACAGAATATGAAGGAGTGGTTCCCCGGTAGCATCCTCGGGTTGCATTTTGGGCCATTGACGCCTTTGGAGTGTCAAGGAGGATTGCTTGGAAGGCTGTAGATGAAGAAGAACCCTGTCAACTGCGTGGAAAATGCGCTCAGAACGGTGCTGATCGGCTTGTTGTTTTAGGCGAATTCTGGCCATGTGAAGATTGTCCTGCAGAATGAGAAGAATCTGATTGCGGTTTCGAAGAACCGAGTCAATTTCCTGAACTGGGGAGCTGCGAAGGATGTATGGAAGAAGAACTGGCGGTGTTTTTCCATAGACTGCTTCATATGGTGTCCTGTGAGATGTGGTATTGTACCACCAGAGCGCTGCTTGGAAATCCATAGAAATAGTTGGCCAAAGCTGTGTAGGGATGGGCAAGGGTTTGAGTAATCCCGAAAGGAGTGTCGGTTCACCCATGTTGACTTGGAAAGTATCATCGTCAGCCACCATCTGTTGAATTGTCATTTTTAGTCCCTGCGAAAAGAAGTTACATTGTTCTCGGTCATACATTTTCCAGAACCCAGAGTGCCCTGTTGATGAAGAAGCATGGAGTTCATAGAAGAGAGAGCCCTGTTGAACATATGGCAACCAATTTGGAACAAGCAGAGAAAGAGCTGTAAGAGAAACTGGGTCATCAATTGTGCGAGAAGGAGCATCTTCCACCATATTGTCCTTACCCTTCTTGTAAGTGATCACATAGGGATAACCCATGAGTTGGATAACCCATTTCAGGTGTGTTGGGGAGGAGACCCATTGTTCCAGAAAATTTTCCAGACTCTGGAGATCAGTCTTGATGCAGAAATAATTCCCTAATAGGTATGGCTGCCACTTCTGTACTGCATGCAAAATAGCCATCATTTTCTGCTGAGAGGTAGATGTGGCTAAATTCTTACCGGAAAGGTCTCTTGAAGGCAGCAAGCACATTGGTTCAGCAAGGATACCTACATATCTATTCAAGGAAGTAGTGGAGACTGTTGATGGGTGCATCTGAATGGAATTGAGCTAAGCGATGACATCATGTGAATTCTTCTTAAGGATTTTTTCCAGGCGATGTGAATTGATGATGCAGAGAGACCTTGGTTGTAAGCCCATAAATTTGTGTTGTGCCCCATTGACTTTAAACTGCATCCAAAGTTCAGCAAAATCCCATAAGATGGGGCCAAGTGTGCGTAACCATTGAACGCCCAAAACCACATCACATCCGCCTAAGGACAAGGCAAACATGTCAGAGCGGAGGTTAAAATATTCCATAGAGATATGCACATTGTGACACTTCCCTTTGCAAGGTAAGGTGCCCCCATTGGCAACCATGACTTCAAAGTTGGAGCAAGGATGGCCAAAACAATCAGCTTGTTTGGCAATCCGAGGGTCAATGAAGTTATGAGTGCTACCAGAATCAATGAGTATGGTAAGAGGGAGCTTCTTGAAGTATCCCTTGACCCACATTGTTTGTGGGGTGGTGACGCCAGTTACAGCATGGAGAGAGATCTCGGGTGGGTCGTCTTGAGATGGGGTGTCAACAGGCGGGTGTTGAATGTTGACCTGCTCATCTAGTGTATTTGTAGCTTCTTCACCAAGTTCTAAGGCAGGAAAATAATCCACATCCAAGAGACAGAGCTTTTGTTGAACACATCTATGTCCCCGAGTGAATTTCTCATCACAATTATAGCAAATCCCTTTTTCTCGGCATGCCTACATTTCTATTTCAGACAAATGCTTGATAGAAGTTGGTTGAGGAGAAGGCGTGATGGGAGGTCATTGGGAACCCATATTTTTGAAGGGAACAAAGGTGGGTTTGGAGCGTTGTTGAGCTGCGATCTTGTCCTCGGCCAGCTTAGCCAATCCTAGGACTTCTATCATTGTGTTGGGACAAAACATGTTGACCTCTGAGCGGATTTCATCCTGGAGACCACTGATAAAACAACTCCTGTAGAATTCATCAGACAATCCTTTTGTGTGATTGGCCAATTTCTCAAATTCTGTTTGATACTCTCTCACTGTGCCAATTTGGTGAAGTTTAGTGAGTGCTCCTGTGAAATCATCAAAAGCACTAGGACAAAATCGTGGCAAAATGAGTTGGCAAAAATCTATCCAGTTTGGCTCGGGATGAGTTTGATGTACCAACGGTACCATTGAAGGGCTTCCTGTTCCAAATGAAAGGATGCAAGTGGAACTTTTGGGCATCAGAAGTATTATGCAGACTGAAATATTGTTCTGCTCGATATATCCATCCAGTCGAATCAGTACCATTGAAGCGAGGAAAATCAAGCTCCGTCCCACGAAAATTGCTGGAAGAAGAGAACTCGGTGGCTGCAAAAGATTCTGGCTGTCTGGTATTGTTCATGGCTGAATGCTGAAGATGGAGGCTGAGAAATTTTTCACCTAGATCTTGGAGTTTGGTTTGGATGGCTGCAAGTGCTTCCTCCATGGTGTGTGCTCCTGCACGGGTGACAACCATAACCAGGGTTTTTTTTTTTTTTTTTGGTGGAATGGGTAGAAAAACACAAACAGAAGCTGATTTAGTAAAGGGAAATTTGGATTGGGGAAAGAATCTGATGGGTAATTGGGGTTTGACTAGATTTTGGACACTGTCGAAAGGAAAAGAAAGAAAAAAGGGGGATTTCAGAAGCGAGGTGATAGAATGAGAAAATTTTGCATAGAGGGACAAAGAAGCAGAATTCAGAAAGGAACTCTGTGGTAAAATTTGAAGGTGATTTGGTGAAATCTGAGGAAGTTATGGCATACCCTAAAAATAGACAAATGTGGGATTTTGGGCTTTGGGAAGGGGAATTGGGGATAGGGTTCTTAGGAATGAAAGATGCAAAATGGAATGACAGGGGTTCCCCGAAAATTTCAAGGGAAACAGAGTGAAAACAAGGGAGATATGGAGAAAAAACTGGTGTTTTTTTTGTTTTTTGTTTTTTTGTTTTTTTGTTTTTTTGTTCTTTTGTTTTCAGAAATGGATCAGCAACAGTGGTGCGGAAGGGATCCACAACAGATGGATCTACAATGGCGCAGAAGGGATCCACAATAGATGGATCTGCAACGGCGCGGAAGGGATAAAAAATGGCTGGATCTGAAATGGCGACTGGATTTGGAACGACTTTCAGAATAGATCTGAAACGGCTGGATCTGGAGTGGAAGTGATCGGCAACAATTGAACTGAAAATAGATATGGACCCCAGGTATGTGCAGCTTCCTATCGGTTCAGGGGATTCACTTGGCCACCAATGCTATCTGACGGCTTGCGTATTGGGGCAGTACCCCTCACTCCATGGCTCAGGTAAAATTGATAACCGCTTTGCCACAAACAACATCTCTTGGTTTACCTCACGGGTGGGAATTAGTCAATCAGGTAGGGGTCGTTTCCCTTTTCACTGGCAGGTCCTCTCAATGGGCCAACTACTTTGGGGTTCCTGTGGTACTCCTCACAATGAGTTTTAGGGCTTATGCCCAAGTATTCCCACAGTTAAGTGGATAGAGGTTATCCCCAGATCTGAACTTGTAATAGATGCGAAAAAAAAAATTTGGCAGAAATTCCACCCAACAAGCCCAAGAAAGTGCTCTGATACCAGATGTGATGAACCTGCAATAATTAATTAATGCAAATACACGAGATATCAGAAATAATAGAACTCAGAATCACTTTTATATTGATCATGGGCCACTTCGAGGGGGCAACCTCCTTTGAGCAAGCTCAATACAATTAACTTCATGGTGCCTTCAATGACCTCAACACACACTTATATACTAAGTCTATGCCCAATACTATGAGTCAAAACCATGGGACATATAATACTACGAGACGACTTACAAATCATATGTGTCCAATACTATGGGTCAATACTATGGGCTAATATAAACTACGGATCAACAAATACTACGGGACGACTTACAAAGCATATGCGTCCAACAACAATATACTAACATAGTAAAGAGAAGGGTTGACATAGGTTCCTAATAGTGAGCACTTTTTGAATTGAAAGTGCTGGCATGGGGGACACTTCCTAATGGCCTCAGTATAGTCTTTGAAGATTGAAGGCTAGTAGTATCCTGTAGGTAGTATTTTTTGGGCTGTAGCCATCCCAGAAAGATGACTGCCACAAGTCCCAGAGTGACAGTCATTCAGTATGTGTTCAGCCTCCTCGTGTGTTAAACAACGTCGAAGGATGGATTCAACACTATGAAGTGTTATGTAGAATTTTGTCCTACGGATAAGCCAAAACTCTCTTAACTTTAAAGCAGACTTTAAACTAACCTTAAAGCAAGAAACAAGTCAAAACAAATGCTACCTTGAATCCCTAGATCTAACAAACATCTCAAGATTAAAATGCTAGAAAGAGTAGAAGAAATTTAACTAACCTTCTATCCAGACGCTTGTTCTTGTAATTGCTCCAATCTCCAAGCCCTCGCGAATGAACCTGTCAAAATGGAACCAAGACACAAGAATGCACTATTCTCTAGCAACCTGAAACATGAGTTAGAATCTAAATCTATGAAAGATACAAATCATATCATTAAAACAAAGTTAACACAAATGATTTGGGAAAACAAGACAAGTTATTCCATTACAACTTGAAGAATACTTACAAAAGATGCTTGATGTCCAAGCCAACCCTCCAGCTCCAAGTGTCTTCTCCTCTAGCTATCTCCACAATGCTGCAAGACCATAAGTTTGATACTCTCAAGAGTCCTCCCGTTTTCCAATGGAATGCCTCTCTTTTATAGTGAATGGTGAGGTTAACCAACAAGAGAGATGGGTGGATCCAGGGAGAGATAAGTGGATCAGGGTTTCTAATCGAAGGAAATGAGTTGAGATCGAATCAGGGACCCCAATCTTCCATTATCTTCGAAAATCCAAAATCCCACAAGCCAAGGGAAAAAGGCTATTAAAAGAGTACCGCGTTCTGCAGTCTTTGCAGAACGCGGGTACTGCCGCGTTTTGGGAAAATAGCATAGCGCGGTAGTACCTAGTACCACGTTTTGATAGATGAGCAAGGCGCGGTAGTGTATGTGGATAAAGTCTAAGGTGGGTCAAAACTTGTTAGGGTAGATTCACCTTCAATGTTGACTCATCATCTGTCTCTTCCGGATGGTTTAAAACAGTCGGGAAAGTGTCGTCAACTCGTTTTGTGATGGATATGCGACACTGTGAAATATGGAGGTATAACAGATGCCCCCTAAAGTATGAGGTCAGAAGGGACTGATGGCCGAAAGACTTTACGAATATAATGTGCAGAGATAGCATCAAGGAGAACGATACTGAGCTGAAATAGAAACAAAGTGTTAGATATACCACCGAGGCGGGCATTCCCATGCTCGGAAACAGATGACTCAAAGCATGGCTGCCGACCAATACATTGTAGATCCATGAGTACTGAGATGATGTAGACTGTGAACAGATCATGGCTACTATGAACAATCGTAGATCCATGAGACAATAATGACACAGCCACGACCAATACAATAAGTGGATCTGTGTGACAATACAAGGGACATCTCCATCGCAGCCTGGACGCAGTCGAGATACAGCGATGCGCCCAGGGTCTTCTACCCGATCACAAAATATACGAATCTAACCATGTGATTACAAGGTGTTGAAGTCGAACATGGTAGAAACCATTTGATTACCGGTCAATGATGTGGACCGTTAACAAATGCGAGGGAGATCACCAATGATGACGATGATTCCCAAGGTATCAATAGTACATCTCAACGAAATGCGAATGAATGAGTTGATGTCGAGCATCTGAGAGATTGCTTGATCAGAGGTCAATGATGTGAACCTACTGCCAAACACGAGGAAACCTTCCATCGAGGCATGCAGGCACCAAGGTACTAACGGTTGATCTCTTAGTCTAATTCCCAGATAGTGATTTGGTGTCGACAGGAATAGACTCGTCGAAGGTGGGCCATGATGATTCCCACATCATCGACACGAAATCGACACAGATGATAGGATGATGGAGCAATGGAGTATGTACTGACACAGCGGAGGCCTGACACAATGAATGACTCGAAACAATGCAACCCTTTGAACATATAACGACATATAATAGGACTTGGCAGCAGGGATTATTGATAAATATAGGATAGACACCAGATGAGTGGACTCGTGGCCAGGGAGACGACTCATGATGATGACCATAACTCAGTGAAAAATGGATACCCAATATAGACAAGAGACGGACACATGCCATGTTCAAAGGTAACGACTGACAAGCTGCCATAGATAAAATTGACTTATCCCCCCATATTTCCCCGACATGATAGACGAGTACCTCTTTCTTGTTTTGCGAGCTCGAAGAGGATAACAGATGCTCGGTGTAGCTCACCTCATGGATGAGTCCAATCTCACATGTTTTACGAACCTGAGAAAGGAGGGGTTCGTCCCAAAGTGGGTCCTTCGATGTTAACATTTTAACGAGCCCAAGGAAGAAAAACTCGGTAGTTTTTCATATTTAGAGAGCCTGAAAAACTTGAAAGGAAGCTCCGTAATGTACTTTTTCGTAAATTTAGTCCCTCGATCCCGAAAAAGTGTAAAACAACTCCCGAGAGAACTCTCCCAGCCGAGATTGACTGAGGTATACCTTTCTCGTAAATAGTCTAGACCGGCCGAAAAAGGGGTAACCTATCACCGAATAGACGACCTTTCAAATACTTTTACAAGTGTGAAAGAGTCAAGATCACTTGGCAATCTTTTCAATTTTAAGGAGTCTGAAAAGAGCTTAGCTATGGACTCCTATGATCTTTTTCGTAATTTTAAATTATTCTGGTCCGAAAAAAGAATAAAATACAACCAGGATAATACTTTCCTCATTGTTTAACGAGCATGAGTAAAGCTGACCGTACTCGACACCGTTTACTCGAGTTTGACAAGCATGACACGGGTGTAAAAGCGCTTGGAATCTTTTTCAAGTTTTAAATCCAGAGCACGAAAAAGATAAAGTGGGCTCAAAATGAAGGTCGAATTATAAATAAACACCAGTGTGAATGTATCTCATTTCTACCGAGGATCCTGTCAATAAATGCTCAAAAACTGGACATTAGCAATGTGAACAAGGGTTTATAAAAATAGTAATTAATTAATTAAAAAAATGTGAAAAAATGCTATATAAGGAATGGTAAAAATAGAAATTACTATTCATTTGTGTTTTTTACCCAAAGGAGTGTTAAGTTTAAACCAAATAGACAAGCAAGATCACTGAAAGAAACACAATCACAAGATAGACACACAATATACCCTGGGAAACCCTCATGGGGTAGAAAACCCAGCAAAGCTTTCCTCAATAAGATGATCAACCAAAATACAAGATGTGCTCCTTCCTTCTTTGTCTCCTTAGCAGATCTCCCAGACAAGTGCGCACTCTTCCACAAGTGAGTGAGTGTTATAATGAGGAGTTCACCTCCTCTATTTATACTTGACTCCCAACTGACTAAAAGACATAATGGGGCTGACCTCTCCTGGAGAAGTCTAATAACCCCTAAAATATAACTATAGGGCCGACCCCCACATGGTGGGTCTAATAACCCTAGTTAATACAAACTCTCGGAGGAATAAACATCTTCGGATACATGATGGGATTACCTCGGAGGGATGAAACATCTCCGGAATAATAAAGTACAAATATAATATTCTTTGAAGTTACAATATTCAACACTCCCCCTTAACGAGAAGGATATTATAACAGCATCTGCAGGAGCACGGAGTCACTACACATGATACATCTATAAATCATCGGAAGCTTTCTTCAATTTGTCTTCATCAGTAACTCAAACAGTTACTGGTACATCAATGTCAACATCAACATCAACATCACGATCTTTAGCATCGTCTTCATACGATCAGCAGCATCGTGATCAGTAGCATCGTCATCACACGATCAGCAGCATCGTCATCATACGATCAGCAACATCGTCATCACATGATCAGCAGCATCGTCATCACACGATCAGCAACATCGTCATCACACGATCAGCAGCATCGTCATCACACGATCAGCAGCATCGTCATCATACGATCAGCAGCATCGTCATCACATGATCAGCAGCATCGTCATCACATGATCAGTAGCATAAGTAATCTCATCATCAAATGCAAGTATCCTACCGATACAAGTAACCACATCATCAATACAAGTATCCTACCGATACAAGTGACCACATCATCAATACAAGTATCCTACCGATACAAGTAACCACATCATCAATACAAGTATCCTACCGATACAAGTAACCACATCATCAATACAAGTATCCTACCGATACAAGTAACCACATCATCAATACAATCACTTTCTCGGAGACCATTCGTCTACGGATCAATTCAGGGACCGAAGTCTAGGGATGATACAATCCCCATCACGTACATTTTGAACTAGCAGTTCCGGGATGATGCAATCCCTATCACGTACATTTTGAACTAGCAGTTCCGGGATGATGCAATCCCCATCACGTACATTTTGAACTAGCAGTTCCGGGATGATGCAATCCCCATCACGTACATTTTGAACTAGCAGTTTCGGGATGATGCAATCCCCATCACGTACATTTTGAACTAGCAGTTCCGGGATGATGCAATCCCCATCACGTACATTTTGAACTAGCAGTTCCGGGATGATGCAATCCCTATCATGTACATTTTGAACTAGCAGTTCCGGGATGATGCAATCCCCATTACGTACATTTTGAACTAGCAGTTCCGGGATGATGCAATCCCCATCACGTACATTTTGAACTAGCAGTTCCGGGATGATGCAATCCCTATCACGTACATTTTGAACTAGCAGTTCCGGGATGATGCAATCCCCTCAACTTTCCACTAAGGACTTCATTCTCGGAGACCTCACGTCTACGACTCTCTTTAGGACTGAAAGTCCAGGGATGATCCAATCCCCTCAACTGTCCACTAAGGACTTCATTCTCGGAGACCTCACGTCTACGGCTCTCTTTAGGACTGAAAGTCCAGGGATGATCCAATACCCTCAACTGTCCACTAAGGACTTCATTCTCGGAGACCTCACGTCTACGGCTCTCTTTAGGACTGAAAGTCCAGGGATGATCCAATCCCCTCAACTGTCCACTAAGGACTTCATTCTCGGAGACCTCACGTCTACAGCTCTCTTTAGGACTGAAAGTCCAGGGATGATCCAATCCCCTTCTGTATTCTCATCTATACAGGTATAAATATCCAAGAGCAGTTATCATATTAGCATGTATTCTCACCAATACATCTTAATCATCAAAACATGTACACATCACACCAAAACATGTATACATGTATTCTTACTAATACATCAAAACATGTATACATCACATCTAGCATGTATTCTTACTAATACATCAAAACATGTATACATCACAACTAGCATGTATTCTTACTAATACATCAAAACATGTATACATCACATCTAGCATGTATTCTTACTAATACATCAAAACATGTATACATCACACCAAAACATGTATACATCTAGCATGTATTCTCACTCATACATCTAGCATCAAAACATTGTATACATCACACCAAAACATGTATACATCTAGCATGTATTCTCACTCATACATCTAGCATCAAAACATTGTATACATCACACCAAAACATGTATACATCTAGAATGTATTCTCACTCATACAACTAGCATCAAAACATTTATCCGTAAAAGTAAAAGATATATAAGAGTTTTAAATCTAAATAATTGTAAGTAGCTAAGTGCAACAAAACAAAAAAGTTATCAAATACTATACTACTCCCCCTTTCGAGGAGGGTCCTTCTGGACTAAACCAAGCATGTCTCGGAAGTGTTCAAACTTTACTCGAGACAAAGGTTTAGTCAGGATATCGGCAATCTGATCCTCAGTTCTTATGTACTCGAGCTTGATGGCTCCCTTCTGCACCATGTCTCGTATATAGAAGTAACGGATCTCAATGTGTTTTGACTTATCATGGAATACAGGATTTTCAGTCATCTTAATGCAGCTTTGATTATCACACATAATCAGAGTGGGATCCATTTCTAAATCAAAAATTCCAGATAAGAGTTTCCGAAGCCACACTGCTTCACAGCTGGCAGAGCAAGCAGCTATATATTCTGCTTCAGCAGTACTGAGGGCCACACTAGATTGTTTCTTGCTGAACCAGGAGATCATGGCAGATCCAAGGCCATAACATCCGCCTGAAGTACTTTTTCTGTCTGAGACACTGCCTGCCCAATCAGAATCTGAGTAACCATGTAACTTGAGTTCATTACCTCCAAGATAGTATAGGCCAAAGTCCACTGTACCTTTTAGGTACCTCATTATATGCTTTGCAGCTATAAGGTGAACCTTTCTAGGTTCTACTAGATACTGACTTAGGGTATTTACAGCAAAGCATATATCCGGCCTAGTATTTGTCAAATACATCAATGATCCAATGATTTGTCTATATAGGGTTATGTCCACTAGTTCTGATGAATCATTAACTAATAGTTTCAGGTTGGAGTCCATGGGAGTGGCCATGGCTTTACACTCCAACATATCAAATCTTTTGAGAATCTCCACAGTATACTTACCTTGATTTAGAAAGATTCCTTTTGGCTCTTGCCACACTTCTAGGCCTAAGAAGTAGTGCATTAGTCCGAGATCTTTCATTTCGAATTCTGAAGAAAGCTTCTTCTTGCTTTCAATGATTTGATCCTCATTTCCGGTTAGAAATAGATCATCTACATACAACAACAATATAACAGGTTCGTCATCCATCACTTTAAGATAAATGTTGGGGTCAGCTTTACTTTTGGTAAAGCCCATGCTTGTTAAGAAACTGTCAATCCTTCCGTACCAAGCCCTGGGAGCTTGCTTCAATCCATATAATGCCTTTTTCAGTTTGCATACATGTGTCCTTCCGTCTTTGACCTGAAATCCTTGAGGTTGTTCTATGTATACTTCTTCTTCAATTACACCATTCAGAAAAGCTGTCTTAACATCCATTTGATGCAATTTCCATTTCATCATGGATGCAAGTGCCATGATAGTTCTAATTGAAGTATACCTAGCAACAGGTGCAAATGTTTCTTCATAGTCAATTCCCTCCTTTTGAGAGAATCCTCTGGCTACAAACCTTGCCTTGTATTTTTCAATGCTACCATCTGCAGCATGTTTTATTTTGAAGATCCATTTGGAAGAAACCACACTTTTATCTTTTGGTTTGGGAACTATATCCCAAACATCATTTTTCATTATTGACTGATATTCTTCAGTCATTGCTTCTACCCATTCTTTCTTTTGAGCTGCCTCTTCATAGCTAGTAGGTAGTTGATCCACAAGATCACACATCAGGGCCATATAGTTGGACACTAGCTTTGCTTTCTTCCTTTCTCTAGTGGAGCCTTCAGGAGCGCCATATCTTTCAGCTCCTTGGATAATATCTCTAGCCCATGCTGGTCTTCTTTTTCTAGATAATTCTGCAACAGGAGGTTCTTGTGGTTCCAGCATGTCATGATCCTTTGGTATGTCCTTTTCAGGGATGTGAACAATCTCTGAGATTCTGGGAGATGTATCTTCTTCATAAACTTCTTCAAGTTGACACTTTCTAGATTTCTTGAGAGCTGCTTCCTCATCGAAAGTTACATCTCTACTTATTTCTATATGATGAAAGCCTAGTATGTAAATCCTAAAAGCTTTGGATGATTCACAGTAGCCAACAAATATTCCTTTCTTACCAGAAGGATCCAACTTGGTTCTCTTTTCCTTTGGAATGTGGATGTACACCGGACACCCAAATATTTTAAGATGGCTTACCTTGGGCTTCTTTCCAGAAAACACTTCTTCTGGAGTTTTGAAATCAAGAGCACTATGAGATAATCTGTTTTGAACATATACTGCTGTTCTAGCTGCTTCAGCCCACAGATACATGGGAAGATCCTGATCATGTATCATAGTCTTCACAGCTTCCATGATGGTTCTATTTTTCCTTTATGCAACCCCATTTTGTTGGGGATTGTAGGGAGTGGTTAGTTCTCTCTTGATTCCGGCTTCTTTACAGAATTCTTCAAACTCTTTTGAAGTAAATTCTCCACCATTGTCTGTTCTGAGAATCTTGATTTTCTTTTCTGAGAGATTTTCTATTAGAGCCTTGAACTCTTTGAACTTTCCAAAAACTTCATTCTTACCCTTTAGAAAGTATATCCAAGTTTTCCTTGAATGATCATCAATGAATGAAAGATAGTATTCAAACCCACTTAGAGAGGTGGTGGGCATTGGACCACATACATCTGAGTGTATTAACTCCAATATACCCTTAGTCTTTGTTTCACTCTTTGGAAAGGGGTTCTTGACATTCTTGCCTTTCTTACATCCTTTACATGAGCCATCATGATCAACCTTTAAGTCTGGTAGTCCTATGACCACTTTGCTTACATAAGGTAAGGCTTTGTAGTTAATGTGAGCTAGTCTTCTATGCCATAGCTCACTGGGGCTAGAGGTTTCATGAACAAGAGCAGCTTCTGGATGACCCTTGAGTTTATATAAACCTCCTTCCTCTTCACCAATAACAATTGCATCCTTAATGGATTTGCCTTTGGACCACATTAACACTTGTCCATCAATGAATGCAACTCTGTAGCTTTTCTTGTCTAAAGCTGAGATTGAAAGCAAATTCTTCTTCAATCCTGGAACATATAGAACTTCCTTCATCTTCATGGGAGTTCCAGAATCAAGTTTGTAGTTTGCTTCACCAATTCCCTTAATGGGATATTGATAGTCATCTCCTAGAGATACCTTTTGGGGAGAAGTCTTTTCTTCAAGATTTGAGAGAGTCCTTTTCTGTCCTGTCATGTGCTTTGAAGCACCACTGTCAATAAGCCATGTACCTTCTTCAGGGGTTATGGATCCAGAGAGTGCGGAGAAGAGAACATATTCTTCTGCATCTTCTTCTGTATTTCTTCTTGACCTTCTTTTGGAGAAGGTCCTTTCTTCTTCTTCCTCTTCATCTCCAGGCCTTTTACTATGAGACCTTTCTTCCTTTACTTCTTCTTCTTCACTATCATCTTCTGCGAGATGTGCTTGGTGTCTTTTGTAGTAAGTACCCTTTTTCTTCTGTAGAGGACAATCTTTAGCAATGTGTCCTAATTTGTGGCAAGAATAGCACTGGAAAGAAGAGTAATCCCTTCTTTGAGTAGATCCTCTTTTCTTATGAAATCTGTGAGGAGGATGAGACTCCTTGTGACTACCCTTCTTGGAGTAGGATTGACTCCTTCTTCTTTTGGTGTGGGTAGCCAAAGCTTGGTCATCTTCTTTGAGCAAGGCTTCTCTATTTGCAACCCTAGCCTCCTCTTGTACACAATCCTCCCAAACTATATCAAACTTCATACTTTCTTTTCTGGCACACATAGTTTGAATGAATGACTCCCAAGGTCTAGTGAGACCATTTAGAGCTGTCATCACAAGTTCATCTTCATCAAGAGTATCACCAATGGCATCTAGTTGCTCTTTGATTAGAGAGACTCTTGAGAAGTAGTCTTGAATGGATTCTCCTTTGTGCATCTTGGTACTCTTCAACTGAGTCCTTAGATTCATCTTCCTATTGATGTTCTTTCCTTCATACATTCTTCCTAGGGCATCATACATTTCCTTTGGAGTCTTCTTGGAAGCCACTTGGGGAATCAAGTGGTCTTTAATAGAATCAGCTATGATTCTCTTTGCCCTAATCAAATCCTTCCTGTGTTTTTCTTTGGCTTCATCTTCTTCTGGTTCTGCAACTTCCTCCTTGATATAATGAGCAAGATCATTCTCCTCAAGAATGAGACCAATTCTGCATTTCCATGCCCGGAAATTCTCTATGCCTTCTAGCTTGTCTTCAAGCTTAGTGTTTGGAGCCATCTTCTCTTGGGGGAGTCCAAGAGACAGAGTAGACTTACCTGGAAAGTTACTTTTTTACTTTTCCGGAATCTGGAACCGAATTTTATCGCACTTTTGGTAGAATTAGGGTTTGACTTTCCCGGAGTTCTACCCAACCAAAAAGTTCGATCTATAGCTCAAAAGAATGCTCTTGAGAAGGGCTATCCAGCCATGTAATCAGAATTCAAAAATTACAACTTTTTTCTGAAACCAAAATCTGACGTATCGCACTTTTGGTAGAATTAGGGTTTGGATTTCCCGGAGTTCTACCCAACCAAAAAGTTCGATCTATAGCTCAAAAGAAAGGTATTGAAAAGAGCTATCCAGCCATGCAACCAAAAATAAATAATACCAACTTTGGGATGAAACCCTAACTTCACCAAAGAGAGAGAAAGAGGTATTCTTACCTTGTGAAAGATGTCCTATTCAGTCTAGATCTGATTCCATGTTAAGTTTAAACCAAATAGACAAGCAAGATCACTGAAAGAAACACAATCACAAGATAGACACACAATATACCCTGGGAAACCCTCATGGGGTAGAAAACCCAGCAAAGCTTTCCTCAATAAGATGATCAACCAAAATACAAGATGTGCTCCTTCCTTCTTTGTCTCCTTAGCAGATCTCCCAGACAAGTGCGCACTCTTCCACAAGTGAGTGAGTGTTCTAATGAGGAGTTCACCTCCTCTATTTATACTTGACTCCCAACTGACTAAAAGACCTAATGGGGCCGACCTCTCCTGGAGAAGTCTAATAACCCCTAAAATATAACTACAGGGCCGACCCCCACATGGTGGGTCTAATAACCCTAGTTAATACAAACTCTCGGAGGAATAAACATCTCCGGATACATGATGGGATTAACTCGGAGGGATGAAACATCTCCGGAATAATAAAGTACAAATATAATATTCTTTGAAGTTACAATATTCAACAAGGAGACATTTTCACCCATTTAGGAGCAAGATTTCAAGGATCCATACCGGGAGTTCTGGGACACCGTTTCGACCGCCGTCTGTGCCAGGTAAGAGTGCTTGAGCCCCTCTTTCATTTTATGTAAGAAATTTTTGCTTTTACCAGGAAAAATTTGATTTTTTGGCGAGCCCTTTTGGGCAAGAATCGTCCTTCACACTACCGCGTGGGGACCTTATCGAAAAACGCGGTACTGTGTAACAGTACTGCGCTGTATTCTCAAACCGAGGCGTGGTAGTGTGGACTACCGCACGGTAGGATATCCCTTAGACGTGGCACAGGCGAATTTTGAGTTTAAAAAATCAAATTTTCTCCAATTTTCTGCTGGAACTAAGTTGCTAAATAGTTATTAATTGTTTTGTTTGCCCTTTTGCAGGGATTTGCAACTTATTCGGAGCAAAATGGTAAGCTAGAAAGAGAGAGAGCACGAAGCGGATGATTTTGCAGCCGAAAATGACTTACCAACCGTGACCGCATTGCAAGAATGTGGTTTGCTAAAGTTCTTCAAAACCAAAGGAATTCGCCAGCAACCTAAGCTCCTTACTCATCTTATCCAATTGTGGGACCTTGACATTCGAGATTTCCGAGTGGGAGAGCATGTGCTTGAAATCCAACTCGAGGATATTTATTTCCTTACGGGCCTCTCGAAAAGAGGGGCTCGGGTGAACTTTACCGGATACACAGCTTTAGAATCAAGCAAAGATGACTTGATTGCTCGGTATTTCCAGGCGGGTTCGAGTAAGAAAAGTGGGAAGGTGGCCATAAAGGAGGTCATAAATCTTCCTGTAAAAACCGTGCTATTCACTATCACGCGTGCAGCGAGAAGCGTGAGTCCACATCAGGCATCCCGCACACAAGTGAATCTCGCAGCAGAGTGCATGGGAGGAACAGTTTTCAACTGGTGTGAGGCAGTGTTGTCCAATCTGAAGGAACAAGTGCACAAGTGTAGGACTGGGAAAAATACCCAGTTTGGCTATGGGAGCATCCTGGTCACTTTCTTTTTAGCGAGGGTGCCACTACTGCGTCCATAGATATCTATGCACCCTCGTCCACCTACTGAGCCATGGATGGCTCGATGGAGTGACTATGCTGGATGCCTCGGGGGACCTCAGCAGCTAGCTTTTGGAGAGGACTTCTTCTCTTGGCTAGAGGAGCAGATAGTCATGATTGATGACTATCCCTACTCAGGGGTAGATTTCCTTGAGGACATCGACTTGGCATTGCCAGAGGATGATGACTGGGACGACTCTGGTATGACCTTCATGGATATGCATTTTTTCTTTTTGAATATTTAATTTTTATTACTTTTTTAGAATGTGTAAAAGACGTCTAATGTATAATCGCATGCGTGTTGCAGACTGTGGACCACAGAGACCAGCTGGGTACTCTCCACTCCGTCGTGGTGGTGTCGATCATCAAGCTGTTCCTGACGAGGAGGAGGATGAAGACGAGGCAGGATGCGTTCGGGATATTGAGAGGAACCTGCAGGGATTGACTCATGGCATCCCTGCTATGCGGATGGATGACGTCCCTTACCACCTCCAGCGGCATACTGTAGGTGTGCCTGGTTGTATCAGTCGACTTCTTCGCAGGGTGGTTCGAGCTGTAGTGTGTTACCACCAGCAGTGGGAGGAGTTCGATGAGGGACATGATAGGTCTCCTAGATCTCCATAGATGGTCTTTTGATCTATTTGCGGCATGTACACGATATGTAGGCTTTGAGGGCCAATTTTTGTATATGGGATTTGATCCCCAATTTTGTCTTTGACACAAACTTTATGTATTTTTGAAAAAACACACTTATATACAGTGATATGGACCTATTTATGATCTAAATATTTACAATGACTTGTGCATTTTATTTTTTATGATGTTTTTATGTATGGGCAAGATGCCAATCCAAAATGTAATTAGCCAATGAATCAGCAATACAATTGAATTCTCTCGGTATGTGTTGATATGTGATAAAATTAAATGAACGTTCTAAGAGGCATACTCTTCGAAATAAACGAATTAGTGTAGGATCGCGAACTGTGTAAACACGGTTTAGATGAGAAACCACGAGTTGGGAGTCTAAAAAGACTGATAAGGAGTCAATCCCGAGTGAAGCAACCTCTGTCAAGAGACCAATGACTGCATGGTACTCTGCGATATTGTTGGTTGTAGGACCTAAACAATTGGCTCCTGAAGAAATCAACTCGCCAGTGGGGGAATAGATTACCCATGCTGCGGAAGCAAGATTCCGGGTATGTCGGCTTGCACCGTCGGCGAATCCAAAGTAGGCAGACATCTGCGCATAAAGTCACGAGTCAAAGTAAGAGTGGATACACGAGGTCCACGTACACACCAAAAAGAAAGCAAAAAGAAAGCTAAGTACATTATGTACAACAAGTAACCCGCATAGGGTAACCTCATGCGTAGAAACGTTTGAGGTATAGCCCGTTGCGGGGCCATGCCAATGGCGTACCATCACAATCGATTAGTTCATAGGATCCTTTTTCTAAGACACGTTTTACAATGAAGGGGCCGTACCACATAGATTCGAGTTTACCTTTTCCAAGCTTATCATGCATCTGATCATATGTAAGTACGAGGTCACCCTCATTGAATATCCGAGGTTGAACGGATTTGTCGTATTGAGCTTTGACACGTTTTTTGTGAGCTTCATTAGCCAAAGCAGCATCGCGGCGGGTTTCATCTAGCTTAGCTAGGTATAGAAACCGTTCCTCTTCGGAAGTAGTGTGTGGAAGTAGCTCTATGGCTATCTTGAGTGATGGAATTTCACATTCAATCGGCAGAATTGCTTCTAGGCCATACACCAGTTGGAATGGTGTAAACCCGGTAGCACTTTTCACTGAGGTCCGATATGCCCACAGTGCTGAGAACAGAGCTGAGTGCCAATTGGATTTCTGGGTACCCACAATGCGCTGAATCATTCGTTTCAGGACTTTATTAATGGCTTCAACTTGGCCATTAGCTTGTGGGTAATACGGGGTTGAGTTTTCGTGGCGAAAACCCAGTTTGGCACTTAGTTCTTCAATCATATGGTTCCTGAAATGGGAACCATGATCGGTCACAATAGACTGTGGGACACCGAATCTAGCTATAATATGATTGACTATGAACTGCGCTGCTGTTTTGCCGTCTTCAGCATACGTAGGCATCGCTTCAACCCATTTTGTAAAATAGTCGACAGCTACTATGACATAGCTATGCCCCCCGACTGAAGTGGGCTTACAGTGCATAAAATCAATGCCCCATTTGGAAAAGGGGCCGACGGCGATGACAGGATGGAGTGGAGCAGGGTGCGAGCGTGCTTTGCTATGAAAGAATTGGCATGGCGGACACTTCTTGACTGTTTCAATGCAGTCTTTGAAAATTGAGGGCTAGAAGTATCCTGCTCACAATATTTTCTGGGCCGTAGCCATCCCAGAGAGATGACCACCACATGCTCCAGCGTGGCAGTCGTTGAGAACGCGTTCCGCCTCATCTAAGGTCAAACAACGTCGAAGGATAGTGTCGACACCACGGCGATACAGAGTATCGTTCACTATAAGGTAGTATTTTGCGTGATGCCTGATACGTCGCCGTTCATCGCGGGTGAGATCGGGACGGAAGCGTTAGGTTTGGAGATATAAGAGAATATCCCCATACCACGAATCAGACATGCTAATGAGGAACAATGATTCGTCGGGAAGAGAATCAATGGGCTCGGATTGCTCAGTAGCACGGGGTAGGTTACAAATTAACTCAGCGAAGACCAGGGATTTCTTCGACTTGGCTTTGACAAATTCCAAGCCAAACTCTTGAAGGATGACAATCCAGCGGGAGTACTTGCCCCCAAGCACTTGTCGTGTGAGGATATAGTACATTGGATTGAAATCGACGATGACGGTGGTCCGGCGGAGTAAGATGTAGTGACGGAATCTCTGGACAGCAAATACTGTTGCCATAGCCAGCTTTTCAACATGTGAGTAGCGAGTTTCAGAGTCAAGAAGACTCTTGCTGAGATAGTACACCACATGTTCTATGCCGTTGTGGTCTTCCTGGACTAACACCATACCAATGGTGGAAATCGAGGCTGCAAGATAAAGGATGTAGTCCTGTGTGTAATTGGGGGGTTGAATCACAGGATCTTTCGTTAAGGCTGCCTTTAAATTGTCAAAGGAGCGTTGGGCTTCATCATACCATATGAAGGGGACATTCTTCTTGAGAAGCCGCATGTAGCCTTTTGTTATCTCAGACAGATTGCAGATAAAACGACGTAGAAAGTTTGCATGCCCTTGCAAACATTGAAGTTCTGGAATATTGGTAGGTGAAGGCAGGGCTATGATAGCTACTACCTTTGCGGGATCTAGACGTATCCCGTCTTTGGAGACTATGAAGCCCAACAGTCTTCTGGCTTCTACACAGAAGACGCACTTATGCGGGTTCAAACGTATGTTGTAGCGCCGACACCTTTCGAAAATGGCACTCAAGTGGTCTGGATGGTCTTCCCGCGTTCGAGAATGAGCGGGGAGATCATCAAGATATGGCTCTACGATATGTTTGATGTCATGGAATGGATAGGACATCTCCCGTTGGAAAGTTGCCCCGGCATTTTTCAGGCCAAAAGGTAACTTTCGATATGCAAAGATCCCCGAAGGGCAGATAAAGGCCGTTTTGTGCTGGTCGGCTGGGAGGATATCGATCTGATTATAGCCAGAGAAGCCATCCATAAATGAAAAGATAACACTTCCGGCACAGTTATCGATGATCTGGTCGATAAACGGAGTTGGGTAGTTGTCTTTGGGACAAGCCTTGTTCAAATCACGGTAATCAACACAGACTCTAATCGTTCCCTGTTTCTTGGCTACGGGAACGATGTTGGATACCCATTCTGTCAATGGGACAGGATAGATAAAACCAGCACGCAAAAGTTTTTTAACTTCTGCTTTAATGGCGGCTGCCTTACGAGGATGAACGGGTCGAAGCTTTTTCCGAACAGGTCGGGCGCCAGGGAAAGTTGGAATTTCGTGGACCACGATCGAGGGGTCAATTCCTGGCATCTCTTCATAACTCCAAGCAAAAACATCGCGGAAAGTTTTAAAGTAGGCACTGTAGAACTCCGTTTCGAGGGGAGTACATGTTTTCCCAATGTGTACGTTTTCCACAATACCAGGCTTCACTGAAATATCGATGGGAGTGGTTGCCATAAGGTTGGCCAAGTTTCCTTTGGAAAATACCTCGTCGAGGGAAGTGGGGAACTTGGTTTTAACCATCCCAAGTGAAGCGCTGGATTTGGTATCAGGCTCAAGTGACTGAATGGTGGGGAATGAAGATCGATGATGAAAATCTCCCCATGGTGGCTCATCACCGCACATAACCTCTATGATTGATTCGTCAGTGGGAAAAATCAAGTTGAGAGGATCAAAAAGTGGTGGGTGTGGATGAGTTTCACCCGAGAGCTGTGCCATGGTGTGATCAGAAGAACAATCGACCCAATATGTGGCTGATTGGATCGCGTCATATGCTGCAAGGTTTCTGTTCAAATGCATGGAATTACCATAGCTTTGAATCTGAGTGGGACTCGGAATCACCCATGAGTCATCGGAAGGGGTGACATGTGATGAAATCATGTTAACTGGTTGAAGATGGGTTCCCAGCTCTGGAAAACCTCCAATGAGGGATGAATCCTTCATGAGACCAACACCTATGTCTTGGAACTAGTACCGAGGTTGATCCAATAACGGGATGGTATTGGTGGAGTTCGGATGGGGGTCTGGGATACAGTAATCCAGTTGGTCAATAGTGACAATTTTCCCTTCATGAGGAAATTGTACAATCCGGAAGACTGTAGATGCTATGGCGGTCATGGCATAGAACCAGTTCCAACCAAGTAGGAGATTGTAATCCAAAGGTGCATCTACAACTTCGATGTGTACGGATACTGTTTTTCCCCCCAGTTCAACACCGATTGAGGGAATGAGTCCATATGGTTGAAAACCATGTCCATCAAACGCCCTAAGAGTAGTGGGAGAAGTTGTGACCTCGGGTGAGCCTAAGGCTCTCCAGCAGTTCAAAGACATAATCGACATGGAAGCACCCTCATCTAATACAGTGCGGTGGATGACATTTCCACGGATTCTTGTATGCACCTGGAAGGCTAATTGATGAGAAAGCCTAGGTTTGGCGTGTTCCAAGTTAAACATGATAGATTTAGAAGTATCTGGGTCCATTGCCCCCAGTGCTGAAAGTAGGGTTCTACGCTACGTGGGGCAGTGTTGGAGAACCTCGAGAGTCGACATGGCGCAAGGAGCTTGAGCCAAATCCTCAACAATGTTGTAGTTTTTGGCGGCTCGCGCATTAGGGTTGAATGTCGCCTTTCGAATAGTGCCCTTGGGTGGGCTTAGCACTGTGTCCGTTAGCGGTCTCTTGATGTGGAGATGACCGTTAGGGGGGGGAATAGGAATCGGATCTTCAATAGGAGATTTTCCTTTGGCTATCTCCGATTGTTTGTTTGAACTTGGAGGGTTGTCATAAGTCTTTGAACGAGTGGTGATATTAATCTCCTCATTACTTGTCATTAGGATTTCGCGGTTTGTGGACGTCTCTCTGCGGGTAGGATTGGTCGGGTTGCCCCCTTGTGGGGATTCCTGGGCAACCATTTGCTATTGCTATTGTGGGAAAGGGTCAGTTACCACTGCTGGGCGAGAGGATCCTTTAACGAACTTGTTGACCTCGTCCTTGTAGGGACAATCATGCGTATAATGATCATCTTGACAAATCAAGCAGGGAAACTTAGCTTTCCGACGTGGTTTCTGGTCATTCTGGGTAGGTTGTGGCTTGGGGTTCTCCTGCTGGTTCTTTTTGGTTTTGGGACGATTGTTTTTCTTCTTTCCTCCGGATGGTTGGGACGTATATTGAACTGCGTTCACTTCGGAGGAGACAGCAGGAGAGGTGGAAGCTTTTGAAGCGGCCTGGGTAAAAGCGGGGGAAGCAGAAGCTTGTTGTCCCGTCGAGTTGGTAGCAGGCTGAGCCTTGAATGAACCAACAATACCATCAATGGGTGGTTCAGTAATAGGATTTGTTGGATCAGTGTGAACGCGGGAGGCATGTGGAAGAAGTTCATGTAAAGTACCGGATTGAGTATCTACCAAATCCATGTATTGTGCTGCCGAGATGGCTTGTTCTTCTGTAACCGGTCTGCGCATAGCGATATCTCTGGCTATGGGAGGCAAAAAGGATTTTGTGAACCAATCAGCAAGTAGCTGATCCGGAATAGGAGCCTTTATTAGCCTACGGCGTCTTCGCCACTCGTGGATGTGATCCGAAATATGTGTAGAAGTGGTTTGACGCAGTGAAGTTAGCAGTTCTGTTCCAGTCTCATACCGGATGGGGAGCTGGAAATGTGTCAGAAACTGCATAGCCAAAGTGTTGAAATCACGAAAAGAGTGTTGTGGCAGCTCGATAGACCATTTTGCTGCCGTTCCGGTAAGTGTGCGATGGAAGAGCCGAAGTCGGATGGAATCATCCATCAAGGAGTTGGATGAACACCAAAGATGGAAGGTCATCACGTGGTTCTTGGGGTCTTCCCCGAGCTTGGCATCGAACTTAGGAATGTCCGATGGTAGTTTGGCTGGAATAGGTGGCCAGTGAGGTTCATGCCATATAGGATCGTTGATAAGCCTCGACAAATTAGGTAGATCAAGTGTGGCCAAAAAGGGAAGTTGACGGTTGGTCTGCGGAAATGAGTAATAACCATGAGGTGCCGAGAACCCTGGAGGGCCCTACATAGCATACTGCTATGTGTTATACCCATATGAGTTTCCCGCGGGATACTGCTGAAAATTCTGTGGATGGTAAGCCATCTGGTTAACCAGTTGATTGTAAGCAAATGGTTGGTGAGTGTTTTGCTGAGTGGGTATAGTACCTTGGGGTTGCTGGAACCCAGGAAAAGTTGATGTTCCTTGTTGGGGAAAAGTTCCCTGGAATTGTTATGTTCCAGGGATGTTACCACTATACTGTGTAAGTGGAGGGTTTCCCATAGCAGGGTTTGGGGGTGGCTGCGACGGTGGTGTCCATGGAAGGCTCGTTCCTGCTTGAGGAGTGAGTAGGAATTGGAGTGATGGGTTCCATGGAGTTGTAGAAGTTGAAGGGTAAGGGAAAATAGAATTCACGTTGGGGAGAATCTGAGATTGCCCCCCAGCTTGGTTCCAGTTTCCAAAAAGTGAGTACCCCCCACTCTGTGGGATTTGAGTATCCCAAGAAGGAAGTATGCCTGACAGGGGTTGTTGAGGGTAAGGCCCGGTTGGAACACCAGAATAAGGTTTCCCACTACCAGGTGGATTGTACATGCCGAACTGAGTAGACGCTGCTGGTTGGGAAGTTTGTTGGATCGAGTCAATAGGTTGTCCGGCAGCAGGTAGGTTGGATGGCCCTATATGAGGAGGCTGTTGAATGGGAACGGGGTTCCCAGCAAAAGGTTGTCCTCCAACTGGTTGGGTTTATGGCCTGCCAGGTGGGGGTTGTTGAATTGGAACAGGGTTCCCAACAAAAGGTTGTCCACCAACTGGTTGGGTTGATGGCCCGCCAGGGGGAATTTGGTAATTAGAGTTGGGGACCACTGTAGTCGGTTGTCCACCTCCTGAGATAGTGTAAATGGTGGCTGAAGGTGATCCTCCGGTCCAACCCGAAGATCCAACAGTATGACTAGTTGTTCTTCCGCCGCTGGTCAAATATGATAATGTGGATTGGCCAACGGCACCAAAAGTACCGATTTGCGGAGGGGGTCGTCCATATCAAACAGGTGAGGACGGGGAAAAAACTGGGTTATCCCTCATAGAATGTGCACCAAATATAGGTGATGACAGCAAATGCGGGGAATTTAGCCCAGGGGTATTCGCGTCGTCCATGACATGTTCAATGGTAGGAGGACCCTTGAAAACTGGGTCCGAGTTCATGTCCTGGAAAAGGTTTTGGGGATCCGGTAGGAATCTAGGTATGGTAACGTCTGAAGGTCCTGCGCCGTCTGCAAAGGAGTGTCGAAACTCCATGCTAGACGGGATGTTGGGATCCCTATAGTCAGAAGGACGAGTGTCAGGGGGATATCAAGAGATTGACGAGAGCATTTTCTCTGTGCTGCGTCTAAACCGTGCCGATGCTAATGGAGAGTTCGCTAGGCTGACCATACTAGACGGGATGGAAGCCATGATTTCATGTCCCGGAGGGAGTTTGGGTAGAGTAATAGTACGAGGTACGTTGCTAGAAGAACTCGTTTCCTGCGGGTGAACACTGGGTGACGTAGTGATAACAGGCGGAAGATCTGCCTGGGAAGTGATGAAACCATAATCAGGTTCAAAGGGTGTGTCAGGAAGTCGAGTATCTTCAATGATTTCAACGTACCCGCCTGGGACTGAAATCAAGCCAGGTATGTCCTGGTCGGACCTTCTGTGGTGCCAACAGATCCATCTGTATCATGGTGAAAAGTGTCTGATGGATGGGAAGTGCTGACATCCGGTAGAAGGATGACCTCGGGTCTAGTACTTTGGGTTGTACTAGGTTCAGTTGCGGTAACTGTGTCCACTGTGACAGATAAATCTGGAATGACAGTGGGTGAAGTGACAGTGGAGGTCTCAGATATGCTAGTGGTTGTAGAAGCTGCAATAGATTCTGAGACTGTGCTGTGAGTGGCAGTTACGGGTGGAACTGAAGCCGTTGTACGTATCGACGGTGGAATGTTCCCTCGACCAGTACCGTGGCCAGGAGGAGCAGGAATGCGTGATGCAGGCGGACCAGTAGTCCGTGGCGGTGGTGGTGGTGGAGGACTTTGGCCCTGTTGTCGTTGTGATCTTCGTGGTAGATCGGACATGATGACAGGAAAATGAAAATCCGATGCAGTATCGTAAACAAAGAACTCAAAAACTCTAATGCAACCGAGTCTGCAGAAGAGGAGCTAGAAAAAGCAAGGCTCACAGGCCAAAAAAGCAAGCTCTAAAATCTATACTGAGACCGGTGTCTCAATAAGCGAGCTGATAAAAAAAAACTGGCCAAAATGCCAACAAGCAGTCCCTACAAAGAAAAAATGACCCTCTACAAAGATGAGATAGCAAGCAAACTCCTAACTAAGAGCTGGAGACCTCAATAGGCTGTATCCTTCGCAAGGTGATGAAATCCAAGTCGAACAATACAACATGAGAGACCGATATAAGAAGGATATCCCTCTACCGAAAGGGATCCTGGGTAAAAGAGCCCTAGTAGAATAGATAATAAGCCACCTCGTTCATGACACGTCGGAAAAGGTTTTGGGAACTTCATCCTTCTGAAGAAGACAGCGATCGATGTTGCCTTAGGGCTAAGTGGAGTGCGGTATTCCACAAAGTCCGTCCGGTTCTCAATCTCGCGGCCGTTTAACCCCTGAAAGTTGGAAACAATCAGGAGGCCCCTCCACAAACTAGCTGTGACTGTGTCAATAAGTACTAGAGGATTTTAGTTCCCTAAATACAACGACTATGTCTCAGATGAAAATGACAAGGGGGAATTATTTTGATGCCTATCCCCGGTGTCCTACCTAACTACCAAATTCTTTTGATTTCCTCAAGTGAGGTTAAGGTTGGTTTAATTAGGGTGATTAATTTTAGTGGCTGTCTTTACTCAATCAGGTAGTGGTCGTGAAACTTGATGGTGTTATGACGACTCAAACCATGCAAATGAGAATGAATCACAAATAAGCCTTTGTCTTCGATGAAATCTAGCTAGGGTAAAGATAGAGGTTCTTCGATCAAATATGCATGAAATTTTTCACAAGTAATCAAAAAACCAAAGTAAAAGATTTTTCCTTTTTGATTTATAAACAAAGCCAGACTGAAGTAAATACTCTTTTCAATGCACTGATTCTACAATCTACAATGCTTCTACAATGAGAATTTCTGTGGCGAAATCAATGGTTCATTTCCCTATGCAAAATACTAGTAAACTTTTTCAATTTAAACAACAAAATTGCTCTCAACTAATGATCTTTTTAATTTACTGAAAATAATAATATGACTGTAAAAGCTACAGGATTCAGTAACAGAGAACAGTGGTGTTGAGTTGGTTGTGGTGAAAAAGTCAAGTCAATGCAATCAAACTGGAACAATGACCAATATGTCAAAAATGCCACTAATTCAATCAACAATCAAGCTCACAAACTGGGTAATAAGCACACCATGCAGACTGGAAATCGACCAGGATGCTACCAGGAAACAGTAAACACTACTTAAGGCAGAGAGAGACTCAGGAAACCAAGCAAAGATACAAAAACTCTAAAAGCTTTCAGACACTACCGCGGGTGATGGTCTGACTGAAGCGCGGCACTGTGACAGTACCGCTCTGGTATTAAGTACTAGAACGCGGTACTACCGCGCTGGATGCAGTTCAGGGGGCGCGGTACTGTGGCAAGGTATGGATGAAGCGCAACTTGAGAAAATGAAATGAAGTTTTCAGGGTTGTTGCTAACCCAGGGGACTCAGTGATCAAACAGGGAGATAAATACTGCGAGGAGGGGTGAATAAAGGTCAAAAAGGACCAAGATTCAAACTGGTTTGAAGTGCAACAAAAACTCACAATGCAAAGATAAATGACTATGAATTGAATCAATCAAGCAGTAATCAAACCCAGCGGAGTCTCCATTCTTGTTATGTAGAATTTTGTCCTACGGATAGGCCAAAACTCTCTTAACTTTAAAGCAGGCTTTAAACTAACCTTAAAGCAAGAAACAAGTCAAAACAAATGCTACCTTGAATCCCTAGATCTAACAAACATCTCAAGATTAAAATGCTAGAAAGAGTAGAAGAAATTTAACTAACCTTCTATCCAGACGCTTGTTCTTGTAATTTCTCCAATCTCCAAGCCCTCGCGAATGAACCTGTCAAAATGGAACCAAGACACAAGAATGCACTATTCTCTAGCAACCTGAAACATGAGTTAGAATCTAAATCTATGAAAGATACAAATCATATCATTAAAACAAAGTTAACACAAATGATTTGGGAAAACAAGACAAGTTATTCCATTACAACTTGAAGAATACTTACAAAAGATGCTTGATGTCCAAGCCAACCCTCCAGCTCCAAGTGTCTTCTCCTCTAGCTATCTCCACAATGCTGCAAGACCATAAGTTTGATACTCTCAAGAGTCCTCCCGTTTTCCAATGGAATGCCTCTCTTTTATAGTGAATGGTGAGGTTAACCAACAAGAGAGATGGGTGGATCTAGGGAGAGATAAGTGGATCAGAGTTTCTAATCGAAGGAAATGAGTTGAGATCGAATCAGGGACCCCAATCTTCCATTATCTTCGAAAATCCAAAATCCCACAATCCAAGGGAAAAAGGCTATTAAAAGAGTACCGCGTTCTGCAGTCTCTGCAGAATGCGGTACTGCCCGCGTTTTGGGAAAATAGCATAGCGCGGTAGTACCTAGTACCACGTTTTGATAGATGAGCAAGGCGCGGTAGTGTATGTGGATAAAGGCTAAGGTGGGTCAAAACTTGTCAGGGTAGATTCACCTTCAATGTTGACTCATCATCTGTCTCTTCCGGATGGTTTAAAACAGTAGGGAAAGTGTCGTCAACTCGTTTTGTGATGGAGATGCGACACTGTGAAATATGGAGGTATAACACGAAGATACAAGGTATCACTGATGATCAAGTAGTACTTGGCATGGTGGCGTATATGACGACGGTCGTCACAAGATAGTTGAGGGTTGAACCGTTGGGTTTGAACATATAATGTGATATCTCCATACCATGGGTCAGACATTCTGATGAAAAACAACGACTCATTTGGGAGAGAGTCGATGGGCTCATTTCCCGAATCAACACAGGGAAGATCGCAAATGAGCTCCACAAAAACCAAATATTTCTTTGACTTGGCCTTCTCGAAGAGGAGATCAAATTCCTGAAGTATCACGATCCAATGTGAATACTTTCCCCCGAGCACCTGACGTGTAAGAACATGGTACATGGGGTTTGAGTCGGAAATGAAAGTAGTGGTGTGGAGTAGGATGTAGTGACGAAAATTTTGGACAGCGATAACTGCTGCGAGAGCGAGTTTCTCGGCATGTGAATAACAGGTTTTAGAGTTAATGAGACTCTTACTAAGGTAGTAAATCACATGTTCCTGGGTGTTATTGTCTTCCTGGACCAAGACCATGGCGATCGTGGTGGCGGAAGCGGCAAGATAAAGGATATAATCCTTATAGTAACTGGGTGGTTGGATCACAGGGGCGTGAGTAATGGAAGACTTCAAATTGTTGAAGGATTGTTGGGCTTGGTCGTTCTAGATGAAAGGGACATCCTTCTTCAACAATCACATATAGCTCTGTGTCTTTTGAGCAAAATTACATACAAAACGTCATAGGTAGGTTTCCTTCCCTTGCAAACTTTGTAGTTCTGTGATATTAGTAGGAGGTGGGAGAGCAACAATGGCTTCCACCTTTAAGGGATCAATGTAGATCCCGTCCTTTGAGACAATGAAACCTAGGAGGCATCTTGATTCGACATAGAAAATGCAATTATGAGGATTCAGATAGATGTTATACCACCTGCATATGAGGAATACAACCATCAGATGATTGATGTGGAATTCGCAATGCTGTGAATGAGCAGGGAGATCGTCGAGATAGGGCTCCACAAAGTCCTTCACATCATGAAAAGCATATGACATGGCCTGCAAGAATGTTAGCACCAGCATTTTTGATGCCAAAGGGGAGTTTACACAAACGTACCCCAGGGATAGACGAAAGCGGTTTTGTATTGGTCGGCTGGGTGGATCTCAATTTTATTATAATTAGAAAAGCCATCCATAAACGTGAAGATGACGCTCCCGACGTAATTGTCGATGATCTGATCGATGAAGGGCATAGGGTAGCTGTCCTTAGGACAGTCCTTGTTCAGGTCCCTATAATTGACACAGACCCTAATAGTACCCTGCTTCTTGGCCACAGGGATGACATTGGAGACCCATTATGTTAAAGGAACAAGATAGATGAATCTGTCCTGCAAGAGCTTTTCAATCTCATCTTTAATTGCCACACTTTTTCGAGGATGCAATTGTCGTAACTTTTGGTGGACAGGTTTTGTCACATCCCCTTCCATCTATCCAATGCAAGGGAAGAAACATGACCAATCTACCAGGCTTATTGACAATCTCAGCCCCATTCGAAATGCTTAAGAAATGCATGGTTAAACAAAACTTGTGCATACATATTCATACTCAACAAGCACAACGGATTTAAACACTATAGATGCACATAGTTTCATCATGCATTCAGCATATAAACAACAGTCATTAATTATCACATTACAGAACATAGAATTAACACAACTCATTTAATAAACATAGCGGAATAACCATAATAACATACAAGCAGAAGGAGATGCATCAGCCTATTTCTTCCAGGCAGAATGATAAAACAGTCATACAGTAATCCATCCCATTCTCATGCTATGCACATGAATCATGCCAACTAACTTAAGATAATCATTTCATCCAAGTAACATGAGTAATTTAACATACAGGATTAACACATTGTTGAACACATAATGCAAATAAATTAATGCGCAGGGAATACTTATCTTGAAATGCAAATGTCCAAACAACTGGCTACGTGAGAGCAACGTTCCATCCAACCATAGATCTCTGTCCAGCTTGCATTATTTTAGCTAAGAGATCACCCCCGAGCTGGGCTGTGTATCCACTAAGGAGGAACTAGACAGGCTCACTCACAACCATGGATTCACTCAAACGGTCATGCTAAGCCAGCACACAACTGGGTTTATCAAGCATGCAATAAGGAGAGGATGAGGATGCTAAGTCAATGAGCTCAACCACAGAGCTACAGACATCTCAAGCTAAACTCAAGCAAACCAATCCTCTGTTCAAACATCCCCACTTGGATTTTCTCCCATTTCTGTCAACAAATAACTCAATCCCGTCACTGGATTTCTGGGCTATAAAAACTGGGTTTTCCAATGGATTTCGGGGTAGCTAATGCTCTCAAATTCGCCCCAAGGTTCATAACTATGGATCCCCCATTGGATTTTACTATCCAATACCAAATCTGGGCGTTTTTGGCTCTTCAAAACATGGGTTCTTTCAAAGTTGCGATTTCTGGTTTTTTTTAGTGCTGGCAATTCATTTTTGGATGGAAAATGATGCGGGTAACTTCCACAATGTAATGGGGATGAGGAAGAAGCACCTCCCATGAGGTAGAGTGACTTGTGGTACAAGAAAACAAATCCCATACCCTGCCATACGAATTTCTGGGTTGCCCATGCTCCATTGAAGCTATGGACTGAATTCTTCAACAACTTCTTCAGACAGAAATAAATGTCAATAAGGAAAGTCAAAAGGGTTCACAAGATGACATTTGGTAGCATATGGTTCAATCCCACAACCCCCTCACCACTCCCTAGTGGATACACATGGCCCCTTCTCATTCGTTGCCTCCATAGCCAGTTTTGGTATTTTATTGCATGATGTTTATTTACATCATTTTTACAAGGTTCCATGGCTAAATAGCACATGGGTAACATACATCTAATACTCTCAATTTAAATAAAATTTGAGCTTCCACTAGTGGGGCCTTGGCCTTGAGCTCCATGCTAGGAACACATACATGTCATGTATACAATATTTACATTAAAAACTAATATATCCTAAGGGTCAAAATGGTGTATTACAATCCCCTCACCCTTAGAATAACATCATCCTGGGTGTTCCAAGACTTAGGAATACATATGCAATTTACACATGTCCAAAATTTCAAAAAAAATTTGTCGGTCTTCCCTGCATTCTATCCTTTACTTTGAACTTTCAGGACCAAGTCCTTTGACTGCCACGAGCTTCTCCTATTGGTTCTGATCTTTCAGCTCATCTACAAGTCTAAAAACTTTATGGCTTCTACCCTCTTGAGGCTCCCTTGTTGGGTAGTTGCGGAGGCAATGATGTCCTCCACATTTCCAACATTTCACTGGCTTCTTCATCTTTACTTGCTCAATTTCCTTTGAGTCTTCATTCCTGGAACATTTCTTAATGGGCCGATTGGACGAATGCCTCATCATTGATCCACTTTCTTTTCCCTTACTGATTGCTCTCATAATGATTTTTACCTCTTTTTGCAGACCAATAGAGTTCTGCAAAACCTTGTGGTTCATCTCATTCTGCCTCTCCTGTATCTTGAGCATCTCTCCAAGATTTTCTTGGGTCTGGTAGATTGTTTGAAGAAGACTTTCAGCCAATTCCAACAGCCTATGGTCTGCTGCCATGGTCACTGTGCACAGTTGGTTCTCACTTTTCTCACAAGCAACACTTGCTCGTACAGCTGCAACCAGTGGATTTAATTTCCACCTGTGAAATTCATCATTACAAATCTTGTTAGGCCAAGCATAACCTAAACATTAAAAAATCAGTCAATTATTTTTCCCCAATTGACATGGAGGTCCCATGTTCTATTCATGATACTTTCACACTTTCCATACTTGCCCAACATACACATGAATTCTTTCATGTTCATCCATTCACAATAAATTAACTACTTCAACATTCACAATTTATTTCAAGCAAATAAACACATTCTACTTTCAACCATACATGCATTTAACAGTTTTTTGTTTTTATAAATGCATCAATAAAAGGAAAGAGAAAGCAGTAAGAGTTTTCTTCTCTTAGTCTTGTTCCATTCTGGAACCCACACCACCACTGTGGTTTTCATGTTCCCAGCCTCTTTCACTTCCATGTGAATGCTTGACCAGTCCTTCTTGGCTATGACACTTAGTGTCTATGGTCTATTTCAGACCTCTCAACCATTGAGTCCCTCCACCTGGTTTGTCTACAACTCTTGGCTGCTAGGACGCACATAGTCCCACTAGCACCATCTTTCATTGCTGTTGAAGCTGAGCATTTTTAGGCAGGCACATGTCCACATGCATCCTTAAGATGTTTTCATATTCCTTGCTTCTAGCAATACTTATTCTGCATTGGATGTCCTCATTTTCTTCCATAGGGTCCTTCTTTGCTTTACAAGCCTTGGAATCGCCTATGGACTTGGATGTTTGGCCAGCACGCAGGCTGCCCCTCAACATCAAATAATCTTGTATGTTTGGCCAGCACGCAGGCTGCTCCACAACATCAAATAATCTTGTCCAACCAGTCACTCTCTGGATTTACCAAGCAATTTATAGTTCTTTTAGGGTCCTTACTTCCTGTATGATCAAGGTTTCCAACAAAGAAACAATAGTGCATCAGCTTAACTGTTACAAGACTTATACTTGAAATCTTCATTATTCCAAACAAGAAATAAATGAAATTGAATACTTATATGTATTGTGCATTTCCTCTCTGGTCTACAGGGTCCTGCTTTTACTTTACAAGCCTTGGGATCCTCCTATGGACTGGAATGTTTGGCCAACACGCAGGCTGCTCCAAAACATCGAATAATCAATGTCCAACCAGCACACCTTCATGCCGACTTGGAAGGAAACTTCACTATGACCATTTCTAGGTCAAGGCTCTACTATGGAGCCATAGGCATATAACAGCCTTTTCATCAACACCTTCACTACCCTTCATCATAATCCCCACAACCTCCACAACCTCCACAACCTCCTTTCATACACATTATCCCTTCCACCACAACCCCTCACAACAACCTTTTACTTTGTTCCTTTAGTGTGTAGCACCAAATTGCATCTGTTTAAGGTCACAACACAAGTAGTATAGGCAAACTTGTCAGCGCTGTTATTAAAAAATTATAACCATAATTCATAGCATTCACTATCAAGTATTGAAACACCAGGAATTTATCCATTCCTTTAGGGCGTAATCAATATTGGCATCCCTGACATAACTCATCATCAGAAAGGCGTGTACTCCTCACTGATGGAAGCTATGCAAGTCCTAATCATACTTCAAGCAGTCTGAATAATGTACATAAATAGGATATGTTTTGCATAGTAATTCTTACAATTAGACTTGCACACATATATGTATATATATATATATATATATATATATATATATATATATATATCAGTCAAGGTTTATAGAACGCTTATCCATTTTGTAGATGTAATTTCTCTTCATTAATGAGGAATGGGGGCTCCTTCTCTGGGTTAACAATCCCTTGGTTTTCCATCCCAACTCCTTTTGATGTTACATAACTCTCATATGTCTTACTGACATAATCTTTACCATCTCACTCATATTGTTCACCAATCATGCAGTGCGGATGAGACATTAATAATGTCTAATGGCGTTTCACCCGAAACCCATTTCCAAATCATGGAATCCCTTTCCATGAAGTTTGGCTTCTGCAGGCCATTACACATGGTCTCCTTGCAATGTGTCTTCCTGACACATTTTCCAAACAGCCAAACAGTCAGCAACATTTAACAATAAAATTCAAATGTGATTGTTCCATAACCAATTAATGGCATTAATAATTAAATTCAATATGAATTTACAACTCCGTCTACTACAGAAATTGATTTTCTTAGCCATGAGGCTATCCTCATATTGCTTGTCTCTCGTAAGTGGCACCATTCTGTCCATTATAAATTTATGTTTTATACCATACATGGAAATCCACCTACAACATGTCCTCCTGACACAATTTTACATAAGCCAAACAATCATTAGCAATTATTAGCAAAATGTCAAATCTGAAAATTTACAAATCTAAGATTTACAATTCTTCTTTCTAACAGAGCTTAGATTTCTCAACCATGAGCTTCCTTTTCATAAGCTCTAAATCGAATTTTTAAATCTGCTCCCTACAAAAATTAGATTTGCAACGATGATATTATTCTCATAAACTTAAATGAGAATATTTTCAAATTTGTTTCATGCATAGGTTAAATTTCACACCCATGAGAATCTTCTCATAACCTTTGGCTTTTGTACATGGTAGACTCCAGCCTTCATCATGGACTTACCCACATTGCCATGCCTAGAACAATCTACCTAAAATCTGAAACTTCAATCAGCCAATCACTTTGTAGGTCTCCATGCATATAATATTTCATTGTTGCAACAATCACTGAAGCATTTCCAGAATTATAACATTCCATAATTCAAACACTTCCAGCTGTTAACATATCAATATAACAAATGCATTTACTTCTTGTAAATCATTATCATACTAAAATTGCAAGGTACAGTCGCATCATTTATGCAATCAACTTAAAGCTTTTAAATGTTCATTAATTCATAGCCATATCATTTATACAACTCTGTCCTTTCAACAGAGCACTCTGGAAGTCTGTCAATCATGACTACCTTCTTGCAATTCTTCCCCTGTATTCATAGCAGCTCATGAAAAGATCTCTGAATTATCATTAATTCATTATTTCATCTATTGCTCAATTATTGATACGAACCGTTACACCAAAACCTCGAGAAGTTAGTGAAGGCCGCCCACTAGGATCTTAACATCCCACCACGCTCCGCAGTCCAGACTCTGGGCTGGATGTGTGCCCGTACGGTGGTGTCCCCTTTGCGCCATACGAGCCCCAGGCGAACACTGCAATGCCGACGTTTCCACCCGCTCTGTGACTTGAACCTTGGTGGAGGCTCTAATACCAAATGATACGAACCGTTACACCAAAACCTCGAGATGTTAGTGAAGGGCGCCCACTAGGATCTTAACAATTATAATGAGACATATACATATATCACAATCATGCATGCACATAATACATCTCCTCAGGTGTATCTATCCACATGCATGCATATTCACAACATTTACTCAAGTTTTTCATATGCATTCACTCAATGCTTAACTACAAGATTTATAAAATCTCTTAATGCTCATCCACTCAATGCCACCTTGCATTGTTTCAGGAGTACTATGCATTCAAGCATATTATGACTTAATCATGACTATCTCATTTAACATGCATTACCATAATCAGGACCACCGGTCCTCACTTGCTTTGGTTGTTAAACTCACAATCGACATACTCAAATGGCATGATATAATTTCATATGAATGCATTGAGATTCTAAGAAAGTATAGGGTGTAAGGATCATTGCCTTCACTTACCCACACCTCACCATACTCGGTAGTTTAACATTCCCATTCGGGCACTCAATACCACATGCAAACCAAATCAACATAGTTCAAACATAGTCAAAAGGATCTTACCAAATCCTCTTTCAACATTCATGCAATTATGCATCAATAACCATTACCTGCATGGTCGTCATCAACATCACTTGATGTTACCTGATCGGTTGGCCTCTTACCAAAGCTACAAAGTCCTTTTGCCAACCTCGTGATCATAGATTTGTTGCACCATCCGTTCTTCATAAGGTTGTTGGATTTATGCAATAACATGCTCAACATATTCGGCCATGCTTCTGTTGTCTTTAGCCCTACAACCAAAACCAATCACCAATAGTGATTATCAACCACAATATTTACCATTAGTGGTTCACTGCATATGTAAAATCTCACTACAATATTTTGGTCTGGGGTGCCACCTTCAGCCAGCTATGGAAGAAGACCTATGAGGAATCACGAAAACTTTTCTACCGGAAGAAGTTATTCCATATAGCAAAGAACACTCGGCAGCTTGTGGATCTCTGTTCTGATGCTCCATTCATCTTCTATAAAATTCTGGGTTTGACTACTTCTCACTTTTGACATTTTTCCAAAATTCCAAATTTTGGGCGAAAAATGGCTATTTCCCAAACGGTGCATTTCTGGAAAATATTTGTCTAATGGGATATGTCTGGTTTACTAAGAATATGAAACACTGAGTTCAGTGAATTTCTTGATTCCGAATTATAGGGTCACTTTCAACCACTGCAAGCTTTTCAAAATCCCAAAAACGTGGCCCGGAATAGTGTTTTCAGCCTTCTTGCACACCCTGACTCCACATCCTTTGGAGTTTGGCTCCAAAACTCCAAACTTAACACTGTGCCTGCTCCATGACTGCCCCATATCAATTTCGGCCCAATCCGACCTTCTGTCAAGTCTCAGGACACCGATTTGTGAAATCCATTAATCTCAAATTTATGCCCAATTGGAGCATAATGGGATCGAGATCTTCACTAGTTCGTTTATGGCCTTCATCAATGGCCTCAAAATGCCACTGACCTCATCCAATTCTGACCTTGCATGATCCTGCTATCCAAAATTCAAATTTCGGGCTCTCTATTTTTTTTTTTTAATTCTGACACACACAGGCCGCAACCCGCATCCTGCAATCCGACATTGCGGGTTCGGGGAGGGTCAACCTGTGGTCATGGGGATGTAACCATCCCGTAACCCGCATCCCGCATCCCGCATCCCACATCCCGCAATCCGACATTGCGGGTTCAGGGGGGGGGGGGTTCAACTTGTGGTCACGGGGATGAACCATCCCGCAACCCGCATCCTGTATCCCGCAATCTGACATTGCGGGTTCGTGGGGGTCAAGATGTGGTCACGGGGATGTAACCATCCCACAAACCGCATCCTGCAATCCGACATTGCGGGTTTGGGGGGGTCAAGCTATGGTCATAGGGATGTAACCATCCCGCAATCTGACATTGTGAGTTCGGGGGGGGGGGAGGGGGTCAAGCTGCGGTCACGGGGATGTAACCATTCCGCAACCCGCATCCCGCATCCCGCATCTCGACATCCCGAAACTGCGAAAACACCTGCATTTTCCTACAACTTGCGGGGTCCATATCTCCTTCATCCCTTGGCCAAATGAGGCTAGTCTGGTACCGTTGGAAAGTTCTTGGAGAGCTCTATGCACCTGTGTAATCTTCTTCCTCATCTGAGAAGTTTTACCCTGTCATTTTCCCCAATCAAAATGCCACCCCCAACTTCCCAATACTGTGCTAAAACATCTTGTTACATGCCTGTAAACTTAGAGTCTGGCCCAAGCAGCCCAGTGCTGCAAGCTAGGCTCTGATACCACTCTATCATGTCCCCTTCCATCTATCCAATGTAAGGGAAGAAACATGACCAATCTACTGGGCTTATTGGCAATCTCAGCCCCATTCGAAATGTTTAAGAAATGCATGATTAAATAAAACTTGTCCATACATATTCATACTCAACAAGCACAACGAACTTAAACACTATAGATGCACATAGTTTCATCATGCTTTTAGCATATAAACAATAGTCATTAGTTATGACATTACAGAACATAGAATTAACACAACTCATTTAATAAACACAGTGGAATAACCATAATAACATACAAGCAGAAGGAGATGCATCAGCCTATTTCTTTCAGGCAGAATGATGAAACGGTCATACAGTAATCCATCCCATTCTCATGCTATGCACAGGCATCATGCCAATTAACTTAAGATAATCGTTTAATCCAAGTAACATGAGTAATTTAACATACAGGATTAACACATTGTTGAACACATAATGCAAATAAATTAATCCACAGGGAATACTTATCTTGAAATGCAAATGTCCAAACAATTGGCTACGTGAGAGAAACGTTCCACCCAACTATAGATCTCTGTCCAGCTTGCATTCTTTCAGCTGAGAGATCACCCCCGAGCTGGGTTGTGTATCCACTAAGAAGGAACTAGACAGGCTCACTCACAACCATGGATTCACTCAAACGGTCATGCTAAGCCAGCACACAGATGGGTTTATCAAGCATGCTTTAAGGAAAGGATGAGGGTGCTAAGCCAGTGAGCTCAACCATAGAGCTACAAATATCTCAAGCTAAACTCAAGCAAACCAATCCTCTGTTCAAACATCCCCACTTGGATTTTCTCCCATTTCTGTCAACAAATAACTTAATCCCATCACTGGATTTCTGGGCTATAAAAACTGGGTTTTCTAATGGATTTCGGGGTAGCCAATGCTCTCAAATTCGCCCCAAGGTTCATATCTATGGATCCCCCACTGGATTTTACTGTCCAATACAAAATCTAGGCGTTTTTGGCTCTTCAAAATGTGGGTTCTTTCAAAGTTGCGATTTCTGTTTTTTCTCACTGCCGGCAATTCGTTTTTGGATGGAAAATGATGCTGGTAACTTCCACAATGGAATGGGGATGAAGAAGAAGGAACTCTCATGAGGTAGAGTGACTTGTGGTACAAGAAAATAGAGCCCATACCCTGCCATACGAATTTCTGGGCTGCCCATGCTCCATTGAAGCCATGGACTGAATTCTTCAACAACTTCCTCACACAAAAATAAATGTCAGCAAGGAAAGTCAAAAGGGTTCACAAGATGACATTTGGAAGCATATGGTTCAATCCCACAACCCCCTCACCACTCCCTAGTGGATACACATGGTCCCTTCTCATTCGTTTCCTCCATAGCTAGTTCTGGTATTTTATTGCATGATGTTTATTTACATCATTTTTACAAGGTTCCATGGCTAAATAGCACATGGGTAACATACATCTAATACTCGCAATTTAAATAAAATTCGAGCTTCCACTAGTGGGGCCTTGACCTTGAGCTCCACACTAGGAACACATACATGTCATGTATACAATATTTACATTAAAAGCTAACATATCCTAAGGGTCAAAATGGGGTATTACAGGTTTAGCATAGGGATAGGTTTGGATCTCATACACAACAATGGCAGGATCGATCCTGGTAATTTCCTCATAGGTCCATGCGAAGATGTCGCGAAATTGTTTGAATAAGGATGTGAATGGGGTGAGCTCATCAGAAGAGCAATTCTGGCCAATGCAAATGTGTTCCACGAAGCCGTGTTTTTGGCTGCTTATGGACAGACCCGGGTTTTAAGGAGGCACAACAACAAACACCCCTTGGCGCACTGGCCCTTTCGGCAATGGGCTACGCAGCAGCCCGAGGTCTCACCCGAAGTGGCTATGGGGGGGGATAAGGAATCATGTTTCCTTAACCGGAGTGGTGCGGAATCCACAGTCTTCTCTCTTCCCTTCTTACGCAGTAACTTTTGAACAGAGCGTCTAGTTCTTTCACAGATCATACAGTGCAACAACGCTGGAGCTTATCGCCTCGGCTTAGCTGCGCGGTATCTCCGCACCTGCGCATGAGGTGTTTACTCGCTTCATTCGTTACGCTATGCACTGTTCCTTCCCTCATGCTTCAGCACGGAAGTCATTCTTGTCGAGCGCTGCAGCGGTAGTACTCTTACCGACTCTTCCAACAATGCACGAGTATAACTTCTAAGGGAGCTTCAAGGAATTACTTTACATACTCATTCGTAAAGATAACGAAACATTCATGTAAACATAGATAGAAACACACAGACATGCATTCATGTAAAACATTACCATAACAACAAGAATTATGTGGCTCGCCTCCACGAGGAAATCACGTCCACGAAAATTGTATCTTATATTATCTTGAGATGGGAATTACACAGTTACGCTGCGCACACAGCTGCAGCCATAGATCTTTCTGGGAAACTCCACGCACACAGCTGGGAGCCCTTCTCTTAGATCTACAATGATTCAAACATCAACTTAGACTATCTGCAAACTCAGATATCAACTTACAATGACCTTCTAACCAATCTATCTCTGACCCATCTAACATCTAACCCCTTTCCTTTTACAATTACACATATATATAGGTGGCCCTGAGGGTCGCACCTTTACAAAACTGTGGGCCTTTCCCAACAGTGATCTCCAAAAACCCTAACCACTGATGGCTAGGTGTACTTTAGACGCCTCTTGCAGTCGCGTCGCAGCTTCCTGCAGGCTCTGTGTCCTTTGTCTTCAATGCTTCATCCCGTTGCTCTTCCTTGGTCCGAGAAACCATAACTTCTGTACTTTGCCTTAAATGAGCGTAGCTGAGCCCTCTATTCCGTCGCTTCCTTCATTTACTGTGGTGGTTGAGCTTTCTACTCGGCCACCTTATTTACTCCTTTCTTTGACTTGTGCGCGCGAGCTCCGTGATTTCCGGTCCACACTCTGCGGTGAGCTCGTCCATTTGGCACTGTACCGCGCACTGTTCACTTCCGCCAAAAATGGTGCTTTTCCTCAAAATTAGCACTTCTCCTTCAAAACTTAGTGCTTTTTCCCCAAAATTGGAAGCTTTACCCTAGCTGCAGCCTATGCTCCAACACGGGTGTAACTGAGATGTCAATCAGGATGGTGGGCGTGATGTTTTCCATGTTTCCTTCAGTGACCGTATCGCAAGTGAGGATTAGTGAGTGCAGGAAAGGATAGACATCTGGTGTAAAAATGGTAGTGATAGTGTTCTCTACATAATCCAATGAGGGTAGGAAAGACGATCGATGGTGAAGGTCTTCGCATAGAGGTTCATCCATGCTCATAATATCTATAATGGACTCATTAGAATGGAAAGTTTGAAGCAGAGGATCTGGTGAGGATGACGTCCACTGTAGAGAACGAGACATAGAGGCCACGGTCAAGTGGTCCTTAGGGGCTGACTGGATAGCCTCATAAGTAGCTTTAGTTGGTGAGAGAGGCATGGTATCTCCAATCAAATGCATGGTGGATTCATTGGGTATGAGCCATTGATTTGTAGAGTTGGAAGATGATGGAATCATGGAGGAGAACATGTTCACCGTCAAAACATGGTTAGGGGGATCCAGAGTTGGAAACACACCCATAAGAGATGAATCTTTTATGAGGCCGACCCCCATGCTCTCATATAGCTGCGAAGATTGTCCTAATAGAGGGACATTGTCACCAAGATGAGTAGTAGTGTCTGGTGTATAGAATTCCAATTGGTCGATGGTGACAATTCAGCCTTGATGGGGGAATTTCACAATGCGAAAGACGGATGACACGACCGTAGTCATGGAGTAAAACCAGTTACGACCAAGTAATTGATTATAATCCAATGGGGCGGCAACTACTTCCATGTTAATGGTCACAGTATTTCCCTCCAACTCTACTGCTAAGGCTTGTAACAGCCCGTGAGGTTGGAACCCACGACTATCAAATGCTTTCAGGGTAGTAGGGGAATGGTTTAACTCAGGAGATCCGATGGCTCGCCAAGAGGATAACGACATGACCGAGGTGGAGTCACCTTTGTTTAATACAGTACGATGGATTGTCTTCCCAACAACCTTTGTGAAAATTTGGAAAGTCAGTTGGTGGGAAAGCCTCGATTTTAAATACTCAAGTTTAAACATGATCGTATTTGAGGAATCCAGGTCTACTACGTCGATGGCAGTGAGAAGAATCTTACGTTGGTTGGGATAGTTTTGCAAGACTTCTAGCGTCGACATGGCACATGAAGCTTGTGCCAGGTTCTCTAAAATGTTACAGTTCTGAGATTTGAAAATTGCTTTTCTAATCGTGCTCTTAGGCGGATGCAACACTAAACCTAATGAAGGTTTCTCAATGGTGAGAGAACCTTACAACATGGAAGTATCCATGGTAGACAAAGAAGCTTTTTCAATATTACTTTCGGTGGATTCCTTATGAGGGATTGAGTCATATGATTGTGATCTTGTATTCAAGTTAACTGTTTCACTACGAATCATGAGAGCATGCGCGATGGAGGATGTTTCTCCTTGAGAAGGAGGGGGTTAGGTAATCATTTGTTGGTTTTGGGTGGGGAAGGGATCATTGAGAACCGCGGGTGTGGATTTTCCCTTAAGAAGCTTATGCGCTTTGTCTCTGTGTGGGCACTCTTTGGTGAAATGGTCACCACCACACAGTAAACAAGGATGCTTGACCTTCCGCTTCTGTTTTGTGTCTTCAGGAGGGTTCTTATGTTCCTGCTGGTTGGAATAATTCTTGGGTTTACCTTTGGTTTTATTCTTGCCACTGGATTTTTGAGGCGAATCTGATTGAACATAATTCACGTCTTCAGTGGGAGTAGGAGTGGGTGACTTGGTGGTGGTGCTTCCATCTTGTGGCGATGGTGGGGAAGAACCATGGCAGTTCGATGATTCACTGGTTTGATTAGAAGGATGGGAATGTACAAAACCAATAATGCCGTCAGCATGAGGTCCCTGAGGTGGTTTTGCAGGATCGTAGGTAGGATGGGGGGCATCAAGAACAATATCATACAAAGTGCCGGATTGAGCATAGACAATGTCTAAGTAGTGGGAATGAGTGATAGCCTGTTCTTTAGTGATGACCCCACCCATAGCTACATATCTAGCTATGGTGGATAAAAGAGACTTCGTAAACAAGTCAGTTAATAATTGGTATGGAATAGGAGCCTTAATGAGACATCGTATCCTCCGTCACTCATGGATATGATCGGATATATGAGTCACAGTGGTCTGGCAGAGAGAAGTCAGTAAGTCCGTACCAGTTTCATAGTGTATGGGTAACTGGAAATGAGTCAAGAACGACATAGCTAAATAATGAAAATCGGGAAACGAGTGCGGTGGTAGTTCAATGTACCACTTGGCAACTGTACCAGTGAGGGTCCTTTGAAATAATGTCAGACAGATTGAATCACCCATCAAGGAATTGGATGAGCACCATAGATGGTATGTCATCACATGCTTCTTCGGGTCTTCACCAGGCTTGCCATCAAACTTTGGAATATCAGAAGGTGACTTAACCGGAATGGGTGGCCAATAATAACCGTGAAGGATGGGATCGTTGGTCAAAAGAGATAGGTCTGGCAGATCTAAAGTAGCCAAAAATGGAAGCTGTTGGTTTGGTTGTGGATACTGGTAGTATTGATATGGAATTTGTGGACCAGTAGGACCTTGACTCGACTGATTGTAAGGTGTTCCCATAGGGAATTGGTCATAAGGGGCTGTTTTTCCTAGCTTGGGTGGTGGACCTAATGGTGGTACGCTGCCATAATAGGGTGGTCCACCATCGGAAGGGGGGATTCCTCCACCGCTGGAATAAGGTGGGAGTCCACTGCCGCCGCCGGAATAAGGGGGTACTCCACCTCCTCTGCCGGAATAGGGTGGGCCTCTTCCAGAAGGTGGGGGTCCTCTGCTACTGCTGGAATAAGGGGGTCCTCTGCCTCCTCTGTCGGAATAGGGTGGGCCTCCGCCAAAAGGTGGGGGTCCTCCGCCACTAGAATAAGGTGGTCTTACTTCTCCAGAATAAGGTGGGCCTCTGCCGAAAGATGGGGGTCCTCTGCTTCCAGAATGGGCTAGGCCTCCACGTCCTCCACCAGAGTAGGGTGGGATGCTGCCACCGAAATGAGGTGGGCCTCCTCCATAAGGTGGAGCTCCGCCCCCTCCAGAATGAGGTGGGGGTCCACCGCCTCCGGAAGGAGGTGGAGGTGGACCAAATAGTTGTGGGGGTGATGGGACATCAGGAAAGGTTAGTGGGGGTCCAATTGGCATAACATTGTGATGTCCCCATGTAGTGTTTGAGTTTTCGGGATAAGGTACCCTGAGAGCCATGTGCCCTAGATGGTATTGTCCCGATGTAAGGTTGAAATTACTTGGATACGTATGAATCTATAGTGATTGAGTTAGGTGGGATGGTCCCCCACCATGATGTAATCCCATAGTAGGTCCCGTAAATGGTAAGGAGCTTCAAACGAAATGACCAGTTGGAAGTCCTCCAGTCATATTAGGGCTAGCGAATAGGGGCTGCCCCCCAGTAACGATGTTTTGACCATTTTTTGATGGTTGACTCGCAATAGGTTGATGGTTACTTACTAGTGGAGGAACACTAATCATGATGAAATTAAGAGGTAAAGAGTATCTGCCCCTCGCATTTTGGGGTGGGGGAGGTGTGGGTAGCGTTCCAGTAGTATTATGAGGGGTGTTGGACAATTTCTCTTCAATGTTTTGAGTCACCTAGGGTATGGAATAGGTCTCCTGATTAAGAGGTGTACTTGCAGGAAATGAGGGTTGGCCAGGTTCGTAAGTGGTCACGTTATGTATAGGTGTTTCTAGTGAAGTGAAATATATAGAACGAATTGGGTTATGTTGAGATATGGGCACTTTCGAGGTGTCTCTTCTCCATGAGAGACTATGGCATTGAAGTAAATCGCCACATTGGCATAATTGAGCGATGTGCTCATGGACTGGAGACAAGAGATCATTACTGGGAATCTAGTAAGGGGCAGAAGATTCTGCTTGCAGACGCAAAGCAAAGTGGGCCCATTGTTTCCCTAGAGTGGTTTCCCAAAAGGATGCAGATGGACAAAAAGCCGTGGATACAGGGCCATCCTAGGGTTGATTGTACCATTATGCAGCCCCAGGTTCTCCTTCCATCGAATTGTGGAAAGATGTGTCTCATGAAGCAGACGGTTCTATGGTCACAGACCTTGGAGGATCATTGATTAGTGGACTCAAGCGAAGTGGAAATTTCACTCCCGACTCCATGGTGGATTTTTCTTCTTCAAGTGACATGACAATAACTGGTGGATCCATGTTTTCCCACAAACATACCTCTGGATCAAGGGGATATTCGGGTGACAAATTTAAAATCCAATGGGACCTCCTCAAAGGTTGTTCACCCAAAATGACTGAAGCAGAATTTCTCGTAAGTGTCTTCTATACAAAAAGAAAAGCAATCCAAAATATACACAAACTAAGGCCATAAGAAAACTTATGTGATAGGTGTGGATTCAAAAGTCTGGAACCTCACAGGATTATCAAGGCTTCGCAACTTGCGATATACCCCAGGGTCCAACAGTTATACTCGACCCAATTTTTCAGAGCACTAACCAGGGAGGATTGGGAACGTACCACTGACCGTATAGCTCGACTACCTAAAAGCACGTGCATAGTAGCTCCGCGAGTGCTGTTCTCGGTGTATTTCTCTACCAAGATGGCCAAATGGTTAGCTCAGTTGGTTTCAGGAATCCTAGGAGAGTCTCCCGATATACTCAAGGTACGTGGGAGAAAAACTCCATAGTGGTGTTGTCTAATGCACAATCGTACAACAAGATCCTTCTGATATACTACCGAGTACGTGAAGTGCCTTTCGATATACCCAAGGGTACATGAAAGAGCCTTTGATATACCAGTTGGTACATGGAAGAACTATAGGCCCTCGAGATGCAGTGCAGGCAAGTAACAACAATTGCCACATTTTATGATGCCGAAACACGTCACTAACTTATCACACAAGTTTGTGAGGAACCTGCAACAAATAATTGGTAAAATGCACAATATATTGGATCACAATATTTTTATTGATCGCAGGCCACTTCGAGGAGGCAACCTCCTTTAAGCAAGCTCAATACAAATAAATTCATGGTGGCTTCATAGGCCTCAACACACACTTATATACTAATTCTAGGCACCAATACTATGGGTCAAAACCATGGGCCATTACAAACTATGGATCAACAATACTACGGGTGACTTACAAAGCATATGCGCCAAACAACAATAACACAAACTATGAATAAACAAATACTATGGGACGTCTTACAAAGCATATGCATCCAAAAACAATATACTAGCAAAGTAAAGACATGGGTTCCTAACATCCCCTCCCCCTTAGAAAAAGCTTTGTCCTCAAAGATTTAGATGTGGAAATTGTTGTTGAATCTAAAGGAGTGGTTCCCATGTAGCATCCTTTGGTTGCATGCCATGCCACTGAATTAATATCTCTATGATAGAGCTAGAGCGAAGCTGACGAGTGCACTTATTGAGGATGTCCTTCGGCTCCAAAAGGATCGATCCTTCATTATCCAGTTCGTGTAAAATAGTTTGTCCTCTGATGTTGGTTCCAAGAACTTTCTTCAGACAAGAGACATGAAATACTGGATGAATGCGGAAAGAAGGAGGGAGTTCCAATTTATAAGCAACAGACCCAGTCTTCTGAAGAATCTGATATGGCCCATAGAACTTTGGAGTGAGCTTATGACGCCCTTTGAGTTTCAGGGAGGATTGCTTGTATGACTGGAGATGAAGAAAAACCATATCACCTACTTGAAAAGTGCACTCAGAACGGTGCTGATCGGCTTGTTGCTTCATGATATTTCTTGCCATGTGCAGATTGTCCCTCAAAATGCAAAGAATCCGATCGCGGTTTCGAAGGACTGTGTCAACTGCCTGAACTGGTGAACTGCTGGGGGTGTATGGAAGAAGAACTGGCGGTGCCTGACCATAGGCTGCTTCATATGGGGTAATTTTAGAGGCAGTGTGGTAAGAGGTATTGTACCACCATTCAGCGAGAGGAAGCCACTTTGCCCACTGATGTTGTTGTTCAGAGGTGAAGCAACGAAGATAAGTTTCCAAGCATTTATTGATAATTTCAATCTGACCATCTGTTTGGGGGTGATACCCTTAACTCATCTTTAGTTTGGTGCCAGTGTGGCGAAATAGTTCTGTAAAAAATTGACTGGTGAAAGTCGCATCACGATCTGAGACAATGGAAGAAGGAATGCCATGAAGATGAAAGATTTGGTTCAGAAAAATTTGAGTGACTAAGGATGCTATATAGGGATGGCTGAGAGCACAAAAATGACTATATTTGGATAGGCAATCAACCACAACCAAAATCATTGTCTTCCCTCCATATTTAGGGAGCCCTTCAATGAAATCCATAGAAATATCTATCCAAATCCATGTAGGTATGGGAAAGGGTTTGAGCAATCCCGGAAGGAGTGTCGTTTCACCCTTATTGCTCTGGCAGGTATCACATTCAGCCACCATCTGTTGAATTTTCCTTTTCATGCCCTACCAAAAGAAGTTATGTCGTTCCCTCTCATATGTTTTGAGGAAACCAGAATGCCCTGCCAATGGAGAAGCATGGAGTTCATAGAAGATAGCCTATTGAAGACCTGTGCTCTGGGGAAGCACCAGATGACCCTTGTATCTCAGGGAAGCACCATTCCAAGAGTAATGTGGTACAACAGAAGGGTTGTTGGCAAAGCGTTGGATGATTTGAGACAATGAAGAGTCATTGACATAGCCATGTTTAACAGATTGCAACCAATTTGGAGCAGGCATGGAAATATCTGAAAGAGAACCTTGGTCCTCAAATGTGTGAGAAAGAGCATCCGCCACAATATTATCCTTGCCCTTCTTATAAGTGATCTCATAGCCATAACCCATGAGTTTGCTAACCCATTTATGTTGTGCTATGGAGGATACATGTTGTTCCAAGAAATATTTCAGGCTCTGGTGATCAGTCTTGATGCATAAATGATTCCCTAATAGGTATGGTCACCACTTCTGTACTGCATGGAAAATAGCCATAATTTCATTCTCATATGTAGAGGAAGCTAAATTCTTACCTGAAAAAGCTTTGCTGGTGAATGCAATGGGGTGTTGATCTTGAAGGAGAACAACACCAAGTCCATTGCCGCAAGCATCACTCTCAATAGTGAAGGGCTTGGAAAAATCAGGCATAGATAGAACAGGTGTAGTACACATAGCTTGTTTCAGTTTGTCAAATGCATAGTCAGTAGCATGTGTCCATGTAAAAGCATCCTTTTTCAATAGAGAAGTTAATGGAGCTACAATCATCCCATAATCCTTGACAAACTTGCGGTAGTAGCCAGTCAATCCCAAAAAACCATGAAGACTCTTAAGTGTCTGAGGATGCAGCCAATTGGTCATGGCAGCGATTTTGGTAGGATCCACATGAACCCCTTGTGCTGAGATAATGTGCCCGAGATACTCGACTTCCTTTTGTCTAGAAACACATTTAGACTATTTGGCATGGAGATGATGGTTAGAGAAAAGTTTCATGACAAGATCTAGATGCTGGAGATGTTCATCCCATGTTTTACTTTAGATGAGGATATCATCAAAGAATACCAGAATGAATTTCCGCAAGTAGGGACGGAATATTTTATTCATCAAGGCCTGGAATGTGGAAGGAGCATTAGTGAGGCCAAAGGGAATGAACAAAAACTCATAGTGGCCATCATGTGTGCGGAAAGCATTTTTAGGGATATCATCGTCGTGAACCTGAATCTGATGATACCCAGAATGAAGCTCCAACTTGGAGAAAAATTGAGCACCATGAAGCTTATCAAGAAGCTCATCAACAACAGGAATTGGAAAATTATCCTTGATAGTGAGGTCATTAAGTGCTTGGAAGTCAATGCAGAGGTGCCATGACCCATATTTTTTGTGGACAAGAAGGACTGGTGAAGAAAAGGAACTAGTGCTTGGGCGAATAATACCTTGCTTTAGTAAGTCTCGAATGAGCATTTCAATCTCTGTTTTTTGGTGAAATGGGTAGCAATAGGGCCTGATGTTGGGAGGAACACTTCCAGGAAGGAGATGAATACGATGGTCCTCTGGCCTTGAAGGTGGAAATCCCACTGGTTCAGCAAATACACCTATATATCGATCCAGAATTTGTTGTATATCCAAAGGAGTAGTGGAGACTGTTGATGGTTGCATTTGAATGGAATGGATCTGAGTGATGACAACATGTGAATTCTTCTTAAGGATTTTTTCCATGTGATGTGAACTGATGATGCTGAGAGACCCTGGTTGTAATCCTGCCAATGTGTGTTTTTGTCCGTTGGAGGAAAACTGCATCCAAAGTTCAGCAAAATCCCATAAGATGGGGCCAAGCGTGCATAGCCATTGAGCACCCAAAACCACATCACATCCACCTAAGGTCAAGGCAAACATGTCAGAGCGCAGGTTATAATATCCCATAGAGATACGCACATTATGACACTTCCCTTTGCAAGGTAAGGTGCCCCCATTAGAAACCATGACTTCAAAGTTGGAGCAAGGATGGATAAAATGATCAACCTATTTGGCGATCTGAGGGTCAATAAAATTATGAGTGCTACCAGAATCAATGAGTATTGTAAGAGGAGGCTTCTTGAAGTAACCCTGACCTGCATCGTTTGTGGGGTGGTGATTCCAGCTAAAGCATGGAGATATATTTCTGGCTTGTCATCCTGAGACGGAGGGTCAATAGGCAGCTCCGGAATGTCAACCTGAGCATCCATTGTATCTGGAGCTTCTTCACCAATTTCAGAGGCAGGCAGAGAATCCATATCCAAGAGATAGAGCATTCGCTGAACACATCTATGTCCCCGAGTGAATTTATCATCACAATTATAACAAAGCCCTTTTTCTCTGTGTGCCTGCATCTCGGTTTCAGACAAATGCTTGATAGGAGTTGGTCGAGGAGATGGCGGGATGGGACGTCATTGAGAACCCACATTTCAGAAGGGAACAAAAGTGGGTTTGGAGTGTTGTTGGGCTACAATCTTGTCTTCTGCCAACTTATCCAATCGCAGGGCTTCCATCATTGTGTTACGATAGAACATTTTGACCTTAGAGCGGATTACATCCTTTAGACCACTGATAAAATAACTTTGGTAGAAGTCATCAGGCAATCCTTCGGTGTGGTTGGCTATTTTCTCAAATTCGGTTTGGTACTCATAGTGCCAATTTGGCGAAGTTTAGTGAGGGCTCCTATGAAGTCATCAAAAGTACTAGGACCAAATCATTGCAAAATGAGCTGGTAAAAATCTGTCCATTTGGGCTCTTCATGAGCCTTGATGTACCAACGGTACCATTGAAGAGCTTCCTGTTCCAAATGAAAGGATGCAAGTGGAAGTTTGTTGACATCAAAAGTATTAGGCAGACTGAAATACTGTTCTGCATGATAGATCCATCCAATCGGATTAGTACCACTGAAGAGATGAAAATCAAGCTTCAGACCACGGAAATTGTTGGAAGAAGAGAACCCATTGTCTGATGAAGACTCGGACTACCGTTTGTTGTTCATGGCTGAATGCTAGAGATGGAGGCCGAGAAATTTTTCATCCAGATCTTGGTGTTTGGATTGGATGGCTGCAAGTGCTTCTTCCATGGTTTTTTCTCCTACACGGGTGACAACCATAACCAGGAGTGTTTTTTTTTTGGTGAGTGGGTAGAAAAACAAAAACAAAGACTCTTTCAGTGAAGGAAAATCTGGATTTGGGAAAAAATCTGAAGGGTAATTTGGGTTTGACTAGGTTTTGGACACTATCAAATGGACATGGAAGCAAAAAATGAGGATTTCAGAAGTAGGGTGAAAGAATGAGAAAATTTGGCAGAGAGGGACAAAGAAGCAGAATGAGGAAAGGAACTCTATGGTAAAATTTGAAGGCGATTGGGTGAAATCTGAAGAAGTTATGGCAAACCTAAAAATAAACAAATGTGAGATTTAGGGATTTGAGAAGCGAAATTTGGGATAGGATCCTTAGGAATGAAATATGTAGAATGGGATTACAGGGGTGTTAGGGAAGTTTCAAGGGAAACAGAGCGAAAACAAGGGAGATATGGCCAAAAAACAGTTTTTTTTTTTCAGGAATGGATCTGCAACGACGCAGAAGGGATAGGAAATAGATAGATTTGCAATGGCACGGAAGTTATTGGAAATAGATAGATATGCAATGAAACGGAAGTGATTAGCAATAGATGGATCTGCAATGACATGGAAGTGATCGGCAACAGTTCTGGACAAAGGAGATCTGTGACTTTGTAGCTAAAAATAGATATGGACCCCAGGTATGCTCAACTTCCTAATGGTTCAGGGGATTAACTCGGCCATCAATACTATCTGATAGCTTGTGTATTGGGGCAGTACCCCTCACTCCACGGCTCAGGTAAAATTGATAACCGCTTTTCCACAAACGATAGCTCTTGGTTTACCTCACGGGTGGGAACTAGTCAATTAGGTAGGGGTCATTGCCCTTTTCACTGGAAGGTCCTCTCAATGGGCCAGCTACTTTGGGGTTCCTGTGGTACTCCTCAGAATGTGTTTTAGGGCTTATGCCCAAGTACTTCCCACACTTAAGCGGATAGGGATTATTCCCAGATCCGAACCTGCAACAAATGCGAAATTTTTTTTGGCAGAAATTTCACCCAACGAGCCCAAGAAAGTGCTCTGATACCAGATATGAGGAACCTACAACAAATAATTAGTAAAATGCACAATATATTGGATCACATAATATTTTTATTGATCGCAGGCCACTTCGAGGGGGCAACCTCTTTTGAGCAAGCTTAATACAGAAAAATTCACAGTGGCTTCATAGGCCTCAACACACACTTATATACTCATTCTAGGCGCTAATACTATGGGTCAAAACCATGGGCCAATACAAACTATGGATCAACAATACTACAGGCGACTTGCAAAGCATATACGACAAACAACAATAACACAAACTATGGATCAACAAATACTACGGGACAACTTACAAAGCATATGCGTCCAACAACAATATACTAACAAAGTAAAGACATGGGTTCCTAACAAAGTTACTAGTGAATTTTAACCTAACGCTACCGATTAATTTTATCATATGCAGTTAGGTGAATGCATGAGGTGTAGACAGGAATTTAAAAATAATGCAACCCTAGATACATGAAGGTGCACATTTCCTTTTCTTTCGATGAAGTCTATCTAAGGTAAGGAGAAATATCTTTTCCCAATGGTTTCAAAAGATAAGAAATCCCAAAAAGTTCAAAAATCTACCGAAGATGATTGAAAGCACTCTTTTCGTTTTTTCCAACAAAACACAAAAAATAATAACACACTATTACACCTAAAATCTTACTATCATGAGACTCAGTGTATACATCCCTAAAGTGTCATTGACTAAGTTATCGACTTGGAAGAGATATAAACCCATTCATACTAGGTTTTGAGAGGTTGTCGAAGGCTGCACTCATGCAAGCTATGACGTCACAGCTTACTCTCTTGCAGGGTGCAACGATGTCAGTTAATGGTTAAAAATAGCTCCTTCGAGCTCATTCTCGAAGCTAGCTGACATGGATCCCTATCCCTGACCTTTTGGGAGAGTTGGCACTCTGTTCCTAACCTCTTGGAAGGATCCCCTATCTCTCTCCTACCATATCTCAACCTACCCTATCCATACCCTATCCCCTTAGTCCCATATAAGTGAAGCTCACTCCCATTCCAAAGGGAGGAAGTCTATAGTGTCTACATGCTGGTGAAATCATCTTAGAGAGATCTCTACTCATCTATTGAGAGACTCACACTTCCTTGGGAGGATATGGCATTGGCTTGGAGGGAGAAGGATTACTTCGTTAAGATCTGGTCGTAGTCATTCTTTTCTATGTACTTTCCCTATTTTTACAGTAATATAAACACTTTTCACCAATATTGTTGTGTTGATGATATTTTGTAGTTTACCTGCTTAACTATTTACTTAGATCTGTTATCATTTAGATGCTTTTTACTTGTTTGTCTTGTTCTATGTGTCTTGGCAGGTCTTGTAGCTGAGATTTGATGACCGCGAGGTGTGGAACAACATCCAGGAGAAAGGTTTACAAACTTAAGGTAAGACATCTGATTACTTGATCCTTAACTAGATATAGGAAAGTGGTTTATGTTATGTTCTATTTGTTCTAGAATCACATTGAGCTAGGGAGATCTGGCTCACGTCCGCTCGAGTGGATTGTCTATCAAACAAATCTGGCGACCATACTGGGGAGGAACATTGCTTTGTAGTTGTCAATTTGAATGCCATTTTTGGTTGATTTCTTGTTACAAGCCATTTTATTTGTCATTTGCCTCTTAAATTGGTTTCATCATCAGATCTTCACTTTGAAGAGTCTGTAGTCCTCCTATGAGTTTATACTCATCATTTTCAAACCATTTCATTGCTCATTGTTTGGAGAATTGGTTCATTTTTGAACTTGGATCTCACCTGTCGCACCTGGTTAGTGGAATGAGAGCGACATTGTGTCATTTTTTATCTCTATTCTTTGTCTGTTAGCCTATCGTCGCAACCCTTTCATTCGTATACTACGACATCGTTGCACTTCCCGCATTGGTAAAATGCGATGTCACACTATGTACAAACAAAAACTGCACCGATCTGTCAAAATTGCCATATAGGCACCCCTTCTCCATTTCTGATTTGAGTTTTGGTTTGTGTGCAAACTCTGTTTGTACTGTAAGATCCAGTCAGAGGCCCCATTTTGATTTGTGTGTTGACTTGTTTGGTTTCATTTGGAGTTGTTTTGGATTCCATCTTGGACAAGTCTGAGATTTGGTAGTGGTGGACACTCTTATCTCCCCCACCTGCATCCACTCACCCTTGCATTCCCCCCTCTCCTTGCCAGATCTAGCCATTGTATTGGATCGGTTTCCAGACCTCATTTGCACACATTTTTTAGCTTTGCTTTCTTTAGTGTTGTTTGTTACTGATTGATTTTGAGTGTTTGTGTATACTTTCAGTCCATTGAGTGCTCGTCATTTTATTGATATTTTATGAGTTATTGGAGTGCTGCAAGTAATCTTTTCATTTCAACATTTGTGTTTAAAAGCATTGTTGTTATCAAATTGTTATTTTGATACATCCATTGAAAGATAAAAAGTACTTTATTTCCATCATTTTTCAAGCTCATTTGAAGAATTGTACATGCATTGGAATGTCTCATTTGTAGATCTTTTGGAAAAGTTGAAAGAGAATTAAATTATTTGTGTTTCACGAATTATGAGTTGCTCATTTTCATGAAAAATTCGAATAGATATCAAGTTTTGCAAAAGTAGTTCCATGCTTGGAAAGTTACATGCATATTTTAGTTTTTATGCTTTTAGGCCATTGTAGTGAAAGTGAAAAGCTTGCATACTCTATTTAGAAACTCTCTCTTTTCATCACTTAGCATCATTTTTGTTTTGAAAAGATAAAAGAAAAAGAAAGAAACATGCTTTGATTTGGCTTAGTAGTGTCATGTTATTTTTTGTGTTTCTCTCGAAAAGGAAAAGAATATTTCATAGTCATTTTTTGGTAGATTTGGGATTGTTTTGCATTGTGTTGCTTTGGTAAAATCATTGGAAATAAATTTCTCCCTCCCATACATAGAGTTCATCTAAAGAAAAGTGTACTTTTTGCATGTAGTTAGGGCCTGCATTATGTTTCCGATTATGTACTCACCTTATGCATTCACCTAACCATCTAGATAAAATTAATGGTAGAACTAGGGTAAAGTTTTTAGTAACTTGTGTGTAAGTTAGAGACGTGTTCCAGCATCATTAAGCGTGGCAGCTGTCGTTATTTTCTAGCACTGCATTCTGGGGGTATTGTAGTCTTCCACGTACATATTAGTATATTGAAGCTCTTTCACGTACCCACCAAGTCCCTTAAGTACTTGGCGTATATCGAAAAGTGTTTCACATACTCGGTAGTATATCGGAAGGTGCCGTACTGTTGTGCATTAGACAACACCGCTATGGATTTGAGCTCCCATGTACCTTGCATATATCAGGAGACACCATTAGGATTCCTGAAACCAACTGAGATAACCTTTTGGCCATCTTAGTGGAGCAATACATCGAGAACAACACTTGGGGAGATTACTACGCACGTACAATCCAGGTAATGGGGTATTCAGGCAAGGGTACGTCCCAATCCTCCTTGTCGCATTTTACTGTTGGACCCTGCGGTATATAGTGATTTGCGAAGCCTTGAAAATCCTGTGAAGTTCTAGACATTTGAATCCACTCTTATCACATAAGTTTGCTTGTGGCCTTAGTTTGTGTAGGGTTTTGTCTGGTCTGCTTTTTTTTTGTTTAGTTTTCCATCGAAGAAACTTTTGTTTCAGCCACTCTGGCTGACTTTCCTTGGAGAAGGTCTCGTAGGATTAAAAAATTTCCCTTCGAATATCCCCTTAACTAGGAGGTAATTTTGAGGGTAAGAATGGACCCACAAGCCATGGTCGTGTCACATGAAGTGGAAAACCCCACATTGAATGTTGGAGTGCATATGTTTCCTCTAGATTCACCTGCCTCTCATCCCCGCAGGGTGAAGAAGCACAAACTTCTACTTCACAAGACCTACCTGTCGTTTTCCCGAGAGAGCCTGGATCATTGGAATGGATAAATTCACCCCAGGACATCCCTTCAGCAGCTACTGGTCCTTCAACAACTTATTGGACATATTCTCTAGGCCACCCAGTGGGCCATTTTGCCATTGTATCCCCGCCTAAGTGGACCATTCTAGAAGGCACTCTATCAACTAACTGGCCCATTTATATCGAGCTTTTTGTCCCTCTTCATGTGTGCTTGGATCATTTACGTTCCTTGGGTGATGAAGCTTGATGACAACATCTGGCATATAGGGCCAGGTTTAGAGAAATCCTGATTCACACGGTATCTTTTGATTCACTGGAAGCATCCATCCACAACCTAACCATCAGTGAGACTGGGTAACCCTCACAGGAGCCCAACCCTACTACCCAACTTATTGAAGGACAATAGTCCAACACACCTATAACCACCACGGTTACGTCACCTTCTCCTCCCCCACCCCAAACTTCGAGGGGAGGATACTCTTTACCCCCTACCTTCTTTACAGGTAGGGGAGGATACTCTTTATCCCCTCCTTCGAGGGGAGGACCTTCTCATCTTGGTGGTGGTGGTGGTGGACCAAAACCACCCTACTATGGTGGAGGTGGCGGAGGAGGATCTTACCCTTCCGGCGAAGGCGGTGGCCCACCACCCCCTCTCGAGGGAGTCGATGGAGGCCCACCCTATTCCAGTGGTTGTAGCGGACCACCACCTCCTCCCGACGGAGGCGGTGGTGGCCCATCCTATGGTGGTGGACCCCCACTATTTGGAGGCAGCCCACCCCCTCCCAACGGTGGAGGCGGGTCCCCACCTTATGGTAATGGGACACCTTATTATGGTAATGGACCACCTTACTATGGAGGTAGACTTACATTTGGTCCGGGCAGCCCGTACCCCTATGGCCAGTTTCCTCCTGGAACACCTTATGGTTACTCGATATAAGGTCCCACTGGTCCTTACACGCCTTATCAGTACTATCAGTACCCACAGCCTAATCCGTAGCTTCCCTTTTTGGCTACTTTGGACATTCCTAACCTGTCTCTCCTAACCAAAGACCCCATCTACCACAGAACTAATTGGCCACCCATTCTGGTGAAACTTCCATCAGATGTCCCAAAGTTTGATGGCAAGCCTGGTGAGGATCCTAAAACCCAAATGATGACATACCACTTGTGGTGTTCATCCAACTCCTTGATGGACGACTCGATCCGTCTTAGGTTATTTCAACGGACTCTCACTGGTTCGGCTGCCAAGTGGTATATTGAACTACCACCCCATTCTTTTTGTTGGCTGTAAATAACCTTTCGAAGGTTTTCAACATAGACCCAGGTATTTTGTGGTTCAAGGAACACACAAAACCCCTATTCACCGGCCCTTTCGCCAACAGATTGCATGCAGCTTGATGTCTCACCCGAGGTGAAGCTGAGGGGTGGTTACAGAATCAAGTTTCCACAACCGGGTGATGTGATGGGGGAAAGACTGATAAGCAGTGCCACACCTTGTGGGCCATAGTGGACAACGACTGCGCAAACCTTCTATTCCGTGTTGGGTATTTCGGTGCACAATTGTACTTGCGCACTTGTGCCTCTACTGACTCCACAATACCGGATACCCTTGCATGACGACAGTGAGCTATCAACAGCTTACCTCACAGCAAATATCAATGACTCGGTGCATCAACTAGACTGCGCGTCCCTGCGAGGATGATTAATTCTAACCAGTCCTACTTAGCATTCTTTATCCCTTCAACCCGTTCAACTTCTTATCATTAAGTTGCAAATGATTAAATACACATATGATTACTGTGCGCTCCAACGCTGTGCTAAAACTCAATATTAGACTATGTGACTAATTGACAGATTCATACATTCCCAGATTCGTAGGTGTTGAATACTTAACATTCCTCCATGCATATATTACTTAACATATTATTCCCATTCTTTGTGGTGACTACATATAAAAGCAATCATATAACAAAAGATTTCAGCATTAAACATTCATACCAAGTAAACGAATAATCATAAACACACAATAGTCACTTAACACAACATTTAACGTGGTTCACCCCCCGGATGGAGGCTACGTCCACAAGAATGGTTTTTAATATTTCTCTTTATGGGAAGGGTACAACCGTTCTTAGTCTGTACACTCAGCTGAAGACTCTCTTCTCTCTCAGATAGATCTCTGCACACTCAGTGTTGACCAGATTGCGACCTCACAGTTGAGAGGGGTCCACCAACTATCGACCCATACCATAGTCTCCCTGGGCACCGGCCCGGGTAGGTTTGAGCCCACCCAGCAACACCCACAGAGCGGATGAGGTCTCACCCGAGGCATCCAGGAAGAGCAGATGGAACCATGTTTTCACCGAGGGAGGAAGCAGGTTGTGGCAATGTGATACTAACATCAATTCTAAGTATTCATCTCAGAGTTCTAGCAAATCACCTTAATCTCAGCAATTAACATTATCATAAATAGAGATCGCACATTACTCTAATCGCAGCATTTTCACATAGACCGATAACACATTTTCACATAGACTGATAACACAGGCATCGAGCAACATTACACATGGATTACACCAAATCATCATCCTTATATTGCTGTGGAAAAACAGTACATGAATCTCTATGCAACATCCGTATCATCCCCGCATGTAGCACTTAGCCATATCCACTGCTATTGACTTTTTTAACACTTACAATTCTCCTCTATTTATAAGCTTCTGTCAATTACAATACTTGTCCACTTTCCTAACCGACACTATGGACAATCTACTAACTGACTTGGTCTAATGACCCAAAAACCCGCATACTGCGGTACAATGAATCGATATTACAAAATATATGTCCAAAAACCCGCCAACTGTGGTATAATTGACTCAACACTACCAAATACATGGTCCAAGTGACCCAAAACCCGCCAAGTGCAGTATCCTTTGGCCCAAGATACTCCTTTCGTGTTAATTTTAAACCAAATAGACAAGCAAGATCACTGAAAGAAACACAATCACAAGATAGACACACAATATACCCTGGGAAACCCTCATGGGGTAGAAAACCCAACAAAGATTTCCTCAATAAGATGATCAACCAAAATACAAGATGTGCTCCTTCCTTCTTTGTCTCCTTAGCAGATCTCCCAGACAAGTGCGCACTCTTCCACAAGTGAGTGAATGATCTAATGAGGAGTTCACCTCTCTTATTTATACTGACTCCTAACTGACTAAAAGACCTAATGGGGCCGACCTCTCCTGGAGAAGTCTAATAACCCCAAAAATATAGCCACAGGGCCGACCCCCACATGGTGGGTCTAATAACCCTAGTTAATACAAACCCTTGGAGGAATAAACATCTCCGGATACATAATAGGGTTACCTCAGAGGGATGAAACATCTCCGGAATAATAAAGTACAAATATAATATTCTTTGAAGTTACAATATTCAACATTTCGTGCCTTCATCCAACGTGTCACGGCATCAACAATACCGCGATCTTTCCTCATCAAACCTCCTGCCAACAGGCCCCCAACAAAATCTTGTGGCTCGCCCTCGAGCCACGTCAGCTGCTAGATGGAGTACACGTCGCGATCCTGGCCTTGAAATCTGCATACAGTTGCTCGACGTTCTACACCAACTCCTGAGATTCTTTCGTTGCTGCCCGACTTGTGACCACATCATCAGTCGATGGGTGGTCAACAAGCATCTCCATAACCTATTGGTGACATTTCTGAATGGCTGGAAGTGCTTCACTGGCCTGCAGCATCAGTTTCCCACCAGTGTCCAGGAACTTGTCTAACTTGGCTACACGCAGCTTTTGGCATTCCTCTGCCTTGGCGACCCGTTGTTGCAAGTCCTTGAGTTCGATCGACTTAGCGACTTGCTCCATTGGGGGAAAAGTTTGCATTGTAGGCTTCAGTGTGGACACCTAGCCCTCCGCTTCCTGCCAAGTCCTAGTGAGCTGTGCAATTTGGTCATCGTGAACGATACGACCCCAAAACTCTATTGTTTCATCAGTGAGCCTAGTTTCCTTCATCTCCAGCTCCTTCATCTGGGTGGTGAATTCCTCAATTGCCCTTTGTCGTTCATCTAGCTCGGTCGGAGGCATACTTGGTTACAACTGAGCACTCAACCGCACGTTCTCCTCTAGCAACTAAACAATGGCAGCCCCCAACCGCTGCACTCAGTTAAGCACATCTACCTCTTCAGTAGGCTTCAGGACATGTTGATAAGCCTCTGCAATTGCATGATCAACTCGAACGCTGTCATCCCACATGCGAGCCCTTTCTGTAGTAAGGAAGTCTTGTTCCTTTTTAAGTGCTTCAATGGTGCGACTGGTCTCGGTCCGTTCCTGCTAAAGGTCGGCTTCGAGGGCATCGACTGCTTTCCATGCTTCAGCAGCTCTGCTCAAAAACTCATCTTTCTCGACGGTCACAGTGGCCTCTCTTACCTGCAAGTGTATACAACTCTTGCTGAGTTCCTGTATTCTATCTACCATTTCCTGGGAGGCACCCCTCTACATAGTCGTCACCTCCATTGTCGATAGCGCATTGACATTAACAATCACTTGGTCAATCGATTGTAGCACCTTTTTCAATTCTTCGTTGTCGGTCACTACCGCAGTTAGAGAAAGGTTGACATTCTTTACCCGGGGTGTGGTACGGATCATGACCGTCTCCTGCATGGGTACACTGCCAGGTTCCGTCTATAGCACCGCAGTACCCAAAGAATCCATGTAGGCCGCAAGCGTAGAGAATACCTCCTGCACCTTGATGGACATGTTGTCGGTAGCTGTCATAGCAGCATGGTTAATGGTTGTGATTAACCGACCCAACTGCACCTCTGCCGGTAGAGAAAGCCGACTAATTGTGGCATGCTCGTGGTGCCGTTTGGAGTAGTTTTCCTCCAAAGCACAGTCGCTATCCTCCAATGTTGGTGTTCGGATTGACTCATGATTGGAACTATGATGAATCTACTGATCCTGAGGGGATCCTTGATCCAGGGGGCCCTTCGGTGGACCTCTAGTGTCAATTTCTGCAGGACTCATGGGCTGTCACCAAGTCGTCGGCCACTCATTCACAATGGCCTCCAAATCTGCTGTTGTCACTTTATACCTTGTCTGCAACCATTGTCGATTAACATCACGACAAGCCTATATAACGTTCCCCTCATCTGTCCCTAGCAGTCGGGCATTCCATGCCCTGGTATGTATCAGGCTCTTTCCATGCGACAAGAGCAAATAACAACAACAACCAACTATATGAAAAAGCACCTCTCCCCACTTGGACGTCTACGACATCCTCCATTAGCTGATTCAAAATATATAAGGACCAATTCATCTGGACTCCTTCCGTGCACTGCTTGACGCAAGAAACTATCCCCGAGTCGCATTGTTTAGGGCGTCCTCCCTGAATCACTTTACAACACAAAATCTTAATGCTTGTGAGTACCGCTTGATTGTTGCAGCTACTGGTGCGATACCCACACCCATCCGATTCCAAGCCATACTTCTGTGCCAACTGACATGCCTGTGTCCTCTCACTAGCCTTTCCTTCGAGAAACTCTGTCGGATCAACACCGTTCTTGGGTAAGCCGGTAATCAAAGAAATCAAGTCAACGGTGATGGGGACTTCTCTGTCCAACCATAATGAACCCCCATGGAAGCATGAAAAAAGCTGTTTGACGCAAGATTAACTTCTGTCAAGCATCCAAAATCCGGCATGTTAATTAACCCTAACAGACCAGCTTGCCGCAATCCCCGTGCCCATTCATGTATCATTGGTTCCAGTAAATGGAGCATCTCTTTTACGTATGGGTTGGAAGCAATTTTCGGGTGGGCCACCATGTCATGGTCATCGTAACGTAGGCACATCAACGCCGACCCAATATCTAGCGAGCACTCTAAGCCTGCCGGGAGTGCGGGTATCTTCACACTGAATTTTGGTTTCGAGGTCATCTTACGCGGGGCGGCATCCGGACGAACAGGAGGGATGTACCCAAGAATATTACTAGCATACTGGCCCAGCCATTGGGCAGATGTAGTCGAAGGATGACTGCACTGCCGCACCTGTTTTGGAGTTTCACTGGCCGCCGCGAACCAGAGCAGTCTCTTACTCTTCAGGGATTCAGAAGGCTGACCTCCTCGGTGCTTCTTAGCAATAGTTGAGGTTCCCACCCGCATGTTGGCGACCTTGACTCCCAGATCAACAATGTCCGAGGACATATCTTCTTGGTCTATAGCAACGGGAACAAATGGAGACTCCACTTCATTTCTAATGTCCACTGTCTCCAGTTCTCGTGGCATACCTCACCACTCATCGTAATACACCTAACAGTAGCTGACTGAAAGCACAACAGTGTTCCACAACAACATGGCGTGCTAATTTCTCGGCGTCGTCTGCTCGACGCCAAACCTTGCTTTATAACATTGATCCAAACCGGTCGTAATCATGACTAAATCATGCCTTAATTCAGCCAAATCCTGGTATTAATGAGGGAAATTTTCCAGCAATCTTGTCCTCCCCGCGGCCATATTCGTCATTAATGCCCAGGTTCCAACTGCGCCGGTATTTACCGATCTCCACTTTTGAGCATTTATTACTGATCTGACTGGGCCACCACGCAGCCATATGTCGCTGACTGTGCCAAGCTTGCGGTATAAGCCTCCTTGCTGTTGCGTACCTTCTTCTTTTGGTTTGCCATCTACCACCAAGCAACTTGCAACAATTTTCTTTACTGCTCTAAGCTTGTGCGATAGGGCTTCAACCTGTGACCATTTACTAGCTTGGGGAGCATACCCCCATCCAGTCGCTACAACTGAACCGCTCCTCCTGAAGTAATGCTATTGACGTGGTAGGGACCTAGCCAATGCATCTGCAACTTGCTTGGATGTTTCATAAACTTACTGTCATACGATAGTACTAAGTCACCTTGCTGAAACTGTTTATTTTTGATGTGGCGATCATGCCATGCACTTCTGGCGATCCTTCTCCACTCCTTGATGAAATCCAATGATAAATCAATCTTCTTCGAGTTCCACTAATTGTGCTAGATGCTTGTCTAGTGTGGCAACATCATCCATGCTTGTAACAGTCACGATCCATAAACTTGGAACAATGTACTCCATAGGCATAATGGCTTCCTTCCCATATACCAGCTTGAAAGGTGTCTGACCAGTCAACCTTTTACATGTGGTGCGATAAACCCATAACACTGCTGGAACTTTCAAATCCCAGTCATCACGGTTTTTATTGCATACTTTTGTTAATGCATGCTCCAATACTTTATTAAATGCCTCGACTGTCCCATTCGCCTATGGGTGATAGGATGTACTCTTCTTATGCTGAATCTGTAATTCCTCTGTTAATGCATTGATAGTGCGATTGAGAAAATGGATGCCTTGATCACTCAACAAAATCTTGGGGCAGCCGAACCGAGTGATAATGTGATCAAACAAGAACCGGGCAGCCGTTGCTACAGAACAATCAGCTATAGGGGCCTCCTCCACCCACTGGGTCAAATATTCTGTCACTGTGATAATATACTGTGAACCTATAAGTTTCCCTGGTGGATTGATCGGCCCAACAAAATCCACAGCCCATCGCGTCTAGACGGTTTTCCAATTCGTTGACAAAGATCACAAGACCGTGCATAGTTTGTCGCATCGTTATGTAGTGTGGGCCACCAAATCCATGCACGCAATACCTTCCAGGTAGTCGCCCGACTGCCATAATGTCTTCCTGCGACTCCGCCATGTGCTTCATCCAATATCTGCACCTGCTCATGTGGCAAGACACATCTGCGCAATATCTCATCAACACCTAATTTATACAACTCTCCCGCGATCAGTTGAAAGTCAGCATCCTTGACGGCCAATTGTTTCTTCTGAGTAGTGGTAAATTCATCGGGTGCTGTGCCGGTCACCAAGAACCGAAGGATGTCATTAAAATATTGGTCAACAGTGGCAACATGAAACAACTTGGTATCCGACAATCCATCTTCGATATTAGTCGGTTCCTCCCCTGTGTTAATCCATGACAAATGATCTGGTCTAGCATTCAACTGCTCTGGCTTCACAACGACTTTGAAATCAAACTCCTGAAACAAAATTAGCCATCGATAGATCTTCCCCCCCAACACAGGCTTATTAACCAAGTATTTCAATGTAGAATGATCAGTAAACATTTTAAAATGGCCGCCCAACAAATAATGCCTGAATTTTTGCAGTGCATAAACCATGGCCAGGACTTCGTGTTTTGTGGTAGTGTAATTGCGTTCGGCCGATGACAGTTTCTGACTGGCAAAATCAATGGGATGATCAATGTCACCTTCGTCGGGTTGAGCCAATACAACCCCTCATGCAACCGATGAAGCATAAACATGGACATGGAATTCCTTGCTCCAGTCTGGAAAAACCAATATTGGAGCCAATGCCATCTTCGTTTTGAGTGTTTCAAAACTTTCTTGACATTCTGGATTCCACTGAAATGCCACATCCTTTTTCAACAACTTCTCCATAGGGGCAATAATCATAGCATATCCCCTAATGAACTTGCGATAACATCCTATGTGACCCAAAGTCACGCACAACTGCTTAATAGTGGTCAGCGACTGTAACCCCAAGATAAGCACAATCTTGGCGGGATCGACCAATAATCCTTGCTTACGCACAATATGCCCCAGCAATATCCCAAACGGAGCACATAAAATAAATTTCTTCAAGTTCAACGATCTCTGGTGTTGTCGGCATCGCTCAAGCATCAACCGCAGATTGGCCAAATGATCGCAAATCAACCCATAAAAAGTCCAATTATCCATATATACCTGCAGAAACTTCTGAATAAAATCTTTGAACATAGCAACAACGACGCTAGAAAATATCGCAGGTGCATTCTGTAGCTAGGGTTTTACCCCTAGCTTGTGCAAATGAGCACCTACTAAGGAGAATGGACTCCTTAGTAGCAGTTCAGTAAATGTAAATAATTAAGCTAAAACAGAAATAAAAACTACTTTAGACATCGTGCATAAAACATAAACAAAAGATATAAAGAATGGCTTTTTGTATTGATATTACCTTCAATGTGAAGGTTTGATGAAGCCCTTTGCAGTGTCCAAGAGGATGCTCCAAGCTTCAATATGCTCCTTCTCCTTCTCCAATGATGGGAATGGGCCAAAGGTGGCTCTCAAGGTGAAAATAGTTCAATGGTGAACTAGGGTTTCGAGAGAGATTTTGGCAGAGTAAGGGTGCTTGTGATTGTGGATATGGAATAATGGATCTCCATCACCTATTTCTAGTTTTTTGGTGGTGGAGTGCTGACCCATGGTTTTAGGGAACACATGGTTTTGGGCAGCTGTATAGGGTTTTTTCCTCCTTTTCCTCATTATTTTATATTTTTTATTCCCTTTTTAGGGGATTTTTGCTATTTTTGGAGGAAAAAGGGGGTTTTTTTAGCCTTTTTTAGGCTATTTTGAGGGTTTTGTGGCCTTTTGGAGGCATTTTTGGCCTTTTGGAGGCTTTTTAGTGGGATTTTTTGGGTTTTTAAGGGAAATATGGTAGGAAAATGGACAAATGAGCCATATAATGTGGTAGATGAGGTAGTGAACACTTTTTGGGTGTTAACAGATTGCCCCCTGATGTGCGAGGGCAGGAGCTCATCGTATGGCCGATGGACATCATAAGTCATGATTGGTTTTCCTGGGATGTGGAGAGAAGAGAAGAAACAAACTGAAGCCCGGAACAATGATCCCGAACAACTGCAGGGACTGAAAGTACATAACCTCAATAATGGATGAGGAATCATCTGATCATATGGACGAGGCGGGCATTCCCATGCTCGTATCAGGATATAACATAATAATAACAATGGGGTCCAAATAATGGGGACCTGACATGTACATGACCTCAAAAACTGAATGAGGAATAATCTCAATATATGGACGAGGCGGGCATACCCATGCTCGTATCAAGATACATAAACAGAACGGTGAGGCCCGAAAAGGGGGACCTGTAAGGTACATAGCCACTGTGTACATCATAAGAGTCCAGAGGGGACACAAAATCTGGGACATACTGCTGAGCGGACCATGTCTGAACTGAAAAACTGCTACACTGGAACAATCAACAGTGCTACTAAGTGTGGTACCAAAGGAGCTGATGAGCTGCTGGATCAGAGTGACAAGAGGTACACTCACAATGGTACATGGAACTGGAACTGATCTGGAACTGAAACTGGGTACTCAAGGAAGCATGTAACTGGATGGCTTCCGAATACAATCGCCAACGCAGCCCGGACATCCACGGGAACATATAACTGGTCGTTCCGAAGTGACTCACCAATGTGCTAGAGTCAGGGGAAATCCGGGGTCTTCGACTAAAAACTGATGGGATATAATCCTACGTGATCCTCAACGATGCGATCAAGGTGCTGAAGTCGAGCATGTGAGGAACAACCACTCAGAAAGGCAATGATGACTCCTCTCAGAATGATCCGTAGGCACTTACCACAGATGGTGATAAGTCCAAGGCGTAGGGACCTCTAGGCCTATCCTCTGGAATAGAGGGGCTGTCGTCGACAGAGGGAGACCTGCAAATATCAAGGCAATGATGTTTCCTTGACAGGAGCGCGAGGTACAGGACCGAAATGTGATAGTACTGATGGCAGGACTGACAAATTATGGAGGGACAACTGGGAAAGTAGAGTGGGTGGACTCAAACTTCCTTTGTTCAGAGTATGATAATGGGAATGATCTGGCAGCATATGAAACTGACTGAGGGGAAAGGGATTATAGCTGTAATGGATCTGGGAGGATAACTGGCTGAGGGAGACTCAAGCTGGTGTAACATGGCAGGAGACTGCAGAATACTCTGAACAAAGGCGACCTTATTGGGGGTGCTGCCGAGATGATCGGTCATAGTGCCAGGAGGCACGGGAGAAAACTTCTTCATGGGTTAAGGAACTAGAAGAAGTGTGTGTAAAATGGTACTGTCGTGTGGATTTTACGAGCCCAAGACAGTTCATGCTCGTGGTTTCTTTCAATTTTAAGGAGTCTGAAAGCGATAAGAAGACTCTGAAAAGATGGAATGGTACTGTCGTGTGGATTTTACGAGCCCAGGACAGTTCATGCTCGTGGTTGCTTTCAATTTTAGAGAGTCTGAAAGCAAGTAAGAAGACTCCAGGGGGTTGCTTTTTCGTAGATTTAGTCTCCAAGGCCCAAAGAAGCATAAAAGGATGCAATGAAGAACTCTTCTAGCCGGTGTGACTAGAGTATTCCTTTTTCGTAATTAGTCTACCAGGTCCGGAAAAGGGTTAAACTTATACCAGATAGACGCCCTTTCAGGTACTTTAGCAAGCATGAAAGGAAGCAAGATTGCTCGACGATCTTTTCATTCTTTTAGGAGTCAGAAAAGAGCTTAACGGAAACTCCCTAAGTGCCTTTTTCGTAAAGGACTTGTCCGGCCCGAAAAAGGGATAAAGTTATACCGAAAAAAAGGAATGGCCAGGCAAGGAGGAAGTGTTCGATCGAGGATCAATAATGACGACCAAAAACGAGGGTGGGGGGGAACACTGGTGGGCCTCCTTGCGGGGTAAATGAAATGGTGGCAAAATAACGAAAGATTTGCAGTATGACAGGAGTGAATGGCTCATGTACAAAAGTGGAACAAGCTGATGGCGGCCGATGTGTCGCGCGAACCTAGGCAACAAGGTGTCGGGACACAATGTTGAAATTGTACCAAGTGAGAGCGAGAAATGATCTCAAGCATCATCACGAGCTCGGAAAAATGAATCCGACGATATAAAGGACGTCAAAAACGGGTAACGGCCGATGTGGCACGCAAACCGAGGTGACGGGGGTATTTTGGAAAATTTCCCGAAAAATTGGGGGGTCAGAGCGAGAAATGATCTCAAGCATCATCACCAGCTCGGAAAAATGAATCCGACGATATCAAGGATGTCAAAAACGGGTAACGGCCGATGTGGCACGCAAACCGAGGTGACGGGGGCATTTTGGAAAAATGCCCGAAAAATTGGGGGGTGAGAGCGAGAAATGATCTCAAGCATCATCACCAGCTCGGAAAAATGAATCCGATGATATAAAACATGTGAAAAATGGAGAACGGCCGATGTGGCATGCAAACCGAGGCGACTAGTGGCGTTTTGGAAAAATACCCGAAAAATCGGGGGTGAGAGCGAGAAATGATCTCAAGCATCATCACCGGCTCGGAAAAATGAATCCGATAGTGCAAATGGTGCAAAAAACAGAGGTCATAAGGACTCCGAAGTGGTCAAAGGAAAGAACTATGTGTATCAAATCAAATCTACAAGTGATATGTGACCTCAAAAAATGGTTGAGATCACAAGTGTGAAAAAGTGAGCAGGGTTAATGATCTGCCCCCATGCTATGTGCATGGGGTTTGTGATTGTGGATCACAAATGTGTGGGTTTGAACAATGGGTTCATTGACATGCTGAGATAAATGTGATGGGGTAGGGTCAAAGTGATTGATCATGCCCCCTATCCCAGGGTCGGGGTAATCTATTATGCCCCTTGGCTCAAAGGTGTCAAGGTGGTGCTCTATGATAGCGAGGTCAAGACCAGGCATTTCGGTATAGGACCAGGCAAAGACATCACGAAATTCTTGGAAGATTTTTCTGTACTCTTCAATCTCTTGTTTACTGCAGAATGCTCCTAAAGTGATGAGTTCAGGGGCACGTCCTGGGGCAGCTATATCAACTTGGATGACAGGTGAGATGTTGGCCATGTTACCCTCCTCGAAGGCGTCAGGAGCAGGAATAGGGTCCTTGAACCAGTCGACCTTGGTGGGGAGGAAGTCTTTGGACTCAACTGTGAATTGGGTAGCTGTGCTAGAGGAGGATTCTTCTGGGATAAAATAGGACCGGTGGTGCATGTCATCCCAGGGGTAATCCGGGGCAGTAAGGGCCTCAAGAACTTCCTCATCAGTACGGAAAGTTTGCGTTGTCAAATCGGTTGACGAGGGGGTCGTGGTTGAGGAGATCATGTAAATGGTGTTGACCTCCTCAGATGGTGAAGAGTCTGGGGGGTAGATCTCCTCAATGGTAGGTGGTGTCGTCTCAAGATCCAGATTGTTCATCTCATAGAGAGCCGCTCTGTAATCCGGGAGATCGGGACAATGATGTGAATAATGCCCGTAAATACCACATATGGCACAGGAGTGGTTGGTACGTAGGGACTTATCTTTAGGCTTGGGAGTGGGGTTTAGTTCGACAGTTGGTATGTTAGGGTCATCGTCGAGCATCTGCATGTGCTTCTGCAATGCTGGTAACTGTGGGCATTGGTGGGTCGCATGGCCTAACTCGTCACACAGCGAGCATTTGGGAGGAGCACGAAATACTGGAGGGTTTTTTACTGTCTTGGGAGGTGGGACAGCAATGTAAGGTTGTGGACCTCTGCCCCCAGTGGGTTTGGGTAGGAGGGGGAGTCGTGGAGGACGAAGGGGTAGAGACACCGAGGGGTGGCTGAGTGGTAGTAGCCATGGGTTGCACCGGTTGGAGGACGACATCGGGTGTCGGCGGGCGAACGGGAGGCGAAAGGTACCAGACGGGTAATCCCAAGGTTAACCCCGGGAGGCTAAGGGTAGCCATAACCGGGGCGCTTACTACTCCCGATGGAGGGACTAGAAAGGGGATGGTATGGATCGGTGTAACACCAATGTGGCTAGGTACCAATGGTGGTTTAGGCAACAAGGGTGGTTGAGTGCTCGGTGGTTGGCTGTCGTGGGACAAAGTACATAGGTCAGACACGTCGGTGGGAGAAGATGGAGGAGGAATAGATTGAAAGGTGGAGGTCATCGGCGCGTCTGAGTAGACTCCAGGCCCCGTAGAGGAAACAAACGAGGTGGTGGCACGAGACACAGCTTGTTCAACCATGGGGAGAACATTTTCAGCAGGAGCACTGGGATCATAGTAGGTGAGCTGGTCAACCTTAACCACGCGTCCCTCATGGGGGAACATCATGGTGCGAAAGACGGAAGAGGCAACTGCCCGCATGGCATACATGTAGCTGCGGCCAAGTAAAAGGTGATAATCCAGTTGGGCATTGATTACCTCAATGTCAATGAGTACAGTTTTTCCGCCTAACTGGACGGGGGACATTGGCTAGGAGGCCTTGGGGCTGAGCTGAACGACCGTCGTAGGCGCGTAATGCAGTGGTGGACTGCTGGAGAGGAGGGGAGCCCAGCTTCTGCCATACGAACGTAGACATAATGCATGTGGAGGCACCCTCATCGATGATGCACCGATGGATGACAAGATTCCTAACAGAGACAGTAACTTGGAATGCTAAGCTGGAAGGTAGGCGTGGTTCAGACTGGTCTAAATCAAATGCCATCAAATTCGAATAATTTGGGTCAATCCCCCCAATGGCGGAGAGTAAAGTATTGCGCTGGGAAGGGCAGTTCTTCAAGACTTCTAACGCAGACATGGCTGCGGGAGATTGGGCTAGGTCGTCTACAATGTTGTAGTTTGACGCAGCACGCGCATTGGGGTTGTTGTTGATACGGCGAAGTGGGAAACGAGCTGCTTTGGGATCGCCATCGACCGGTGGGGGAGGGATACGTAACGCTTGATCAGTGGGATGAGCGTTAGCGGTTTTATCAGTGGGAAGGGCTTCAGAGGTGGAGCCATATTGGTTCCGACGGGTCTGTAGGTTGACATCATTGGAAGACATCATCAACAAGTGATGGGTACCTGAGTCAAACATGGGTTGATCAGGAGCGGCGTATGTGATCTGTTGTTGTTGGGGTTACGCGTTAGCTTGAGGGGCCAACGGCTGAGTGTTCACGACGCCTTGGGTTGGTAAATGGTTTTGCAGCACCAAAGGGGGTTGTTGAGGTTGGGGGGGGTTGGGCGGTGCTTGGGGAGCCGCATGCCCTTCGCGATGGGCCTCGTCAACCCAGAGTTGCCGAGCTCGCTCTAAGTGTGGGCAAGCATGTGTGTAGTGGCCATAGACCCCGCAAATAGAACAAGGATGGTTTGTTCACAAATTGGGGTTTTTAGCTTGCTTTGGTGGGCGATCAGGGTTTTGATTAGCGGGGGCCGCGTTGTTGTTGTCGGGGGGATTAGCCGGTTGACCAGCTTGGTCTGCAGGTTGGTTGTTCCCACGATTACGGCCCTTGCCGCGGTTCTGTTGGCCCTGGTTGCGTTGGTTGTTCTGGTTTTGCTGCGGGTTTTGTTGGGCGTAAACTTGCCCTTGGGCAACAGGTGGATTTGGAGGTTGCGCAGGTGTTGGAGCAGGCTGCGATGGATGGTATGCAGGTTGAGGCTGAGCAGGTGCAGCAACTTGAGGGGGTTGCTGATATGGCTGCGGAGCGGGTTGTGGGTGTGCGGCAGGGGCTGCCTGTGGCGGATAATAAGCGGGTTGGGCTTGTGGAGGCGCAGGAGTGGGGGCTGCCTGCTGATGGTAGTAAGGCTGAGGGGCGACTGGGGGAGCATAAGCAGGAGTCGTATACCCGAAGCACTGAGGTGGACATGAGGGTCCATGGGAATGGTGGTGTGTCATGGGAGCATATGAGTTGGTTGCTCCAGACTGTGAGGTAGCCCGCGATAGGTCGGGGCCAGGGGTAGGACGTGCTATAGAAAATGGTTGGGGATGCGAAGAAACACGGCCAATGATACCATCTGCAGCGTGGGATGCCCCCGGCGCATCATGCTGGGAGGACTCGCCGCGAGGGGCGTCAGGTATAATGGTATAAAGGTAACCCGATTGGGCGTAAATGAGGTCGAACTGTTGGGCCTTAAGGATGGCTTCTTCTTCAGACTGGGGTCTTTCTGAGGCCACATCCTTAGCGATAACAGGGAGAAGGGATTTGAGGAACCAATCTAGGAAGATACGATCGTCAAGTTTGATCTTGCATAAGCTACGGCGTCGACGCCACTCATGGATGTGGTCCGTGATATGGGTAGCCGTGTTTTGTCTACAAGATAGAAGGATCTCAACGCTCGCGTCATAGCGGACAGGAAACTGGAAGAACTACAGGAAGGTCGAGGCCAGGGAAGCAAAGGTGGCATGGGTCCCATGAGGTTGCTCGATATACCACTTGGCTGCAGAGCCAGTGAAGGTGCGCTGTAAGAGACGGAGGTGAACAGAATCGTCCACTATGGAGTTAGAGGAACACCATAGGTGGAAAGACATGATATGGTTTTGTGGGTCCTCACCGGCCTTACCCTCGAACTTAGGGATGTTCGAGGGAAGCTTGGTAGGAATATGAGGCCACGTAGGGTCGTGTCGAATAGGATCGTTGGTCAATCTGGCCAGGTCGGGTAGGTTGAGGCTAGCCATGAATGGCAAACTGGAAGAAGGATGTGACACAGTAGTGCTTTGGACCAAGTTGGGGCCAGTGCCCCCAAGTGGAGGGACAAGATTTGGGGTGGTTCCCCCAAGTGGGGGAACTGAGGTAGTGGAGGATGGTCCAGCACCACCATGGGTAGTGTGAGCCACTGATGTAGTGGGAATAGGTATTCCCGCTGCGGGAATAGGTACCGTGAGGGGAACGGTAGATGGGTGCCCCATGGAGGGCATACCCAAAATAGGTGTAGTAACTGGTGTAGTGGTGGATGTGTGACCAATGGTCCCTATAACAAACGGAGTGGAAGTCGTGCCAGCCATGGGGCTAGTAGGGGCCGTGTAAATAGGGTTCTCAGACTCTTCGTCAGAATCGGAGGTAAAGTAAGGGGCGTCACTATCTGGTGACGGAGACCTACGTCGATGACGAGTGGTGTCAAGTGACAAGGCTCTAGATCTGTGATGAGTGGTATCAACGGATAATGATCGGAATCTATGACGTGTGGTGTCAAGAGAACCGTGCTGTGGGGGCTCGCCCCTGAGGCGCCGAGAATGTCTCGGGGACTCAATGGTGACAGATGGTGTCTAATCTCTGTGGGTTGAGGTGAGTATAAAAACAGCTCAAAAAGGCCTAAAGCAACCGAGTGTGCAGAAGGAGAGCTACAAAACAAGGCACTCAGGCCAACAACCAACTCAAAACACCCACTGCAACAGCTGTGCTACAATAGGTGGAGTGTCAACAAAGATGGTCAGAATACCAACAAGCAGCAGGTTTCCTAAAAAAATAAAAAATGGTGGACTCACTAGACCAAAGGGGGGTAAAGGAGCATGCAAACACCTAACTAAAAGTATTCTGACTCAACTAAACATATCCTCTGCAAGGTGATGAAATCCAAGTCAGACAATATGAGTAGGAAAGCCAAGTGGCTATGATATCCCCCTACCGGGAGGGACACCGGGTAGTCAATCCTAGAAGAATGGCAACTAAGATACCCCGTTCATGACACGTCCAGAAAGGTGAATCTGCCGTTTAGTTCGTTGACCGCAATACCCCTATACAGGGATATCCCGCGAACCGCGAAAGGTAGCCCTTCGGTTACTGAATGGAGTGCGGTATTCCACTCAGGCCTCCGGAACCAGTCTCCCCGACTTCAACCCTCCTAAGGGAGAGGCCCTCTGACAAACTGGTCGTGACTGTGCCAAAAAGTACTAGGGGATTTTGGTTCCCTATTTGGACAACAACTATGTCTCAAGTGAAAGTGACCGAGGGGTGTTATTGGAAGCCTATCCCCCCGACCCTACCTAACTAAAATGATTCTTTTGTGTTCCCCAAGTGGGTTTAGAATGTTGGTTCAATTAGGTACTTTTTAAGGCTCACTTGATTTATGTGACAGAGTGTGTGCTTGTGAGGTGATGAACCCAAAAATAGAAGTGCCACGAGGGGGGCAACTTCCAACTATCAATAATGCTGAAATTGAAAGTTTAACTTGCAAAATTTTCTGAATTAAAAATACTGAAATTTTAAAAGAATTCTGTAAAGGGAACAGAAATTATGTTGCAGAAAGGCTGTAAGGGAGTGAGGCTGCAAGTAGGATAGAGGGCTGTTCAGATGCAGAAAATATTGCAGCAAAAGGGGCTGGGCTCAAAACAGGAAAAAATGCAGAAATCAGACCGCGGGTCTGTGGCGAATCAGAACAGGCAGACCGCGGGTTTGGGGAAAACAGACGCGGTCAGGTCGCGGATTTCGGGCCAACAGCGGCGGTTGGGACGCAGGAAATAGGGAAAAAGACGTAGTCGGGTCGCGGCAAAAGGGCTAACAGACGCAGTCGGGACGCCGGAAAGAGGCTGAAAGCCGCAGTCGGGACGCGGGAAAATGGCCGACAGGCGCAGTCAGATCGCGGCAAACAGGCTGATTAGCCGCGGCCGGATCGCAGGTAATAGACTTGAATCCGCCGGCAGGGCATCGGAAGCAGTCTGAGAGCCGCGGTCGGGTCGCAGGTAAAGGCCTGAAAGGCGCGGTCGGGACGCGACTGCAGAGGGAAAAGACGCGGTATGCGGCGGCCGAAAGGGATAGCCGAAAGGAAAAAATTCAAAACGGAAACCAGAAATTCAAAATCTAAGGGAGTCGCCAAAAACTGTAGCTAGGGTTTTACCCCTAGCTTGTGCAAATGAGCACCTACTAAGGAGAATGGACTCCTTAGTAGCAGTTCAGTAAATGTAAATAATTAAGCTAAAACAGAAATAAAAACTACTTTAGACATCGTGCATAAAACATAAACAAAATATATAAAGAATGGCTTTTTGTATTGATATTACCTTCAATGTGAAGGTTTGATGAAGCCCTTTGCAGTGTCCAAGAGGATGCTCCAAGCTTCAATATGCTCCTTCTCCTTCTCCAATGATGGGAATGGGCCAAAGGTGGCTCTCAAGGTGAAAATAGTTCAATGGTGAACTAGGGTTTCGAGAGAGATTTTGGCAGAGTAAGGGTGCTTGTGATTGTGGATATGGAATAATGGATCTCGATCACCTATTTATAGTTTTTTGGTGGTGGAGTGCTGACCCATGGTTTTAGGGAACACATGGTTTTGGGCAGCTGTATAGGGTTTTTTCCTCCTTTTCCTCATTATTTTATATTTTTTATTCCCTTTTTAGGGGATTTTTGCTATTTTTGGAGGAAAAAGGGGGTTTTTTAGCCTTTTTTAGGCTATTTTGAGGGTTTTGTGGCCTTTTGGAGGCATTTTTGGCCTTTTGGAGGCTTTTTAGTGGGATTTTTTGGGTTTTTAAGGGAAATATGGTAGGAAAATGGACAAATGAGCCATATAATGTGGTAGATGAGGTAGTGAACACTTTTTGGGTGTTAACACATTCTTTAAACCGAACGGCATGATCGTGTATTGAAAACAACCCCACTCAGTAACAAAGGTTGTCTTATGGCGATCCTCCTTGGCAATGCGAATATGATGGTAGCCAGAGAATCCATCAGTGAAAGAGTTCATCTCCTTGCCACCCAATCCTTCAAGTACTTCATCAGTACACGGGGTCGAAAAGGGGTCATGCAAGCAAGCATCGTTCAACTTCCGCAAGTCAACACAAATTCGTACTTCACCGGTTTTCTTGTCTTGGACCACCATAGGACTAATCCATTCTGATTCTTCCACAGGTTAGATGATACCAGCATCCAACATCCAATCAAGTTCCACCTTGACCTTTTCTTTATGTCGCGGATTTAGCTGATAAGGTCACTGTCGAACTAGCTTAGCATCTGGTTTCAATGGAATCCTCATCTCCCCTAAATCACCCAGGATTCCCTTCATTTCGGAAAACTTCATGGGAAACACATCTTGGAATTCATGCAGTAACTCGGTAACATTACTTTTCATCTCATCATCCCAATAATCACCTACATTAGCAAACTTGGGAGTAGCTTCAGTGCCGATATTTATTTTGCAAAGCTGCAACGGTTGATTGAACAAGTTATTTGGTACAATAGGTGGTATCACATTGCGACTTCCTTCGAATTCGGGAATGTTAATATTCTGGGGGTCATCATCATCCTCTGGCCCTCCACTGACGTTGAAACACTCCATGAGAGACTGCATCTGACTGTGTATGTGCGGGTCAACAGTGCATTTCACCAAACCAACCTGAAATATCACATCACGGATGAGCTGCAGGGCGTTATGGACATCAGGGTTGGTATTCGAAAATGTGAAGGTATGAGTGAAACAGATCATTAACTCCCCTGTTGTGGTAATATCTCGGCGTAACTCAGCTACAACATACCATGAAAACGGTATCTCCTCCAAAGTATGGACAAAATCATGAACCCACTCATCTCTAGGTCGCGTTACCCACAACCGTTGACACTCCATCACATGATCACCAGGATTGGTTTAGCCATCATACTTGCTAGTGTGATAAACCTCCGCATTGCCAAATCGAACCATCATCAACCTTCGACATTGTGACCAATCTTTAATAAATTTCTTATGCGGTGCCCACCAGCATGCTAGAGCAGCCTTCAGCACTTCCTTCATGCGCTTCTTGAAGTTGATTATAGCTCCACTATCGTTAGCCCATCCTATCCCAAATAGCGCAGGATAGGAGCTTCCGCCATCAACTACCTCAATGACATCGAAGTCGGCATAAGTCTTCATTCCCTCAATATCAATTGTGAGTCATGGAAATTGCCCAATAGGTGTAACCTTTGCATGGTTAGCCAATCGGAGCTGTACAAGGGACCAGCTCAATGTGGGACTCCCCATTTTTTGGCACACCTGCTTGGTTAAGATGTTAACATTCGAACCAAGATCAAGAATTACAGAATCAACATCATAATCACCGATCTGAATATTCATTCCCATTTCTTTGCCAGTCTTCTGTCATTGTAAATAATTGACTACCGATTCTTGCTGTCCTTTCAAAAGTCACTGCAACCATCCCTCAATCTCAACCAGGGAAACCGGGTCTTGTGCCAATGGCAGACAACTTTCAAGGAACTTCTGCAATATCCCTGGTGGTGGTTGATCGGCGTCTAATGTAGCATCAAAGATAGGTGGCATATCACAAACAATTGCCTTACCGCGATCATTCTCCAGAGTACGACGTGCCTCCATGAACGTCTCCTGCTCTGCATCGATGTCAAAATTTACCGTCTTTGGACCAGCCAAGCGAATGATCGGTCGCGACCCATCTTCCCCAATCATTTTACCTCCATGAGTGACAACAGCCACCGAAGCATCTTATGGTGATGGTTCTACCGAAATAGTTGCAATATTAGCAGCCTGTGCCTAGTTCTGCTGCAGATTCCCTGGTTGATTCGGATTAGCATTCGACGGTGGTCGCGGAGGCTAGTTCTGCACTAGTTGCTACACTAGGTTTTGTAGCTGCGGAGTGTTTCCAGCCTGCCATCTGGAAATCAACTGTGGGCAATTCTCGACCATATGATCATTACTGGAACAAAACATACACTGATTCTGTATTAGTGGGTAGTCACGCTAATAGTGCCCCCATACTACACAGTGGTAACATTGAACAGGTCCACGACCACCTCGGCCTCCTCCTCCGTGACCAAATCCATCACCACATCTACCCCTGTAGCCTCCCCGATAGCTGCCCTACTAATAATATTGAGGTTGGTTAAATTGCTACTGCATAAGTGCTGGTGACATCCCTAGCCCTTGTGGTGCATATTGCGGTTGTTGCACATACTGAGGCTGCGGGGGGTTCACCGGTGTATATTGTGATACAAACTGCTGCGGTTGTTGCTATTGCGGTACAAACTGCATCTGTAGTTGAGGTATCGACTGAGCTACCTACGGCTGTAGTGGTGCAGCACGCTGATCATCTTTGACATAGAATGCATCACACATTCTCTCTTGTAGTAACCCATATGCACGACAATCCTTGTCGTCATGGCCTACCGACTTACAGAAGGTGCAATACAAATTTCATGGGGTTGTGACCATTTTCTGCATATATGGACAATTATCATGACCGTGCCCAAACACCTGGCAGACGCAAAACCATGACATATTGCCGCCATTCACCGGATTGGGCGCACCTGAGACCAAATAGTTACAAAAATCTGGGCAATCATCTTTCGCATGTCCCTCCTGTCGACATCACGTACACCATACTTCATCGAGTTGTTCTTTGTTCTTCTTTAAATCTTGCAATTGTATAGTCAGGTTAGTGAGCTGTGTCTATATTTGCGACATCCCAGCTGCATTATCTCCAATCGGTGACGCCTCCAATTTCATCGCAATCTCCAGGGCTTTGCTAGGCGTCAATATGTTTTGCTGCATCAACGACAGCCGAATGTGGGGTAGCAGTGCCGTGATGAACCATTCTTTGTGTTGGACAACACTCATATAAAAACTAGCCTTTTCCATCAGTGTCTTGAATCACTGGCTGAAATCCCATACCGTCTCGTTGGGATACTGCTTAATTTTCTTCAATTCAGTAATGTACTGGGCCTCCAACTTAGGCCATCTAAATTCAACAATTAGCCCATCCCGAATCTCATTCAATGACTTATCTGGGGCCCCCGTAGGGACTAAGATAAATTTCATGAACCAATCTAACACACGACCTCGCAGCTTCGTGGCCAACTGTCCTTTCTTAACATCATCATCAATGATCTGTTTCATAGTCCAGACCGCTTCACACAAAAACCAATACTGTTCTGGGTTGTCTGTCGCACTGCCATGGAACAATGGTAGCTTAGCATCATCACCCGCCAGCTTGGGCTTCCTTCTTCCTGTCGTTGTATATCTACCAATTAATTTTTGTGGTGCCGACGTACTTGGTGGTGTCGAAGTAGTTTGTCTTGCTGGTTGAGAGCTAGTGAGCGGAGGTGTGGGTACGTTGGTGCTGGGATTTGGTCCTGCCTCTATCCTACGCGTAGCCTGGTCATTCCTATCAAGACTGTGAGGTCGCTTCATTCCGTGTGGCTTTCCTTCATGGTCTTGCAGTCCGATTGCAGCAGGATCTTCTCCTATCCTGTGCCTCTTTTCCTGTCAGAACCTTGCTCCTCCCCTCGTCATGCCACTTTCTTCCTCGGCTTCTCTCACAGTCTCCTCATGGTCTGCACCCATCTACCCCTTTTACCATTTCATGCACCGTTCCCCAACAGTCATGGTACCCATGGCCTCCACCCACCAGGCCATCTACTGATCAAGGTGCATCTTTAATATACCTTTCTCGCAAATTAGCATCTTAATTGACAGTTGGAGCGATAACAGAAACCTTCCCCTTGGTCTGTCAAAGAGGTATCTTTCAGCTTCACTATAGGATTTCTTCGTATCGACTGCAAAATCCGTAATATATCCTTCCAAGATACTATCACGCCAAACTTCGATAGCCCGTGCTACCTTATTATCAACTCCCTGCAACTCCTGAATCAACTCTGGGGTCCAAGTGGTCAACTCACCACCCTGGAAGTTCCTCTTGTGGAATGTTAGTTTCGACAACCATTCATACAAAATGAATGGGAATTCACAGAAAAACCATTCATGCGGACCATCGTGAATATATCTTCCTACCTAGTGATCTACCATCAGTCCCGTGTTCCGACTTTCTTCCTCAGCGAACTCCTGTAACTTCTGATCGAACCATTTCTGTATCTCCGGCTTTGTCGGGTGCCACAACATGGCATCTTCCTACCTTGCACATGGTCCCAACAATGGAACCATTTGTTGACCGGATCGCAACCTCACAGTCAACAGGGGTCCACCAACTATCGACCCATACCATAGTCTCCCTGGGCACCGGCCCGGGTAGGTTTGAGCCCACCCAGCAACACCCAGAGAGCGGATGAGGTCTCACCTTAGGTATCTAGGAAGAGTAGACAGAACCATGTTTTCACCGAGGGAGGAAGCAGGTTGTGGCAATGTGATACTAACATCAATTCTAAGTATTCATCTCAGAGTTCTAGCAAATCACCTTAATCGCAGCAATTAACATTATCATAAACAGAGATCGCACATTACTCTAATTGCAGCATTTTCACATAGACCGATAACACATTATTGCAGCATTCACATTATAGCAACAGAAAACAGATAACTGCATTACAAATAGGCAATAACACAGGAATCGAGCAACATTACACATGGATCGCACCAAATCATCATCCTTATATTGCTGTGGAAAAACAGTACATGAATCTCTATGCAACATCCGTATCATCCCCGCATATAGCACTTAGCCATATCCACTGCTATTGAATTTTTTGACACTTACAATTCTCCTCTATTTATAGGCTTCCGCCGATTACAATACTTGTCCACTTTCCTAACCGACACTATGGACAATCTACTAACTGACTTGGTCTAATGACCCAAAAACCCGCATACTGTGGTACAATGACTCGATATTACAAAATATATGACCAAAAACCTGCCAACTGTGATATACTTGACTCAATACTACCAAATACATGGTCCAAGTGACCCAAAACCTGCCCAGTGCGGTATCCTTTGGCCCAAGATACTCCTTTCGCGCCTTCATCCAACATGTCATGGCATCAGCAGTACCGCGATCTTTCCTCATCAAACCACCTACCAACACTCAACTGCAGAGCCTTTACAATGGATTTCTAAGCTTAAGATTCCACAATACTCAGAATACTTAACCAAAACGGAAGAGTAACCCTTCCCTTACAATATTGTGCCGTATTTATATATCATGCCCATAGGTCATGTCTTTACGATGATTAGGCTGAAAACCTAAGGTTTCCAAAACTGCCATGGCTAACTGCCACCCTAGCTGTCGCCATCGACAACCTACTCCGCCTGCTCTAGCTGGGCCACTTGTGGCTCAAATGCTCTTCTAATAGCCGCAGTCCTCAAAATGGTTACAACTGCATCATGGCCTGTCCCTTTCCACTTCTTTGTCTACTTGTCGTAGTCGACGTCATGGCCTAGCTTCTCAACTGGTTGCTGCCACACGTTCGAACAAGCGCTTTCATCTACCATCCACCTGTTCCTTACCCAAAACAGGTCATATCCTCGTCTGACCTTTACCCATGTTCTACGCCAAAAATAGCTCATGCGCTATCATGCGCATCGTCCTACTGTGTGACCGTGCCTTAGCCATAGCCATCGCGCAACATGCGCAATTTCTCAAAACTATCTGTCGCTATTGGGCCTGGCCAAATAGGGCCACTTTTGATAACATTTTTGAGGCTAGATGGAGCTAAGCTGAGTGCAGCTCAGAAAAGAAGTAAATTTTGGCCAAGTATTGGGAGTACTACAAAGTTGTGTACAGTATTGAGTTTTGAAGGATGTTGCGAAGATAAGTGTTGTGAAGGTTCAGTGCTGCAAAGATAGTAGGCCACATGGAGCCAGTAAAGTTGTGTACTGGACAGAGGATGGCCAGATATAGTGGATAGACCAGTGGTGGTCTACTTTTGGTAAGGTTGCTAAAAAGATGTTGAGTTGAGGGCATAAGAAAATAAAAAAGGTGGCCAACTGCACTAGTCGGTTAAGCAGAGGACGGGTTGGGAAAGTGACAGTTTGGCGTGCAGTAGAGTACATGACCATTAAGAGGAAAACAATGGACGGACAATGACTGGAGCTGAGCCAGTTGTACACGGCCGTTAGAGGACGGACAACCTGTAGGGAAAGCAACTGGGAGCTGAGCCAGTCGCATGATTTCGTTAGTGGAAGGGCGGCTCAAAGTGGATGACCTGTTGGTGTGCGCACAACAGGAAGGCTGGAAGCAATGGATCTAAGCCGTGGAGGACTGCCACGACAGCAGAATCTCTACCAGAATCCTGTGTGATGGTTCAGAGGGACCGTAGTGGTTTGGAAACCATAAGGGTTTTGGTCTTCAATGTTGTAAAGACACAACCTTTAGGCGTGATCTATAGGAAGACAATTTTGTATAGGCAGGGGGGGTTAGTTGTTCAAGACGAGAGAGGCAGGTCATTGTGACCATATTATATTGTAATATATTTTGAGTTAAGAAAACATTGTAAAGGCTCTGTAGCTGAGTGCACAGAGATCTATCTGAGCAAGAAGAGAGCTGCAGCTGAGTGCGTGGCTAAGAAATGTGAGCCCTTCCTTAAAAGAAATATCAAACACAGTTCTTATGGACGTAGCTTCCCATCTGGGGGAGTGAACCACGTTAAATAGTGTGTTGAGTGACTGAATGTTTATAGGTGTGTTTATATTTATCTGTTTCTGTAGTTGGATGTCTGAATATTGGCTTGCAGTCTATTATGAGAAGGCTTTTATATGCATTCGTCATCAAGAGAGTATGGAATGATATGTTAGGTATGCATGAATGGATGTATGGTTAATATTAGCTTTGCTTCTAGGAACAGTGAATCTATCGTCTGCTTGAGCATGGGGAAAGTTGTTTACGTGTTTGAATCGATGTAGTCGATGAATGTATAACAGTTATTTCATACCTGAGGGTTATGCTTAAAATAGTAACATTCTAATTTTGTGCTATGAGCATTAAGTAGTAAGTTAGTTAAGTGTATGACTGAGTGGATAAGTGGTATTCAGCTCACTGCCTTAAGCATTTTGCACTTAGTCCGAGTATAGGAAGTCAAGTGGCAGTGTTTGCAGTGTAGTATTAAGTCCCGTAGTAAGGAAGAAGGTAGTGGTGCGGACTGCGGTGTTGACCATCGCCGCGCAGACCGACCTTCGTAGCACACAGCCGGTGCGCTGCCGCGAACTCCGTCACAGTCATCAACTCATCACTCACTGTGGACATCTGAGTCCATAGTGCCCCATTAGAAACACCTCGGGTGAGACCTCAGCCTACTCGCAGGCTGTTGCCAAAAGGGCCGGTGCGAAGGGGTTTTGTTGGTTCAAGGTAACCGCGCAGAACCTCGGTCTTCATAAAAATTCTGGTCAGCATTGTATAGCCAACAAATGGTTCCGTTTCCATGCTAGAATTTGTAATGAGTTCCAGTCGTGATGAGTGATGAAGAGTCTGAGTTCCCGGAAAGTTCATTGGAATGGAATCCTGAGAAGACAAAAATCCAGGCTTGGTGGGATAAGACCATAAGAGAATTTAAAAGACAAGAGAACAGACATCCGTGTCTAAGTGACACAAAGTGGTCGGATAGATATCTATTGGACAACATTCACAAGATTTTCTATTCTACATTTTCAAACGAGCTACACACATGGATCTCGCCGCTCGCAGAAAAGAAAACCTGTTTTCAAGGAGGCATTCCTACAGAGTGGAATCCTAAGTTCATATCATAGCTCAAAGCAATAGACAGCACATTGACGCACGCAGTGGACTTTTGGGTCGATCATATGCTAGAAGGCTTTGTCACAGAATTTGCTATGGATACGCTCAAATCCTACAGCCAAGCAGAGGCACAGTTTTTCGGAGGTTTCCAAGGTAAATTCCTGAACAATCTCAGTCTATACATTAAGATGCTGGTAGCTGAAAAAGGTGTTTTAAAAATGCAGTAATCTTTTCAAGTTGTCATGGTAAATAGCATTTATAGCGATTCCGATGAAGATACTCACAACTTAAGAAGTGGGAAAAGATACAAGTTCAATAAGAATCCTGGAGGCTCTGGACTCCACGTAGATACTGAGCATTTGTTGGCTATACAATGCTGACTAGAGGTTTTATGAAGACCCAGGTTCTGCACGGTTACCTTAAACCAACAAAACCCCTTCGCATCGGCCCTTTCAGAAACATCCTGCAAGCAGGTTGAGGTCTCACCCGAGGTGTTTCTAATGGGGCACTGCGGAATCAGATGTCCAGAGTGAGTGATGAGTTGATGACTGTGACAGAGTTCACGACAGTGCACCGACTGTGTGCTGCGAAGGTCAGTCTGCGCGACGATGGTCAACACCGTGGTCTGCATCACTACCTTCTTCCTTATTGGGGGACTTAATACTACACTGCAAACACTGCCACTTGACTTCCTATACTCGGACTAAGTGCAAAATGATTAAGGCAGTGAGCTGAATACCACTTATCCACTTAGTCATACACTTAACTAACTTACTACTTAATGCTCATAACACACACTTAGAATGTTACTATTTTAAGAATAACCCTCTGGTGCGAAATAATTGTTATACATTCATCAACTGCATCCATTCAAACATGTAAACAACTTTCCTCATGCTCAAGTAGACGATAGATTTACTGTTCCTAGAAGCAAAGCTAATATTAACCATACATCCATTCATGCAGACCTAACATATCATTTCATACTCTCTTGATGGCGAATGCATATAAAAGCCTTCTCATAATAGACTACAAGCTAATATTCAGACATCCAACTACAGAAATAGATAAATATAAACACACCTATAAACATTTAGTCACTCAAACCCACTATTTAACGTGGTTCACTCCCCCGGATGGGAAGGTACATCCACAAGAATTGTGTTTGATATTTCTTTTAAGGAAGGGTTCACAGTTCTTAGCCGCGCACTCAGCTGCATCTCTCTTCTTGCTCAGATAGGTCTCTGCGCACTTAGCTGCAGAGCCTTTACAATATTTTCTTGGCTCTAAAGATATTACAATACAATATGGTCACAATGACCAGCCTCTCTCATCTTGAACAACTAGCCCCACCTTCCTACACAAAATTGTCTTCTTCCTATAGATCACACCCGAAGGTCGTGTCTTTATAACATTGAAGATCGCAACCCTTAGGGTTTCCAAACCACTACGGTCCCTCTGAACCGTCACGCAGGCTTCTGGTAGCGATTCTGTTGTCGTGGCAGTCCTCGATGCCTTAGATCCGTCGCTTTTAGCCTTCCTATTGTGCGCACACCAACGGGTCATCCACTTCGATCCGCCCTTCCACTAACGGACTCGTGTGACTAGCTCAACTCCCATTCGCTTTCCCTGCAGGCCGTCCTTCCTCTAACGGTAGCGTACAACTGGCTCAGCTCTAGTCATTGTCCATCCACCATTTTTCTCTTAACTGTCACGTACTCTACTGCATGCCAAACTGTCACTTTCCCGACCTGTCCTCTGCTTAATGAACTCGTATAGTTGGCCGCCTTCCTGATCTGCTTATGCCCTCAACTCAGCATCTTTCTAGCAGCCTTACCAAAAGTAAACCACTGCTGGTCTATCCACTATATTTGGCCATCCTCCGTCCAGTACACAACTTTATTGGCTCCACATGGCCTACTACCTTCGCAGCACTGAACCTTCATAGTGCTTATCTTTGTAGCATCCTTCAAAACTTGGTATTGCGCACAGCTTCGCAGTACTCCCAATACTTAGCCAAAATTTACTTCTTTTCTGAGCTGCGCTCAGCTTAGCTCCATCTAGCCTAAAAAATGTTATAAAAAAAGGCCCTGTTGGGCTAGGCCCAACATGCCCCTAACACTTACATGTGGCTTGTCCCCGAGCCACTTGCTAGTTCAGTTGTCTCACTCTGCTCCGTGACCAGTGGAACTAATTTGGCCGTGAACTCATTATATGCACTGAACAAGTACTCCCTTGCTTCTTTGGTATCCTGCTCAACTTGCTGTATTGTTTCAAGCAGCGCGGGAGTTATCTATGCTCCAATCTATCCCTATACTTGCTCCTAGTTGTCGCGCAATTCCATTAGCTTGTCTTCTATCTACTGCAACACTGCTGTAGCATCCTCCAGGAGTTGCTGTGACTGATTGTCCATCTCAGTCTCTTTCTCTCTTAATGCCTGGAATTGCTTCTTCAAGCCTGATACTTCCTTATACCTGGCCAGCCTCTCCCTTGGTGGCAGAGCCTTGAGCTTTGTGTCCAACTTCTCTAGCACGGTCTATTTTTCTTTTACCGTGGTCTTTACCTGTAGCATCCCCTGATCCTCCTCAAGGGCAGTGAATTCGTTGGAAACTTTTTCCAACAGATCTTGGCACTAAGCCATGCCACTCGTTATGTTCTTCGCAGCGGAAGTCACTGCTTGCTCTCTTAACTGCTGCTCAGTTCATGGTGCCTGTATGTTCATTTTTTCCTTCAATGAGGCAATATCGGCCTCATAAAAAATTTCTTTATCCTGCATCTCCAACTGCAAATATTTCACCTTATCTCCGATCCTCAGAACTGTGTCCACAGGATCATCTTGGATTTCTATGCCTTCAATATCCTTCGCAACATTAGATATGGTAGTCTCCAAGTTTTGTCGACGGTCCTGCTCATTTCGTAGCTGCATTTTTGTGTGCAACTCAAGCTTCCTGTTTGCTGCGGTGAGCTCAGCTTGTGACTTCATCAACTCCACCGTCCGTTCATGCATCTCCTAAATGATCTGCGTGTTGATGAAGTGCAATCTTGGTAAGGGGGTTTTTTCCAAGTCGAGCTCTACCTGATCGACTCCCTTTGTGTCCATGACCAACTGCTTTGTCATTGGTAGTGCAATAGCCAATGGGTCCATGTGGACAATTCTAGTCCTCGATGGCAGCATTATTGCTAGCTGTGGCAGTTCTTGCTGCGAGGTCCCTACTGACCTCCCTTCAACTCTTGTTTCGCGTGGCAAGGTAAGGCTTTTCTGGACCTTTTCCATTTTCTTCATCAGGCCTTGCATTGTGAGCCACGTCTTCTGCAAGTCATCTTGGATGACCATATCCTTCTTATCTTTAACCGCCATGAGATCCTTCATTTTTTCTGAGACTGTTTCGGCTATCATCTCATAATCATATTCATTTAGGACTGCCTCATATTGAGTCTTTGTAGCCTTCATCTTCTTCCTTTCCTTCGGCTTCTGCGAAGTCTCTAACTCTTTATGCTTCCCAGTTTCTTTGACAATTGGGCATGCCAGCGGGATTGGTTCATCCTCTTCAGAGTCTGTGTCATCATCCATGACCTCCACATGGAATTCGGTGGTTCAATCCTTCATGAGGGCTTCAATTTCCTCCTCATACATGTGGTAGTTACCTGGGAACCACTATGGTTTCTTCATTCTTGCCTTTGGTGAGATGAAGATACATCGCATGTTTGCGTTGAAGTCTAGAACGGGAATGTACTTTGACGTTATCTGCTTTGTGATGTGGGGTGTACGGACAAGCACATCATGCAGCTGAGTGTAATATTGGTAGAACACCTTAGCTGTCGCATGGTGTTGTTCTGCGATGACATTTTCCCAGAGGTTGGCATACCGGAATCCTCTGGGATCATTGGTTTCTATGTTGATGCCCACATAGTCCCTTGGCTCTTTCCATTTGCAAAAGACCATGAGGATGATGATCAATGTGAAGTGGAACTATCCACTGTTTTCCTGGATATCATTGAGTTCATCCAAGAACTCATTCAGAAGAAATTGATACCAATTAAACTCGGTGCCCTCAGCTACTGCAGCACCAAGCAATACTGCGCCCGCAGGCACCTCCGGAGGCCTAACCATTTTGAGGATTTTTCCTGCGAGTAACTGGGTGACAAATTTTGTCATTTTGTCCTCAATGTCTTCTGTGGGAAACCCCTTTTCCCCTTCACCAATGACTGGATTTTCTACATTTTCTCGACATGTTCTTTTTCCTTGCTCTTCCCTTGGAAGAACTGCTTGGGATCCTTACTGCGCTTACTGAGACCTGTTATGCGGTGGATCAAGGCATTATTGACATCAATGTTTTTATCTAGCCACCGGTATCCCTGGTGGGTTCGTGCCATCAGCGTGAGAACCACAGCATTAACTTCTACTGAACGATCAAAATGTGGCAGTCTGAGGAGGTTAACAAGCCTGACGGGACTACCGGTGTCAACCAGCTTTTGGCAACCAATTTAGGTGTGCCCTTTGCATATTTCTTCCAGCACATGTACTGGCCATGTTGGAATTGTGGGTACTTAGGCGCATGGGGCTCTTCCTTTTGCATGCCTAAGAGGTCAAAACCTTCCCACTTGCAATCCAGAATCTTTCCAAGTAGGTTCTTAGAAACCTCTACTTGATGTAAAATATTGACTCTGTTTTTAACAGGAAAGTAATGATCCCATTAGTGTCGAGGAGGGACAACAACAAATTGATGATCAAGCTTCAAGTCCTAGTAATGAATTTATTCCTATGCTACAATTTTATGTATAGCATTGCAAATGGTGACCATTAATTGTAGTTCACCGTATTTCAACTGCAGAGCATGTAGAGGGTGAAACTGCACAGGTTGTGTAGCTAGGGTTTTACCCCTAGCTTGTGCAAATGAGCACCTACTAAGGAGAATGGACTCCTTAGTAGCAGTTCAGTAAACGTAAATAACTAAGCTAAAACAGAAATTAAATTACTTCTAAAACATGCATGAAACATAAACAACAAATTTAAATAATGGTTTTTTGGTATTGATATTACCTTCAATGTGAAGGTTTGATGAAGCCCTTTGCAATGTCCAAGAGGATGCTCCAAGCTTCAATATGCTCCTTCTCCTTCTCCAATGGTGGGAATGGGCCAAAAGTGGCTCTCAAGGTGAAAATAGTTCAATGGTGAACTAGGGTTTCGAGAGAGATTTTGGCAGAGTAAGGGTGCTTGTGATTGTGGATATGGAATAAGGGATCTCCATCACCTATTTATAGTTTTTTGGTGGTGGAGTGCTGACCCATGGTTTTAGGAAACACATGGTTTAGGGCAGCTGTATAGGGTTTTTTTTCTCCTTTTCCTCATTATTTTATATTTTTTATTCCCTTTTTAGGGATTTTTGCTATTTTTGGAGGAAAAGGGGGTTTTTTAGCCTTTTTAAGGCTATTTTGATGGTTTTGTGGCCTTTTGGAGGCATTTTAGGCCTTTTGGAGGCTTTTTAATGGGATTTTTTGGGGTTTTCAGGGAAATATGGTCGGAAAATGGACAAATGAGCCATATAATGTGGTAGATGAGGTAGTGAACACTTTTTGGGTGTTAATAGATTGCCCCCTGATGTGCGAGGGCAGGAGCTCATCGTATGGCCGATGGACATCATAAGTCATGAATGGTTTTCCTGGGATGTGGAGAGAAGAGAAGAAACAAACTGAAGCCCAGAACAACGATCCTGAACAACTGCAAGAACTGAAAGTACATAACCTCAATAATGGATGAGGAATCATCTGATCATATGGACGAGGCGGGCATTCCCATGCTCGTATCAGGATATAATATAACAATAAAAATGGGGTCCAAAAATGGGGACCTGACATATACATGACCTCAAAAACTGAATGAGGAATAATCTTAATATATGGACGAGGCAGGCATACCCATGCTCGTATCAAGATACATAAACATAACTGTGAGGCCCGAAAAGGGGGACCTGTAAGATACATAACCACTGTGTACATCATAAGAGTCCAGAGGGGACACAAATCTGGGACATACTGCTGGGCGGACCATGTGTAATCTGAAGAACTGGTGCACTGGAATATCAACAGTGCTGCTGACTGGGGTACCAGAGGAACTGATGAGCTGCTGAATCATAATGACTGGGAGCAACAACCTCGATGGTACGCTGAACTGGAATAGACCTGGGTACTCAAGGAAGCATATAGCTGGATGGCTTCCGAATACAATCGCCAACGCAGCCCAGACATCCACGGGAACATATAACTGGCCGTTCCGAAGTGACTCACCAATGTGCTAGAGTCAAGGGAAATCCGGGGTCTTCGACTAAAAACTGATGGGATATAATCCTACGCGATCCTCAACGATGCGATCAAGGTGCCGAAGTCGAGCATGTGAGGAACAACCACTCGAAGAGGCAATGATGACTCCTCTCAGAATGATCCGTAGGAACTTACCACAGATGGTTATAAGTCCAAGGCGTAGGGACCTCTGGGCCTATCCTCTGGAATGGAGGAGCTGTCGTCGACAGAGGGAGACCTGCAACTATCAAGGCAATGATGTTTCCTTGACAGGAGCGCGAGGTACAGGACCGAAATATGATAGTACTGATGGCAGGACTGATGAACTGTGGGGAGACAACTGGGCAAGTAGAGTGGGTGGACTCAAACTTCCTTTGTTCAGAGTATGATAATGGGGATGATCTGGCAGCATATGAAACTGACTAAGGGGAAAGGGATCATAGCTGTATGGGATCTAGGAAGGTTACTGGGCTGAGGGAGACTCAAGCTGGGGTACAATGGCAGGAGACTGCAGAATACTCTGAACAAAGGCGACCTGATTGGGGGTGCTGCCGAGATGATTGATCAAAGTGCCAGGAGGCACGGGAGGGGACTTCTTCAAGGGTTAAGGAACTAGAAGAAGTGTGTGTAAAATGATACTGTCATGTGGATTTTACGAGCCCAAGACAGTTCATGCTCTTGGTTGCTTTCAATTTTAAGGAGTCTGAAAGCGATAAGAAGACTCTGAAGTAATGGAATGGTACTGTCGTGTGGATTTTACGAGCCTAGGACAGTTCATGCTCGTGGTTGCTTTCAATTTTAGAGAGTCTGAAAGCGATAAGAAGACTCTGAAGTAATGGAATGGTACTGTCGTGTGGATTTTACGAGCCCAGGACAGTTCATGCTCGTGGTTGCTTTCAATTTTAGAGAGTCTGAAAGCAAGTAAGAAGACTCCAGGGGGTTGCTTTTTCGTAGATTTAGTCTCCAAGGCCCAAAGAAGCATAAAAGGATGCAATGAAGAACTCTTCTAGCCGGTGTGACTAGAGTATTCCTTTTTCGTAATTAGTCTACCAGGTCCGGAAAAGGGTTAAACTTATACCAGATAGACGCCCTTTCAGGTACTTTAGCGAGCATGAAAGGAAGCAAGATTGCTCGGTGATCTTTTCATTCTTTTAGGAGTCAGAAAAGAGCTTAACGGAAACTCCCGAAGTGCCTTTTTCGTAAAGGACTTGTTCGGCCCGAAAAAGGGATAAAATTATACCGAACAAAAGGAATGGCCAGGCAAGGAGGAAGTGTTCGATCAAGGCAGATTTATGGTGACCAAGAATGAGGGTAGGTGGGGAACACTGATGGGCCTCCTTGCGGGGTAGATGAAATGGTGGCAAAATAACGAAACATTTGCAGTATGACCGGAATGAATGGCTCATGTAAAAATGTGGAACAATCCGATAGCGGCCGATGTGGCGCGCAAACCGAGGCAGCAAGGTGTCGGGACACAATGTTGAAATGGTACCCATTGAGAGCGAGAAATGATCTCAAGCATCATCACGAGCTCGGAAAAATGAGTCCGGTGATATAAAAAATGCGAAAAATGGAGAGCGGCCGACGTGGCACGCAAACCGAGGCGACTAGTGGCGTCTGAAAAAATACCCAAAAAATCGGGGGGTGAGAGCGAGAAATGATCTCAAGCGTCATCACCAGCTCGGAAAAATGAATCCGATGATATAAAATACGTGAAAAAAGGAGAACGGCCGACGTGGCACGCAAACCGAGGTGACTAGTGGTGTCTGAAAAAAAAATGGGCAAAAAATGACGAGGTAAAAATGATGCAACGAGGTGGCCATCATGAGGGTCTCGTCGTGCTGATTCCAGTGGTGGAAACGGTTCGAAAAACGGACTCCGTATGGGGTCAGAATGGCCAAAACAAGAAAAAGTCAACTGACTATAAATAGTGGTGGGCCCAACATGACATGTGTCATTTGTACGTTTTGACTTTGACTTGTGATCAGAGTGGCCCAGAGCTTAGGTGGTGTTTCTGGACGATCCGACCGGCCGATTACAGATCCGGGAGAGACAGGTATTCCGTCAAACTCATACCTGCATATTTTTTAGGGTCCGGGATTGGGTAGTGGGTCCTAGTTTTTAGTTGTACGATCCACGTGGGTGGACCGCGGGTTAGGGGGTCGAAACCGCGGTTAGTGACCGCGCGTTTCGGTGTGAACCATGCGGTTGGAGACCGCGTGTTTCTCGGTGAACTACGCGGTTGGAGACCGCGTGATCCCGTGATGGATACGCGGTCGAGCACCGCGAGTTCCAAGGAGGAACACGCGGTTCCCAACCGCGGGTTTGGGGTTGACAGGCGCGGTTAGGGACCGCAACCATAAGCCTAACAGCCACGGTCGGAAACCGCGGCAGGAAGCCCGAAAGCCGCGGTTTTGGGCTGAGCTAAGAGGGTCTTCCGGGTGAGGGAAAAAATATTTATTTAGTTGTCATGAGTCTAATGAGTCTGTTGTGTGATTGACAGGATGCCGCAGGTGCTCTGGAGAGAGCGGGAGATCCCTGATGAGATCATGGCTGTGATCCGACGGGAGCGCCATGTGCGATCTGTGCTGGGAATGTGCGGACTTCTGAAGTTCGCACAGATTCCCATGATACGGTCAGTAGCCTTGCTGCTGAACCGGCTGATCGGCTTCTGGGAGCCGGACATCCAGGATTTCCGGGTACAGGGTGAGAGGGTGGACCTTACCCTGACCGACGTGTACTTTCTGACGGGGTTGCCTTGTCTAGGCAGGGTAGCAGACACACAGCCGCGGGTTGCCGCGGACGTCGACATGGAGGACATGGTGGAGAGATACTGTGGTCCTGAGGTGAGGGTGCATAGGAATGCACTCCTGGTGAAGGACCTACAGGAGCCGGCAATGCGGGCTATGGCAGCATGTGTGGTCCGGGTATTGGGGTCCCAGTTACCTGAGAAGGTGTCTGGGGGTCAGATGCAGATGATAGAGCGCGTACTGGATGGGGTGTACTACGCGTGGGGCCAGATGTTCCTGACTTGCATTCAGCGGCAGCTGACGGCAGTGAAGGAAGAGGGCAAGGGATTTTGTTTTGGTTCCTTCTTGTGTGCCTTGTTTATGGAGAGGGTACCCACACTGCGGCCACGGGTGCCGATCAGGGCAGGAGGTATGAGGGAGCCGCGGATGGTGCGATGGGGCGAGATGATGCACCGCCGTGGTGGCGGCGACGTCGGCAGGTATTTTACGCAGGAGTTGTACCTGCAGTGGCTCCAGATACCATTGACACTGGACGACTTCCCGTATCGGGACATGGACTTTACAGGAGATCCAGAGGCACCACAATCACCAGGACAGGCATGGGGTCCCGATGGTATGTATGTGTTTTTTGTTACATGTTATATATGTCAAGTTTTATTTATATGATAGGAGATTGATATACTGTGACTGACATATGGGTGATCTTGCAGATGTGGGTCCGAGGCCGCCTCCAGGACATGTGGCACGGAGGGGTATTGTGGCCGTCCCAGCTCTGCCTGGGCGAGGTGAGGTCCGTCGTCGTGATGCGGAGGGGACACTGGAGTCGGTGCGGGCACTACTAGATCGGTTATTGATAGGGGTGACCGACGAGGGATGGCGGGATATCGACCCTGCTGTAGTGCAGGATTGCATGATGGCACCCCGAGAGTTCAGATCCATCGCGATCCGGGTGGCGGTCCTAGTGGACCGGGTACGGGCACAGGAGGCCGGAGGAGAGGAGGACTTGCCGGAGGAGGAGCGAGGGGAGGACTCAGAGGCAGCCAATGCAGGCAGTGATGCAGGATACGACTCCCATTAGGGAGTGCAGGGGACTCCCCCCGAGTTTTGTATCTACGTCATGTATTTTGATGAGGCTTTAGGGATGTATAGCCATTTTTTGTATAGCTGAGTATAGGGGTACTCAGGACATGTATAGCACTGAACATGTATATTTTTTGATATATATATATATATGGACGTGGATGCATCTTTTTGTATGATGTTGTTTTATGTGTACGCACGTGGATGCGCTGTATGAGTTATGATATGTTTACATTGCACGTGGATGCAAGTAGGTTAGGATGTTAGGCACGTGGATGCCCCTTGTGTATGTTATGGAGTTTTTATGATGTATGTATGATTTAGGCACGTGGATGCCCCTATGGATATGCATGTGGTTTATGTACATGGATGCAAATGTGGATGTGATGCAATCTTTTTGGGTTTTTGCAGTGTCGGCGGTACAATTAAAGGTAGGCATGGCTTCCGCCCATTTGGTGAAGTAATCCATGGCAACAATGATATATTTGTGGCCGTTGGCAGACTGGGGTCTACATTCCATGAAGTCTATGGCCCACTTACAAAAGGGACCAACGGTGACAACTGGGTGTAACGGAGCAGGAGGTGTCCGGGCCTTGGGGGCGAAAAGTTGGCAGTTATGGCAGTGTTTGACTGCAGTGATATAGTCAGTGAAAAGTGTGGGCCAGAAGTATCCGGCGCGGACGACCTTTTGGGTAGTGGCCATCCCTGAGAAATGGCCTCCGCAGGCACCGCTATGACAATCATTAAGGACATGTTCAGCTTCCTCGTGTGTAAGGCAACGACGAAGAATTGTGTCAACCCCGCGTCGGTAAAGGACATCGCCTAAGAGGAGATACCGAGAGGCCTGATGACGGATGCGACGGCGTCCATTACGGGTAACTTTGGGTCTGAACTTCTGTGTGCGCAGGTATAACAAGATATCACCGTACCATGGGTCATCAGACGAGATAGTGAATAGGTGATTGTCGGGTAACTCATCGGAGACTGGTTTGGCCGGGAGAAGGGAAGGGAGATCAGTAATGAGCTGGGCAAGCGCGAGGGCTTTGGTGCTCTTAGGTGTTTTGAAAGTAAGATCATATTCCTGGAGGATAATGACCCATTTAGCAACACGACCTTGCAGAAGTCGCCGGTTTAAAAGGTATACCATGGGGTTGGAGTCGGCGACGACTGTGGTATGACTCATTAAGATATAGTGTCGCAACTTTTGGACGGAAAAGACCACTGCTAGGGCAAGTCTCTCCTCATATGGGTAATGTAGGGGTGGACCAGACAGGGTCTGGCTGACATAGTAAATGACGTGCTCTTGGTGAGAAGCGTCTTCTTGAACCAAGACTCCAGATACGGCATGTTCGGATGCCGAAACGTAAAGGATGAAGTCTTGTGTGAAATCCGGAGGGGAAATCAGAGGAGCGTTTGTGAGAGCCTTCTTGAGGGCTGCGAATGCAGCTTCTGCTTGCTCATCCCAGATGAAGGGTATGTGGGTACGGAGCAAGCGCAAGAAACCATTAACGGTAGTGGCGTAATCAGGGACAAAATGTTGAAGGAAATTGGCTCGCCCCTGCAAACTTTGGAGCTGCCGAAGCGAACGAGGAGAGGGGAGGTCTAATATGGCTTGGACTTTCAGAGGGTCTACAGTAATTCCTTTCTGGGAAACAATGAAACCCAACAATCGGCCTGCCGGAACACAAAAGACACACTTGTGTGGGTTCAAGCAGATTTGGTATTTGCGACACCGCAGAAACACTTGCCGAAGGTCGGTGAGGTGGTCTGATCGTTTCCGAGAACGAGCTGTAAGGTCATCAAGGTAGACTAACAAGATGTGGACCAAGTCGTGAAAGCAATAGGTCATGGCCCGCTGGAAAGTGGCACCAGCATTTTTGAGGCCGAAAGGCATGACGCGATAGGAAAAGGTGCCCCATGGGGTAGTAAAGGCAGTTTTGTACTGGTCTTCCTTACGGATCTGAATTTGGTTGTATCCGGAAAAACCATCCATGAAGGAGAGGACTTCATGCCCCGCACACGCATCGATGAGCTGGTCAATAAATGGCGTGGGGAAATTGTCCTTGGGACAAGCACGGTTTAAGTCGCGGAAGTCAGTGCATACTCGAATGGTGCCTTGCTTTTTATCAACGGGAACGGGGTTTGGCACCCAAGTGGTATAGGCGATAGGATAAATGAACCTTGCCTTGCGCAGCTTCTCAATCTCGGCTTTGACAGCTGGGAGCTTTGAGGGATGAATGGGGTGCTGTTTCTGATGGACGGGGGGTACATTAGGCCATGTGTCAATGTGGTGTTCGATAATGGCGGGGTCAAGACCAGGCATTTCAGTATAAGACCAGGTAAAGACATCACGGAATTCTCGGAAAGGGTTTATGTAGTCCTCAATCTCTTGTTTACTGCAGAATGCTCCTAAAGTGATGAGTTCAGGGGCACGTCCTGGGGCAGCGATATCAACTTGGATGATGGGTGAGATGTTGGCCATGTTACCTTCCTCGAAGGCGTCAGGAGCAGGAATAGGGTCCTTGAACCAGTCGACCTTAGTGGGAAGGAAGTCTTTAGATTCAACCGTGAATTGGGCGGCTGTGTGAGAGGAGGACTCTTCTGGGATGAAGTAAAAACGATGATGCATATCATCCCAGGGATAGTCAGGGGCGGTGAGGGCCTCAAGAATCTCCTCATTAGTACGGAAAGTTTGCATCGTCAAATCGGTTGACGAGGGGGAAGTGGTTGAAGAGATCATGTAAATGGTGTTGACCTCCCCGGATGGGGGTGAGATCGGAGGGTGAATCTCTTCAATAGTAGTTGGTGCCGTCTCAAGATCCAGATTGTTCATCTCATAGAGAGTCGCTCTGTAATCCGGGAGATCGGGACAATGATATGAGTAATGCCCGTAAACACCGCATATGGCGCAGGAGTGGTTGGTACGTAGGGACTTATCTTTAAGCTTGGGAGTGGGGTTTAGTTCGACAGTTGGGATGTTGGGGTCATCGTCGAGCATCTGCATGTGCTTCTGCAATGCTGGTAATTGTGGGCACTGGTGAGTCGCATGGCCTAACTCGTCGCACAGCGAGTATTTGTGAGGAGCACGAAATACTGTAGGGTTTTTTACTGTCTTGGGAGGCGGTACAGCAGTGTAAGGTTGTGGCCCTCTGCCCCTAGTGGATTTGGGAGTAGGAGGGGGAGTCATGGAGGACGAAGGGGTAGAGACATCGAGGGGTGGTTGAGTGGTAGTAGCCATGGGTTGCACCAGTTGGAGGACGACATCCGGTGTCGGCAGGCAAACGGGAGGCGAAAGGTACCAGACGGGTAATCCCAAGGTTAACCCCGGGAGGCTAAGGGTAGCCATGACCGGGGCGCTTACTACTCCCGATGGAGGGACTAGAAAGGGGATGGTATGGATCGGTGTAACACCAATGTGGCTAGGTACCAATGGTGGTTTAGGAAACAAGGGTGGTTGATTGTTAGGTGGTGGGCTGTCATGGGACAAGGTACATAAGTCAGACACGTCGGGCGTAGATGCCGGGGGAGGAATGGATTGAAAGTTGGAGGTCATCAGCGCATCTGAGTAGACTCCAGGTCCCGTAGAGGAAACAAACGAGGTGGTGGCACGAGAAACGAGTTGTTCAACCATGGGGAGAACATTTTCAGGTGCCACGGGAGCACTGGGATCATAGTAGGTGAGCTGGTCAACCTTAACCACGCGTCCCTCATGGGGGAACATCATGGTGCGAAAGACGGAAGAGGCAACCGCCCGCATGGCATACATGTAGCTGCGGCCAAGTAAAAGGTTATAATCCAATTGGGCATTGATTACCTCAATGTCGATGAGGACGGTTTTGCCACCTAACTGGACGGGGACATTGGGTAGGAGGCCTTGGGGCTAAGCCGAACGACCGTCGTAGGCGCGTAATGCAGTGGTGGACTGCTGGAGAGTGGGGGATCCCAACTTCTGCCATACGAATGTAGACATAACGCATGTAGAGGCACCTTCATCGATGATGCATCGATGGATGACAAGATTCCGAATGGAAACAGAAACTTGGAATGCTAGGGTGGAAGGCAGGCGAGGTTCAGACTGGTCTAAATCAAATGCCATCAAATTCGAATCATTTGGGTCAATCCCCCCAATGGCAGAGAGTAAAGTCTTGCGCCGGGAAGGGAAATTCTTCAAGACTTCTAACGCAGACATGGCTGCGGGAGATTGGGCTAGGTCGTCTACAATGTTGTAGTTTGACGCAGCGCGCGCATTGGGGTTATTATTGATACGGCGAAGTGGGAAACGAGGGGCTTTGGGAGCGCCATCTAGTGGAGGTGGAGGAATACGTAACGCTTGATCTGTGGGATGGGTGTTGGTGGGTTTATCAGTGGGAGGTACGTCAGTGGTGGAGCCATACTGGTTCCGACGGGTCTGGAGATTGACGTCAGCAGAGGACATCATCAGCAAGTGGTGGGTACCTGAGTCAAACATGGGTTGATCAGGGGCAGCGTACGTGATCTGCTGTTGGGGTTGCACGTTGGCTTGAGTGGGAGCCAACGGCTGAGTGTTCACGACGCCTTGGGTTGGTAATGGGTTTTGCAGCACCAAAGGTGTCTGCTGAGGTTGAGGGGGGTTAGGAGGCGCCTGAGGAGCTGCCTGCCCTTGGCGGTGGGCATCGTCAACCCAGAGTTTCCTAGCTCGCTCCAAGTGTGGGCAAGCATGGGTATAGTGGCCATAGACCCCGCAAATAGAATAAGGGTGGTTTGTTCACAGATTAGGGTTTTTAGCCTGCTTGGGCGGGCGATCAGGGTTTTGGTTAGCAGGGGCGGCATTATTATTGTCGGGGGGATTCGCCGGTTGCCCAGCTTGGTCTGCAGGTTGGTGGTTCCCCCGATTACGTCCCTTGCCGCGGTTCTGTTGACCCTGGTTACGTTGGTTGTTTTGGTTTTGCTGCAGGTTTTGTTGAGCGTAAACTTGCCCTTGGGCAGCAGGTGGATTTTGAGGTTACGCAGGTGCGGGAGCAGGCTGCGGTGGATGATATGCAGGTTGAGGCTGAGCAGGGGCAGCAACTTGAGGGGGTTGCTGATATGGCTGCGGAGCAGGTTGTGGATTTGCCGCAGGTGCTGCCTGTGGCGGATAATAAGCGGGTTGGGCTTGTGAAGGCGCAGGAGCTGGGGCAGCCTGCTGATGGTAGTAAGGCGGAGGTGCGACTGGGGGGCATAAGCGGGAGTCGCATGACCGAAACACTGAGGAGGACATGAGGGTCCATGGTGGTGGTGATGTGTCATGGGAGCATACGAGTTGGTTGCTCCAGACTGTGAGGTAGCCCGCGAAAGGTCGGGGCCAGGGGTAGGACGTGCTATGGAAAATGGTTGGGGATGCGAAGAAACACGGCCAATGATACCGTCTGCAGCGTGGGATGCCCCCGGCGCATCATGCTGGGAGGACTCACCGCGAGGGCCGTCAGGTATAATGGTATAAAGGTAACCTGACTGGGCGTAAATGAGGTCGAACTATTGGGCCTTAAGGATGGCCTCTTCTTCATACTGGGTTCTTTCTGATGCCACATCCTTAGCAATAACAGGGAGAAGGGATTTGAGGAACCAATCTAGGAAGATACGGTCGTCGAGTTTGATCTTGCATAAGCTTCGACGTCGACGCCACTCATGGATGTGGTCCGTGATATGGGTAGCCATGTTTTGTCTACAAGATAGGAGGATCTCAACGCCCGCGTCGTAGCGGACAGGCAACTGGAAGAACTGCAGGAAGGTCGAGGCAAGGGAAGCAAAGGTGGCATTGGTCCCATGAGGTTGCTCGATATACCACTTGGCTGCAGAGCCAGTGAAGGTGCGCTGTAAGAGACCGAGGCGAACAGAGTCATCCACTATGGAGTTAGAGGAACGCCATAGGTGGAAAGACATGATATGGTTTTGTGGGTCCTCACCGGCCTTGCCCTCGAACTTAGGGATGTCAGAGGGGAGCTTGGTAGGCATATGAGGCCACGTAGGGTCGTGTCGAATAGGATCGTTGGTCAATCTGGCCAGGTCAGGTAGGTTAAGGCTAGCCATGAATGGCAAACTGGAAGGAGGATGTGACACAGTAGTGGGTTGGACCAGGTTGGGGCCAATGCCCCCAAGTGGAGGGACAGGATTTGGGAGGGTGCCCCAAAGTGGGGGAACGGAGGTAGTATAGGAGGGGTCTGCACCACCATGTGTAGTGTGAGCCACTGATGTAGTGGGGATAGGGATTCCTGCTGCGGGAATAGGTACCGTGAGGGGAACGGTAGATGAGGGTCCCATGGAGGGCATACCCAAAACAGCTGTAGTAACTGGTGTAGTGGTGGATGTGCCACCAATGGTCCCTAGAACAAAAGGAGTGGAAGTCGTGCTAGCCATGGGGTTAGTAGGGGCAGTGTAAATAGGGTTCTCAGACTCTTCGTCAGAATCCGAGGTAAAGTAAGGAGCGTCAATATCTGGTGACGGAGACCTACGTCGCTGACGAGTGGAGTCAAGTGACAAGGCTCTAGATCTGTGATGGGTGGTATCAACGGATGATGATCGGAATCTATGACGAGTGGTGTCAAGAGAACCGTGCTGCGGGGGCTCGCCCCTGAGGCGCCGAGAATGTCTCGGGGACTCAATGGTGACAGATGGTGTCTAATCTCTGTGGGTTGAGGTGAGTAAAAACAGCTCAAAGACCCTAATGCAACCGAGTGTGCAGAAGGAGAGCTCAAAAACAAGGCACTCAGGACAACAACCAACTCAAAACACCCACTGCGACAGCTGTGCTACAATAGGTGGAGTAACAACAAAGATGGTCAGAATACCAACAAGCAGCCGGTTTCCTAGAAACATAAAATGGTGGACTCACTAGACCAAAGGGAGGTAAAGGAGCATGCAAACACCTAACTAAAATTATTCTGACTCAACTAAACATATCCTCTGCAAGGTGATGAAATCCAAGTCAGACAATATGAGTAGGAAAGCCAAGTGGCTATGATATCCCCATACCGGGAGGGACACCGGGTAGTCAATCCTAGAAGAATGGAAACTAAGATACCCCGTTCATGACACGTCCAGAAAGGTGAATCTGCCGTTTAGTTCGTTGACCGCAATACCCCTATACAGGGATATCCCGCGAACCGCGAAAGGTAGCCCTTCGGTTACTGAATGGAGTGCGGTATTCCACTCAGGCCTCCGGAACCAGTCTCCCGACTTCAACCCTCCTAAGGGAGAGGCCCTCTGACAAATTGGTCGTGACCGTGCCAAAAAGTACTAGGGGATTTTGGTTCCCTATTTGGACAACAACTATGTCTCAAGTGAAAGTGACCGAGGGGTGTTATTGGAAGCCTATCCCCCCGACCCTACCTAACTACAAAGATTCTTTTGTGTTCCCCAAGTGGGGTTAGAATGTTGGTTTAATTAGGTACTTTTTAAGGCTCACTTGAATTATGTGACAGAGTGTGTGCTCGTGAGGTGATGAACCCAAAATAGAAGTGCCACAAGGGGGGAAACTTCCAACTATCAATAATACTGAAATTGAAACTTTCACTTGCAAAAATGTTCTGAATTAAAAATATTGAAATTTTAAAAGAATTCTGTAAAGGGAACAGAAATTGTGTTGCATAAAGGCTGTAAGGGAGTGAGGCTACAGGTAGGACAGAGGGCTGTTCAAATGCAGAAAATATTGCAGCAAAAGGGGCTGGGCTCAGAAAAGTGCAGAGGTCAAACCGCGGGTCGGTGGCAAATCGGAACAGGCAGACCGCGGGTTTGATGGAAACAGACGCGGTCAGATCGCGGCTTTCGGACCAACAGATGCGGTCGGGATGCAGGAAATAGGGAAAAAGACGCAGTCGGGTCGCGGCAAAAAGGCTAACAGACGCGGTCGGGACGTAGGAAAATGACCGAGAGGCGCGGTCAGATCGCAGCAAACAGGCTGATTAGCCGCGGTCGGATCACAGGTAACAGACTTGAATCCACCGACAGGGCGCCAGAAACAGTCTGAGAGCCGCGGTCGGGTCGCAGGTAAAGGCCTGAAAGACGCGGTCGGGACGCGACTGCAGATGGAAAAAATGCGGTATGCGGCGGCTGAAAGGGACAGCCGAAAGGGAAAAATTATAAACGGAAACCAGAAATTCAAAATCTAGGGGAGTCGCCAAAACTGTAGCTAGGGTTTTACCGCTAGCTTGTGCAAATGAGCACCTACTAAGGAGAATGGACTCCTTAGTAGCAGTTCAGTAAACGTAAATAACTAAGCTAAAACAGAAATTAAATTACTTCTAAAACATGCATGAAACATAAACAACAAATTTAAATAATGGTTTTTTGGTATTGATATTACCTTCAATGTGAAGGTTTGATGAAGCCCTTTGCAATGTCCAAGAGGATGCTCCAAGCTTCAATATGCTCCTTCTCCTTCTCCAATGGTGGGAATGGGCCAAAAGTGGCTCTCAAGGTGAAAATAGTTCAATGGTGAACTAGGGTTTCGAGAGAGATTTTGGCAGAGTAAGGGTGCTTGTGATTGTGGATATGGAATAAGGGATCTCCATCACCTATTTATAGTTTTTTGGTGGTGGAGTGCTGACCCATGGTTTTAGGAAACACATGGTTTAGGGCAGCTGTATAGGGTGTTTTTCTCCTTTTCCTCATTATTTTATATTTTTTATTCCCTTTTTAGGGGATTTTTGCTATTTTTGGAGGAAAAGGGGGTTTTTTTAGCCTTTTTAAGGCTATTTTGATGGTTTTGTGGCCTTTTGGAGGCATTTTAGGCCTTTTGGAGGCTTTTTAATGGGATTTTTTGGGGTTTTCAGGGAAATATGGTCGGAAAATGGACAAATGAGCCATATAATGTGGTAGATGAGGTAGTGAACACTTTTTGGGTGTTAACAGGTTGAGACTGGACAAGAATATCAACAACATGATTTGGTCACACCTGGTAAAAAAAACACCTTCGTAATGAATTTTTTTAAATGAAAAACTTGTCATTACAATAGAAAAATATAACGATGTAACATTTTCACATCGTTGCAGCAAATTCGAACCCCTTGCCGCAAAATCCACGTCTAGAACAACAATCAGCTAGGATATTGCAAACATCACCAAAAGCGCCTGCTAAAGAACAAAGAATTGGAAGAGAAAGTCCAGATGATGTAGATGGTCCTCTTATAGATTATATACCACTGAAGAGAAGAAAAACTATTAAAAAGAAGGACAGGAAAAACAACGTCTAAATATTTTTGATAACAATATATAGTCCACTATTTTTGGTCTAATGAATGAATGAATGGTTTAATGAATGTTCTAATGTTTTAATGATTCAGTGTAGTAAACTGTTACCTTCATTGAATTTCAACTTTTATTGAATGAATGTGTTGACTAAATGATTAATGAATGGTGTATTGAATGTTATCTTTTATTGAATGAATGTGTTGATCGACTAAAATGATGGTTTAGTGAATGTTAGATTTTATTGAATGAATAATGGATGAAAGTTCATGATGAAATTTGGATGAATTTGCACATATTTGTTTTTTTCAAGTACATGCATTGGGTATGGGGAATTGAGAGTGATGTGAGGAGGGGGGGGGGGGGCATAAAAGCTTCCACCTTCACGTGGTTGGCCTTGTACAGTAGAGAATATGAAATTATTCTCGAAACAGAGAGGAGCTCAATGAATGGCTACGATGCTGGCTTTCTACAGCCCACGCGCGTGTTGTCTAAATTTTGACAATTTCTTGGAGCTTGTTGTGATTTTTGGTTGCTCCTCATAACCAATTTCCAGTTTCCACAACATCAAAGGTTGAGTAAATGATGCACTGGAATTAATATCCTTAACCTTCTCTTTAATTTCCTTGCAATCAATATCCTTAACCTCAGATTAAACCCTTCCAAATTGTAATATTTACCATTCAAGGCTGGCTTCTTTTGAAGCATGATATTTGCAACTAAGCTAGCATACAACGACAACAATTAGATACATGCTGCTTGTTGTCAATGTTCATATTTTTTTTAGGAATGCAACTTGACCATAATGGCTCCTCCTACGCTAGGGAATTAGACTCAATAGCAAATTAAAGAAAACATATAGTTTGCATCAAAAAAATAACAGGGTATGAACTGAACTGAGGAGATTCGAACCTACGAAATATGTCTAGTCCCAAGGCTACCACCTTCAAGCTTGAAGTGCAGCTGGCAAGGGCGACCACCTTCAAGCTCGATTAATTCTGCATGCATTTCACAATGGGAGATGGCGGGCTACCACATTCAACCTTGATTCATTCTATATGCATTTCACTATGCAATCGTCTCAGATTCTCGTTGCGTTTTCCCTCTTATAGTTTATCAATTCAGTATGACCCACGCCCGCCATCGGAGGAGTGTTTCCGCGGTCTTGAGTTCCATCCTGACAATGGTGAAGATTCATTCTATATTTACGTTTCCCTTAAGCTACAATATGGCAAACTCATAGTTCACTATCAAGATTTCTTTGACTGTCAGCTTTGTCAGACAAACCTTAATAGTGAACTATGAGTTTGTCATTTGCATCCGAAGGGAAACGTAATACCATGAATCGTCAACGGTTTCCATGCTGAAATTGAAGACCGCAGAAACACTCACTGGACGACAGACGTGGGTCATACTGAATTGATAAACTAATTGATGGAAAACGCAATGGGGCTTTGAATGTTTTAATGATTCAGTGTAGTAAACTATTACCTTTATTGAATTTCATCTTTTATTGAATGAATGTGTTGACTGAATGATTAAGGAATGGTTTATTGAATGAATGTGTGGATCGATAGAAACAATGGTTTAGTGAATGTTAGCATTTATTGAATGAATAATGGATGAAAGTTCATGATAAAATATGGATGAATTTGCACATATTTGTTTTTTCCGAGTGCATGCATTGGGTATGGGGTATTGAGAGTGATGTGAAGGGGGGGAGGGGCCATAAGAGCTTCCACCTTCACGTGGTTGGCCCTGTTCAGTAGAGAATATGAAATTATTCTCGAAATAGAGAGGAGCTCAATAAATGGCTACGATTCTAGCTTTCTACAACCCACTCACGTGTCGTTTAAATTTTGACAATTTCTTGGAGCTTGTTGTGATTTTTGGTTGCTCCTCATAACCAATTTCGAGTTTCCATAACTTCAAAGGTTGAGTAAATGATGCACTGGAATCAATATCCTTAACCTTCTCTTTAATTTCCTTGGAATCAATATCCAGCTTAACCTCAAATAAATATAAGTGAACAAAAGAAAATGCAAGAAAGAGATTAAACTTGCAAAATATAACACTTGTATTAATAAATTCAAAAAGAGAGAGTAATGTTCATGGGCCTCTTGGAGAGGATGAGCTCCTTTGAGCAAAGCTTCAATACAATACCAATCTTTGACAAAACAATATACATCCTTCTAGCATTATAAAGAGTTTCTTAATAACTACCAAAACCCTAACTACATGCAATCTCAAAATTAATGACTACCAACCACCTACTGGTTCTTATTTAATAAAAATGAGCCTTTTACATTAAGTAACTACCCATTAACTATCTAATGAGCCTTATTCAAAGAATATGATCTCATACATGAATATACAAACTCCTCAGTATACCAAATTAGAGAAGTTAGGTAAGAGTACCTTGACACAATGGAAGCACACTACCATCTCTTTGTGACAAATATGCCACAATGTTACATAAGCATAGGGATTAGAGAACATGTATTCAATATGAAAAATTTTATTTCAAAATTTTTATTTTATTTTAAAAAATGTATTGGGTAGTCGCTTAACCGATCACCTAATCACGATGAGCGTAGGGTAATATCCAATGGTTTTGCAATACTTCTGATGGCTCGGAATGTTGGATCCGTTTTTTTTTTTGTATGGCATCCATGTCTCTTAACAGAAGACCTATCCGAAACTTGTGCTATACTTCCAATGGCTTGGAATGTCGGATCCAACTTTTTTTGTGTGGCATACACGTCACTTAACCGACGACTGAACCGATGCATAATCGATGGCGAAAGGATGGTATCCGACCAATATTGGAAGTTAATGCTGTCTCTTATCCGACTACCTGTGAAACTGGAGGAAATCGGTTAACTAATGCGGTATGGTAGTTGAATATCCGATGTCTTCAACTATGTCATATTTTAGCCGATATCCCACCGACGATAAAAAAAGACTGGAATTGTCGGATAGTCGACCATAGGTTGTAGCAAATTCAACTTTTTCTCTATCGGATTTTGGGTCAAAAAAACTTAGTGCTTTGAGATCGGTGACAATGGGATCTCATACTTAGTTCTTTGACCAATTTGAAGACTAGGGCATCCAACGCTCGTGGTGATATATACTCTTGTGTGAGTTTTAGTGGTTCTTTCAGAAAGACTGGTGACTTTTGTGCCGACGAGCCCATCTTTATGATCTTGCTTCTTGGTGTAGTTACATCTTTCCCTTTATCTTTCCCTTTTTCCTGCATAATGGGATTATCACGAGGTGATCTTCTGGATGCTTGCCCTAGCTCGATTACAACTTTCTTGGCAGGGGTTTTCATTAACTCTGCAATTCCCCCGTACTGAAAGACTTCAAGTGCTTCTTCAATGGTCAACTCTTCTTCTCTATAGGAGGGTTTGGACATTCACTGGTTAGCTAAAGGCTGTGATAATCAGATGATAGAAGAATACTCGCCCAGGGAGTGATCGCAAGAAAATTCTAAGTGCTGAGTAACACCCGTGAGTCCTGTAGCGGTGTTATTTATAGGCAAGCCGTCTGAGATCCTATGCAGTTACTTCGTAGTGCTAAAAATTTCAAATTGCACAACTTTCCTTTTTCTTTTCTTACTTCTCTTTTTTTTTTTCCTTTTCCACGTAGCTTTAGCAGTGCTGCGTAGTACACACATTGCTCTATTTAACATACACGTACAGGCTCCTTGACATTTCCAGTGTCCAATTTCAACTGTACATGACACTTGGAAATTTCTCCCCGCATTTATCTTTCCGTATGCTATGAAGCAGGACTATCTCGGTGCAATTTAAGTCTGCTTCCATTTATCATAGTGGGTAGAGTATCACCGGCTAAAGTGGCTAACTGGACTGCACCACTATTAGTGACATACATAACAACTTATGGGCCAAGCCAATTCATTTTAAACTTACAAGGAAATTTCATGAACTTGCTATCATAGAGGAGGACTAAGTCACCTACCTGAAAGCATTTGTTCCTGATATGGCGATCATGCCATGCCTTTTCACGATCCTTTTGGACTTGATATTGAAAGCCTGCAATGAAACGATCCTCCTCCAAGCCGACTAACTGTAGTAGTCTTTCACCTAATGCTTCACGGTCTGCCATTCTAGTGAACGCAGCAATCCTTAGACTGGGGACAATGTACTACATTGGCATTATGGCCTCCTACCCATAAGCCAACCGGAAGGGTGTTTGTCCCATCAAATTCTTAGAATTTGTTCTATATGCCCATAATACAGACGAGATGCGCAGGTCCCAATCATCCCTGCTTACGCTGCACACCTTCGTCAGTGTGTTTTCCAGTATCTTATTGAAAGCTTCAACAGTTCCATTCTCCTATGGATGATATGGTGTACTATGGTGATGTCGAATGTGGAACTCCTCTGTGAGGGATTCAATGGTCTTATTCAGAAAGTGAGTGCCATGATCACTCATCAAAATTTTTGGACAACCGAACCTTGACAAAATTTCCTCAAAAATGAATTGCGTGCCAGTACCTGCGCTACAGTCCTTCACTGTTTTAGCTTCTGCCCATCTGGTGAGGTAATTCGTGGCAGTAATGATATACCTCGCACCAGTTCTCTTCCCTAGTGGGTTTATAGGTCCCACAAAATCAATTTACCACTTCTCAAAGGCCTGTAAGGTCAACTACGGGTTCAATGGCATTTCATCTCTCCGCGATGGCTTCCCTATCCTTTGATAGACATCACAGTTCCTGCAGTATTCCTTAGAATCTTTGTGGATGGTAGACCACCACAGCCCTGCACACAATATCTTCTGTGTAGTAGGCCTTCTTGCGTAATGACCTCCCGCGATCCCTGAATGCGCATCTGCTAGTATATATGGTTTCTCGTGGTCGAGTGCACATCTGCATAGGACTTCATCTGGTTCTTGTTTGTATAACTAACCTGCAATGATAGTGAAATCTGCAGCATGGACTACTAGCTGCTTCTTCTACTGAACAAAAAATTCTTGTAGTGTCAGCCCTGTTGTCAGAAAATCAATGATATCCTTATAGTGATCATCTACAACCTGTTTAGCAAACATCTGCGCGTCAGGCAGACTATCTTCAATGTTCGTCGGCTCCTCTCTCGACTCAATTCGAGATAGGTGGTCAGGTCCGAAATTCATTCTGCCAGGTTTAACAACAATCTCGAAGTCGTACTCCTGGAATATCAACAACCATCTACATATACACCCCCCTAACACTGGATTATTGCCCAAGTATTTCAATGCAGAATGATCAGTGAACATAAGGAAATGCACACCAAGTAGATAATGTCTAAACTTCTGAAGGGAATATACCATCGCAAGTCCTTCCTGCTCACTGGTGGTATAGTTCTTCTCTGCTATCGATAGCTTTCTACTAGAAAATGCGATGGGGTGGTCAATACCCCCTTCTCCTGGCGGAGCTAACACAATGCCCAGGGCAATGCATGATGCATTCACATGAACATGAAACGGCTTTTCCTAGTCTGGAAAGACTAGGATCGACGCAGTAACCATCTTTTCTTTAAGGGTGTCAAAACCTTGTTCGCATTCCTCGTTCCAAACCAATGGCACATCCTTCTTCAGCAGCTTCTCCATTGCTGCGGTGATCTGCGCGTAACCTTTAATGAACTTCCTATAATAGCCTGTATGGCCCAAGGTAGAGCACAACATTTTAATTGAAGTTGGTGTAGGCAAATTTACGATGATGGCAATCTTCGCAGAGTTCACCATCAATCCCTGTTTCCAAACAATATGTCCCAGTAAAATTCCATAGGGCACAAAGAATATGCACTTCTTTAAATTCAATGATATTTGATGCTAGTGGCACTTGTCAAGCATCATCCTCAGGTTCGCGCAATGGTTCTTCAACAGACCAAAGACAGTCCATTCATCAAAATATGCTTCCAGAAACTTATGCATGAAATATTTGAACGCCGCGATGACAACTCTGGAGAAGATGGCAGGTGCATTCTTCAAACCAAATGGCATGACTGTATACTGTAACGATCCCCATTCTGTAGAAAATGTTGTCTTATGCCTGTCTACGGGATCAATCCTGATCTGATGATAATCGAAGAAACCATCAGTAAAGGAATAGGCCTCATTGCCTACAACATTGTCAAGTACCTCATCTGTAAACGGAGTAGGGAATGGGTCATGCATAGAGGAATCATTAAGTTTTCTGAGATTGACACAAATCCTAATCTCGCCCTTCGTCTTCTTGTCGCTGCTTCACAAGCTTAGCACCTAACTTCAAAGGGATTTTCATGACTCCTAAGTCACCCAATATTCCTTTCATCTTTGTAAACTTGGTCGGAAATAGCTCCTGATATTTGTGCAAAGTGTCTGCAATCTCCGCAATAGTCTGATCATCCAAGTAGTCTCTGATAGATGCGAACTTCGGCTCTTCACTCATGCCGATGTTCACCTTCCGTGTCTTAACTGGTCCACTCATGTCCGGGATTTCCAATGGTGGTCCTTCTATATCATGCGCACCTTCTGACTCTGGTATATTGATATTGCGCGGGTCATCTTTATCTTCTTCTCTTCCATGCTCATCATCTTCAGCTAGATTATCACACTCTATTAGATGTTCTTCATGTTCTTTCCATTCCGAGTGTATGTTCGCAGGACTATCATCTGTGCCAAAGAATTCTTCCCATGACATATCTTCACGAGGACAATCCCGTCTGAATATACGTTCCTTGATTATCTGCAGTGGCTCGTGTATCAAAGGGTTCTCATCCTCAGAGCTGAAATCTCTCTGGAAGTTCCCAGTTAATGTATCCCAATCTGTGGTCTCCTTGTGTAACCCCAGGTCTACATACCATTTCTTCGGAATATCCTCTTCCAAAGTATGCATGAACAAGTGCACCCACTCTTCAGGTGGCCTTTCTTCCCATGCCTGCGAACAGGCTTCCAAATGCTGGATAGGATATGTCTTCCCGTTAAAATTCTCAAAGCGTAAGGTAACCCTTTCTGCGAACCGAATCTGCATCTTTGTTTTGCATTGATCCCAAGTGATCAATATTTGTTTGTGCGAAGCCCACCATCTGGCGAGTATGCCACGCAGCGACATATCCAATGCTGGCAACCTGTGCTCTTCTGGAACTGCTGTAGTATAGTCTTGAATAAAAGTATAAGAATTAGCAAAACCATCAAATGTAGGGATCAGGATTACCTCCTTTCCAATCGAGCGCAGTGATTTCGTTACCTGCGCGCACCTTCTAGATGACACTTCGTGCATGCGATTCTGCCAGTTTTCCAGTCCAGCATCCGAGTCAGAAACGCAGGAGCTATCGCATCTCCAGCTGAGTGCACCATCCGCAGTAGGATTTATGTAATCCTGCTGGTTCGCAGTCATCTGGTACAACCGGTCCAAGTCCTAGGCCTTAGATTCCTCCTAAATCAGCTCGCTATATCTGTCTCCATCTGCAGGATCCAATGGTGCAATAACCCGTAGATGCTTTCCTTCAAATATCATCTTCTTTGTTTTCAAATTTATAATGGCCAAATTGTCAATAGCCCAGTCAATTCCTAACAGTCCAGGAAAAGGCTAGCTATCATCAACAATATCGATGACTTCTAAGTCCGCATGGATTTGTACTCCGTCAATATCAACCACAACATTGGCTAAGCAACCAAATGGTATAACTTTCTCTTGGTTGGCCATTCTCAGCTGGATAGGTGACCATGACAGCTCTGGTCGACCCATCTGCTGCCATGTCTGCTTGGTCAATACATTTACTTATGATCCCAGATCAAGGATAACTTCACCATCTCAAAGTCTCCTATCTGTGCAATGAGCCTCATCTCTCGTTCCAACCTCTTCTGTTTCTTTATATGATGTAGTGTGCCATCAGTAGTTTCTGCTTCTATCTGTGGTTCGTATAGATTTATGAGCTTCTCCAGCTCTGCTATCGCGTTTTCATTTTTCAGCAGCTTCATGCAACATCTTAGGAACTGCGCAAAAGAGGTGCTAACATCCATTGTGTGTCTTGTCTTTTCATACGCAACAGGTGTGTCTTAAACACATGGTACTTCACTGCAAAGTGGGATCTTTGGTAATTTAGGTGCTGGTTCTTTGAAGGTATCCCATGCATCAACAAAAGCTTCATTGTTCTTCTTCAGATCCAGAGCAGGCGTCTTTCCTGGAGCTTTTCTTACCCATATTGTTTCAAGAGGGCCCTGCTTCGCATGATCCTCTCCTGAAGTGGAAGCATCTACTCCCCTATCACAGCCTATCTCGACGCCACTACGTGTGACTACTTTAATGCTAGGATCTGCAGGTCTGTTCTCTGCTAAGATCCACTGGATGTTTGGGGCTGGTGCATCTGTCCTTCTTCTTTTCTCCATCTCTACCTCTAGTACCGAGCAATCTTCTATAACATGCTCAAATGATTTACAATAATTACCGGTGGTGCAGGGGTTTACACAGTCTCTAGATACATGACCTGGCTGGCCACAGTTACAGTAAATGACCTTGCCGAGGCCTCTTCCTTGTGCCGGGCTGGTATTTCTTCCTCTACCGTAGTATCCACCACCACGACCTCTATAGACAGATTGATCATAATGCATGTTTTCTTGCTTTGGTTGGTTATCTTCTTGCACTTTGTACAAGCCAGCGCCTCTCATTGAATCCATGTCGCGCTTTCTTTCATTCATTATTTCATAGGTGTGGCAGTTGGATTCATCATGTCCCATTGATTTACAGAAATTACAATATAGATTCTTAGGCGTCTTCACATATTCCTGTATTAGGTAACAATCTTCAATTCTATGACCGGTAGTTTTGCAGATCTCACACCAAGGTGCCTGGTTCTGATTGATGGGGTTAGGTGCACCACTACCGAGATAATCGTGGTATAGGGGACAATGTTCGCGGTCATGTCCTTCTCCTCTGCAACTCGTGCACCAGATCTCGTGACGAGGTTCATATCACTGCTCTTTTCCATTCTTCATGCTCTACAGCTCCAGTGTTAGGGTGGTAAGCTAGTTCTGAATCCGCGTCATCCATAAACTAGACTCACTGATCTGCGAAGCCTCCAACTTCGTCATGATCTCTAAGGCCTCTTCCTACAACGTAACCTTCTGCTGCATCAATGGTAATCTAATGTAGGGTAACAGCGCAGCAATGAACCATTCCTTATGATGATCCGGGGCCATAACAAGGCTTACTTGGTCTAATAGGGACTTGAACTTCTGATCAAACTCCCAGACCGATTCAGTCGGTCTTTGCTTGATTTCCTTCAGCTCAGTTATACACTGAGATTCAGACTTTGGTTTCTTTAACTCTGCTATCAGTGCAGTTTTAATCTCTGCCAGGGTTTTGGGCTGTGTGGTAGAATACTTCATGAACCAGTGCGGCTCTTTATCTCTGAATGTGGTAATAAGCTGGGCTTTCTTCCCATCATCATCCTGGATTTGTCTGACACTCTAGACAGCTTCAAAAAGGAACTGGTGCTGATCAGGATCTTCTAGACCCATCCCTATCCTAGTCTACGGAGGCAACAAATGGTTCTGTTTCCATGCTAGAATCTGTGATGAGTTCTAGTCGTGATGAGTGACGAAGAGTCTGAGTTCCCAGAAAGTGCATTGAACTGTCATCTTGAGAAGATAGAAATCTAGGCTTGGTGGGATATGTTTAAAGAAAATATGGTTACCGCACCGATCCTAGTCTTTCCAGACTGGGCAAAGCCGTTTCATGTTCATGTGGATGCATCATGCATTACCCTGGGCATTGTGTTAGCTTAGCCAGGAGAAGGGGGTATTGACCACCCCATCGCATTTTCTAGTAGAAATCTATTGACAACAGAGAAGAACTATACCACTAGTGAGCGGGAAGGACTTGCAATGGTATATGCCCTTCAGAAGTTTAGACATTATCTACTTGGTGTGCACTTCCTTATGTTCACTGATCATTCTGCATTGAAATACTTCCTCAATAACCTAGTTTTAGGGGGATGTATATGTATATGGTTGTTGCTATTCCAGGAGTACGACTTCGAGATCATTGTTAAACTCGGTAGGCTGAATTTGGGACCTAACCACCTGTCTCAAATTGAGTCGGGAGAAGAGCCGACGAACATTGAAGACAGTCTTCCTGACGTGCAGATGTTTGCTATACAAGTTGCAGATGATTATTATAAGGATATCATTGATTTTATAACAACAGGGCTGACACCGCAAGAATTTTCTGTTCAGCAGAAGAAGCAATTAGTAGTTGGCGCCGCAGATTTCACTATCATTACAGGTCAGTTATACAAACTCGGACTAGATGAAGTCCTGCGCAGATGTGTACTCGACCACGAGAAACCATATATACTAGCAGATGTGCATTCAGGGATCGCGGGAGGTCATTACGTAGGAAGGGCTACTGCACAGAAGATATTGCACACAGGGCTGTGGTGGCCTACCGTCCACAAAGATTCTAAGGAATACTGCAAGAACTGCGATGTCTGTCAGAGGACAGGGAAGCCGTCACGGAGAGACGAAATGCCATTGAACCCATAGTTGACCTTATAGGCCTTTGAGAAGTGGGAAATTGATTTTGTGGGACCTATAAACCCACCAGGGTAGAGAACTGGTGTGAGGTATATCATTACTGCCACACATTACCTCACCAGATGGGCAGAAGCTAAACCAGTGAAGGACTGCAGCGTAGGTACTGCCGCGCAGTTCATTTTTGAGGAAAGTTTGTCAAGATTTAGTTGTCCAAAATTTTTGATGAGTGATCAGGGCACTCATTTTCTGAATAATACCATTGAAGCCCTCACAGAGGAGTTCCACATTCGGCATCACCGCAGTATGCCATATCATCCGCAGGCGAATGGAATTGTTGAAGCTTTCAATAAGATACTAGAAAATGCACTGACGAAGGTGTGCAATGTAAACAGGGATGATTGGGACCTGCGCATCTCATCTGTATTATGGGCATACATAACAACTTGCAAGAATTTGATGGGACAGACACCCTTTCGGTTGGCTTATGGGTAGGAGGCCATAATGCCAATCGAGTACATTGTCCCCAGTCTGAGGATTGCTGTGTTCACCGAAATGGCATACCCCAAAGCATTAGATGAAAGACTGCTACATTTATTCCGCTTGGAGGAGGATCGTTTCATTGAAGGATTTCAATAGCAAGTCTAGAAGGATCGTGAAAAGGCATGGCATGATCGCCATATCAGGAACAAATGCTTTTAGGTAGGTGACTTAGTCCTCTTCTATGATAGCAAGTTCGTGAAATTTCCTGGCAAGTTTAAAATGCATTGGCTTGGCCCATACATTGTTATTTATGTCACTAACAGTGGTGCAGTCCAGTTAGCCACTTTAGCCGGTGATACTCTACCAACTATGATAAATGGAAGTAGACTTAAATTGTACTACGATAGTCCTGCTTCGCAGCATATGGAAAGATAAACATGGGGAGAAATTTCCAAGTGTCAGGTACAGTTGAAATTGGACACTGGAAATGTCAAGCTGCGTGTACATGTATGTTAAATAGAGCAATGTGTGTACCATGCAACACTACTGAAGCTACGCGGAAAGGGAAAAAAAAAAAGAGAAGTAAGAAAAGAAAAAGGAAAGCTGCGCAGTTGGAAATTTTTGGCACTACGAAGTAACTGCGCAGGATATCAGACGGCTTGCCACGCAGCTCAGCGCAGCACTCAGAAAAATAGCCGTTACACTGCCGTTGGAGAAATATAGCCATTATGTGACCTTTGCAATGCACCGCTTGAGCATTTAAAGGAAATATAGCCATTCTTGACACGCTGACAGAAGGATCTGTTCAAATTGGCCAATGGACAACTCATTAAATGCAGATATAGTTGTTGGGAGGCGCGAGGAGGACCCAGCTGCGCCGATAAATAACACTGCTACAGGTCTCGCGGGCGTTACTCAACACTTAGAATTTTCTTGCGATCACTCCCTGAGCTAGTATTCTTCTATCATTTGATTATCACAGCCTTTAGCTAACCAGCGAATGTCCGAACCCTCCTATAGAGAAGAAGAAATGACCATTGAAGAAGCACTTGAAGTCTTTCAGTACGAGGGAATTGCAGAGTTAATGAAAACCCCTACCAAGAAGGTTGTAATCGAGCCAGGGAAAGCATCCAGAAGATCACCTCATCATAATCCTGTTATGTAGGAAAAATGGAAAGATAAAGGGAAATACATAACTGTACAAATAAGCAAGATCATAAAGATGGGCTCGTCGGCACAAAAATCGCCAGTGTTTCAGAAAGAACCACTGAAACTCACACAAGAGTATATATCACCACGGGTGTTGGATGCCCCAGTCTTCAAATTGGTCAAGAGCGCTAAGTATGAGATCCCATTGTGACCGATCTCAAAGCATGTAGAGGTTTCCAAGAACTTGCTTGGAAATATTCCATATTGCAAGTGGGAAGATTTTGACCTCCTAGGCATACAAAAGGAAGAGCCCCATGTTCCTAAGTACCCACAATTCCAGCCTGACTAGTACATGTGCTAGAATAAAGATGCAAAGGGCACAACTAACTTGGTTTCCAAAAGCTGGCTGACACCGGTAGTCCCATCAGGCTTGTTAAACCTCCTCATACTACCACATTTTCATTGTTCAGCGGAAATTAATGCTGTGGTTCGCACGCTGATGGTGCGAACCCACGAGGGATACCTATGGCTAGATAGAAGTATTGATGTCAATATTTCCTTGATCCACCACATAACAGGTCTCAGCAAGTGCAGCAAGGATCCCAAGCAGTTCTTCCAAGGGAAGAGCAAGGAAAAAGAAGGTGTCGAGAAAATGAAGAAAAGCCAGTCATTGGTGAAGGGGAAAAGGGGTTTTCCCACAGAAGACATTGAGGATAGAATGACAAAATTTGTCACCTAGTTACTCGTAGGAAAAATCCTCAAAACGGCTAGGCCTACGGAGGTGCCCGCAGACACACTATTACTTGGTGCCGCAGCAGCTGAGGGCACCGAGTTTAATTGGTGTCAATTTGTTCTGAATGAGTTCTTGGATGAACTCAATGATATCCAGGAAAACGATGGACAGTGCCACTTCACATGGCTCATCATCCTCTTCGTCTTTTGTGGATGGAAGGAGCCAAGGGACTATGTGGGCATCAACATAAAAACCAATGATCCCAGACGATTCCGGTATGCCAACCTCTGGGAAAATGTCATCACAGAGTGAGAGCTGAGGTGTTCTACCAATATTACACTCTGCTGCACAATGCGATTGTCCATACACCCCGCATCACAAAGTAGATAACATCAAAGTACATTCTCATTCTAGACTTCAGCGCAGACATGCGATATATCTTCATCTCACCAAATGCAAGAATGAAGAAACCAGAGTGGTTCCCAGGTAACTACCACATGTATGAGGAGGACATTGAAGCCCTCATGAAGGATTGGCCCATCGATTTCCGTGTGGAAGTCATGGATGTTGAGACAGACTCTGAAGAGGATGAGCCAATCCCACTGGCATGCCTGATTGTTGAAGAAACTGGGAAACGGAAAGAGCCAGAGACTCCATAGAAGCCGAAGGCAAGGAAGAAGATGAAGGCTACAAAGACTCAATCTGAGGCAGTCCTGAATGAAGATGATTATGAGATGATAACCGAAACAGTCTCAGAACAAATGAAGGAGCTTATGGTGGCTAAAGATAAGAAGGATATGGTCATCCAGGATGACCTGCAGAAGATGCAACTCGCAATGAAAGGCCTGATGAAGAAAATGGACGATGTCCAGAAAATCCTTAGGGAGGCTGGTAGGGACCTCGCAGCAAAAACCGTTGCAGCTAGCAATAACGCTGCCGTCGTAGACTAGAATTGTCCATGTGGACCCATTGGCTACTGCACTGCCAATGACAGAGCAGTTGGTCTTGGACACAAAGGGAGTCGAGCAGGTAGAGCTCGACTTGGAAAAAAACCCCTTACCAGGATTGCACTTCATCCACATGCAGATCATTGAGGAGATGCATGAACGGATGATGGAGTCGATGAAGTCGCAAGATGAGCTCACCACAGCAAACAGAAAGCTCGAGTTGCACGCAGAAATGCTGCTACGAAATGAGCAGGACCACCGACAAAACTTGGAGACTACCATATCTAATGTTGCAAAGGATATTGAAGGCATAGAAATCCAGGATGATCCTGTGGACACAGTTCTGAGGATCGGAGATAAGGTGAAATATTTGCAGTCGGAGATGCAGGATAAAGAAATTTTTATGAGGCCGATATTTCCTCGTTGAAGGAAAAAATGAACATATAGGCGCCATCAACTGAGCAGCAGTTAAGAGAGCAAGCAGTGACTGCCCCTACGCAGAACATAACGAGTGGCATGGCTCAATGCCAAGATCTGCTGGAAAAAGTTTCCAAGGAATTTAGTGCCCTTGAGGAGGATCAGGGGCTGCTATAGGTAAAGACCACGGTAAAAGAAAAAAAAAATGCGCTAGAGAAGTTGGACATAGAGCTCAAGGCTCTGCCACCGAGGGAGAGGCTGTCTAGGTATAAGGAAGTATCAGGCTTGAAGAAGCAAGTCCAGGCATTAAGAGAGAAAGAGACTGATATGGACAATCAGTCACAGCAACTCCTGAAGGACACTACAGCAGTGTCGCAACATATAGAAGACAAGCTAAAGGAATTGCGCGACAACTAGGAGCAGGTTTAGGGATAGATTGGAGCAGAGATAACTCTAGCGCTGCTTGAAACAATACAACAAGTTGAGCAGGATACCAAAGAAGCAGTGGAGTAGTTGCTTGGTGTATATAATGAGTTCATGGCCAAATTAGTTCCACCGGTTGCGGATCAAAGTGAGACAACTGAAGCAGCAAGTGGCTTGGGGATGAGCCAGATGTAAGTGTTAGGGGCATGTTGGGCCTGGCCTAAGAGGGCCATTTTTGATAACATTTTTTAGGGTAGATGGAACTGAGCTGAGCGCAACTTAGAAAAGAAGTAAATTTTGGGTATTGGGAGTACTGTGAAGTTGTGCGCAGTACCGATTTTTGAAGGATGCTGTGAAGATAAGCGTTGTGAAGGTTCAGTGCTACGAAGGTAGTAGGCCACATGGAGCCAGTAAAGTTGTGTACTAGATGGAGGATGGCCAGATATAGTGGATAAACCAGCTGTGGTGTACTTTTCGTAAGGCTACTGGAAAGATGCCGAGTTGAGGGCATAAGCAGATCAGGAAGGAGGCCAATTGTACGAGTCTGTGAAGTAGAGGACGGGTCAGGACAGTGGCAGTTTGGCATGCAGCAGATTACGTGACCATTAAGAGGAAAATGATGGACGAAAAATGAATGGAGAAGAGCTAGTTGTATGCGGCCGTTAGAGGACAGAAGAACTGCAGGGAAAGCAACTGGGAGCTGAGCCAGTTGCACAAGTCTGTTAGTGGAAGGGCGGCTTGAAGTGGATGACCTGTTGGTGTGCGCACAACAGGAAGGATGAAAGTGATAGATCTAAGGCATGGAGGATTGCCACGACAACAGAATCGCTACCAAAAGCCTGTATGACGGTTCAGAGGGACCGTAGTGGTTTGGAAACCCTAAGGGTTTCGGTCTTCAATTTTGTAAAGACACGACCTTCGGGCGTGATCTATAGGAAGAAGACAATTTTGTATAGGGAGGTGGGGTTAGTTGTTCAAGACGAGAGAGGTGTGTCATTGTGACCATATTGTATTGTAATATCTTTTGACTCAAGAAAACATTGTAAAGGCTTTGCAGCTGAGTGTCCAGAGACCTATCTGAGCAAGAAGAGAGCCGCAGCTGAGTGCGCGGCTAAGAACTATGAGCTCTTCCTTAAAAGAAATATCAAACACAGTTCTTGTGGACATAGGTTCCCATCCGGGGGAGTGAACCACGTTAGATAGTGTGTTGAGTGATTGAATGTTTATAGATGTGTTTATATTTATCTATTTCTGTAGTTGGATGTCTTAATATTGGCTTGTAGTCTGTTATGAGAAGGATTTTATATGCATTCGCCATCAAGAGAGTATGGAATGATATGTTAGGTCTGCATGAATGGATGTATGGTTAATATTATCTTTGCTTCTAGGAACAGTGAATATATCGTCTGCTTGAGCATGGGGAAAGTTGTTTACGTGTTTGAATGGATGTAGTCGATGAATGTATAACAGTTATTTCGCACCTGAGGGTTATGCTTAAAATAGTAACATTCTAAGTGTGTGTTATGAGCATTAAGTAGTAAGTTAGTTAAGTGTATGATTGAGTGGATAAGTGCTATTTAGCTCACTGCCTTAAGCATTTTGCACTTAGTCCGAGTATAGGAAGTCAAGTGGCAGTGTTCGCAGTGTAGTATTAAGTCCCGCAGTAAGGAAGAAGGTAGTGGTGCGGACTATGGTGTTGACCATCGCCGCACAGACCGACCTTCGCAGCACATAGCCGGTGCGCTGCCGCGAACTCCGTCATAGTCATCAAGTCATCACTCATTGTGTACATCTGAGTCCGCAGTGCCCCATTAGAAACACCTCGGGTGAGACCTCAGCCTGCTCACAGGCTATTGCCGAAAGGGACGGTGCGAAGGGTTTTTGTTGGTTTAAGGTAACCGCCCAGAACCTGGGTCTTCATAAAACCTCTGGTCAACATTGTATAGCCAACAATCGCTTGTTGTTGTGCGCAATGCGCACTTAACAAAACTTCTTCCTCTTCCTGCCATAGCATGCTGTGCGCAATTATGAAAATTGCCTTTTCTTTCTGCCACAGCGCGCAATGCGCAATTTTCCATACTTGTCTATTTTTCCAACCCAATTGGGCCTTCCCCAACAGGCCCCTAACACTCACCTCTGGCTTGTCCCGATCGAGTTCCACCTGCGAAAATTGGTGGCACATCTTCCATCTTCCCAAGCTTTAATGTAAAGCTTTGGAGAGTTCCTGCTAACTCTGCAAGTATTTCCTTGGCTGTTCATTTGAAACGTTGAAGCGTCTCCAGAGTTTCCTGCGAGACCTTCTCCCTAGCCACTTGTTCCCACATAGTTCCTTTTGCCACCTGAAGTTCTATGAACTGCACGTCGAATTGCTGCATTAGTTCGAGGACATCTTGCTTGATAGGCTGCAGCCTGACCGATGTAGCAGCCTCTCTCTCTCTTAGCGTCGCCAACTCTTTCTGTAGGTCCTTGACCTCATTAAGTTTTTGCATTTTTTCTCTTATCGGTGCATTCCTCAGCTGCACACTGGCAACATCTACCTACTGCTGCTTCTGTTTTAATTCTTCCCTTATCTGCTGGAGCATAGGATCCTCACTCATCCCAGTGACTGCTGTAGTTATCTGTTCAAGCATGTCTTGGCATTTCGTCACTTATCCCGAAATGCCGTCCATGGTTTCTTTGATTTCCTCAGTTGGAGCTAGGCACTGATCTGGTGGAATGACAGTGTGCCTAGCCTCTAGTTCTGTGATTTTTCCTTTATAAGAGATTTCCATTTCTATTTTCTTAGCAGTAAGGGACTTTGCCTTGGCCCCAATTTTCCTTATCGTGTCCTCCATATCATCTTCTTCCTCGCATTCTTCTATATTTGCGCACACAACATAAATGGTTTCCTTCAGCTTTTGACCCTTTTCCTTGGTTGCACTCCATTCTTGCTTACTATTATGTGACTCCTGCCTTAACTAATTGATGTCTTCAGTTAACTGCGCACACTTATCATAGGATGTGAGGCCTCTCTCATGAATTTATTCCACCACTCTGATGTGCAACTCATTCAGGTCCTCTAGGGGTAGGGCCCCAATGTTCAAGTCGAGGCGCCCAGTCTTTAGTGCCTCCTTAATGGTTTCATTTGGATAAATCAGGTAGCTTGGTTCAAGGTTCAAAATGTGCAAATACTTACTGCTAGCAACAGGTGATCTTCTTTGCGCATTTGGATCTCCTAACATCCCCTCAGAACCTGAAACTGACTGTCCCAATCCCATATGGGCTACCATTGTCTTAACCTCCTCCATAGCTTAAATTATGGTCAACTGTAGTTGTTCTTGCCTGGCTTCTTTCTCAGCACGAGTCTCTTCCCATGCTTCCTGTACTTTTGTTGTGATGGTCTCGCAATCATCAGGATGTAGTTGCGGCTCGAGCTCCGGTTTTTCATCCTTCCTCTTTGTGCGTCGACTCTGTGATTGCGAGGGGCCTTCAATGGCCTTTCTCTTTGCTACTGATGAGGTGGAATGTTGACTCTGCGCATCATCCTTTTCTTCCTCAATGGGCGTTCGTACTAGTAGCCCACCCTTCTTTCCCTTCTTTGCTGCTGTTTCTTCCTTGTCTTCCAGATCTATGTCTGTGTTCTCTTCGTTGGTGTCTTTTACATTGATCTTTTCCCGAAGAGGTTCTACGTTCTGCTCGTAGTCTGACGCATCATCGCGTGAAGCGGGAACTTTCCATTTTGGCTCTCATCACTCCATCATTCCCTCGATCGCATGCTCATCTAGTCGGTAAAATCCTACATACCATAAGTCATGCTTTGTTATATCACCTCTTGGCTGAATGAAAGATTGGTGCCTTTTTGCGCGAAACCTCATGATGTAGGTGTATGCATCAGTTAATGGTTTGGAAATGTGCGGTGTTCCCATAATTGTGTTGCACAACTGGTGTTAGTAAACATAGAATACTTCAGCCATTTTCCACTACCTAGACGCCTTTGGGCTTGCCCATAGATTGGAAAAGCACATTCCTCGGCCTTGTCCTACTAAAGTAGCAGCTCCCCGATATCCCTCAGGCTCCTTCCAGCCTACAAAGGCTATCAACACTAGAAGCCAACTAAAATGGAACATTGTTCCATCATCTTGGGTATCCTAAACATCTGCTAAGAACTCGTTCAATAAGAACTGGCACCAATTGTATGCTTTTCCGTGCAATACATTAGCAGCTTCCCTGATTGCGACCGCAGGTACTTCAGGTGGTCTACACTTGCGCAACAACTTGCCTGCAAGCAACTGGGTCGTAAACTGTGTTGCGCGGTCATTGATGTCAACCATTGGGAACCCACGTCCCTTACGCACTACACCGAACTCTTTTGCTACTTTAGTGCTAATGGCTCTATCCTGCGCCCTCTTTATGATGAGGTTAGCAGGATCCTCTCCTCTATTGTTTAATTCGGTGATGTGATGGATCATGTCAATATTGATATCAATGCACATGTCCAACCATAGGAATCCCTCATGCACACAAGTGAGCAGTGTTCGCGCTATGGCGGAAAACTCAGCACTCTTAGTAAAGTGCGGCATTTGTAGTAAGTTTAACAAGCCCGACGGCCGAATGGCCCTTAGCCATTCTTGAACTTCCAGCCTGCCAGTGCCTTTCTGTGCCTCCTTGACCCAATTGATATAGGCGTCTCATAGAAATTGTGGGTAGTTTTTGAGCGTTACAAGCGTATTCTCCATTAAGTCTTGGTCATCTAGCTTGCAACCTGGTACGCCACCCATCAAGTTCTCCTCTATCTTCACCCTAGTAGAAATAGTGGGTAGCGGGATTTCATATTTGAAATTCTTTTCTACGTTGACTGGTGGGGTGTCAAGCTTCCTTGGAGGGATGTAGTCGGGCATAGGATAGAATGACAGATTTTGAGCTGAGGCTGTTTGCTGTAATGGCACTTTGGAGCCCTCCTACTCTGAAGCTGTTTCTTTGCCCTTGCTGATTCCTGCAGCTTGCCGTGCTGAAAATCTAGATGCACCTGCTTTCGTTGCCGTCATTGCTGCTGGAATCCCTGCTTTCTCAAATAACTAGGAGATATCTTCCAAATCAACCTATTCTCTCATACATGCTCTGGTCGCTCAGCTCTAGAATAGTTCAAACACTTCATAAAAATTGTTAATTGGCCAAGCGGGGTTTATTTATAACCGTTGCTGGTCTGCTATGTGGCCTTCCATAGTTTCTGAGGCCCTAAAAGCCATATTGATTTCCAGTTCATGTGTATTATCTTGGGGCTGTTAGCCAATCGTTCTCATGATGCGAATGATGTTTCCTTAAATGCTAAAAGGTTGCCTGGTAAGCCAGCTTGTCAACTCCGTCGAATCTACATTAATGGCTGAGCCCACCAGCCGGATTTCGATATGAACTAGTCACTTCTGTCTTTAATAGGTTCCAAGATGTCACATCCACCCTTAACTGTTAAAATTTCCGAGTGCCGCCAGTCTGGTTAATGACCCACTAACCGACCGATAGATTTCATGGTAACGGTTTCCATGATAATGTGCTGGCGGTCTAACAAATTGTTTGCTTCGGGATGCGCAGCTGGTATCATCTTGTGCATGACTATCGTCCCGTATTTTCCGTGCGATCAATATCTGTACTTGCTCTGCGTAGCTTCTCTCCTCTTCTCTTTTTTTTGTGTGTGCAACTTTAGCAATGTTGCGCGGTACAATTGCCCGAATCATGTAGAACTCGGTGCAGCCGGACTATCATGGTAAAGCTTTAGTCTGCTACCATTTATCAAACTTGGCAAGGTATCTCTGGCTAATGTAGCTAACTAGACTGCACCACCATTAGTAACATGCATTATAGTATATGGGCCAAGCCAATGCATATTAAATTTTCCAGGAAATTTTAGGAATTTGCTATCATATAGGAGGACTAGATCACCTACTTGAAAGCTCTTGTTCTTGATGTGGAAATCATGCCATGCTTTTTCGTGGTCTTTCTGTACTTGTTGGTGGAAGCCTGTGACGAAGCGATCCTCCTCTAGCCCAACCAAGTGTAGGATCCTTTCTTCAAGTGCCGCGTGATCTGCCATGCCTGTAAACGCTGCTATTCTCAAACTGGGAACAATATACTCCATTGGCATTATTCCTTCTTGCCCATAGGCCAATCGGAAAGGTGTATGGCCAGTCAGTTTCTTGCAGTAAGTCTTGTATGCCCATTGCATAGATGGGATGCACAAGTCCCAACTGTCCCGATTGACGTTGCATATCTTGGTTAGCACATTCTCCAATACTTTGTTAAATGATTCAACAGTTCCATTCGCCTGTGGATGATAAGGCGTACTGCACTGGTGATGAACATGGAACTCTTTGGTTAGAGCTGCAATTATATTATTCAGAAAGTGTGTGCCTTAATCGCTCATCAATATCTTTGGGAATCCAAACCTTGTAAGGATCGTAGATAAACTCTGCGGCTGTAGCTGCGCTACAGTCTTTAACTGGGTTTGCTTCTGCCCATCTGGTGAGGTAATCGGTAGCAGTAATGATATATCTTGCACCAGTTCTTTTCCTTGGTGGGTTAATAGGACCCACAAAATCAATGGCCCACTTCTTAAAGGCCTGCAATGTCAGCTGTGGATTTAAGGCATTTCATCTCTATGCGATGGCTTTTTCTGTTCTTTGACAAACATCGCAATTTTGGCAGTGTTCCTTCGAATCTTTATGAATTGTAGGCCACCATAGCCCTACGCAAAATATCTTTTGTGCGGTAGCTCTTCCTGCATAGTGGCCTCCTGCGACTACTGAGTGTGCCTCAGCTAGTATGAATGGTTTCTCATGCTCGAGCACACATCTGCGCAGTACTTCATCCAGTCCCAGTTTGTATAGCTGACCTGTAATTATAGTGAAGTTTGCTGTGCGCACTACCAACTGCTTTTTCTGCTACGTAGTGAACTCTGTGGTTGCAAACCCAATAGTCAGAAAATCAATGATGTATTTATAGTAATCATCAACAACTTGTATATCGAACATCTGCGCATCAGGCAGATTGTCTTCCATATTCTTCGGTTCTTCTCCTGACTCAATCCTTGATAGATCATCAAGTCCCAGATTCAACCTTCCTCGCTTAACCACAATTTCAAAGTCGTACTATTGAAATAGTAGTAACCATCTGCATATGTGCCCCCCTAACACTGGCTTATTGACCAGGTATTTCAAGGCAGAATGGTCAATGAACATGGATAAGTGCGCACCAAGCAAGTAGTGCCTGAACTTCTGCAGCGCATATACCATTGCGAGTCCTTCTTGTTTAGTGTTGGTATAGTTCTTCTCATCGAATGATAGCTTTCTGCTAGAAAATGCAATGGGATGATCAATACCTCCATCTCCTGGTTGAGCAAGAACAATGTCTAATGCGATACACAAAGCATCAACATGGACATGGAATGGCTTTTCCCAGTCCGAAAAAACTAGGATCAATGCAGTGACCATCTTCTCTTTTAATGTGTCAAATCCTTTCTCGCAGTCCTCATTCCAAATGAATGGTACATCTTTCTTCAGTAGCTTTTCCATAGCTGCGGTTATTTGTGCATACCCTTTTATGAATTTCCTGTAATAGCCAGTATGTCCCAGTGTGGTGCGCAACTGCTTGACTAAATTTGGTGTAGGCAAGTTTACAATGACTATGATCTTAGTAGGGTCAACCATCAAGCCCTGTTCGCACACAATGTGTCCCAAAAAGATTCCATAGGGAACACATAAAACACACTTCTTCAAATTTAATGAGATTTGATGCTGTCTGCACTTTTCCAGCATCATCCTGAGGTTCGCATCATGGTTATCAATAAACCGAAAATGGTCCAATCATCAAATTAAACCTCTAAAAACTTATGTATAAAATCCTTAAATGCTGCGACGACCACTTTGGAAAATATGGCCGGTGCATTCTTCAGGCCAAAGAGCATTACTGTGTATTGGAACAACCCGCATTCTGTAGGAAAAGTCATCTTGTGCCTATCTGCGCAATTGATTCTAACCTAATGGTAACCAGAGAATCCATCAGTAAAAGAATAGGTCTCATTCCCTCGAACATTATCTAGCACTTTGTCTATAAACGGTGTAGGAAATGGGTCATGCATTGAAGCATCATTCAGTTTTCTGAGATCCACACAAATTTTGATCTCGACCTTTATTTTTTTGTCCTGGATAACCATTGGGCTTATCCATTCAGATTCTTTGACTGGTTCCATGATCCCGACATCGAGCATTTTATCAAATTCTTCCTTAACTCATTCTTTATAGCGCTGATTCAATCTATACGGTCTTTGCTTTACAGGCTTCGCGCCAGGTTTAAGAGGAATTTTCATCACTCCTAAGTCTCCCAGTATACCTTTCATTTCTGTGAATTTAGTTGGGAAGAGTTCGCGATACTCTTGTAGTATACCCGTGATTTCCTCGAGTGTGTCTTCGTCCCAATAATCTCCGATGGTGGTGAAATTTGGCTCTTCACTAGTGCCAATGTTCACTTTTCTTGTCTTTACGGGTCCGCTCATGTCTGGGATTTCGAGTGGAGGTCCTTTTACCTCGCACGCGCCTTCTGATTTGGGTATCTCTATGTTTCACGGGTCATCCTCGTCACTGTCTATCTGAGATGCAGATTCATTAGTGAGGTTATAACAATCAAGAGCAGGCTCTAATTGCTCCTCCCATTCCGGGTGTAAATGCATAGGTATGCTCTCCGCACCAAAGAATTCTTCTAGGGTCATATTTCCATCCATGCAGTCTGGTCTGAATATTTTTTTCTGAAGAAGCTACAACGCATCGTTGATGCTTGGATGTTCATCCTCGAAATTGAAATCTGTTTGGAAGTTCACGGTCAGGGAAGACCAATCTGTTGTGCCCTTACGTAGTTCCAGGTCTACGTACCATTTCTTTGGAATCGGTTCTTCCAATGTATGCACAAACAAATGCATCCATTCCGTTTTTGGTCTTTCCACCCAATCTTGTGAACAAGTTTCCAGGTGATCCCTTGGATTTGTTTATCCATTATATTTTGCAAAAGGTAATGTAACCTTCTCTATGAATCTGATTTGCATCTTAATTCAACAATGATACCATGTAGTCAATGTCTACTTGTGCGCAGCCCACCATGTGGCAAGAGTCTCAAGCAATGCTACATCTAATGCTTGTAAGCGGTGTTCATCTGCAATTGCTGCAATATAATCTCTGATTAAAGAATAAACATTAGATGAACCATCATATGTGGGGATTGGGCTTACCTGCTTTCCAATCTAGTGTATCGACTTCGTGACCTACGCGCATCTGCTTGCAGATACTTCATGCATTCGATTTTGCCAGTTCTCCAAACTTGCATCCGAGTTTGAAATGCAAGCGTTGTCACATCTCCAGCTAAGTGTACCATCTGCAATAGGGTTGATGTAATCTTCCTGGTTCGCGGTCAGTTTGTACAATTGGTCCAAATCCTGAGCTTGAGATTCTTCTTGAATTGGCTCACTGTATCTGTCTCCATCGGCAGGGTCCAATGGTGCAATCATCCTGAGATGTTTTCCATCGAAGATCATCTTCTTGGTCTTCATATTTATTATTGTGAGGTTATCAATAGCCCAGTCAATCCCCAATAATGCCGGGAAAGGCTGAATATCGTCCACAATATCGATAACCTCAAAATCGACATGACTTTGTACTCCGTCAATGTCAACAACCACACTGGCCAACCGTCCAAATGGTATGACTTTTTCCTGATTGGTCATTCTCAATTGGATAGGTGACCATGATAGCTTTGGTCGCCCCATCTGCTGCCGTGTCTGCTTAGTCCAGACATTGACCTCTGATCCCAGGTCAAGAATGATTTCATCCATTTCATAATCTCCTATATGCGCATTGAGTCTCATCTCTCTGCTAGTTCTCTGATGTTTCTTGATATGATGAACTGTGCTATTAGTAGTGTCTTATCCATTGTGCAGTTCATACTGATCTATGACCTTCTGCAGTTCTGTTATAGCATCCGGGTTCTTTAACAATTTCATGCAGCTTATAAGGAAATGCGCAATAGAGGTCCATGTCTCTGCTGCGGCGTGTGTGTTGTCATAAGCAGTCGGTATGTCTTCTACATACGGCATTTGACTGCGCAGCAGGATCCTTGTCGAGCTCGGTGCCGATTCTCTAAGGATATCCCGTGCTTCCATGAATGCTCCTTTGTTCTTCACCAGGTCGAAGGCAGGTATTTTCTCGGCAGCTTTTCATATCCATTGTGTCTCAAGGGGTGTTTTCTTAGTTCCAAAATCACCAGAAGTCAAAGCTTCTTCTCCTCGATTGCACCCTGTCGCAACACTGCTGCATGTTACTACATTGATGGTTGGATCTTTAGGTCTCCTTTCTTCTGCAATCCACTGAATGTTTGGAGTCGGTGGGTCTATTCTTCTGCATTTCTGCATTTCGACCTCGAGTATAGGGCAATCTTCAATAACATGCTCAAAATATTTACAGTAATTGCACATGGTGCATGGGTTGGTACAATCCCTACAAACATAACCTGGTTGGCCACAATTATAGGAAATTACTTGACCATGGCCTCTTCCTTGCACCGAGCCTCTTCCTCTTATGCGGTATCCACCACCACAACCTCTATATCCCCCCTGGTCATACTGCGGGTTCTCTTGCTTCGACTGGTTGTCTTCTTGGACGCAATATATTCCAGCACCTTGCATCACTTCCATATCACGCTTTCTTTCATTCATCAGCTCATATGCACGACAATTGGATTCATCATGTCCAACTGATTTACATAAATTACAATACAAGCTCTTAGGTGTTTTTACATATTTATGTATGAGATAACAGTCTTCTGGTCAGTGTCCTCTACTTCTGCATATTTCACACCAGGGTTCCTGGTTCTGATTAATCAGGTTTGGTGCACCGCTGTTAAGATAGTCTTGAAATAAAGGGCAATGTTCTCTGGTGTGGCCTTCTCCCTTATAACTTGTACACCAGACGTGGTGCCTTGGTTCATATGTTTGTTCCTTCCCATTCTTCATGCTTTGCAGTTCTAGTGTCAATGTGGTCAACTGGTTTTGGATCTGTGACATCCTTGAACTAGTCTTGCCGATTGGTGAAGCCTCTAGCCTCATCGCGATCTCTAAGGCCTCTACCTGTAATGCAACGTTATGCTGCATCAATGGTTATCTAATGTGGGGTAGTAGTACGGCAATGAACCATTCTTTATGCTATTGCGGGGCTATCACAAATGTTACTTGGTCTAGGAGTGTTTTAAACTTCTAGTCAAATTCCCAGACCATTTCGTTAGGTTTTTGTTTAACCTCTTTTATCTCTGTGATACATTGGGATTCTGATTTTGGTTTCTTAAACTCTGCTACCATCGTAGCCTTTATTTATACTAAGGTTCTTGGTTATGCTTGAGAATATTTCATAAACCAATGAAGGGCTATGTCCCTGAAAGTAGTGACGAGCTGCGCTCTCTTCACAACATCATCCTGAATTTGCTTTACACTCCATACAGCTTCACATAGAAACCAATGCTGATCAGGGTCTTCCAGACCCGTGCCTTTGAATATCGGCAGTTTAATGTCATTATATGTCATTCTTCTTCCTGGGGTTGTATTGGTGTTCTTATTCTAGGGAGGGTTCTGATTCTGGGGAGGGTTCTGAGCGGAAAAAATAAAAGGTATATTCAGAATAGTATTAGGGATACCACTTTGTGGACTATTCTGAGACTGGGTGTTGTGTATTGGACCAGTATTAATATTATGTGGGTTGGGCTGCACAACATTTGTAGCGGGTGGGATCTGAGATAGGGTGGTGCGGTCTCTACAACTGATGGGTTTTGTGGTGTAATAGGATGGATGGTGGCTGATGGCGGTGTGCTCTGATTATTAAGGTCACACGGGAGTTTTGTATTCACACGGAGTCCAGGTCCTCCCAAATTCTTTTCTTTATTAAACTTATATCTCTTTCCACTTCTTAGGTTATGTGTCTCTTCGTCAGAATCACTATATATGCTATTGACTATTGTGAGGAAAATACACCTATAGTTCAAGGAAGAAACTACCAACTTACAGGGATGAAAGATAGACCTACAAATGTTCTGCAAGTACAACTAGTAAGCAAAGAGATAAAGGTTAAAGAGGATGTGTACCTTATAAAGAAGATTGATCCCAGCCTTTCTCTTCTTTGCTCTTCAATGCCATTCAGTGTCGCAATGCCCACACCTGCAAAATAACTTCATACCTTTCTCAAATACATTTGACTACATATAAGACTGATATCCTTGATAGTAAAATACATCAAACTATAAGAAAACTGTAATCAAATCTAAGACACACATGAATAGGTCATATTTGGAAAGGGAAGAACGTTTAATATTTATTAATGAATGAAGAAAGTACATAAAGTTATACCTTCCTTCAAGCTTAGCACTTCACGAAACCTAGATTCAAGGTCTCCTGCTTCCACTCTCCAAGGATCCCAGCCTCTAATCAGCTATGCTAGGGTTGATCAGAAACTGAGGCACAAGAGAGGGGGATGAGGGTCTCCATTCCTCCAGCATAACATTTTTATGGACTTGGTCCCTACTCATGGCCCTTCTACCTTCCTTATATAGTCAATGAAGGAGAGGAAAAGCAGTTATAACCGATCAGGAGGTTCCCAAACAAACTCAATTTGACCAAAATTCGAGATTTTGATAGATTCAGGAAAGTACTCTACTCTTCCTACTGCAAACCAACGTATTTTTCAAGGTGAACGCTACTCTAGTGAAGAAGAGTGGCATATTTATGAGGGAAAACGCTACTTTTATGAAGCAGAGCTACATATTTTTGAAAGAAAACACGACTATTATGCTTAGATACCAACGTTTTTGTCAAAATATAGCCAAAAAAAGGGTTTTCTGATGATTTTCAGGAGGTGGTTTGGTCTAGAGATCTGTTCCTAAGGGTTATGACCATCAAATAGATAAGGAGTGAGGTAATTTTAACCATGTTAATTGTCCCAAATGACCCTTCAATCCACAAGTGTCCTGTTGTGTGACTAAACTTGATCTTAAGAAGTGTCGTCACGGACGGAGAAGTGTCATTTTAAGCTATAACAAATGGCCCCTAATGTATGAGGTCAGAGGGAGTGAGGGAAACAATGTCTGAAATACATTATAAATAAAAAAGAGTTGAATCATGGGAGCAGAGTAACCGGAGAAACCAAGAATCATAGGCTCAAATGAAGTACCTGAAAGCAAAGGCAATGTCAGACAAAATCATCCTTTGGGTAACTGTCCATGTTCAAATAATCGAACATGACCTCCAAAAGGATACAATAATGATCCAAATACTGATGCATATATCATGGCCACTACAATACAAGCGTGGTTCCATGAGGAACATAACTATAAACATAGCCACATAAATACAAGGTGGATCTATGTAAAAACTGGAGAACATAGCCATAGAGAACAAGCTGGATCTATGTCTCATCAAGAGCCAAAAATAGTGTGGCTCAGTCTTGCGCAACTTGGGTGATAATATAAATAAGGTGATGCTATCGAGGATCCCAAGGTCTTCATCCAAAAACAACCCAAGGTACAAACCTATCCATGTGAATAAATGAGTTGATGTCAAACATGGGAGGTATCGTTTGATTACCGGTCATTGATGTATATCGTTAACAAATGCGAGGGTGTCTACCAATAATGAAAATGGAACCCAAGATACCTAGTACATTCAAACAAGTGCGAATAAGTGGTCTTGCCATCGAACACTTGAAGAATCTATCGGATAGGAGACATTGATGTATTCCCATCTATCCAATAGTGAGGAAAACTGCCACTAATGATTGCAATCCCCAAGGTACTAACCGAAACTCTAAACTTCATTCCCAGAGCACAATGAGTTGAATTCAATGGGAAGAAGTCCATTGGAAGGGAGGCCTTAAGGCATCCTCCATCATCCAACATGACGGACACTCAACAAGTATGAGTTGATTTGGAGTAGGACTGAATACATGATGAAACATACCGACACCAAGGAATGGCCGACGCATGAGGTCAAGACAACTACAGAATGGCTGACACAGGTTATATCCTTGAATAGTGAGCACGACACAAGAGTGACTTAGGCATCTTTTAACACAAAGAGATCGCGATACAAATATGCAATGTAAGAGACATGAACAGATTCTCCATATGATTGGAAGACTAACCAAATGGAGGAGTAATAAATTTGAGATTAGGTTTATCCTAAGGCCAACACTAGAACCCAACTTGTTTGATAGACTCAAAACAAGTGCTTTGTTCAAGGAGGTAGTTGACTTGCTGCCATCATATTGAAATATATTTTAACATTCTTCCCTTCCCTTTCCTTTTTCATTTTTTAACGAGCTTGACAAAGAACTAAAGCATGCTCGACGGTATTTTCATATTTAAGGAGTCTGAAAAACCTAGAAGAAAACTCCATACACCTATCCGTGGATTTTATATTGAGCCTGGATTGGTCTGTGCTCGGAGGTGTTTTCTTGCTTGTAGAGTTGAAAAACTTAAAGTCCTCTATCAACCATCTCGTGGATTTCACATCGAGCCTGAGTAGGTGAATGCTCGCTTAGTGTTATCACATTTTGAGAGTCTGAAAACCCTAAAGATGACTCCAAAGGTTCTTTTTCGTAAAATAAGTCTACTTCCTTGAAAAAGTGTAATACAATGGAAGAAGAACTCTTCTAGCCATGGGTGACTAGAGTATTCTTTTTTCATAAATTATCCACCAAGGCTTGGAAAAGGGATAATTCTATACCTAAGTGGATGTCGGTTTAGTTATTTTAACGAGCCCGAAAAGACAACTATGCTCAGCAAACTTTTCCTATTTAAGGAGTTTGAAAAGGGCTTAAAAGAACTCCATAGGGATCTTTTTCGTAAAGGTTTAATGAGCCCGAAAAAGTAAACTCGTGACCTCCTTACTATTTTTAATGAGCTCAAAGGAGATACAGAAAAATGCTCATAAGTTCCTTACTGTTTTTAATGAGCTCGAAGTGAATATGGAAGAAATGCTCAAAACCTACTTACTGTTTTTAACGAGCTCGAAGTAAAGGTAGAAGAATGCTCATAACCTACTTACTGTTTTTAATGAGCTCGAAGTAAAGGTTGAAGAATGCTCGAAACCTACTTACTATTTAAAATGAGCTTGAAGTAAAGGTGGACGAATGCTCGAAATGGGAGGAGACCAGTGTCAGGGACATGTGAAAATAGCTCCAAGCGCATGGAACAAAGCTATGCCTAATGCAAGGAACATGAGCAAGATAAGGACACTCAGGGTGTGTCTCCTCCAGGTAAAAGGTGTCAAATTACAAAGGCAAACTGATACAGGGCTTAGTGGAAATGAGATCAGAGATGGAGGCTTATTCAACGAGCTAAAAGCATGGAAGCTGGCATCAGGCTCATTAGTGCAAGAGGGATCATAACATATGCATATGCAACTTGAACACGAAGATGGGAGATTTATCAGGGATGGCCAGAAATATATGAGGAAGAAAGATATGAGGCTTCTTCTCAAATTCATGGTAAATCTAAAAAGGCTCCTGAGCCTATGAGAAAAACTCATCATGGGCACCAAAATGGCATAAGGGTGCTGACTAGGGTGACCCATGTTAGGTAGGCTCTGTTGTTGGACTGGTGCACAATGCATAAAGAGATGGCTAACACACTAATATCCAACAGGTTCGACCCTATGGCGAATTTGGATGGCAAAAGGTTCAAATGCAACATAACAATAGGGAAGCCTAAACCTATATGCAAGGTTCTGAATATACCTGACATGGTCGCACAAGGTGTCGAAAAGGACCAGTAAGCAAGTCTAAATCCAACTAAGAATCCTGTCTCCAAGAAGAATTAGTACCTAGATCATATCTAAAACATATGTAAAGAAAGACCGGATACAAGTCACTATGGTATAAATACTTTCAACTTCATTATCATCAACAACATGCATAAACAAGGTAGAGTTTTCAAATGAAGACTCTATGGTACCCAAGCACGAGGACTTACAATCTAAAAGATCGACTTCAGGATGACGATCAAAGCTGAAGGACATGATGGAATCTGTAGAAACAAATTCATCATCATGGGACTTGAAAATTTGAGAAACAAAATCAAACTGAGCAGGGACACCGATTTGCGGATCTATAGGAAAGTCCAAAGACTTAACACTAGGAAGATCAGACTTTAAGGTCAAATTGGGGCTGGACATAACTGCGACTAGATCAAAATCCAAATGAATGGCAGACTGTACTATGGAATCTAGGAAAACTTCATCAGAAGGAAGTATATCGTCCTAGATAGAACACATATCTAAACATTTAGATGGAGGTGTCACTTGGTCAAAAGTTGAGACTAAGTCCCGGGAAGGTGAGCATGAAGTCAAAGACTTCTTCTCAGTAGCAGTTGAACTCAAGGAACAATATGCCACATAAGTCCCTTGTACATAGTAGTGCCTAATGACGAGGGATCTGACTGGTCTACAGTTGGGTAATAAGGAGGATGAACGAATGCGAGCTGGTCGATAGTGACAATGCTTTCGTTATGAGGAAAATGCATCACACGAAAGAGCGTAGACACCATAGCATGCATAGCATAAATGTAATCACACCCGAGGATCATATCAAATTCCACATGGTCCTTTAAAACCATAAAATCAACTAAGACTATTTTTCCACCCAAAGTAACAGGTACCTGATGGAGGAATCCGAACGGTTCACTAGGTATTTTATCAAAGGTCAATGGCCAATTAACAGCTGGAATAACATTAGGGAAACCCAAATCTCTCCAAGCATAAGCGGATAAGATACTAACATACGCTCATTCATCTACAATGCATCGAGCAACCATATGGTTCCCAATATCAACCTTTATCTGGAAAGGTGTCAAAGAAGGAAGCCGAGGTTCAGCTAGACTATTCCAATCAAAGGACATGATCCTAGGGCTTGGTAGGGGTTCACATGGCACAGATGAAGTGTCCACTTTTTTAGAAACATCCAAACTGGTAATGCAGAAGACTTCCGTAGTAGGTGCATCAATATTTGTAGGACTGATGGGATCGGTCGAAGATTGCATCGATTCGATCACTTCACTCTTCGAAGGAAGAGTGGAGTTGACCAAGAACTCTCTTGGTTCAACCACTTTATCAACCAAAGGTTGATCTGATTTTCTAGAATCTATAGACAACTCAGGAGCATACATTCCTTATGACATGGACCACACTCTTCGTTCCTCTGGAATGGCAAGGCATTGGTGAGTAAGGTGATCTCCCTTACAAAGTTTACAAGAGAACTTTGGTTTCTGTCCTATAGGTTTAGACTCCTTTACAACGTCAGTACTCTCAACATGACTAGTATTGGCTAACAGCTCGCCCCTAGCATGACTAGCAGTGGCTGGTTGCTAAGAAGCGGAAGACTTTTTAACTAAGGACCACACTTTTTGCACTTTTGGAAGTATAGGGCACAAGTAAGTAAGGTGGTGTCTCTCAAAAAACTTGCTAGGGAACTTATACTTCTGTTTATTTGGTTTGTTGACAATGTCAACTCCTTCAGCATGACTTGCAGTGGCTGATTTGGTGTCTCCAGTATGACTCACAGGAACTGGAGACTTGTCATTAATATGACTAGCAGTGATCAATGACGTGTCCTCAACATGACTGATAGTGGTTGAATACAAACTTTCAGTGTGATTTTCAGTGACTAAACATTTTCTCCCAGCATGACTTCTAGAGGCTGGGTAGGTGCCCCCTACATGATTTGCAGTGGCAGGGTGCTTGCCCCTAGCATGACTTGTAGTGGCTCGGTTGTCACCCCCTTGTTTTGGCATCTTCTTCCTATTCTTACCCCGTCTATTCCTTTTAGACTATTGGTTACTAGTATTGCTACTTTTTCCACATGAGGTAGAAGGAGGAGGAGAAGATGTTACTGGCAAAGAAGGCACAGGGTTCTGATGCTCTTGATTTGAGGTGCTTACAAAAGAAGCGTCAGGAGCATGCAAGGCATTCGGAGTGGAGAACAACCAAACCGATAGCCCTATAGTGAATCAATGAAGATTCATAGTAGCCATTAAGGGAGTACCAATGTTTCCAATGAATGGAATAGCATAAGGATCCCCTGGAATAGGGGTACCTTGATTGGCACTCGCCAGAACGCTAGACATAGTTTCCTGCTCAAATGAGCAAGAAGTTCTCTAAGGAAAACTAAGACATGTAGCACAAAGAGAACACCACTAGAAAACAGTCGTAAGTAAATCAAACCAGGAAAACAGATGCCTTCCAGAAAGAGTCTAGGATGATGAGGGCCCAGAACAAATCAATGAAGGAAGAAGGACAGTTATCCGGGGTCCATAATACAATGACTAAGGGTGCAAGCACTGGAATCACCCAACCTCCCTCCCAAAGACCTGCAAGGGATTTCCTCCCACGTCTGTCCTAGGTACAATAGATATAACCCTCCACCATCACCTGTGTATGATCCTATGGTCAGATACTAAGGAGACCACCACACCGAAAAGTTCTGGCGGGACAGTCTCTGGTCAAATAAGAAGGAGTGGGAAGGGTAATTGAGCCCGAAACTCAAAAGAGTCCCCAAACGTGATTCGATCCTGGTATTTTGCTCGAAACAAAAAGTAGGAGGTTTATTCCCAACAATCTGATCTCACAAGACCTACTGCATAGATTCCAGGAAAGTTTTGAATGAGGTGGGTTTACCTATGATAGTCGAACTACGATTTTTGTGTAATGTGTGATCTTGGGTGGTTTAAGGTGTTTTAAACCCAAGATCCTAACCAAAACTAGTTGGTGAATAGTGTAACCTAGAAATGAAATGTTACTAGTACATTTTATTAGGGTTCATTTTAAAGGTCACTTGCTTACTCAAAAAGGTAGTGGGTGTGTGAGAGTGATTATAACAAAGATAGAATACTGAAAATGAAATGTTTACCACTAAACAAATATTTTCTTTTCAATGCAAGTCCTAAAGATACAATCTAGAATGCATATGCAAATGCAATTTTTAGTCTTTTCGAACGAAAAAAGGTAAAAATAAAGTCTAAATGTACAAAATTAAACTCAAAACCTAAGAATGCAGCTACTCAAACAAATAAGTATGCAAAAGAAAAATTCTTCTTTTTGATGCAAAGCACTCTTAAATCCTTTAAGCCACTTGCAAGGTAATCTACTCAGAAAATAAATCAATTTTTTTTTTTATGCTTTTCAAAGGTGAGAAACAAAACTGAAATTGAAAGTAACCTACTATCAAAGCAAAAGCAAAGAACTTTCAAGTTTCCTTATTGAAACAGTAAAATAAACCAATATGACTTTCAGATTCTTATTGATGTAAGCATGGCAACCATTGGGAAAAGCGTATGAAACCTACTTTTATACCCAAACAAAGCAAATGAATTACCAAGAAGTATGGTTTGGTAAAGTCATGTCTACACATAAATAGTGTAGTCAAGGTCCTGAACAACAGCAAAGACACTTGAGCTTTCACTACAAAAAGAAAACTAAAAGCATAAGGGAGGATAAGAAACCAATCTAAAGAGAAATTTCACTCAAATAGATACAAACAAGGTCGATTAGACTCAATAGGTTTCAAATCTAGTGGAAATGGAGCAAGTAGATTCAGTCAGACTCAAATCAGTGTACAAAACACCAAACTGGTCCACAACCCCCCAACCTAGGTCAACAAGACCCAAAAATTTCCAAACAAGCCCAAATTGATCAAAGAAGGTCCAAATCATGAACATAGGATCAGTACAAGGATAGGAGACCACTTACAGTGGTTTAACTCAGACCTAGGGTCATCAAGGACCCCAAAAAATATAGCCACAGCCCCCCCCAAACAGATCAAAACTAAAAAAACTCAATCCCGGGATGTGTACGCTACTGTATATGAGGAAAACTTGCATCCAAACAGGGGAAAAATGCTACTATGCTTCACAATAGTAGCATCCATGTGGGAAAAGTTGAAAAAATAGGTCCAAACCCCCCCATAGCTGAGCCAGTAAGGGTTTGTAAGGGCTAGGAAGGGTTTGTAAGAGCCAAGGAGGGTCAAACATAGCTTAATAACTGATTCTAATCAAGAAATTGAACAAAGACCTTCAAACAAAACTGAAGAAATGACCTTAGATACCCCTGAGCAGATAGGCTTTCCCCAGCGGAGTCGCCATTCTGTTGTGAGAAAAATACACCTATAGTTCAGGGGAGAAACTACCAACTTACATGGATGAAAGATAGACCTACAAATGTTCTGCAAGTACAACTAGTAAGCAAAGAGATAAAGGTTAAAGAGGATGTGTACCTTATTAAGAAGGTTGATCCAAGCCTTTCTCTTCCTTGCTCTTCAATTCCATTCAGTGTCGCAATGCCCACACCTGCAAAACAACTTCATACCTTTCTCAAATACATTTGACTACATATATAAGATTGATATTCTTGACAGTAAAAGACATCAAAGTATAAGCAAGCTATAATAAAATCTAAGACACACATGAATAGGTCATATTTGGAAAGGGAAGAACGTCTAATCTTTATTAATGAATGAAGCAAGTACATAAAGTTATACCTTCCTTAAAGCTTGGCACTTCACAAAAGCTAGATTCAAGGTCTCCTGCTTCTGTTCTCTAAGGATCCCAGCCTCTAATCAGCTGTGGTAGGGTTTATCAGAAACTGAGGCACAAGAGAGGGGGATGAGGGTCTCCATTCCTCTAGTATAACATTGGTATGGACTTGGTCCCTACTCATGGACCTTCTAACTTCCTTATATAGTCAATGAAGGAGAGGAAAAGCAGTTATAACCGATCAAGAGGTTCCCAAACCAACTCAATTTGACCAAAATTTGAGATTTTGACTAATTCAGGAAAGTACTTTACTCTACCTACTTCAAACCAACGTATTTTTCAAGGTAAACGCTACTCTAGTGAAGCAGAGTTGCATATTTATGAGGGAAAATGCTACTTTTATGAAGCAGAGTTGCATATTTTTGAAAGAAAATGCTACTATCATGCTTAGATATCAACGTTTTTGTGGAAATATGGCCAAAAACAGGGTTTTCTGATGATTTTCAGGAGGTGGTTTTGTTTGAAGGTGTGTTCCTAAGGGTTATGACCATCAAATACACCAAGAGTGAGGTAATTTCAACCATGTTAAGTGTCCCAAGTGACCCTTCAACCCAAAAGTGTCATGTTGTGTGGCTAAACTTGATCTCAAGAAGTGTCGTCATGCCACCGAGCGATACAAGTGTCGTCACAGATGGAGAAGTGTCATTTTAAGCTATAACATTGACCATGACAGATGCAAAAATATTACTGCATTCTTAAAACACCTTTTTCAGCTAAAAACATTTTAGTGTATAGACCGAGGTTGTTCAAAAACTTACCTCTGAATCATTCGAAGAAGTATGCTTTGGCTTGGCTGTAGGACTTCAGCGTGTTTACAACAGCTTCTGTGACAAATCCTTCCAGTATGCTATCAACCCAGAAGTCGACTTCTCACGATAGTGGGCTATCTATTGCTTTGAGCTGCGCTGTGAGCTATGGACTCAACTTTGTAGGTACTCCTCCTTGAAAACAGGTTTTCTTTTCTGTGAGTTGTGAGATCCACTCATGTAACGCGTTTCGAAATGAAGCCCAAAAAATCTCGTGAATCTCTCTCCACAAACATCTGTTCAACCACTGTACGTCAATGAGACGTGGATGTATGTTCTCTTTCTTTGCAAAATCTATTTCAATCTTGTCACACCAATCCCAAATCTCTTTCTTTTCTAGTTGCCAATTGTCTGAACCCAATGAGAACTAGTATTCTTCTTCACACATTACTTTCTGACCACACTATCACATCACTTGTCTTAGCCGGGAAATAGAACCATTAACACAGAACAAGATCCAGAACTGAAAACAAATAGAACCAAAGAGAACCAGGGACACATAACCATTTGTTGGCTGTAAATAACCTTCCAGAGGTTTTCAACATAGACCCAGGTACTTCGTAGTTCAAAGAACCAACAAAAACCCTATTCACCGGCCCTTTCGGCAACAGACTGAGCGCAGCCTAAGGTCTCACTCGAGGTGAAACTGAGGGGGTGGTTGCGGAATCAAGTTTCCACAATCGGGTGATGCGATGGGGGAAAGACTGATAAGCAGCGCCACACCTTGTGGCCGTGGTGGACAACGACTGTGCGAACCTTCTATTCCACGTTGGTATTTTGGCGCACAATTGTACTTGTGCACTTGTACCTCTACTGACTTTGTGATACCGGATACCCTTGCATGATGACAGTGAGCTATCAACAACTTACCTCGCAGCAAATCTCAATGGCTCAGCGCATCAACTAGACTGTGTGTCCCTGCCAGGATGACTAATTCTAACCAGTCCTACTTAGCATTCTTTATCCCTTCAACTCGTTCAAGTTCTTATCATTCAGTTGCAAATGATTGAATACACGTATGATTACTGCGCGCTCCAATGCTATGCTAAAACTCAATATTCGACTAAGTGACTAATTGAAAGATTCATACATTCCTAGATTTGTATGTGTTGAATACTTAAAATTCCTCCATGCATATATTACTTAACATATTATTCCCATTCTCTACGGTGAATACATATAAAAGCAATCATATAACAGAAGACTTCAGCATTAAATATTCATCCCAAGTAAATGAGCAATCATAAACACACAATAGTCACATAACACAGCATTTAACGTGGTTCACCCCCCGGATGGAGGCTACATTCACAAGAACGGTTGTTAATATTTCTCTTTATGGGAAGGGTACAACTATTCTTAGTCTACGCACTTATTTGCATACTTTCTTCTCTCTCGGATATGTCTTTACGCACTCAACTGTAGAGCCTTTACAATGGCTTTCTAAGCTTAAGATTCCACAATACTTAGAATACTTAACCAAAACTGAAGAGTAACCCTTCCCTTACAATATTGTGCCTTATTTATAGATCATGCCCATAGGTCATGTATTTACAATCATTAGGCCAAGACCCTAAGGTTTCCAAAACTGGCGTGGCTAATTGCCACCCTAGCTGTCGCCATCGACAACCTGCTCCTCCTCCTCCAGCTAGGCCACTTGTGGCTCACACGCTCTTCTGACAGCCGCAGTCCTCAAAACGGTTAAAACTGCATCATGGCTTGTCCCTTTCCACTCTTTCATCTTCCTGTCATCGTCGGCGTCGTGGCCTAGCTTCTCAACTGGTTGCCACCACACATTCAAACAGGTCACTTTCATCTTCCCTCCGCCTACTCCTTACCCAAAATAGGTCATATCCTCGTTGTTGCTTGGTTTTTCAACCAAGCATGTGCAAGGATGCACCTATTAACTTGTAATAGCAGTTTTCAAATTGAAAGCAAATACAACTATAAATTAATCTGAATCTAACATGTGCATATAACAATAAACTTGAAAAGATTTAAGAACAAGAACAAGAAATGAAATAAAAAATGACTTTTGTATTATAATACCTCAAATGGTGAGGATGTTTGGTGTTGAGTAGCTCCAAGGTTGAGATGCTCCAGGCTCCAATGGTCTCTTCTCCAAGATTGCTACAATGGTCAAATAACTCAAGAGCGATTTTGACAGCATGAGGATAGGATGATGGATGGATAGCGAGGAGCCCCTATCACCTTTTTATAGTTTTTGGTGATGGGGAATACCATTGTGGTTTTAAGGAAACCAATGGTATTGACCAACATGGTTTAGGTCTTTTTTCCTCCCTTTTTTCTTTTTTGAATATTTTAAATATTTTATTCCCTTTTAATGTTTTTTGGGAATTCTGGGACCTTTTTGAGGGTTTTTTTAGGAAAAATATATATTTTGAGGGGGGAAAAGGGGTATTGTGGTCTTTTTGGTTACCTTTTGATGGTTGTAGAGGCTGAAATGGTGGAAAAAGTGGACAAATGGGTCATGTGAATAGGGGAATGAGCTAGTGAGCACTTTTAGGGTGTTAACAGATTGCCCCCTGATGTGTGAGGGCAGGAGCTCATCGTATGGTCGATAGACATCATAGTTATCTTGTCTTTTTTCATGGGGTTTGGAGAAGAGAAGAGACCGGTTGGAGATTGGAGCAATGACCCCTTGGAAGCTGCAAAAACTAAAAAAATACATGGCCTCAAAATGAATGAGGAATAATATCTGATAATGGACGAGGCAGGCATACCCATGCTCGTATCAAGACATATACATAACAATTAGTCCCAAGAAGGGGGACCTGAATAATACATGAAACATCTGCTGGTACATCATAATGGTCTATAGGGGACACAATGTTAGGATGTACTAATGATCATAACATGACTTATCTCAATAACTGATACATTGGAAATGCAGTAACGATTCCGAATAAGGTTTCAGAAGGGTTGATGAACTGCTGAAACTGAAGGTGTCCAACATATGTAGGGAGTCAATAACTATGAGTCAACTTTGAGAATTATATGTAACTGTGTACTAGGTTACATCTGAATACTGTTTCAACGATGAAATCAAGGTGTTGAAGTCGAGCATGTGAAAAACAATCATTTGGAGAGGCACTGAGGACTCCTTTCGAAATGATCCGTAGGCACTCGTCATAAATGGTGATGAGTCCAAGGCACAGGGACCTCTGGGTCTATCCTCTGGAATAGATTTGGTTGGTGTCGACAGAGGGAGACCAGAAAGTATCAAGGAAATGATGTTTCCTTGATAGGAGTGCGAGGTTCACAACTTATTAGTGGTATTATAGATGGTAGGACTGACATACTGTGGCGATGGGGAATGACTGGGGTCATAGAGTGGGTGGACTCAAACTTGCTTTGTTCAGAGCATGATGACATGGTTGACCTGGAAACGTAGGAAACTGACTTGCAGGTATGGGGGATCATAGTTTTTAAGGGATCGTGGGTAAGTATTGTAGACTGGAGTGTCTCTGGGGGGGACAAGCTGATGGAAGCTGTAGAGGGACTCTCAGGGTGGCATATTGCAAAATACTTTGAACAAAGGCGACCAAAATGGGGAAGCTGCCAAATGAGTAGACGGGATCTTTTTTGTGCCGAAAAGCACCATTGATTCCTTATTCGTAGTTTTAATGAGCTCCAAGAAGGGATAAAAGTGTGCTCTGAAATGGTACTATCCTGTGGATTTTGTTCGAGCCCAGGACTGTTCATGCTCGTGAGTGCTTTCATTTTTAAGGAGTCTGAAAATGATAAGAAGACTCTGAATTGGTGGTTTTGTACCGTCTCGTGGATTTATATGAGCCCAGGATGGTGATTGCTCGTGGTTGATTTCATGTTTACAAAGTCTGAAAGCGGTAAGTGGACTCCATTGGTGTTCTTTTTCATAAGTTAGTCTCCAAGGCTCGAAAAAGCATAAAATGATGCAAATGGAGAACTCTTCTAGCCGTTGTGACTAGAGTATTCCTTTTTCATAATTAGTCTACAAGGTCCGAAAAAGGGGTAAACTTATACCAGGTAGACTCCCTTTCAGATAATTTTAGTGAGCATGAAAGGAATCAAGGTTGCTTGACGATCTTTTCATTGTTTTAGGAGTTAGAAAATAGCTTAACAGAAACACCCTAAGTGCCTTTTTCGTAAAGGAATTGCTCGGCCCCGAAAAACGGATAAAATTATACCGAACAAAAGTAATGGAGAGGCAAGGAGGAAGTGTTCAATCAAAGGGTGAGTATGGGGATCAAGCACGATGATAGGAGGGAACACTAATGGGGCCTCCTTGTGGGTTGATCAATGGTAGAAAAACAATGCCATAATTGTAGTATGGATGGAGTGGTGGGCTCATGTATAAGTTGTGATGCGAAAATTTGTAAAATCTGACGGCTACCGATGTGGCATGCAAATCGAGGGGATGATGAACATGTGAGAAAGTGCCCAAAAAATCTAGGGGTGAGAGCGAGAAATGATCTCAAGCATCGTCACTAGCGTGGAAAACTGAATCCGGCGATATAAAGATCGTCAAAAAACTGGCAACAGTCGATGTGGCATGCAAATCGAGGTGGCGTGGGGCATGGAAAGAATGCCCGAAAGTTTTTGGTGAGAGAGAGAAATGATCTCAAGCATCATCATGGGCATGGAAATATGAATCCGGCGGTGCAAATGGTGCAAAAAACGGAGGTCATAAGGACTCCAAAATGGTCAAAGCAAATAACTAGGTTAAAAAATGGCTACAAATGAAGGTGAGCCCACCAAGCCAAGGATGCAGTGGTGGGGAGAAATGATGACCCGCGTTGGAAGAATACTAGGTGTATCAAATCAAATCAAATATACAAGTGATATGTGACCTCAAAAATAGTTGAGATCATGCATGTGAAAAAGTGAGCAGGGTTAATGACCTGCCCCCATGCTATGTGCATGGGGTTTATGATTGTGGATCACATATGTGTTGGTTTGAACAATAGGGTCATTGAAATAATGAGATAGATGTGATGGAGAAGGTTCAAAATGATTGATCATTCCCCCTATCCTGGGGTCGAGGTAATATATTATGCCCCCTAACTCAGAGGTGTTAATGTGGTGCAGATGTTGTCTCAGAGAGGGATCAATAGGGCATTGAGAAACTACTGGTGAGGGGGTGTACCATGATGCTGTGGGCTGTGGTGACATACTGAAGTGATGATATGATGATGGGGGATTCCCCTTGTGGGGTAGATGCCCCTAGTATCTCCGACGAGAATCACGATGATGATGAGTAGGAAAGGTTTTGGGCCTACCCCCTTACTATGGACATGTGGTTTCCTCTTTGATTTGAAAAGGTTGAATATGTGGGTTAGAGGGATCAATGGAAGGGGTTGATCAGATAGAGGGGTCTCCATTGGAAACCATGTAAACTGTGTTAATATATTCTGAGGAGCAAGATGTTGGGGGATGAATTTCCTCAATGAAAGGTGGGGATATCTCTGGGTTGGTATTATTCAATTCATATAGTGCTGCTCTATAATCTGGGAGATCGGGGCAATGATGTGAATAATGGCCGTAGATGCTGCATATCGCACAAGGGTGGTTTGTGCGCAATGATTTATTGCGAGGTTGAAGGGGTGGTTCTAGTTTGACAATTGGAACGTTGGTGTCGTCATCCAACATATTCATGTGTTCTTGAAGTGCTGATAGTTGTGGACATAGATGGGTAGCATGGCCTATATCGTCGCACAAGGAGCACTTAGGGAGCACACGGGTTGGGGGATTCTTAGCTAATTTGGGAGTCATCGAGGGGGTGCGAGTTGTGGGTGCAGTGTTGTAGGTTGGTGGACCTCTACCACCAGTGTGGTAGGATTGAGGGGGGACATAACTAGATGTCGATGTAGTGCCCCCTGTTGGAATTGATCGATTTTGGGAGTTCGAACCACCAGGTGGTGGGAAATTTTGGGGGTTTGGTATGCCAGGTGGTGGATGGTTCGACATATTCATAGGTTGTACCAGTTGTAGGAAAACGGTTGGAGTTGGTGCGGGAGTTGGGGTAGGTAAGTACCATATAGGTATTCCTAATATTAAACTTGGAAGGTTAAGTGTAGCCATGACTGGCATGCTGACAACTCTTGAAAATGGAAACAAGAATGGGATTGTGTTAATCGGTGTTGTTCCGATATGACTAGGCATGATGGGTGCGTGTGGAGTTGGTTGAGGTTGTTGAGGACGTTGTTGTTTGTTGTGCGATAGGGTGCACAAATCGGATACTGCGGTCGCCTAAAGAGGTGTGATTGATGGGAATGAGGTGGTCATGGGAGTATCCGAATATATTGCGGGTCCGAGTGATGAGACGAAGGATGTTGGTGCACTAAGAATGAGTTGTTCGATCATGGGAAGAACATTTTCTGGCACTGCGGGGGCATTGGGATCATAGTATGTAATCTAGTCTATTTTGACTACGCGTCCTTCATGGGAGAACATCATGATGCAGAAAACTGAAGAAGCGACAGCTTTCATCTTATACATGTAGCTTCGTCCCAGAAGGAGATTGTAATCAAGTTGGGCGTTAATGACCTCTATATCTATGAGAACCAATTTTCCCCCAAGTTGTATGGGTACGTTCACTAGAAAACCTTGAGGTTGAGCTGCACGACCATCGTATGCTCATAATGCGATAGTGGACAGTTGTAGTGTTTGGGATCCAAGTTTCTTCCATATGAAAGTCAACATGATGCAGGTAGAGGCCCTTTCATCGATTATGCATCGATGGACAACGAGGTTGCGAATGGAGACCGAAACTTCAAAAGTTGGAGATGCAGGCATGCATGGTTTAGCTTGTTCTAAGTTGAAAGCCATCATGTTAGAGTCGTTAGGATCTATGGCACCAATGGAAGATAACAACAATTTTCTCTTTGCAAGGCAGTTTTTCAAAATTTTGAGAGCAGACATAGCAGCGGGGCACTGAGCTAAATCCTCTACAATGTTATAGTTGGAAGCTGCATGAGCATTTGGGTTATTGTTAATCTGTCTCAAAGGGAAGCAAGGTGCTTTGGGGCCTCCATCCATGGGCATAGTGGGTATGCGAAGTGGTTGATCAGTTGGGAGAGTACTTAATGATGGATCAATAGGTGTGGTCTGTAGGGCGGATCCATATTGATTGCGACGGGTTTAAAGATTGACATCATTTGATGACATCATGAGAAAATGGTGAGTGTTGGACTCTACATGCTGGTAGTCAGCTACTGTGTAAGTGATTTGCTGCTGTGTTGTAGCGGATCCTTGAGGGGGATCATTTGGATGAGTGTTTATCATGCCTTGGTTAGGTAAGGGATTTTGCAATATCATGGGTTGTTGCTGGGGGGGGGGGGTGCTGGTTGTGCAGCATGTCCTTGTCGTTGGGCGTCATCGGTCCAGAGTTGACGTGCTCGATCTTAATGGGGGAAATTATGTGTGTAATGGCCGTAGACTCCACATATGGAACATGGATGGTTTGTTCTCAAGTTATTATTTTTAGCTTGTTTTGGTGGGCAGTCAGGATTTTGGTTGGGGGGAGCAGCATTATTGTTGTTTGGAGGATTAGGTGGTGGTGCACCTTGGTTGTGTTGTTGGTTGTTTCCGCCGTTACGCCCTTTTCCACCATTTTGTTGACCTCCTTGGTTACGATGATGGTTCTGGTTTGGAGGTTGGTTTTGCTGTGCGTAAACATGCCCTTGGGCAGTAGGTGGGTTTTGAGGTCATGCAAGCTTTGGAGCAGGATGCGGTGGGTAGTAAACAGGAGGGTTCTGTGGTGGCCCTGGTGTTTTCTATGGTTGTGGGTAACCTTGAGCTGCTGGAAGTGTTGGAGCAAGAGGTGCTGCCTGCAGAGGATAGTAAGCCACCTAGGCTTGTGGTTGGACCGGAGTCTGGTGGGCCAGTTTGTTATAATATGGAGTTGGCGCATAAGCTGGTGGTGCATGCCCATAACATGGTGGTGGACACAAAGGTCCATGGATGTGATGGGTGTGTGTTAGTGGAGCATACGAAGTTGTAGCCCCAGAATTAGATGAATCCCTAGAAAGGTCTGGGGTGTTGTTTTTACTTGTCATGGTAAAAGGTTTGTTTTGCGCTGTAACCTGGCCGATAATACCATCGGTGGAATGGGATGCCCATGGCAGGTCATGACGGCATGGATTGCCGTGCGGGGCGTCAGCTAAAATAGTGTATAGATATCCTGACTAGGAATATATGAGGTCGAATTGCTGAGCTTTTAAGATAGCTTCTTCTTCTGACTGGGGTCGTTCGGAAGCTACATATTTGGTTATGAGGGGGAGGAGTGATTTGAGAAACCAGTCCAAAAATATTTGATCATCAAGTTTTATCTTGTAGAGGCTACAGCGCTGTTATGTAGAATTTTGTCCTACAGATAAGCCAAAACTCTCTTAACTTTAAAGCAGACTTTAAACTAACTCTAAAGCAAGAAACAAGTCAAAACAAATGCTACCTTGAAATTCCTGAATTAACTTTTACAGCAAGATTAAATGTATTTAGAAATGATGAGAGATAAGACACACCTTTCAACTGACATTTATCCCGCTTCTAGCTCTTGATCCAAAGTTCCGATGTAGAACCTGTTAAGATCAACCAAAGAACAAACATGAAAACTTCCAAATACCTTGAATGTAAAGGTTAGATCCAAATCCAGATGAGATACATGTCATGCTAAGAACTTATGCTAAAACACATGAAATGGGAAAGACAAGACAAGTTATCTTATTACAACTTGAAGAATGCTTACATAGGTTGCTTGATGTCCAAGCCAATCCTCCAGCTCCAAGTGCCTTCTCCTCTAGCTATCTCCACAATGCTGCAAGATCATAAGTTTGGTACTTCAAGAGTCCTCCCCTTTCCCCATGGAATGCCTCTCTTTTATAGTGTATGGTAGGGTTAACCAACAAGAGAGATGGGTGGATCTAGGGAGAGATAAGTGGATCAGGGTTTCTAATCATAGAAAGTAAGTTGGGATCGAATCAGGGACCCCAATCTTCCATTATCTTCGAAAATCCAAAATCCCACAAGCCATGGAAAAAAGGCTAATAAAAAAGTACCGTGCCCTGTGGTCTTAGCACAACACGGTACTACCGCGTTCTGTGGAAATACCGCGCTCATATAAATGGGCAAGGAGCGGTAGTGTATGTAAATAAAATCAAATAAAGTCTCAGCTGGGTCAGAACTTTTCAGGGTAGATTTACCTTCAAGGTTCATTCATCTTCTGGGTGGTTCAAACAGCAGGGGAAGTATCGTCAACTCTATTTGTCGTGGAGATGCGACATTGTGGAATATAGAGGTATAACAGATGCCCCCTAAAGTGTGAGGTCAGAAGGGACTGATGGCCGAAAGACTTTACGAATATAATGTGCAGAGATAGCATCGAGGAGAGCGACAAGGAGCTGAAACAGAAACAAAGTGTTAGATATACCACCGAGGCGGGCATCCCCATGCTCGGAAACAAATGACTCAAAGCATGGCTGTCGACCAATACATTGCAGATCCATGAGTACTGAGATGACATAGACTGTGGATAGACCATGGCTACTATGAACAAGCGTAGATCCATGAGACAATAATGACACAGCCACGACCAATACAATAAGTGGATCTATGTGACAATACAAAGGACATCTCCATCGCAACCTAGACGCAATCGAGATACAGCGATGCGCCCAGGGTCTTCTACCCGATCGCAAAAGATACGAATCTAACCATTTGATTACAAGGTGTTGAAGTCGAACATGGTAGAAACCATTTGATTACTGGTCAATGATGTGGACCGTTAAAAAATGCGAGGGAGATCACCAATGATGACGATGATTCCCAAGTTATCAATAGTACATCTCAACGAAATGCGAATGAATGAGTTGATGTCGAGCATCCGAGAGATTGCTTGATCAGAGGTCAATGATGTGAACCTACTGTCAAACACGAGGAAACCTGCCATTGAGGCATGCAGGTACCAAGGTACTAATGGTTGATTCCTAAGTCTAATTCCCGGATAGTGATTTGGTGCCGACAGGAATAGACTCGTCGAAGGTGGGCCATGATGTTTCCCACATCATCGACACGAAATCGACATGAACGATAGGATGATGAAACCATGGAGTATGTACTGACACAACGGAAGCCTGACACAATGAACGACTCGAAACAATGCAACCCTTTGAACATATAACGGCATGTAACAAGACTTGGCAGCAGGGATTATTGACAAATAGAGGATAGACACTGGATGAGTAGGCTTGTGGCCAGGGAGACAACTCATGATGATGACCATAACTCAGTGAAAAAAGGATACCCAATATAGACAAGAGACGGACACATGCCATGTTCAAAGGTAACGACTGACAAGCTGCCATAAATAAACTTGACTTATCCCCCCATATTTCCCCGACATGATAGACGAGTACCTCTTTCTTGTTTTGCGAGCTTGAAGAGGATAACAGATGCTCGGTGTAGCTCATCTCATGGATGAGTCCAATCTCACATGTTTTACGAACCTGAGAAAGGAGGGGTTTGTCCCAAAGTGGGTCCTTCGATGTTAACATTTTAATGAGTCCAAGGAAGGAAAACTCGGTAGTTTTTCATATTTAGAGAGCTTGAAAAACTTAAAGGAAGCTCCATAGTGTACTTTTTCGTAAAATTTAGTCCCTCGATCCCGAAAAAGTGTAAAACAATTCCCGAGAGAACTCTCCTAGCTGAGATTGACTGAGGTATACCTTTCTCTTAAATAGTCTAGACGGGCCGAAAAAAGGGGTAACCTATCACCGAATAGACGACCTTTCAAATACTTTTACAAGTGTGAAAGAGTCAAGATCACTTGGAAATCTTTTCAATTTTAGGGAGTCTGAAAAGAGCTTAACTATGGACTCCTATTGTCTTTTTCGTAATTTTTTATTATTCTGGTCCGAAAAAAGAATAAAATACAACCAGGATAATACTTTCCTCATCGTTTAACGAGCATGAGTAAAGCTGACCGTACTCGACACCATTTACTTGAGTTTGACAAGCACGACACGGGTGTAAAAGCGCTTGGAATCTTTTTCAAGTTTTAAATCCAGAGCACGAAAAAGATAAAGTGGGCTAAAAAATGAAGGTCAGATTATGAATAAACACCAGTGTGAATGTATCGTGTTTTTACCGAGGATCCTGTCAATAAATGCTCAAAAACTAGACATTAGCAATGTGAAAAAGGTTTTCTTTTAACCATTTAAAATAACAATTAAAAAATATATGAAAATGCTATATAAGGAATGGTTAAAAATAGAAATTACTATTCATTTGTGTTTTTACCCAAAGAGGAGATTTTCACCTATTGAGGAGCAAGACTTCAAGGATCCATATCGGTAGTTCTAGGACACCATTTCGACAACCGTCTGCGCCAGGTAAGAGTTCTTGAGCCCCTCTTTCATTTCATGTAGGAATTATTTTCTTTTACCAGGAAAAATTTGATTTTTGGGCAAGCCCTATTGGGCAAAAATCGCCCTTCACAGTACCGCGTGGGGGCTCTATTGGGAAACTCGGTACTGTCTAACAGTACTGCGCTGGAGCTCCAAAGCGAGGCGCAGCACTGTACAGTGCCACACAACAGTGTTTCCCCCAGGCGCGGTGAAGGCGAATTTTGTGGTTAAGAAATCAAATTTTCTCTAATTTTCTGCTGGAACTAAGTTGCTAAATAGTTACTAGCTGCTTTGTTTGACCTTTTGCAGGAGTTTGCATCTTGTTCGAAGCAAAATGGTAAGCTGGAAAGAAAGAGAGCACGAAGTGGATGATTTTGCAGCTGAAAATGACTTACCAACTGTGACCGCATTGCGAGAATGTGGTTTGTTAAAGTTCTTTAAAACCAAAGCGATTCGTCAGCAACCCAAGCTTCTCACTCATCTCATCCAATTGTGGGACCCTGACATTCGAGCTTTCCGAGTGGGAGAGCATGTTCTCGAAATTCAAGTCGAGGATATTTATTTCCTAATGGGCCTCTCGAAAAGAGGGGCCCGGGTGAACTTTACCGGATACTTAGCTTCAGAATCAAGTACGGATGACTTGATTGCTCGGTATTTCCATCAAGGTTCAAGTAAGAAAAGTGGGAAGGTATCCATAAAGGAGGTTATAGAACTTCCTGTAAAAATCGTACTGTTCACTATCACACGTGCAGCAGGAAGTGTGAGTCCGCATCAGGCATCTCGTACACAAGTGAACCTCGCAGCAGAGTGTATGGGAGGGACAGTGTTTAACTGGTGTGAGGCGGTGTTGTCCAATATGAAAGAACAAGTGCACAAGTGTAGGGTTGGAAAGAATTCCCAATTCGGCTATGGGAGCATCCTGGTCACCTTCTTTCTGGTGAGGGTGCCACTATTGCGCCCGCAGATATCTAGGCCCCCCCATCCACCTACTGAGCCATGGATGGCTCGATGGAGCGATTATGCGGGACGTCTCGGGGGACCTCAGCGCTTAGCCTTCGGTGAGTATTTCTTTTCCTGGCTCGAGGAGCAGATAGTTATGATTCATGACTATCCCTACTCCAGGGTAGATTTTCGTGAGGACATCGACTTGGCACTGCCAGAGGACGATGACTGGGACAACTCTGGTATGACCTTCATGGATATCTATTTTTTCCTTTTTTGAATATTTAATTTTTATTACTTTTTTAGAATGTGTAAAAGGCGTCTAATGTATGTTCGCATGCATGTTGCAGACCGTGGACCACAGAGACCAGCTGGGTACTCTCCACTACGTCATGGTGGAGTCGATCGTCAAGCTGTTCCTGACGAGGAAGAAGATGAAGATGAGGCAGGAGGCGTTCGGGACATTGAGAGGAACTTGCAGGGATTGACTCATGGTATCCCTGCTATGAGGATGGATGATGTCCCTTATCATCTCCAACGGCATACTATAGGTGTTCCTGGTCGTATCAGTCGACTTCTTCGCAAGGTGGTTCAAGCTGTAGTATGTTACCACCAGCAGCGGGAGGAGTCCGATGAGGGACATGATAGGTCTCCTAGATCTCCATAGATGGTCTTTTGATCTTTTTGCGGCATGTACACTATATGTAGGCTTTGAGAGCCAAATTTTGTATATGGGATTTGGTCCCAAATTTTGTCTTTGACACAAACTTTATGTATTTTGGAAAAAACACTCTTATATACAGTGATATGGACCTATTTATGATCTAAATATTTACAATGACTTGTGCATTTTATTTTTTATGATGTGTTTATGTATGGGCAAGATGCCAATCCAAAATGTAATTAGCCAACGAATCAGCTATACAATTGAATTCTCTCGGTATGTGTTGATATGTGATAGAATTAAATGATCGTTCCAAGAAGCGTACTCTCCGAAATAAATGAAGTAGTGTAGGATCGTGAACTGTGTAAACACGGTTTAGATGAGAAACCATGAGTTGGGAGTCTAAAAAGACTGATAAGGAGTCAATTCCGAGTGAAGCAACCTCTGTCAAGAGACCAATGACTGCATGGTACTCCGCGATATTGTTGGTTGCAGGACCTAAACAATTGGCTCCTGAAGAAATCAACTCGCCAGTGGGGGAATAGATTACCCATGTTGCGGAAGCGAGATTCTGGGTATGTCGGCTTGCACCGTCAGCGAATCCAAAGTAGGCAGACATCTGCGCATAAAGTCACGAGTCAAAGTAAGAGTGGATACGTGAGGTCCACGCGCACACCAAAAAGAAAGCAAAAGCAAACTAAGTACATTATGTACAACAAGTGACCCGTGTAGGGTAACCTCATGCGTAGAAACGTTTTAGGTATAGCCCGTTGCGGGGCCATGCCAATGGCGTACCATCACAATCGATTAGTTCATAGGCTCCTTTTTCTAAGACACGTTTTACAATAAAGGGGCCGTACCACATAGATTCAAGTTTACCTTTTCCAAGCTTATCATGCATTTGATCATATGTAAGTACGAGGTCACCCTCATTGAAGATCCAAGGTTGAACGGATTTTTCATATTGACCTTTTACGTGTTTTTTGTGAGTTTCATTAGCCAAAGCAGCGTCGTGGCAGGTTTCATCTAGCAGGTTTCATCTAGCTTATCTAGGTATAGAAACCGTTCCTCTTCGGAAGTAGTGTGTGGAAGTAGCTTTATGGCTATCTTGAGTGATGGAATTTCACATTCAATCGGCATAATGGCTTCTAGGCCATACACCAGTTGGAATGGTGTAAACCCAGTAGCACTTTTCACTGAGGTTCGGTATGCCCACAGTGCTGAGAACAAAGTTGAGTGCCAATTGGATTTCTGGGTACCCACAATACGCTGAATCATTCGTTTCAGGACTTTATTAATGGCTTCAACTTGGCCATTAGCTTGTGGGTAATACGGGGTTGAGTTTTCATGGCGAAAACCCAGTTTGGCACTTAGTTCTTCGATCATATGGTTCCTGGAATGGGAACCATGATCGGTCACAATAGACTGTGGGACACCGAATCTAGCTATAATATGATTGAATATGAACTGCACTGCTATTTTTTCGTCCTCAGCATACGTAGGCATCGCTTCAGTCCATTTTGTAAAATAGTCGACAGCTACTATGACATAGCTATGCCCCCCGGCTGAAGTGGGCTTACAGTGCATGAAATCGATGCCCCATTTGGAAAAGGGGCCGATGGCAATAACAGGATGGAGTGGAGCAGGATGCGAGCGTGTTTTGCTATGAAATAATTGACATGGCGGACACTTCTTGACTGTTTCAATGCAGTCTTTGAAAATTGAGGGCCAGAAGTATCCTGCTCGCAGTATTTTCTGGGCCGTAGCCGTCCTAGAGAGATGAACACCACATGCTCCAGCATGGTAGTCATTGAGAACGCGTTCTGCCTCATCTAAGGTCAAACAACGTCGAAGGATGGTGTCGACACCACGCTGATAAAGAGTATCATTGACTATAAGGTAGTATTTTGCGTGATGTCGGATGCGTCGCCGTTTGTCGCGAGTGAGGTCGGGACAGAAGCGTTGGGTTTGGAGATATAAAAGAATATCCCCGTACCACGGATCAGACGTGCTAATGAGGAACAATGATTCATCAAAAAGAGAATCAATGGGCTCGGGTTGCTCAGTAGCATGGGGCAAGTTACAAATTAATTCCGCGAATACCAAAGACTTCTTGGACTTAGCCTTGACAAACTCCAAGTCAAACTCCTGAAGGATGACAATCCAACGAGAGTATTTGCCCCCAAGCACCTGACGTGTGAGGATGCAATACATTGGGTTGAAGTCGGCTATAACAGTGGTCCGGCGGAGTAAGATGTAGTGGCGGAATCTCTGGACAGCAAATACTGTTGCCAGAGCCAGTTTTTCAACATGTGAATAGCGGGTTTTGGAGTCAAGAAGACTCTTATTGAGATAGTATACAACATGTTCTATGCCGTTTTGGTCTTCCTGGACTAGCACCATGCCGATGGTGGAAATCGAGGCTGCAAGATAAAGGATGTAGTCCCGTGTGTAATTGGGGGGTTGAATCACAGGATCTTTGGTTAAGGCTGCCTTTAGATTGTCAAAGGAGTGTTGGGCTTCGTCATCCCAAATGAAGGGAACATTCTTCTTGAGAAGCCGCATGTAGCCTTTTTTTATCTCGGACAGATTGCAAATGAAACGACGTAGAAAGTTTGCATGCCCTTGCAAACATTGAAGTTCTGGAATATTGGTGGGTGAAGGTAGGGCTACAATAGCTGCTACCTTTGCGGGATCTAAACGTATCCCGTCTTTGGAGACTATGAAGCCCAACAGTTTCCCGGCTTCTACATAGAAGACGCACTTATGCGGGTTCAAACGTATATTGTAGCGACAGCACCTTTCGAAAATGGCGTTTAAGTGGTCTGGATGGTCTTCCCGAGTTTGAGAGTGAGCGGGAAGGTCATCAAGATATGGTTCTACAATATGTTTGATGTCATGAAATGCGTAGGACATCGCCCGTTGGAAAGTTGCCCCGGCATTTTTTAGGCCAAAAGGTAACTTTCGATATGCAAAGATCCCCCAAGGGAAGATAAAGGTCGTTTTGTGCTGGTCGGCTGGGAGGATATCGATCTGATTATAGCCAGAGAAGCCATCCATAAATGAAAAGATGACACTTCCGGCATAGTTATCGATGATCTGGTCGATGAACGGAGTTGGGTAGTTGTCCTTTGGACAAGCCTTGTTCAAATCATGGTAATCAACACAGACCCTAATCGTTCCCTGTTTCTTGGATACGGGAACGATGTTGGATACCCATTCTGTCAATGGGACAGGATAGATAAAACCAGCACGCAAAAGTTTTTCAACTTCTGCTTTAATGGCGGCTGCCTTACGAGGATGGACGGGTCGAAGCTTTTTCCGAATAGGTCGGGCGCCAGGGAAAGTAGGAATTTCATGGACCACGATCGATGGGTCTATCCCTAGCATTTCTTCATAACTCCAAGCGAAAACATCGCGGAAAGTTTTGTAGTAGGCACTATAGAACTCCGTTTCCAGAGAAGTACATGTTTTGCCGATGTGTACATTTTCCACGATACCAGGCTTCACTGAAATATCGATGGGAGTGGTTGCCATAAGATTGGCCACGTTTCCTTCTGAAAATACCTCGTCGAGGGAAGTGGGGAACTTGGTTTGAACCATCCCAAGTGAAGTGCTGGGTTTTGTATCAGGCTCAAGTGGCTGAATAGTGGGGAATGAAGATCGATGATGAAAATCTCCCCATGGTGGCTCATCACCGCACATAACCTCCATAATTGATTCGTCGGTGGGAAAAATCAAATTGAGAGGATCGAAAAGTGGTGGGTATGGATGAGTTTCAGCCAAGAGCTGTGCCACGGTGTGATCAATAGAACAGTCGACCCAATCGGTGGCTGATTGGATCGCGTTGTATGCTGCGAGGTTTCTGTTCAGAGGCATAGAGTTGCCGTAGTCTTCAATCTGAGAGTGACTCGGAATCACCCATGAATCATTGGACGGGGTGATACTCGATGAAATCATGCTAATTGGTTGAACATGGGTTCCCAACTCTCGAAAAACTCCAATAAGGGATGAATCCATCATGAGACCAATGCCAACGTCTTGGAACCGGTACCGAGGTTGATCCAATAACGTAACGGTGTTGGAGTAGTTTGGATGGGAGTTTGGGATGCAGTAATCCAATTGATCAATAGTGACAATTTTCCCTTCATGAGGAAATTGCACAATCCGGAAGACTGTAGATGCTATGGCGGTCATGGCATAAAACCAGTTCCGTCCAAGGAGGAGATTGTAGTCCAATGGTGCATCTACGACTTCAACGTGTACGGATACTGTTTTACCCCCCAGTTCAACACCAATTGAGGGAATGAGTCCATAAGGTTGAAAACCGTGTCCATCAAACGCCCTGAGAGTAGTAGGAGAAGTGGTGACCTTGGGTGAGCCTAAGGCTCTCCAACAGTTCAAAGACATGATCGACGTGGAAGCACCTTCGTCTAATACAGTGCGATGGATGGTATTTCCATGGATTTTTGTATGTACCTGGAAGGCTAACTGATGAGAAAGCCTAGGTTTGGCGTGCTCCAAGTTAAACATGATGGAGTTTGAAGTATCCGGGTCCATTGCCCCCAGTGCTGAAAGTAGGGTTCTATGCTGCATTGGGCAGTGTTGGAGAACCTAGAGAGTCGACATGGCGCAAGGTGCTTGAGCCAAATCCTTAACAATGTTGTAGTTTTGGGCAGCTCACGCATTCAGATTAAATGTCACCTTTTGTATGGTGCCCTTGTGTGGGCGTAGCACTGTGTCCATTAGCGGTCTCTCGATATGGAGATGACCGTTAGGGGGGGGAATAGGAATCGGATCTTCAACGGGAGATTTTCCTTTGGCTATCTCCGATTGTTTGTTTGAACTTGGAGGGTTGTCATACGTCTTTGAACGAGTGGTGATATGAAGCTCTTCATTACTAGTCATTAGGATTTCGCGGTTTGTGGACGTCTCTCCACGGGTGGGATTGGTCGGGTTGCCCCCTTGTGGGGATTCTTGGGCAACCATTTGCTGTTGTTGTTGGGGGAAAGGGTCAGTTAACACTGCCGGGCGAGAGGATCCTTTAACGAACTTGTTGACCTCGTCCTTGTAGGGACAGTCACGCGTATAATGATCATCTTGACCAATCAAGCAGGGAAACTTAGCTTTCCGACGTGGTTTCTGGTCATTCTGGGTGGGTTGTGGCTTGGGGTTCTCCTGTTGGTTTTTATTGGGTTTACCACGATTGTTTTTCTTCTTTCCACCGGATGGTTGTGATGTAGATTGAACTGCGTTCACCTCGAAGGAAACAGAAGGAGAAGTAGTTGTTTTTGAAACAGCCTGGGTAAAAGCGGGGGAAGCAAAAGCTTGTTGTCCCGTCGTGTTGGTAGCAGGCTGGGTTTTGACTGAACCGACAATACCATCAATGGGGAGTTCAGTGGTAGGATTCGTTGGATCAGTGTGAACGCGGGAGGCATGCGGAAGAAGTTCATGTAAAGTACCGAATTGAGTGTATACCAAATCCATGTACTGGGCTGCTAAGATGGCTTGTTCTTTTGTAACCGGTCCGCGCATAGCGATATCTCTGGCTATGGGAGGCAAAAAGGATTTTGTAAACCAATTAGCAAGTAGATGATCTGGAATAGGCGCCTTTATTAGCCTACGATGTCGTCGCCACTCATGGATGTGATCCGAAATATGTGTAGAAGTGTTTTGACGCAGTGAAGTTAACAGTTCTGTTCCAGTCTCATACCGGATGGGGAGCTGGAAATGAGTCAGAAACTGCATAGCCAAAGTGTTGAAATCATGAAAAGAGTGTTGTGGTAGCTTGATGTACCATTTTGCTGCCGTTCTGATAAGCGTACGTTGGAAGAGCTGAAGTCAGATGGAATCATCCATCAAGGAGTTGGATGAACACCAAATATGGAAGGTCATCACGTGGTTCTTGGGGTCTTCCCTGGGCTTAGCATTGAACTTGGGAATGTCCGATGGTAGTTTGGCTGGAATAGGTGGCCAATGAGGTTCATGCCATATAGGATCATTGATAAGCCTCGGCAAATCAGGTAAGTCAAGTGTGGCCAAAAAGGGAAGTTGACGATTGGTCTGCGGGTATGAGTAATAACCATGTGGTGCAGAGAACCCTGGAGGGCCCTGCATAGCATACTGCTGTGTGTTATACCCATATGTGTTTCCTGCGGGATATTGCTGGAAGTTCTGTGGATAGTGAGCCATCTGGTTAACCGGTTGATTGTAGGCAACCGGTTGGTAAGTGTTCTGCTGAGTGGGTATGGTACCCTGAGGTTGTTGATACCCAGGAATGGTTGCTGTTCCTTGTTGGGGAAAAGTTCCTTGGAATTGTTGTGTTCCAGGGATGTTACCACTATACTGTGTAAGTGGAGGGTTTCCCATAGTAGGGGGAGGTGGCCGCGACGGTGGTGTCCATGGAAGGCTCGTTCCTGCTTGAGGAGTGAGTGGGAATTGAAGTGACGGGTTCCATGGAGTTGTAGTAGCTGAAGGGTAAGGGAAGCCAGAGTTCAAGTTGGGGGAAATCTGAGATTGCCCCCCAGCTTGGTTCCAGTTTCCAAAAAGTGAGTACCCCCCACTCTGTGGGATTTGAGGATCCCAAGAAGGAAGCATGCCTGACGGGGGAGGTTGAGAATGAGGTCCGGTTGGAATACCGGAATAAGGTTGCCCGCTTCCAGGTATGCCGTACATACCGTACTGAGCAGATGCTGCTGGTTGGAATAGTTGTTGGATAGAACCAATAGGTTGTCCGCCAGCGGATGGGTTGGATGGCCCTATGAGAGGAGGCTATTGAGTAGGAACAAGGTTCCCAACAAAAGGTTGTCCTCCAAATGGTTGGTTTGATGACCCTATGGGAGGAGGTTGTTGACCAACAATGGGGTTCCCAACAAAAAGTTGCCCCCCAGCTGGTTGGGTTGATGGCCCACCATGGGGGGTTTGTATGTTGGAGTTAGGGGCCATTGTAGTCGGCTGTCCACCTCCTGAAATAGTGTAAATGGTGGCTGAAGGTGATCCTCTGGTCGAAACGAAAGATCCAGCAGTATGACTAGGTGTTCTTCCGCCGCTAGCCAAATATGATAGTGTGGATTGGCCAACGGCGCCAAAAGTACCGATTTGCGAAGGAGGTTGTCCATATCTGACAGGTGAGGACGAAGAAAAAACTGGGTTATCCCTCATAGAATGAGCACCAAACATAGGTGATGAAAGCAAATGTGGGGAATTTATCCCAGGGGTATTGGCATCATCCATAACGTGTTCAATGATAGGAGGACCATCGAGAACTGGGTCCGAGTTCATATCCTGAAAAAGATTTTGGGGATCCGGCGGGAACCTAGGTATAGTAAAGTCCGTAGGTCCTGAGCCGTCTGCAAAGGAGTGATGAAACTCTGTGCTAGACGGGACATTGCGAACCCTATAGTCAGAAGGATGAGAAACCGGGGGGGTATCTAGATGCTGTCGAAAGCATTTGCTCTGTGCTGCGTCTAAATTGTGCCGATGCTAACGGAGAGTTCGCTAGGCTAACCATACTAGACTGGATGGAAGCCATGATTTCATGTCCCGGTGGGAGGTTGGGTAGATCTAAAGTACGAGGTACGTTGCTAGAAGAACTTGTCTCCCGAGGATGAACACTGGGTGACGTAGTAATAACAGGCGGAAGTTCCACCTGGGAAGTAATGAAGCCATAATCAGGTTCAAAAGGTGTGTCAGGGAGTCGAGTATCTTCAACGATTTCAACGTATCCGCCTGGGACTGAAATCAAGCCAGGTATGTCCTAGTCGGACCCTTCGTTGGTACCAATAGATCCATCTGTATCATCATGAAAAGTGTCTGATGGACAGGAAGTGTTGACATCTAGTAGAAGGATGACCTCTAGTCTAGTACTCTGGGTTGTGCTAGGTTCAGCTGCTGTAACTTTGTCCACTGTGATAGATAAATCTGGAATGACAGTGGGTGAAGTGACAGTGGAAGTCTCGGATATGCTAGTTGTTGCAGAAGCTGCAATAGATTCTGAGACTGTGCTGTGTGTGGCAGTTACGGGTGGAACTTAAGATGTTGTACGTATCAGTGGTGGAATGTTGCCTCGACCAGCACCGCGGCTAGGAGGAGCAGGAATGCGTGATGCAGGCGGACCAGAAGTCCGTGGCGGTGGTGGTGGTGGAGGGCTTTGGCCCTGTATTCTTCGTGATCTTCATGGTTGTTCTGACATGATGACAGGAAAATGAAAATCGTAGGCAGTGTCGTAAACAAAGAACTCAAAAACTCTAATGCAGCCGAGTGTGCAGAAGAGGAGCTAGAAAAAGCAAGGCTCGTAGGCCAAAAAAGTAAGCTCTAAAATCTATACTGAGACCGCTGTCTCAATAAGCGAGTTGATGCAAAAAATGGCCAGAATGCCAACAAGCAGTCCCTACAAAGAAAAAATGACCCTCTATGAAGATGAGACACGAAGCAAACTCCTAACTAAGAGCTGGAGACCTCAACAAGCTGTATCCTTCGCAAGGTGATGAAATCCAAGTCGAACAATACAACATGAGAGACCGATATAAGAAGGATATCCCTCTACCGAAAGGGATCCTGGGTAAAAGAGCCCTAGTAGAATAGATACTAAGCTACCTCGTTCATGACACGTCGGCAAAGGTTTTGGGCACTTCAGCCTTTCGAAGAAGACATTGATCGATGTTGCCTTAGGGCTAAGTGGAGTGCGGTATTCCACAGAGTCCGTCTGGTTCTCAATCTCGTGGCCGTTTAACCCCTGAAAGTTAAAAACAGTCAGGAGGCCCCTCCACAAACTAGCTGTGACCGTGTCAATAAGTACTAGAGGATTTTAGTTCCCTAAAGACAACGACTATGTCTCAGATGAAAATGACAAGGGGGAATTATTTTGATGCCTATCCCCGGTGTCCTACCTAACTACCAAATTCTTTTGATTTCCTCAAGTGAGGTTAAAGTTGGTTTAATTAGGGAGATTAATTTTAGTGGCTGTCTTACTCAATCAGGTAGTGGACGTGAAACTTGATGGTGTTATGACGACTCAAACCATGCAAATGAGAATGAATAAAAAATAAGCCTTTGTCTTCGATGAAATCTAGCTAAGGGAAAGATAGAGTTTCTTCGATCAAATATGCATGAAATTTTTCACAAGCAATCAAAAACCAAAGTAAAAGATTTTTCTTTTCTTTTTGTAAACAAAACCAAACTGAAATAAACACTCTTTTTAATGCACTGATCCTACAATCTACAATGCTTTCAACTATGAGAATTTTTGTGGCAAAATCAATGGTTCATTTCCTAATGCAAAAACAATGCTACTAGACTTTTTCAATTCAAACAACAAAATTTCTCTCAAATGATAATGTTTTAATTACTGAAAATGATAAAAATAATGTGACTGTAAAAGCTACAGGATTCAGTAACAGAGAACAGTGGTGTTGAGTTGGGTGTGGTGAAAAAATCAAGCCAATGCCATCAAACTGGAAAAATGACCCAATGTGTCAAAAATGCCACTAATTCAAATAAATCAAGTTCACAACAGTGAAATAATCAAATCACACAGACTGTAAAATGACCAAGATGCTAACAGGCAACAGCAAGGACTACCTAAGGCAGAGAGAGACTGAGAAAACCAAGCAAGTATAAAAAATTTAAGAATTTGCAAACACTACCGCGGGTCAGGGTCTGACTGGAGCGCGACACTGTGACAGTACCGCTCTGGTACAAATGCAGAGAATGCGGTACTACCGTGCTGGAAGCAGTTCTGAGGGCGCGGTACTGTGGCAAGGTAAGGAAAAAGCGCAACTTGAGAAAAGAAAATGAAGTTTTCAGGGTTGTTGCTAACCCAGGGGACTCAGTGATCAAATAGGGGGGAAATTACAGCGAGGAGGGGTGAATAAAGGTCAAAAAAGACCAAGATTCAAACTGGTTTGAAGTGCAATAAAACAAATCACAATCAGTAGATGAATGACAGTGAACTGAATCAATTAAACAGAAATCAAAACCAGCGGAGTCGCCATTCTTGTTATGTAGAATTTTTTCCTACGGATAAGCCAAAACTCTCTTAACTTTAAAGCAGACTTTAAACTAACTCTAAAGCAAGAAACAAGTCAAAACAAATGCTACCTTGAAATTCCTGAATTAACTTTTACAGCAAGATTAAATGTATTTAGAAATGATGAGAGATAAGACACACCTTTCAACTGACGTTTGTCCCGCTTCTAGCTCTTGATCCAAAGTTCCGATGTAGAACCTGTTAAGATCAACCAAATAAAAAACATGCAAACTTCCAAATACCTTGAATGTAAAGGTTAGATCCAAATCCAGATGAGATACATGTCATGCTATGAACTTATGCTAAAACACATGAAATGGGAAAGACAAGACAAGTTATCTTATTACAACTTGAAGAATGCTTACATAGGTTGCTTGATGTCCAAGCCAATCCTCCAGCTCCAAGTGCCTTCTCCTCTAGCTATCTCCACAATGCTGCAAGATCATAATTTTGGTACTTCAAGAGTCCTCCCCTTTCCCCATGGAATGCCTCTCTTTTATAGTGTATGGTAGGGTTAACCAACAAGAGAGATGGGTGGATCTAGGGAGAGATAAGTGGATCAAGGTTTCTAATCACAGAAAGTGAGTTGGGATCGAATCAGGGGCCCCAATCTTCCATTATCTTCGAAAATCCAAAATCCCACAAGCCATGGAAAAAAGGCTAATAAAAGAGTACCGCGCCCTGTGGTCTTAGCACAACGCGGTACTACCGTGTTCTGTGGAAAAAGCATAGCGCGGTAGTGAGGAGTACCGCGGTCATATAAATGGGCAAGGCGCGGTAGTGTATGTAAATAAAGTCTAATAAAGTCTTAGCTGGGTCAGAACTTGTCAGGGTAGATTTACCTTCAAGGTTCATTCATCTTCTGGGTGGTTCAAACAGCAGGGGAAGTGTCGTCAACTCTGTTTGTGGTGGAGATGCGACACTGTGGAATATAGAGGTATAACAAGCGCTTACGCCACTCATGGATATGATCGGTGATTTGTGTAGCAGTGTTTTGTCTACAAGACAAAATTATTTGAACTCCTACATCATAGCGTATAGGTAGTTGGAAAAACTAGAGGAAAGTTGAGGCGAGGGACATAAATGTGTTGTGGGTCCCATGTGGCTGCTCAATGTACCACTTGGTTGTAGAGCCAGTGAATTTTCTTTGTAAAATTCTCAGTCTAATGGAATCATCCACTATGGAGTTAGAGGAACACCATAGGTGAAATGACATGATGTGGTTCTGGGGATCTTCCCCGACTTTGCCTTCAAATTTTGGGATATCTGAGGGAAGCTTTGTGGGCATGGGTGGCCATGTAGGGTTGTGTCTAATAGGATCGTTGGTTAACCTGTCTAGGTCTGGTAAGTTCAGACTAGCCATGTATGGTAGACTGGTAGATGGGTGTGGCATGTTAACTGGGGCATAACTATTGATGGTAGCATTATGTAGAGGTCCAATGGCCCCTAAGGGTATGCTAGGTATGGGAGGGGCGTGTCCTCCAATTGATGTGGTGTGGGAAGGGCTTGCGCTCCCAACTGCAACATGGGTTGCAGAGGGGTTAGGAATGGTGCCAGGAATTCCTGGGATCTGGGTTGTGGTAATGAGAGGGGGTGTGACCCCTATGTTGGGCATACCCATAATAGGTGGTGGTCTTGTGTTGGGAATACCTAAAGGGGAATGGCCCCTATATTAGGCATGCCTAAGGGGGTTGTGGTTACCGTGGGTGGCACAGTAGTAGTAGGGTTTGTTGATGTAGCTCCAATAGCACTAGTGAAAAGGGGGTCGTATTGTGAGATAGCCATGGGGTTGGTTGGTGATGTCTTAGTAGGGTGTTCGGATTTAGCCTTAGAATCAGATGTGAAATGAGGCATGTCAGAATCGGATGGATGTGTTCTATGCCAATGACGTGTCGATTCAAGGGATAATGCTATTCATCTATGACGTGGAGATTCAATTGTACCGAATTGAGGGGGTTCACTCTGAAAACGGCGGGGTCGTCTTAAATTCTCAATGGTGAGAAATGTATCAAAAATGCCAGTGGATGGTGGTGATATACAAACTCAAAACCCTAGTGCAATAATGTGTGTAGGAGGGGAGTATGAAAAAATAATGGCTCTCAGGCCAACAACCAACCTCAAAAGCACTTATTATAACAACTGTCCTATAATAAGTGGAGGGATCCAAAAAAGTGGTCAGAATACCAAAAGTCAAACAGTTCCTAGAAAAAGGTGGTGCTTACTAGACCAAGTGGGGTAGTAGAACATGCAAACGCTAACTAAAAGTGGTATTATGACTCAACTAAACATATCCTCTGCAAGGTGATGAAATCCAAGTCAGACAATATGGGTAGTGGAATCAAAGCCTAGATATCCCCCTATCGGGAGGGATACCGGGTAGTCAATCGTAAAAACTGGCAACTAGGATACCCCGTTCATGACACGTTTGGTTGGGTGAATCTGCAGTTTGGTTCTATCGCCGCTGTACTCCCATACGGGTGTACACCAAGAACTTCAAATGGTATCCTTCGGTTACTGAATGGATTGTGGTATTCCTGTTATACCTCTATATTCTACAATGTCGCATCTCCACCAAAAAACGAGTTGATGACACTTTCCCCATTGTTTGAACCACCCAGAAGATGAGTGAACCTTGAAGGTAAACTTACCCTGACAAGTTTTCACCCAGCTGAGGCTTTATTTACCCACACTGCCACGCCTTGCTTAGTTGTAGGAGAGCGGTACTCCACACTACCGCGCTATGCTTTTTCTCCAGAACGTGGTAGTACCATGTTATGCTCAGACCACAGGGTGCGGTACTCTTTTATTAGCCTTTTTCCCATGGCTTGTGGGATTTTGGATTTTCGAAGATAATGGAAGATTGGGGTCCCTGATTCGATCCCAACTCACTTTCTGTGATTAGAAACCTTGATCCACTTATCTCTCCCTAGATCCACCCATCTCTCTTGTTGGTTAACCCTACCATACACTATAAAAGAGAGGCATTCCATGGGGAAAGCACAGGATTCTTGAAGTACCAAACTTATGATCTTGCAGCATTGTGGAGATAGCTAGAGGAGAAGGCACTTGGAGCTAGAGGATTGGCTTGGACGTCAAGCAACCTATGTAAGCATTCTTCAAGTTGATAATAAATAACTTGTCTTGTCTTTCCCATTTCATGTGTATTGTGCAAGTCTTTAACATGGAATGTATCTAATCTAGATTTGAATCTAATCTTTACATTCAAGGTATTTGGAAGCTTGTATGTTTGTTCTTTGGTTGATCTTAACAGGTTCTACATTGGAGCTTTGGATCAAGAGCTAGAAGCGGGACGAACGTCAGTTTGAAAGATGTGTCTTATCTCTCATTTGTTTCTGAATACATTTAATCTTGCTGTAAAAGTTAATTCAGGAATTTCAAGGTAGCATTTGTTTTGACTTGTTTCTTGCTTTAAAGTTAGCTGAAAATCTAATTTAGAGTTAAGAGAGTTTTGACTTATCCGTAGGGCAAAATTCTACATAACAAGAATGGCGACTCCGTTGGTTTTGATTTCTATTTGATTGATTCAGTTCACTGTCATCCATCTGTTGATTGTGATTTGTTTTATTGCACTTCAAACCAGTTTGAATCTTGGTCTTTTTGACCTTTATTCATCCCTCCTCGCTGTAATTTTTCTCCCTGTCTGATCACTGAGTCCCCTGGGTTAGCAACAACCTTGAAAACTTCATTTTCTTTTCTCAAGTTGCGCTTTTTCCTTACCTTTCCACAGTACCATGCCCCTTGAACTGCTTCCAGCGCGGTAGTACCGCGTTCTCTGCCTTAATACCAGAGCGGTACTATCACAATGCCGCGCTCCAGTCAGACCTTGACACGCGGTAGTGTCTGCAAGTTTTTAAATTTTTTTTTTTTTTTTTTACTTGCCTGGTTTCCTGAGTCTCTCTCTGCCTTAGATAGTGTTTGCTCTTGCCTGTTAGCATCCTGTTCATTTTACAGTCTGTATGGTGTGCTAATTTCCCTATTTGTGAGCTTGATTGTTGATTGAATTAGTGGCATTTTTGGCATATTGGGTCACTTTTCCAGTTTGATTGCATTGGCTTGATTTTTTCACCGCAGCCAACTCAACACCACTGTTCTCTGTTATCGAACCCTGTAGCTTTTACAGTCACATTGTGTTCATCATTTTCAATAATTTAAAAAATTATTACTTGAGAGCAATTCTGTTGTTTAAATTGAAAAAATCTAGTATCATTTTGCATTAGGAAATGAACCATTGATTTTGCCACAAAAATTCTCATAGTTGAAGCATTGTAGATTGTAGGATCAGTGCATTAAAAGGAGTGTTTATTTCAGTTTGGCTTTGTTTATAAAAAGAAAAGAAAAATCTTTAACTTTGGTTTTTGATTGCTTGTGAAAAATTTCATGCATATTTGATCGAAGAACTCTCTCTTTTCCTTAGCTAGATTTCATCGAAGACAAAGGCTTATTTTTTGATTCATTCTCATTTGCATGGTTTGAGTCATCATAACACCATCAAGTTTCACGTCCACTACTTGATTGAGTAAGACAGCCACTAAAATTAATCTCCCTAATTAAACCAACTTTAACCTCACTTGAGGAAATCAAAAGAATTTGGTAGTTAGGTAGGACACGGGGGATAGGCATCAAAATAATTCCCCCTTGTCATTTTCATCGGAGACATAGTCGTTGTCTTTAGGGAACTAAAATCCTCTAGTATTTATTGACACGGTCACAGCTAGTTTGTGGAGGGGCCTCCTGACTGTTTTTAACTTTTAGGGGTTAAACGGCCGCGAGATTGAGAACCAGATGAACTTTGTGGAATACCACACTCCACTTAGCCCTAAGGCAACATCGATCACTGTCTTCTTCGGAAGGCTGAAGTGCCCAAAACCTTTTCCGACGTGTCATGAACGAGGTAGCTTAGTATCTATTCTACTAGGGCTCTTTTACCCAGGATCCCTTTCAGTAGAGGGATATCCTTCTTATATCGGTCTCTCATGTTGTATTGTTTGACTTAGATTTCATCACCTTGCAAAGGATACAGCTTGTTGAGGTCTCCAGCTCTTAGTTAGGAGTTTGCTTGGTATCTCATCTTCGTAGAGGGTCATTTTTCTTTGTAGGGACTGCTTGTTGGCATTCTGGCCATTTTTTGTATCAGCTCGCTTATTGAGACAGCGGTCTCGGTATAGATTTTAGAGCTTGCTTGTTTGGCCTGTGAGCCTTTCTTTTTCTAGCTCCTCTTCTGCACACTCGGCTGCATTAGAGTTTTTGAGTTATTTGTTTACGACACTGCCCCCGATTTTCATTTTCCTGTCATCATGTCAGATCAACCACGAAGATCACGAAGAATACAGGGCCAAAGCCCTCCACCACCACCACCGCCACAGACTTCCGGTCCGCCCCCATCACGCATTCTTGCTCCTCCTGGCCGCGGTGCTGGTCAAGGAAACATCCCACCGCCGATACGTACAACATCTTCAGTTCCGCCTATAACTGCTATTCACAGCACAGTCTCAGAATCTATTGCAGCTTCTGCGACCACTAGCATATCTGAGACCTCCACTGTCACTTCACCCACTGTCATTCCAGATTTATCTGTCACAGTGGACAGAGTTACCGCAGCTGAACCTAGTACAACCCAAAGTACTAGACTAGAGGTCATCCTTCTACCGGATGTCAACACTTCCCGTCGATCAGACACTTTTCACAATGACACAGACAGATATGTTGGCACCACAGAAGGGTCCGACCAGGACATACCTGGCTTGATTTCAGTCCCAGGTGGGTACGTTGAAATCGGTTAAGACACTCGACTTCCTGACACACCTTTTGAACCTGATTATGGTTTCATCACTTCCCAGGCAGAGCTTCCGCCTGTTATCACTACGTCACCCAGTGTTTGTCCGCAGGAAACGAGTTCTTCTAGCAATGTACCTCATAGTATACCTCTACCCAACCTCCCTCCGGGACACGAAATCATGGCTTCCATCCAGTCTAGTATGGTTAGTCTAGCGAACTCCCTGTTAGCATCAGCACGGTTTAGATGCAGCACAGAGCAAATGCTCTCGTCAGCTTCTAGATATCCCCCTGATACTCATCCTTCTAACTATAGGGATCCCAACATCCCATCTAGCACAGAGTTTCATCACTCCTTTGAAGATGGCTTCGGACCTTCGCACGTTACTATACCTGGGTTCCCACCGGATCCCCAAAACCCTTTCCAAGACATGAACTCGGACCCAGTTTTCGATGGTCCTCCTATCATTGAACATGTTATGGACAATGCCAATACCCCTGGGCTAAATTCCCCATATTTGCTGTCATCACCTATGTTTGGTGCACATTCTATGAGGGATAACCCAGTTTTTTCTTCGTCCTCACCTGTTCAATATGGACGACCCCCTCCGTAAATCGATACTTTTGGTGCCGTTGGCCAATCAACATTATCATATTTGTCCAGCGGCGGAAGAACACCTAGTCATACTGCTGGATCTTCCGGTTGGACCGGAGGTCACCTTCGGCCACTATTTATACTATTTCAAGAGGTGGACAACCGACTGCAGTGGTCCCCAACTCTAACTACCAAATTCCCCCTGGTGGGCCATCAACCCAACCAGTTGGAGGACAACCTTTTGTTGGGAACCCTGTTCCTAGTCAACAACCTCCACCTGGTGGGCCATCAACCCAACCAGTTGGAGGACAACCTTTTGTTGGGAACCCTGTTCCTAGTCAACAACCTCCACCTGGTGGGCCATCAACCCAACCAGTTGGAGGACAACCTTTTGTTGGGAACCCTGTTCCCAGTCAACAACCTCCTCATATAGGGCCATCCAACCTATCTGCTGGCGGACAACCTATTGGCTCGATCCAACAACTCTCCCAACCAGCAGCTTCTACTCAGTTCGGTATGTACAACACACCTGGCAGCGGGCAACCTTATTTCGGTATTCCAACCGGACCTTATTCTCAACCTCCCCCGCCAGGTATGCTTCCTTCTTGGGATACTCAAACCCCACAGAGTGGGGGGTACTCACTTTTTGGAAACTGGAGCCAAGCTCGGGGGCAATCTCAGATTCCCCCCAAATTGAATTCTGGCTTCCCTTATCCTTCAGCTGCTTCAACTCCATGGAACCCATCACTTCAATTTCCACTTGCTCCTCAAGCAGGAACGAGTCTTCCATGGACACCACAGTCGCAGCCACCCCCCAACCCTGCTATGGGAAACATTCCACCTACTCAATATGGTGGTACCATTCCTGGAACACAGCAATTCCAAGGAACTTTTCCCCAACAAGGAGCGGCAACCATTCCTGGGTATCAGCAACCCCAGGGTACCATACCCACTCAGCAGAATACACACCAACCAGTTGCCTACAATCAATCGGTTATCCAGATGGCTTATCATACACAGAATTTCCAATAGTATCCCCTGGGAAACACATATGGGTATAACACGAAGCAGTATGCTATGCAGGGCCCTCCAGGTTTCTCTGCACCTCATGGTTATTACTCATACCTGCAGACTAACCGTCAACTTCCCTTTTTGGCCACACTTGATTTACCTAATTTGTCGAGGCTCATTAACGATCCTATATGGCATGAACCTCACTGGCCACCTATCCCAGGCAAAGTACCATCGGACATTCCTAAGTTCGATGCCAAACCTGGGGAAGACCCTAAGAACCACGTGATGACCTTCCATCTTTGGTGTTCTTCCAACTCCTTGATGGATGATTCCATCCGACTTTGGCTCTTCCAACGCACACTTACCGGCATGGCAGCCAAATGGTATATCGAGATGCCACAACACTCTTTTCGTGATTTCAACACTTTGGCTATGCAGTTTCTGACTCATTTCCAGCTCCCCATCCGATATGAGACTGGAACAGAACTGTTAACATCACTGCATCAAACCACTTCTACGCATATTTCGGATCACATCCATGAGTGGCGACGACGCCGTAGGCTAATAAAGGCACCTATCCCAGATCAGCTACTTGCTGATTGGTTCACAAAATCCTTTTCGCCTCCCATAGCCAGAGACATCGCTATGCGTGGGCCGATTACAGAAGAACAATCCATCTCGGCAGCACAGTACATGGATTTGGTATATACTCAATCCGGTACTCTACATGAACTTCTTCCACATGCCTCCCGCATTCACACTGATCCAACAAAGCCTACCACTGAACCCCCCATTGATTGTATTGTCGGTTCATTCAAGGCTCAGCCTGCTACCAACTCGATGGGGCAACAAGCTTCCGCTTCCCTCGCTTTAAACCAGGCTGCTTCAAAAGATTCTATTTCTCCTGCCATTTCCTCCGAAGTGAACACAGTTCAATCTACGTCACAACCATCCGGGGGAAAGAAGAAGAACAATCGTGGCAAAACCAAGAAGAATCAGCAGGAGAACCCCAAGCCACAACCCACACAAAATGACCAGAAACCACGCCAAAAGGCTAAGTTTCCCTGCCTCATTTGTCAAGATGATCATTACACGCGTGACTGTCCCTACAAGGATGAGGTCAACAAGTTCCTTAAAGTATCCTCTTGCCCGACAGTGTTAACTGACCCTTTCCCCCAACAGCAACAGTAAATGGTTGCCAAAGAAACCCCATAAGGGGGCAACCCGACCAATCCTACCCGCGGAGAGACGTCCACAAACCGTGAAATCCTAATGAAAAGTATGAAGAGGTTAATATCACCACTCGTTCAAAGACTTACGACATCCCTCCAAGTTCAAACAAACAACCCGAGATAGCCAAAGGCAAATCTCCTGTTGAAGATCTGATTCCTATTCCCCCCCCTATCGGTCATCTCCATATCGAGAGACCGCTTATGGACACAGTGCTACGCCCACCCAATGGCACCATACGAAAGGCGACATTCAATCCTAATGCGCGAGCTTCCCAAAACTACAACATTGTTGAAGATTTAGCACAAGCACCTTGCGCCATGTCGACTCTCGAGGTTCTCCAACACTTCCCCACGCAGCGTAGAACCCTACTTTCAGCATTGGGGGCAATGGACCCAGATACTTCAAACTCCATCATGTTTAACTTGGAGCATGCCAAACCCAGGCTTTCTCACCAGTTAGCCTTCCAGGTGCATACGAAAATCCGTGGAAATATCATCCACCGCACTGTGTTAGATGAGGGTGCTTCCACGTCGATAATGTCTTTGAACTGCTGGAGAGCCTTAGGATCACCCGAGGTCACAACTTCTCCCACTACTCTCAGAGCGTTTGATGGACACGACTTTCAAGCGTACAGACTCATTCCCTCAATCGGTGTTGAACTGGGGGGCAAAACAGTATCCGTACACATCGAAGTTGTAGATGCACCTTTAGATTACAATCTCCTACTTGGTCAGAATTGGTTCTATGCCATGACTGCCATAGCATCTACAGTCTTCCGGATCGTGCAATTTCCTCATGAAGGAACAATTGTCACCATTGATCAACTGGATTACTGCATCCCAGACTCCCATCCGAACTCCGCCAACACCGTCCCGTTATTGGATCAACCTCGGTACTAGTTCCAAGACATTGGTGTTGGTCTCATGAAGGATGCTTCCCTCATTGGATTTTTTCCAGAGTTGGGAACCCATCTTCAACCAGTCAACATGATTTCATCGCATGTCACCCCTTTCGATGATTCATGGGTGATTCCGAGTCCCACTCAGATTCAAGGCTATGACAATTCCATGCCTTTGAACATAAACCTTGAAGCATATGATGTGATCCAATCAACCACAAATTGGGTCGACTGTCCCATTGATCATACCGTGGCACAGCTCTCGGCTGAAACTCATCCACACCCACCACTTTTTGATCCTCTCAATTTGATTTTTCCCACCGACGAATCAATTATGGAGGTTATGTGCGGTGATGATCCACCATGGGGAGATTTTCATCATCGATCTTCATTCCCCACCATTCAGCCATTTGAGCCTGATACAAAACCCAACACTTCACTTGGGATGGTCCAAACCAAGTTCCCCACTTCCCTCGATGAGGTATTTTCCAAAGGAAACTTGGCCAATCTTATGGCAACCACTCCCATCGATATTTTAGTGAAGCTTGGTATCGTGGAAAACGTACACATCGGCAAAACATGTACTCCCCTCGAAACGGAGTTCTATAGTGCCTACTTCAAAACTTTCTGCGATGTTTTTGCTTGGAGTTATGAAGAAATGCTAGGAATTGACCCCTCAATCGTGGTCCACGAAATTCCAACTTTCCCTGGTGCCCGACCTGTTCGGCAAAAGCTTCTACCCGTCCACCCTCGTAAGGCAGCCGCCATTAAAGCAGAAGTTGAAAAACTTTTGCGTGCTGGTTTTATCTATCCTGTCCCATTGACAGAATGGGTATCCAACATCGTTCCCGTAGCCAAGAAACAGGGAACGATTAGGGTCTGTGTTGATTACCGTGATTTGAACAAGGCTTGTCCAAAGGACAACTACCCAACTCTGTTTATCGACCAGATCATCGATAACTGTGCCGGGAGTGTCATCTTTTCATTTATGGATGGCTTCTCTGGCTATAATTAGATCGATATCCTCACAGCCGACCAGCACAAAATGGCCTTTATCTGCCCTTTCAGGATTTTTGCATATCAAAAGTTACCTTTTGGCTTGAAAAATGCCGGGCAACTTTCCAACAGGCGATGTCCTACGCATTTCATGACATCAAACATATTGTAGAACCATATCTTGATGATCTTCCCGCTCACTCTCGGACCTGGGAAGACCATCCAGACCACTTAAGTGCCATTTTCGAAAGGTGCCGTCGCTACAATATACATTTGAACCCGCATAAGTGCGTCTTCTGTGTAGAAGCCGGAAAACTGTTGGGCTTCATAGTCTCCAAAGATGGGATACGTTTAGATCCCGCAAAGGTAGCAGCTATCGTAGCCTTGCCTTCACCCACCAATATTCCAGAACTTCAATGTTTGCAAGGGCACACAAACTTTCTATGCCATTTCATTTGCAATCTGTCCAAGATAACAAAAGGCTACATGCGGCTTCTCAAGAAGAATGTTCCCTTTATCTGGGATGACGAAGCCCAACGCTCCTTTGACAATCTAAAGGCAGCCTTAACCAAAGATCCTGTGATTCAACCCCCCGATTACACACGTGACTACATTCTTTATCTCGCATCCTCGACTTCCACCATCAGTATGGTGCTAGTCCAGGAAGACCCAAACGACATAGAACATGTGGTATATTATCTTAGTAAGAGTCTTCTCGACTCCGAAACTCACTATTCACATGTTGAAAAACTGGCTCTGGCAACAGTATTTGCTGTCCAGAGATTTCGTCATTACATCTTACTCTGCCGGACCACCGTCATAGCCGACTTCAACCCAATGTATTATATCCTCACACGTCAAGTGCTTGGGGGAAAATACTCTCGTTGGATTGTCATCATTCAAGAGTTTGACTTGGAGTTTGTCAAGGCTAAGTCCAAGAAGTCTCTGGTCTTCGCGGAATTGATTTGTAACTTGCCCTGTGCTACTGAGCAACCCGAGCCCATTGATTCTCTTCCTGACGAATCATTGTTCCTCATTAGCACGTCTGATCCTTGGTACAGGGATATTCTTTTATATCTCCAAACCCAACGCTTCCGTCCCGACCTCACTCGCGATGAACGGCGACGCATCCGACATCACGCAAAATACTACATCATAGTCAACGATACTCTGTATCGATGTGGTGTCGACACCGTTCTTCGACGCTGTTTGACCTTAGATGAGGCGAAATGCGTTCTTAATGACTGCCACGCTGGAGCATGTGGTGGTCATCTCTCTGGGATGGCTACGGCCCAGAAAATATTGCGAGCAGGATACTTCTGGCCCTCAATTTTCAAATACTGCATTGAAACAGTCAAGAAGTGTCCGCCATGTCAATTCTTTCATAGCAAAGCACACTCGCATCCTGCTCCACTCCATCCTGTTATTTCCGTCGACCCTTTTTCCAAATGGGGCATCGATTTTATGCACTGTAAGCCCACTTCAGCCCAGGGGCATAGCTATGTCATAGTAGCTATCGACTATTTTACAAAATGGGCTGAAGCGATGCCTACGTATGCTGAGGATGGCAAAATAGTAGCACAGTTCATATTCAATCATATTATAGCTAGATTCGGTGTCCCACAGTCTATTGTGACCGATCATGGTTCCCATTTCAGGAACCATATGATAGAAGAACTAAGTGCCAAGCTGGGTTTTTGCCATGAAAACTCAACCCCGTATTACCCACAAGCTAATGGCCAAGTTGAAGCCATTAACAAAGTCCTGAAACGAATGATTGAGCGCATTGTGGGTACCCAGAAATCCAACTGGCACTCAGCTCTATTCTCAGCACTGTGGGCATACCAAACCTCAGTGAAAAGTGCTACTGGGTTTACACCATTCCAACTGGTGTATGGCCTAGAAGCCATTCTGCCGATTGAATGTGAAATTCCATCACTCAAGATAGCCATAGAGCTACTTCCACACACTACTTCCGAAGAGGAATGGTTTCTATACCTAGCTAAGCTAGATGAAACCCGCCGCGACGCTGCTTTAGCTAACGAAGCTCACAAAAAATGCGTCAAATCTCAATATGACAAATCCATTCAACCTCAGATCTTCAATGAAGGTGATCTCGTACTTACATATGATCAAATTCACGACAAGCTTGGAAAAGGTAAACTTGGATCTATGTGGTACGACCCCTTTATTGTAAAACGTGTCTTGGAAAAAGGAGCTTATGAACTAATCGATTGTGATGGTACGCCATTGGCATGGCCCCGCAATGGGCTATACCTCAAACGTTTCTACGCGTGAGGTTACCCTACGCGGGTTACTTGTTGTACATAATGTACTTAGTTTTCTTTTACTTTCTTTTTGGTGTGCGCGTGGACCTCATATATCCACTCTTACTTTGACTCATGACTTTATGCGCAGATGTCTGCCTACTTTGGATTCGCCGACAGTGCAAGCCGACATACCCGGAATCTCGCTTCCGCAGCATGGGTAATCTATTCCCCCACTGGCGAGTTGATTTCTTCAGGAGCCAATTGTTTAGGTCCTGCAACCAACAATATCGCGGAGTACCATGCGGTCATTGGTCTCTTGACAGAGGTTGCTTCACTCGGAATTGACTCCTTATCAGTCTTTTTAGACTCCCAACTCGTGGTTTCTCATCTAAACCATGTTTACACAGTTCGCGATCCTATACTACTTCGTTTATTTCGGAGAGTACGCCTCTTGGAACGATCATTTAATTTCATTACATATCAACACATACCGAGAGAATTCAATTGTATAGCTGATTCATTGGCTAATTACATTTTGGATTGGCATCTTGCCCACACATAAACACATCATAAAAAATAAAATACACAAGTCATTGTAAATATTTAGATCATAAATAGGTCCATATCACTGTATATAAGAGTGTTTTTTCAAAAATACATAAAGTTTGTGTCAAAGACAAAATTTGGGACCAAATCCCATACAAAATTTGGCTCTCAAAGCCTACATATCGTATACATGCCGCACAAATACTAAAAAGACCATCTATGGAGATCTAGGAGACCTATCATGTCCCTCATCGGACTCCTCCCGCTGCTGGTGGTAACATACTACAGCTCGAACCACCTTATGAAGAAGTCGACTGATACGACCAGGCACACCTACAGTATGCCGCTGGAGATGGTAAGGGACGTCATCCATCCTCATAGCAGGGATACCATGAGCCAACCCCTGTAAGTTCCTCTCAATGTCCTGAATGCCCCCTGCTTCATCTTCATCCTCCTCTTCGTCAGGAACAGCTTGACGGTCAACACCACCGTGACGCAAGGGCGAGTACCCAACTGGTCTCTGTGGTCCACGATATGCAACATGCATGCGAACATGCGTTAGAAGTCTTTTACACATTCTAAAAAAGCAATAAAAATTATATATTCAAAAAGGAAAAAATGTATATCCATGAAGGTCATACCTGAGTTGTCCCAATCATCATCCTCTGGCAGTGCCAAGTCAATGTCCTCGTGGAAATCTACCCCGGCATAAGGGTAGTTGTCAATCATAACTATCTGCTCCTCGAGTCAGGAAAATAAATCCTCACCAAAGGCTAAGTGCTGAGGTCCCCTGAGACGTCCAGCATAATCACTCCATCGAGCCATCCATGGTTCGGTAGGTGGACGAGAGGGCATAGATATCTGCGGGCGCAATAGTGGCACCCTTGCCAAAAAGAAGGTGGCCAGGATACTCCCATAGCTAAATTGGGAATTCTTTCCAACCCTACACTTGTGCACTTGTTCTTTGAGATTGGCCAACACCACCTCACACCAGTTAAATACTGTTCCTCCCATACACTCTGCTGCGAGATTCACTTTTGTGCGGGACGCCTGATGCAGACTCACACTTCCTGCTGCACGTGTGATGGTGAACAGTACGGTTTTTACAGGAAGTTCTATAACATCCTTTATGGCCACCTTCCCGCTTTTCTTACCCGAACCCTGATGGCAATATCGAGCAATCAAGTCATCTGTACTCGATTATGAGGCTGAGTATCCAGTAAAGTTCACCCGGGCCCCTTTTTTCGAGAGACCCGTGAGGAAATAAATATCCTCAAGTTGAATTTCGAGAACATGCTCTCCCACTCAGAAAGCTTGAATGTCAGGATCCCATAATTGAATGAGATGAGTGAGAAGCTTGGGTTGCTGACGAATCCCTTTGGTTTTAAAGAACTTCAACAAACCACATTCTCGCAATGCGGTCACAGTTGGTAAATGATTTTCAGCTGCAAAATCATCCACTTCGTGCTCTCTTTCTTTCCAGCTTACCATTTTGCTTCCAACAAGTTGCAAACTCCTGCAAAAGGTCAGGGAAAACATTTAGTAACTATTTAGCAACTTAGTTTCAACAGAAAATTTGATTTCTTCATCTCAAAAATTGCCTTCACCACGCCTAGGGAAAACTCTGCCGCGCGGTACTGTACAGTGCCGCGCCTCGGTTTGGCACTACAGCGCGGTACTGTTAGACAGTACCGCGTTTCTCGATAGAGCCCCCACGCGGTACTGTGAAGGGCAATTTTTGCCCAATAGGGCTTGCCCAAAAATCAATTTTTTCCTAATGAAAGCAAATAATTCCTACATGAAATGAAAGAGGAGCTCAAGAGCTCTTACCTAGCGCAGACGGTTGTTGAAATGGTGTCCCGGAACTCCCGATATGGATCCTTGAAGTTTTGCTCCTCAAATGGGTAAAAATCTCCTCTTTGGGTAAAAACACAAATGAAATGGTAATTTCTATTTTTAACCATTCTTTATATAGCATTTTCACCTATTTTTTAATTCTTATTTTAAATGGTTAAAATAAAGCCCTTTTCACATTGCTAATATCCAGTTGTTTTAGCACTTATTGACAGGATCCCCAGTAAAAAGCGATGTATTCACACTGGTGTTCATTCATGATTTGACCTTCATTTTGAGCCCACTTGAAAACTTGAAAAAGATTCCAAGCGCTTTTACACCCGTGTCATGCTTGTCAAACTCAAGTAAATGGTGTCGAGTACGGTCAGCTTTACTCATGCTCATTAAACGATGAGAAAAGTATTATCCTGGTTGTATTTTATTCTTTATTCGGACCACAATAATTAAAAATTACGAAAAAGACCATAGGAGTCCATAGTTAAGCTCTTTTTAGACTCCCTAAAATTGAAAAGATTGCCAAGTGATCTTGACTCTTTCACACTTGTAAAAGTATTTGAGGTCGTCTATTCGGTGATATGTTACCCCTTTTTCGGCCCTTCTAGACTATTTACGAGAAAGGTATACCTCAGTCAATCTCGGCTGGGAGAGTTCTCTCGAGAATTGTTTTACACTTTTTCGGGATCGAGGGACTAAATTTATGAAAAAGTACATTATGGAGCTTCCTGTAAGTTTTTCAGGCTCTCTAAATGCGAAAAGCTACCGAGTTTTCCTTCCTTGGACTCGTTAAAATTTTAACATCGAAGGACCCATTTTGGGACAAACCCCTCCTTTCTCAGGTTCGTAAAACATGTGAGATTGGACTCATCTATGAGATGAGCTACACCGAGCATTTGTTATCCTCTTAAAGCTTGAAAAACAACAAAGAGGTACTCGTCTATCATGTCGGGGGAATATGTGGGGATAAGTCAAGTTTATTTATGGAAGCTTGTCAGTCATTACCTTTGAACATAGCATGTGTCCGTCTCTTGTCTATATTGGGTATGCATTCCTCACTGAGTTATGGTCATCATCTTGAGTCGTCTCCCTGGCCACGAGCCTACTCATCCGGTGTCTATCCTTTGTTGTCAATAATCCCTGCTGCCAACTCCTGTTACATGCCGTTATATGTTCAAAGGGTTGCATTGTTCAGGGTTGTTCATTGTGTCAGGCCTCCGCTGTGTCAGTACATACTCCATTGTTTCATCATCTTATCGTTCGTGCCGATTTTGTGTCGATGATGTGGGATTCATTATGGCCCACCTTCGACGAGTCTATTCCCGTAGACACCAAATCACTATTCGGGAATTGGACTTAGGAATCAACCATTAGTACCTTGGTACCTGCATGCCTCACTGGCAAGTTTCCTCGTGTTCGACAGTAGGTTCACATCATTGACCTCTGATCGAACGATCTCTCGAGTGCTCGACATCAACTCATCTATTCGCATTTCATTGAGATGTACTTTAGATACCTTGGGGATCATCCTCATCATTGGTGATTTCCCTCGCATTTGTTAATGTTCGGATATCCACATCATCTTTTTCAGGATCTTGCATGCAATTAGGGTTTGCATGCAGAATCTAGGGTTTGCATGCACCTGCATGCACTTGCATGCATCCCAGTCACCAGTTTGATGCCTCCAGCACCTTAGCCACCTCATTCTAGCACCCAGGAGCCACTTACTACAGAGTTTTAGCCCTCCTAGGCTGAAAGGCACCCACTTCTCACCTACTGCCAGAGAAGGGCGCACTTGTTCACCTACCACTGCAGTTCCACTTCAGTTACACTCAGTTAGCTCTGATTTTCCCTGATTTGAGGCTATTTTCACTCCCGACTGACTGTTTCACTTCCGTTGGACCTCGAGATTGACTAGATGACTTGTTCTAACTTCAGTTAGCCTCCCTCTCCTTAATCAGTGCTACACACTTCAGTTACACTTATTACACTCAGTTAGACTCAGATTGACACCTGGATGACTGGTTCTTGTGCATTGATGACCACCACCGATTGATGATGAGGAGTCCTAGTTGGAGTCAAGCTACTCCATTCAGTGATTTGAATGGCCTACTTAGTCAATTCGAATTGCTCATTGACATAAATTGTATTCTATTGTAATTCATTCACCCTTTCTGGGATATTGAGCACTACTGCATGTTTTGCACAGTTTTACACCATATTTTCTATATTCATCCGTTGTGATTGATTTACTTGTTCATTAGATCTGCTGTGACTAATTTTACATGGTATCAGAGCCATTGCAGGGACAAGATCTCTTTTCTACAGGTGTTTGTACAAGAAGATTTGACTGAATTGCTCAAATTGCAAAAAGTTTTGGCATGAGATATCTCAAGGGCATTCACTCCTGTGCATGCAAAGCTTAAAAATACTTCCAATACCACTCCAGAAGCTTGAGTTTCCACATAATTCCTGGATCTGATACATTGGACCCATTCAACATTGTTTGATCTCCAATCCCAGGTGTGATGCAACTCTAAAAGGGTGGATTGTTTGACCTTACGGTTCTTGGTTTGATTGTGATTTGCAGGTTATCAAGCTCCTCTTTTGCATTCGCTACACTGTGCATGCAAACTCCTCTTTTGCATTCGCTACACTCTGCATGCAAGCTCATCTACATCAGTTTGACTCACTCCTAGCAATGGAATACTCTTCTTCAAAGCCTATCCTCACCCCATTCAATTATTTTGATTGGAAAGATGATATGGAGATCATATTACATTCAAAAGGTTACTACCGAGTCACTCTTGGTCTTGAATTGGAGCCAAACAATGTGTCAGATCGAACCAAACACTACAACAATCTTGATGAAGCTTATGGTCTTCTTTGTCTCTCCATCTCCAAATATCTTCACTTCCATCTCAGCTGATTGAAGACTCCAAAAGCCATATGGGAGCAACTTGAAACACTATTTGGCAAGCAAGATGAGCTTAGGGCTTTTCAATTAGAGAATGAATTGATTGGCCTTAATCCTGAGAATTTCGAGACCATCAATGAATTCTTCACAAAATTCAAGAACTTGAACTTGCAATTGAAGAATAGTGGAGTTATCAAAGAGGATAAACAATTGATCCTCTCCATTCTAAGCAAACTTGGGAAATATTATTCGGTATTTGTCTCTACTTTCAATTCCGGTCGGCTAACTACCTAGAATTGGAAGATGCCTACCTTGAATGCCTTCATTGAGTCCGTCACAAAAGAGCATGACAAGTTGATTCAAATGGGGTCCATAAGCTCCAAAGATTCATCCCTATATGTTCAAGGACCCAAGATCTCGAATGGTAAAGGAAAGCAAAAGAAGGAGAAGCCCAAATTCGAGCCTCACAAGCAAAAAGACAAAGGCAAGCAAACGGATGCACCATCCAGTTCGAAGTTCAAGCAAAAGGGCAAAGAAGGTAACCAAAAATCTAAATGTACTTATTGTAACTGTGGCTTTCATCCCTAAAGTTCATGTATGAAGAAGACTATAGATCAAATGGCCCTCCTTTTGGAAAAGAACAACATAACCCTTCCTGACGGTGCAAGGAAGAAGGATAGAAATGATAATCATGAAAGAGGACAAGCACTCATGGCAACGGTTTCGAAGCCCACTATTCTCTTGATAGATTTGGGTGCATCAAATCATATGGCTGAAAATATTGATTCTTTTTCCTCATTCGATCCAAACAGCTCCATCCCCATCCATTTGGGAGATGACTCAAAAATTTCTTCAAAGGGCAAAGGTACGATTCATGTAGAACATGGAAGCTTTCAGAATGTTCTATATGTGCCTTCCTTGGCTTCAAATCTCCTTTCTGTGTATCAAATGACACATACTGGTGAACCAAAGCAAGTTACATTCAGCCCTAATACAGTTGAAATTTCTGATATCAAAAGTGGAAGACTAGTTGTAGTCGGAAAGGCAAATCACACTGCAAAATGCTATGAGTTTTCACACTTTATTCCGCTTGCAAAGCCCACTGCTCTTCGCACACATGGTAATGAGGTTAATAGGATTTGGCATGAAAGATTTGGACATCTTAATTATAAGTATTTGCTGCTGTTATCAAACAAATCCATGGTAGATGGGCTTCCACAACTCCGTTCCTTGAAGGGAATATGCACTGGTTGCATCATTGGGAAGCACCCCGAGCACATATTCGACCGCGGCAAAGCTAGCAGAGCTTCTACTATTTTGGGATTGATCCATTCTGATATCAGTGGTCCGCTGCCCCATATGTCATTAAATGGTTCAAGGTATGTTTTGACATTTATTGATGATTTTTCCCGCTTTACATGGGTATTCTTTCTCAAAAACAAGTCAGAAGTGCTTGGAAAATTCAAAGATTTTAAGGCTTTTGTTGAGACCACCACTAAGAGCAAGATCAAAGCTATTAGATCTGATAATGGTGGGGAATATATCAAGTCCGAGTTGCTGCAAATTTGTGCCCAAAGCGGAATTAAGATCCAACATACAGTTCCCTACACACCCCAGCAGAATGGTGTAGCGGAAAGGAAAAATCGGCCACTGAATGAGATGGCTACATGCATGATTGAATCGAAAGGTTTGGCTGCAAATATTTGGGATGAAGCAATCAATGTTGCTGCATATATACAGAACCGTGTTCCACATTCATCCGTGAAAGCTATGACTCCTTTTGAAGCATTCTTTGGTCACAAATCGGATGTGTCAAATTTGAGAGTTTTTGGCTCTACTGCATGGGCTAGAATTCCTTCTGAGAAGAGACAAGCTTTGGATCCACAAAGTATTGAGTGCATATTGATAGGATATGGGGAAGAATAAAAAGCATATAAACTCATGGATATCAGATCTAAAAAGATATTCATAGAGCGCAGTGTGCAATTTGAAGAACCGCTGCAAGAATTGCAACTAGTCGAGGAGAAGACTGCCGATTCACCGCCTTCACCAGAAGAAGATCCGAGCAGCGATAATGAAGGTATGAGTTCTGATATTTCTGATATTGTAGCAGCATATGATGATCATGACATATCAGGTTCGGAATCTGACCATTATGATCCTCCTCAGTTACCAAAGTGTGCCCAAAACACTCTACATTCTGCTGGTTCGAATCTTGGAAATCCTGCTGATCCAAGACGAACAAGAGGAGACTTTCAAAGAGCAGGTATGGATCTTTCTATTGCTGATCCATTTATTCCTGAGATTTTTTATTTGATGGCTGGTTCAGATCCTACATCATACTATTCATCCCATCGAGATCCGAAATGGAAAAGTGCCATGGACGAAGAGTACAGTTCTCTTCAAAAGAACAACACATGGGAGCTAGTTTCTCTTCCACCTGGAAGAAAATTAGTGAAGTGTAAATGGGTCTACCGTACTAAAGTTGCTGCTGATGGCACTATAAGCAAATATAAAGCAAGGTTGGTGGCAAAAGGTTTTTCCCAAGTCCAAGGAGTGGACTACACTGAGACCTTTGCACCGGTTGCAAAGATGGATTCCATCCGCCTTGTTTTAGCTATTGCCGCATCCAAGCACTGGGAAGTGCACCACATGGATGTGAAGAGTGCATTTTTACATAGAGACCTTGCTGAAGAGGTCTATATGCAGCAGCCAGAGGGTTACACATCAGATCCATCATTGGTTTGTAGATTGAAGAAATCTTTGTACGGGTTAAAACAGGCCCCAAGAACTTGGTACGCATGGACTCCTTCCTTCTTTCTCAGAATTTCCAAAGGTGCAAATCTGATCCGAATGTGTATATTCAGTGATTTAAAGGTAATTTGTTGGTTATTGTACTTTATGTTGATGATCTGCTCATTACTGGTAGCACACTTACTTCAATAAACAAGCTAAAATCTGCCTTAAATCTAGCTTTTGACATGAGCGATTTGGGCTTGCTGAGTCATTTTTTGGGCTTGGAGATAGCTCAAAATTTTGATGGGATCACTATATCTTAGAAAAAATATGCTTCTGACCTATTATTGAAGTTTAATATGGCTGAATATAAGGCAGCCCCATTCCCATTCCTCTCAGGAATCAGTCTTGAGGAGGGAGATTCCACACCGCTTGCAGATTGCAGTATGTATCGACAGTTGATTGGTTCACTACTTTATTTGACACACTCACGGCCTGATATCTCATATGCCATGAGTGTCGTGTCAAGATATATGCAGCAACCACATGAGCTTCATTGGCAGGCAGCCAAGCGGATCTTGCAGTATGTGCAAGGTACGAGACAGTTTGGCATACATTATGCTGCAGATTCTAAGCTAGATTTCATTGGTTTTACTGATTCAGATTGGGCAACTGATAGCATTGATCGGAAGTCCACTTCCGGTTATGTTTTCATGATTGGTCATGGTGCTATTTGCTGGTCCAGCAAAAAGCAAGCAACCATTGCACTTTCTTCAGCAGAGGCAGAGTATCGAGGGGCAGTCAATGCCTGCATTCAGGCAGTTTGGTTGCAGGGTATTCTTTCTGAGTTTGGTTTTGGTGGCACTACTTCGACTGTCCTATTTTGTGACAATCAAAGTGCTATCAAGATCTCCACAGATCCAGTTCAGCGGCAGAGGACCAAACACATTGAGATTCATATGCATTACATTCGACAGTTGGTGCATGACCGCACCATCATTCTGCAATATTGCCCTACTAATGAGCAAATTGCAGACATCTTCACCAAGAGCTTCATTGAGAAGAAGTTCTCTTACCTCCGTTCACTGTTGGGGGTGAGTACCATCATGGTGGAGACAGATTGATTCATTATTATGCTTTAGCTTGAGGGGGGGCTTTCTTCCCACTGGGTTTTCCCTCTTTCCTCACTTAGTTTATTTTCAGCATTTTTTGGATTATTGTATTGGGGTGACCTTTGGTCTTAGTTACCAGGGCCCCACATTATTTTTGTTGGCACATCATAGTCTAGCTTGAGGGGGGGTGTTCGGATATCCACATCATCTTTTTCAGGATCTTGCATGCAATTAGGGTTTGCATGCAGAATCTAGGGTTTGCATGCACCTGCATGCACTTGCATGCATCCCAGTCACCAGTTTGATGCCTCCAACACCTTAGCCACCTCATTCTAGCACCCGGGAGCCACTTACTACAGAGTTTTAGCCCTCCTAGGCTGAAAGGCGCCCACTTCTCACCTACTGCCAGAGAAGGGCGCACTTGTTCACCTACCACTGCAGTTCCACTTCAGTTACACTCAGTTAGCTCCGATTCTCCCTGATTTGAGGCTAGTTTCACTCCCGACTGACTGTTTCACTTCCGTTGGACCTCCAGATTGACTAGATGACTTGTTCTGACTTCAGTTAGCCTCCCATGCGCCCCCACTAAGCCTCCCTCTCCTTAATCAGTGCTACACACTTCAGTTACACTTATTACACTCAGTTAGACTCAGATTGACACCTGGATGACTGGTTCTTGTGCATTGATGACCACCACCGATTGATGATGAGGACTCCTAGTTGGAGTCAAGCTACTCCATTCAGTGATTCGAATGGCCTACTTAGTCAATTCTAATTGCTCATTGACATAAATTGTATTCTATTGTAATTCATTCACCCTTTCTGGGATATTGAGCACTGCTACATGTTTTGCACAGTTTTACACCATATTTTCTATATTCATCTGTTGTGATTGATTTACTTTTTCATTAGATCTGTTGTGACTAATTTTACAGTTAACGGTTCACATCATTGACCGGTAATCAAATGGTTTCTACCATGTTCGACTTCAACACCTTGTAATCACATGGCTAGATTCATATCTTTTGCGATCGGGTAGAAGACCCTGGGCGCGCCTCAGTATCTTGATTGCGTCCAGGTTGCGATGGAGATGTCCTTTGTATTGTCACACAGATCCACTTATTGTATTGGTCATGGCTGTGTCATTAGTGTCTCATGGATCTACGCTTGTTCATAGTAGCCATGATCTGTCCACAGTCTATATCATCTCAGTACTCATGGATCTGCAATGTATTGGTCGGCAGCCATGCTTTGAGTCATTTGTTTCCGAGCATGGGAATGCTCGCCTCGGTGGTATATATTTAACACTCTGTTTCTGTTTCAGCTCCTTGTCACTCTCCTCGATGCTATCTCTGCACACTATATTCGTAAAGTCTTTCGGCCATCAGTCCCTTTTGACCTCACACTTTAGGGGGCATCTGTTATACCTCTATATTCTACAGTGTCGCATCTCCACCACAAAACGAGTTGACGACAATTTCCCCATTGTTTGAACCACCCAGAAGATGAGTGAACCTTGAAGGTAAACTTACCCTGACAAGTTTTCACCCAGCTGAGGCTTTATTTACCCACACTGCCGCGCCTTGCTCAGTTATAGGAGAGCGGTACTCCACACTACCGCGCTATGCTTTCTCTCCAGAACGCGGTAGTACCGCATTATGCTCAGACCACAAGGCGCGATACTCTTTTATTAGCCTTTTTCCCATGGCTTGTGGGATTTTGGATTTTCGAAGATAGTGGAAGATTGAGGTCCCTGATTCGATCCCAACTCACTTTCTGTGATTAGAAACCCTGATCCACTTATCTCTCCCTAGATCCACCCATCTCTCTTGTTGGTTAACCCTACCATACACTATAAAAGAGAGGCATTCCATGGGGAAAGGAGAGGACTCTTGAAGTACCAAACTTATGATCTTGCAGCATTGTGGAGATAGCTAGAGGAGAAGGCACTTGGAGCTAGAGGATTGGCTTGGACATCAAGCAACCTATGTAAGCATTCTTCAAGTTGATAATAAAATAACTTATCTTGTCTTTCCCATTTCATGTGTATTGTGCAAGTCTTTAACATGGAATGTATCTAATATAGATTTGAATCTAATCTTTACATTCAAGGTATTTGGAAGCTTGTATGTTTGTTCTTTGGTTGATCTTAACAGGTTATACATTGGAGCTTTGGATCAAGAGCTAGAAGCGGGACGAACGTCAGTTTGAAAGGTGTGTCTTATCTCTCATTTGTTTCTGAATACATTTAATCTTGCTGTAAAAGTTAATTCAGGAATTTCAATGTAGCATTTGTTTTGACTTGTTTCTTGCTTTAAAGTTAGTTGAAAATCTACTTTAGAGTTAAGAGAGTTTTGACTTATCCGTAGGGAAAAATTCTACATAACAATTCCACTCAGGCTTCCGGAACCAGTCTGGCTACTTCAACCCTCCTAAGGGAGAGGCCTTCCTGATAAATTGGTTGATAACCATGTCAAAATTATAAGGGATTTTCGGTACCCTAAAGGACAACCACTATGTCTCAAATGTAAAAAATGGAGGGGTGTTATTGGAAGACCTATCCCGTCAATCCTACCTAACTATAAGATTCTTTTAAGTGCTCCCCAAGTGGGGTTAAAAAAGTTTGTTGAGTTAAGGTAGATTTTAAGGCTCAGTTAATTAAAAATGTGGTAGATTGTGTGCAAGTGTGATTATTTAATTGAAAATGATTTTCCTCGCTTGGGCGATTGATTACAAATGAAAAACAAGACAATTCCAATTTGCAAAAAATAAAGGCATTTTCTGAAATGTAAATGCTTTAACAAAAATACTTAAAAAACTATGGATTTTTGAAATAATTTTTTCAAGGAAGGCAAATATTGTAAAAATTGTAAGAAATAAATGGATTTCTGAGTGTTTGCTTGGGCAAAAACTATTGAGCAAATCGGAAGTGAAATCTATCATTTAAACAGAGTGCAAAAAACCTTTCTTTCACTTACTGAAAATTTTGAAAAATATTTTAATGGAGCATATGTAATAGAAAACAATTCACTATTGCTGCAATAATTAAAACTGAATGCTGGAAAAAATTATAGGGAAAAAATAATGCTGGAAAAATAGGCTAAATGGGCAATAATGCAGCAAAACATTTTCTAAAAAATCAGCCAAACGAAAAAACACAGCATCGCAGGTTTATGAGCAAAAACCATGATGGGAATCGTGGGTTTGGGCCGTGAAGCCGCGATGTGCAGCACGGAAACAAGCCGCGAAGCTGCGATGGGCAGCGTGGAAAAAGGCCGCGAAGCCGTGGCACGCAGAGCGGAAAAGGGGCACGAAGCTGCAATGTGCAGCACGGAAAAACACCCAAAAGCTGCGGCACGCAGCGCGGAAAAAGGCCGCGAGGTCACGGCACACAGTGCAGAAAAAGGTTGCGAGGTCGCAATGAGTCGCGAGACTGTCGGGTGAAAACTCGCAATGCGAAAATGGAAAAACGACTCGACGAAAACGAAACCAAAAAGTCAAATTTCAGTCTGTTGAAGGCTATAGAAAGGGCCATGTTGATGCCTCGGGGGTGCAGGGTGAGTTCGAAATGATGGAATGGGTTCCAAGGCACACAACAGGGGATGAAAACCCAGCCAAAGGTTGTGAAAGACCCTACGCAAGGGCAATTCTATCCTCGAGCTGTTTGGTGTGGTGATCACCCACGGTTATTAGGCCTCCGTTGACACTCTAAGAGTAATTGGTTTTGATCTATAAGATCAGTTTCCCAATTTGGGGAAACTAAAGTGTGGAAAACAGTTAGTAATTCTAATTATGCCTATTCAGAAGAGATCCTAATCTTAAGCCTAATGTATTATAAAAGTGAAAGCTGAGTATTCGTGCAGATCAACCTTGAAGTGTATAAAAGCAAACAATGTATCACCCTTAACAGAAATGCCTTTGGATGAAATATTTGCCAACTTAAATTAATGTTTATTTAATTAAAATTAAACAAAATAATCCAAGCTTAGTGACCATCAAGATGTAATCTGTTATCCTTTTGTTGATTGAAAAATCAACAAAGATAAAATATATATATGCGTGATCAATTGCAAAAATCGATAAAGAAAGTATTTAACCAAACAAATTTAATCAAATATTTTCATACACACATCCGTTATACAGAATAACCAATACAATAGATCTATGTTTCATTATATATTCAACAAGAGACCATATGCATAAAGGATGACAATCAGGAACATAAAATCAAGAATCCTTAAAGAAATTTAGGTGATGACGAAAAGATGGATCCGAAAATAACATTGATGTATTAAGATTTCCCATAACAAAATTACAGTGACTCCGACCACATAGTATCTTCAGCCATATCTCCTACCGAATTCTAATTCCAAAATCCCCAACTCCCCATTTGCTAAGGGAAACACTCCTCCTTAAATACTAAATTTACATCAGAGTTCTAAAAGGAGAGAATCTACAAAACAGGGATTACAAAATCAGATCTAATTTAAAGATCCAGAAAATCCTGCCATTTCTCATAACTATCTAATAGCTCATCTATATTTGGAAAAACAACTGATTCGAGGGAAAACTGAGCATTACATGCGTTGTTCTCCATATCATGCTTTGCTAACTTATGCCAAATATGTAGGAACATGAGAATCCTTCCTTCCATGATGACCGGTTCTTTAACCAAGCGATCCACATCTTGGATGCTGATTTGTTCCAAGTCCCGAATCTTCTGTGTGAATTCTTCACATCTTTTGTTAAGCTCTTCAAGTCTACACTTTGGTGGGAGAGCCTCCAGAAAAGGTTTCATGAGTGGAAAACCTAAATCATTCATGATATTATCAGCAGAATACCATCGTCTAGTGCAGGTGTCCTGAGACTTTTTAATGATTTCCTCAGCTGATTCATTCAAATCAAGCCATGAGTTCAGAGATGCCTTAACTTTCTTCATCTGTATTAAGGATTGGGATGTCCTCCGGAACATTGTTGATATACAATTACCATTGACCAATTTCTTCTTCAGCTTTACAAGCTTGGAGTCTCTTTGCCTTCTATTCTTCAAGAGTAGAAGACATCTTAGAAAAACTGATGAAATTTTCCCTAATCTCATCTAGGGCAATATATAACTTCTTCAGTAATTAATGCTGACTCCGATTCACTTCAAGGGATAAATTTTTGAGGTCACAGGGTGTGAATTTAAGGACATCGGAGGAAGCTGCACTTGCAGTTGCATCTTCAACCTGCTTTTCTAAAGAGGCTATCTTTACGAGATCAGCAGAATGTTGAGATTGCAAAAGGTTAAATTCAGTAAGAAGAGTAGCATTCTTCTGTTCTAGGTCCTATACTTTGTCTGCCCAAGTTTTTCTAAGGTCAGCCACATCAACAAAATGTTGTTCCCTTGTTTTAGCTAATTCTTCTTTCAGGTTTCTAATTTCTTCCTCCCTGATGTCAACTTCTTTGTCCAAGACCTGGACCGAATCCCAGTTGGCAGTGGTAAGAGATCGCAAGGCTGCTACTATTTCAGCCACTTCAATTCTTGGGTTGTTAGTTTTGGGGGCCCATATCACCTAATCTGGTTCATGTGCTTCCAAACCACCTTGGCCTTGACCCTTCTTCCTGCTTCTTTTAACAATCGCCTTGTCATCTTGATGATAGAAGATATCTCCAAGAGGAACCACATCTGTGTCCATATACTTGGTAATGGACTGTATAGGAACAGAAGTGATGCTAATTGTGGAAACCAGAGAAGGTTCCTGAGTGACAACAGAGGTAGGGATAGGTAGAGTGACTTGAGTAGTAGATAGAGGTATACTGATGACTTCGGGAGTTGACACACCTTTGTCTAAGGAGGGAATTAATACCAAAGCTTTAGAAAGTGGAACCTAAACAAGATTACTGACTTCGAGGAGAGGAAGTGGGCTCTAAGCTTTACTAGGTGAGTGTGTAGGGGAAACCTTTGAAGGTGAAATGATGGAGGTTATTAATGGATCAACTGTAGATGATTGCGGAGGGATAGCCAAAGGCTGGGATTTTGCAATAACATATGGTGAAATGGAAAAAGGGACTAAATGTTCTGGCAATGAAGTGGTGGTGTTATTAAGGGTATTAAACAGGTGGGATAATGTAAATGGAAGTTTTCCTACCAGAGGTAGAGTAGAATTTGGTTGAACAGATGGCAACAGAATTGCTGATGATGTGATGCTAGAGGAGCATTAAACTCCAACACTGACTGTTCAGGAAAAGACTGATCCATATCAATGTTGTCCAGCAATTCACCATCAAACTTAATATCTCCAGTGACTTCTTCAACTACTGGTACTGGGGAAGATTAAATTATTTCTTCATCACAGTCGATTACATCTACAGTGGAAATTTGTGATGAGGAAGGCATAACCTTCTTTCTTTTAGCTGGGTTAGCATTGGTTATGACCAGTTCAACATCTTCTAGATTGTTTGGAGTAGAGAGATGATCATCTAGTGTACCCGCTGGCTGAATTTTGTCTATAGGCCTTGGGGGTTCTAGCAACTAAGTCTGTAACATTGATGACAGCTATGCCATTTGCTATTTGGATTCACGGGCTATCTGCAGCATGAGTTTAGCTTCTTCATTAGCTTTCTCTTTAGATAGTTCACCTTGAATAGCTTTACCTTTGTCTCCATCATGATTCGTGGCTAAAGGAGAAGCATTAGATATCTGAGCCTCTTTCTCTTCCCTATCCTTTCTTATTTGTTTGACAAGATTCAATTGCATGGCCCTGTAACTTAGGATTCTATCCTTTAATTCTTTCTGATACTACAAAATGTCATGTTGTTCTTGAAAGTCCTTTGCTTTGACCAAGACTTGAGAGAACATCTCTACCCCCTGATATATGGAATCATCAGGGATCGTCTCATGGGTATAATCGATCTTCATGTGAACTTTCTTTAGATGCACATCCAAGAACTTCTTAGGATCATGTTTCCTTTTTGGGGAAACACCTAGTCTAAGAGCAGCTATTTGATCACCCAGACTTACAGCCCAGGTTGATGTTGGGATAACGAATTGACCCAGATTTAGAGGAAACTTAGGCAAATTTTTCTTCTTGGGTCCTACGAGTCTCTTGTACATACCATCAGCGACGGTTTGAAAAGAAACCTCCTGCATTACCATCCTATCTGGAACTATCCTAGGTAGCAAATGAACTGTTTTGCTCCCCCATATTCTGATGTACGAAAAGTACTCACCTACATACCAATCACCCATTGTGTTGATAAAATCTTTGGCATCCTCTGAGAATGCAGGTGGTTGCTATTGGAAGATCTTGAAATAGATGGTACCAACAAAACAATCACAGATGTCATATATCATAGGTGAAAAATTCCCTTCCCATAGTGCTGAATGGTAGGTGTGTACAGGTGGATCTGAAGGGGTCCAATGCCAACCCAAATTAGGGTACTGGAACTCTGAGCAGAAAACATCTACAACATATACAGATAGAAAGAAGGGTGTCTTCTTATGAGCTGGTGCCTTCTAGTATTCTTGGATGACGTTTTTAAGTTTCACTGACAAGATAGAGGCCCATGGAAAAGACTCACCTGTAAGTAATACATGATGTGCTATGGGTGCCCATTCTGCTTTAAAATGAGAAGAATTGGGTTGACCAAAAAGCCGGCAAAGCATGGATGCGAGTAGGGAAAAGGTTTCCTTAAACCAGCTAATAGGATAAAGGTTATCTGACTTAGGTACAAAGGCATTAGGATTGTGCATCCAACACTTAATCATTTGCTCGAAATTGTACCATGTTTTTGACGATTGTATGAACTCAATAGAGAGGGTCTGTACATAGGGTTTCAGAGGAAAAGCTCGAACCAAAACCTCTGGACTAAAAGTGGTCAATTGACAACCTGTACTATCATTAAAAGAATGTTCTTTAACATCAGCATTCTAAATTATCCACTTGACTGCATCTGTGTAGGGTAAGACAGTAGGGCATGCAGCGATGGCGTGAATTTGAGAAGCCCTATGAAAAATCGCAATCCCAAAAGCCGAATGCCACCATTGCGGTGTTCGGGTTTCGTTGTGATTATTTCTTAATCTTATCAAAGGATGATTCCGTGGTCCGCAGCTGTCGAGTTGCGGGTTTTGGAATTAGCAAAACCAAAACTCAAAAAATCGCAGCCTCGCAATCCACACCTGTCGGCTTGCGGGTTTCGGGTTCTCTAAAATTTAGGGTTTTGGGATGATGATGACAGTCAACAAAATGCTCAAAATTTTGGTTGTTTTCACACTGAAACACTATGGAAGAAATAATCAAACCCTTTGACAAAAGACCAAAGGCATGGGTGAAGAATTTATAGAGGTAAGATCAAAATCGAGTATTTTAAAGATAATTCACCCAAATACCTTTGCATTTATTACAATTGGGGTTCCCTTGCTTAAGTGAAGCATGGGATCTGTTGTGCCTACAACAAATAGCGACTGGATGGGAAGAACTAGTTATCTCTATAATCAAATCCAACTAGAGACAACATGTCAATCAACCAATTTCTTGAAACTCAATTCAAAGAAGATACTAAAAAGATAACAGCCAACAAGCAATGAACATGAAAATGGATAGATCTCAACAATGACCATTGTAAAGATAAAACCCATCTGATAAGGAGATTTAGAGAGTGATACTAAATCTTTACCATGATGTAATCATAGAAACCAGCTAGTGTTGAACCTGGGCACAGTCTTAGAAATGCTCATGGATATCCTAATTACAGATCGCCTTGGTTTATTAATTACGTATATATTCAGTAACACTTCATCATCTTATATTTTGTCTTTTGTCTTTTTTTTTCTTTTTTTTTAATAAATATAAAATTTTGTTGATACAAGACCACTGTACTAACTTGGTGATTAGATGAAACAGTTCCATTCACAGGCCTGATCTAGAAATTGGTCAAGCTAGCTCGATGACGAGACTCTTTGTCTTCTAGTTGTACTAACAAAAGAAATCATCATGGCTTGGTGACCATATAGTGATAATTCCAGTCCAAGGTCAAACTCATGATCATAGCAGGGCTGGCTTGTGATAAGACCCCCCTGTTTTTGTATATAACAAAATGTTATAAAAAGAAAACACTTTATTTTGGCATAAGCTACAAGGCATTACCATGGCTTGGTGACCATATAGTGATAATGTTACTCACCAGTGCTTTGCGGATCATGAATGGACCAACAAGTAATAGGATCTTCCACCTTCCAGCAGAACTAAAAGTCATCTTCCAAGTGTGGTGGCTTGATGTGAAGATGTCATTCCACTTTAAACACCTATGAACCTAATGGGCTGGCTTGATAACAAGACCACCCACCTAGTAACTTATAATTTTAAACAAATTTCATATTCAAAGTGATCGTAAAAGGATCCATGAGAAATCGGAACTGGTCAGGTTATTATGATATGTCGTTCAACCATGAAACACCAGATAGAGAAATGATGACCATCCTCCATACCTCAATTACAAAGACAAAACATGGTGAAAGATAATGATCAAAGTGAAAAGTATCCAAAGGCACTGCACTTATTTGACTGTTTATTCTTCAGAGCAAATTCTAATCAAAAGCCAGAAAGTAAGATTGATAACGATGCTGAAACTTCAGAAGCAATTGTTGCTAAGAAAGGTGATTATAAGCCATCACCACAAGTGTAAAGATTTATTAATGAAAACCAAAACAGAACAAGAAAATCAATCAATATATGAAGCAAATAAAACAAATGATTGAAAAACAAATCACACCTATATACAAGTACACCAGATTGTTCAAACAAAATACTTTTCGAGAAGAGGCACATTCACTGGAAAGGTGTCTACAACTCCCTCTAACGTCTGTAATCGAACAGTGTTGGGACCAATCTTTGGACTCGGTTTGTTGTCACAAATACTTTATTGAAAAGAATTGAAAGAGCAATCTAATCATTAAAGAAAATATCGAAACTACTCTATTCTATACCTACTCCTAAAAATAAACAAAAACTAAGTATACTCGAATATCCAATGGAGCCAATCAATTAACTTTAAACCTACAAGATAAAACAAATGATGAATTAGTAATGAAAATTTTAAAAATGGAGATCCAAAAATTGAAAAAATGATCTAAGTTTCTTATGTACAAAGAAATGGAAATGACATGGGAAATTACTCAAAAATGATTGTTCCAGCCATAAATAAATTGAATCATAAAAATTATGCTGGATGTTATTAAGATCATGATCAAAAATATTTTTATCAAAATCGAGAGAGGGGAATATTTCCTTTAGCAATATATCATCGTTATTGTATTGAAAGGAGACATCGGGATTTGAATCTTGCAAATGATAAACTTCATTTTTTAGATTTTTGTTCTTGTCAAGTGTATTAGATTTATTTAATTTCAAAGCATTTGATCGAAATAACTTTTCATTTGAGATTTGATTTATAGAGAAAGTGTATTTGGAACGGATATTCTGAAATTCAATCTCAATTTCAACCAACTCATCCTCCAAAGACTTATGGTTCTCATTCCATTCATAACAATCAGAATTGAGGGACGAAGAACAAGAATCTTTAGGTTTTGTAAAATGAGTAGAATGGTTATGTTCTTCAGAATTTGAAGTATATTCAGCCTCTTCAAAACTTTCTATTCGAACATCCATATTTTGACTAAACAAAGAAGGATGAAAATCACCTATAAATGAAGGAATTTTAAAATTATTAGAAATACATGAAAAATCCTCTTTATAATTCTTGAAATCTTCATTTTTATTGATAGTTGTATCATTGTGAGGAAAATGCTCAAAATTCAGTTGAACAAATTGTTCATCACATAGATCAAAAGTATTAGGATTAAGATCTTATTTAACAGTTTTAGATCGAGATCCCAAACAAGGGAGAGAAGATGTAAAACATTCATGGTACTCACATTCATTTGGAAGAGGAAAATGACTATTAGAATTTGCATCTAATTTCCCTTTCGCATCTAAGGAAGGCTGAAAACTGGATGCAAAAATTAGTTGTTTCAAATCCTATAGAGAATTTTGAATATCCTTTTCCCTCTTTAGGGACCTAACTTCATTGTACATGTTATTCGTTTGCGAATTAAATTGAGCAATTTGTAAATCATTTGATCCTTCATTAAAAGATTCAATATCATACGAGCGAAAAGGGTAAAAAAAATCTGGAGGATACCCCTTCAAGTCTTTCTCAAGAACTTGAGCCTCTTTGCATGCTTCATTGAAATCTGTTATCCCTTGTCGCAAAATAAACATTGCTATATTCTTGGGAAGGGATCTAACATACCAATAAAAAGTGAGTTGCGCTGTAGGTCTATGTTCTTCGTGTAATCCATAATACACTTGTTGAAAACGTGTGTTGAAATCCAGAATTGATTCTCCATCAAGTACTTGCATTTGAGTCAAATTTTGATGAATTTCAACCACATCATAATCTTCAAAAGAGTCTCTAAAAACATTCTTAAATTCTAACCAACTAGAAATTGAATTCAAAGGTAAAAAAAAAACCAAAGAGAAGCCTTACCTTCGAAGGTAAATGGGAATAATCTGCAAGCAATATCTTCATGTAGGATATTAAATAAACGCAAAATAGATTCATACCTTCTAATATGCTCGGTGATAGAAACATTACCTTCTCCATCAAATTTTGGCAAGATCTTAACTGCCTTTTTAGGGATTTCATGTAAAGGCCCTGGTAGGCTCAATGTCATATCAGACTCCCATGCAGGAATTTGGGAAAGAGCCATGAAATCATTATAACTGGAAGCTAGCTCTTATTCTGGGCAATGTGACAGTCCACGCCCTCCTTTTAGCGCCATTTGTTGATGCCTCGGGGGTGCAGGGTGAGTGAAAAATGCTGGAATGGGTTCCAAGGCACACAACAGGGGATGAAAACCCAGCCAAAGGCTTCCAAAGACCCTACGCAAGGGAAATTCTATCCTCGAGCTGTTTGGTGTGGTGATCACCCATGGATATTAGGCCTCCGCTTGCACTCTAAGAGTAATTGGTTTTGATCTATAAGATCAGTTTCTTAATTTGGGGAAACTAAAGTGTGGAAAACAATTAGTAATTCTAATTATGCCTATTCGGAAGAGATCCTAATCTTAATCCTAATCTATTATAAAAGTGAAAGCTGAGTATTCGTGCAGAGCAACCTTGAAGTGTATAAAAGAAAACAATGTATCACCCTTAACAGAAATGCCTTTGGATGAAATATTTGCCAACTTAAATTAAGGCTTATTTAATGAAAATCAAACAAAATAATCCAAGCTTAGTGACCATCAAGATGTAATATGTTATCCTTTTGTTGATTGAAAAATCAACAAAGATAAAATATATATATGCGTGATCAATTGCAAAAATCGATAAAGAAAGTATTTAACGAAAGAAATTTAATCAAATATTTTCATAGACACATCCGTTATATAGAAAAACAAATACAACAGATCTATGTATCATTATATATTCAACAAGAGACCATATGCATAAAGGATGACAATTTGGAACATAAAATCAAGAATCCTTAAAGAAATTTAAGTGATGACCAAAAGATGGACCGAAAATAACATTGCTGTATTAACATGTCCTGTACCAAAATTACAGTGACTCCGACCACAAAGTATCTTCAACCATATCTCCTGCCAAATTCTAATTCCAAAATCCCCAACCCGCCATTTGCTAAGGGAAACATTCCTCCTTAAATACTAAATTTACATCAGAGTTCTAAAAGGAGAGATTCTACAAAACAAGGATTACAAAATCAGATCTAATTTAAATATCCAGAAAATCCTGCCATTTCTCATAAATATCTAACAGTTCATCTATATTTGGAAAAACAACTGATTCGAGGGACAACTGAGCATTACATGCGTTGTTCTCCATATCATGCTTTGCTAACATATGCCAAATATGTAGGTACATGAGAATCCTTCCTTCCATGATGACCAGTTGTTTAACCAAGCAATCCACATCTTGGATGCTGATTTGTTCCAAGTCTTTAATCTTCTATGCGAATTCTTCACATTTTTTGTCAAGCTCTTCAAGTCTACACTCCGGTGGGAGAGCCTCCAGATAAGGATTCATGAGTGGAAAACCTAAATCATTCATGATATTATCAGCGGCATACCATCGTCTAGTACAGGTGTCTTGAGACTTATTAATGATTTCCTCAGCTGATTCATTCAAATCAAGCCACGAGTTCAGAGATGCCTTAACTTTCTTCATCTGAAAAGTATTAAGGATGGGGATGTCCTCTGGAACATTCTTGATATACAATTTCCATTGACTGATTTCTTCTTCAGCTTTACAAGCTTGGAGTGTCTTTGCATTTTGTTCTTCAAGAGTAGAAGAGATATTAGAAAAACTGATGAAATTTTCCCTAATCTCATCTAGGGCAATATATAACTTCTTCAGTAATTCATGCTGACTCCGATTCACTTCAAGGGATAAATTTTTGAGGTCACAGGGTGTGAATTTGAGGACATTGGAGGAAGCTACACTTGCGGTTACATCTTTAACCTGCTTTTCTAAAGAGGCTATCTTTACGAGATCAGCAGAATGTTGAGACTGCAAAAGGTTAAATTCAGTAAGAAGAGTAGCATTCTTCTGTTCTAGGTCCTGTACTTTGTCTACCCAAGTTTTTCTTAGGTCAGACACATCAATAGAATGTTGTTCCCTTGTTTTAGCTAATTCTTCTTTCAAGTTTCTAATTTCTTCCTCCTTGATGTCAACTTCTTTGTCCAAGACCTGGACCGAATCCCAGTTAGCAGGGGCAAAAGCCCCTAAGGCTGCTGCTGTTTCAACCGCTTCAATTCTTGGTTTGTTAGTTATGGGGTCCCATATCACCTTATCTGGTTCATGTGCTTCCAAACCATCTTGGCCTTGACCCTTCTTCCTGCTTCTTTTAACTATCGCCTTGTCAGCTTGACGATAGAAGATATCTCCAAGAGGATCCACATCTATGTCCATATACTCGGTAATGGACTATATAGGAACAAAAGTGATGCTAATTGTGGAAACCAGAGAAGGTGTCTGAGTGACGGCAGAGGTAGGGATAGGTAGAGTGACTCGAGTAGCAGATAGAGGTATACTGATGACTTCGGGAGTTGACACACCTTTGTCTGAGGAGGGAGTTAAGACCAAAGTTTCAGAAAGTGGAACTTGAACAAGATTACTGACTTCAGGGAGAGGAAGTGGACTCTAAGATTTACTAGGTGAGTGTGTAGGGGAAACCTTTGAAGGTGCATCGATGGAGGTTATTAATGGATCAACTGCAGATAATTGCGGAGGGATAGCCAAAGGATGGGATTCTGCAATAATAGATGGTGAAATGGAAAAAGGGACTAAATGTTATGGCAATGAAGTGGTGGTGTTATTGAGGGTATTAAACAAGTGGGATAATGTAAATGGAAGTGTTCCTCCCAGAGGCACAGTAGAATTTGGTTGAACAGATGGCAACACAATTGCTGATGATGTGATGCTAGGGGAAACATTAAACTCCAACACTGACTGTTCAGGAAAAGACTGATCCATATCAATGTTGTCCAGCAATTCACCATCAAACTTAGTATCTCCAGTGACTTCTTCAACTACTGGTACTGGGGAAGATTAAATTATTTCTTCATCACAGTCGATTACATCTACAGTGGAAATTTGTGATGAGGAAGGCATAACCTTCTTTCTTTTAGCTGGGTTAGCCTTGGTTATGACCAATTCATCATCTTCTAGAGTGTTTGGAGTAGAGAGATGATCATCTAGTGTACCCGGTGGCTGAATTTTGTCTGCAGGCCTTGGGGGTTCTAGAAACTAAGTCTTTAACATTGATGACAACTGTGCCATTTGCTGTTTGGATTCATGGGTTGTTTGTAGCATGAGTTTAGCTTCTTCATTAGCTTTCTCTTTAGATAGTTCACCTTGAATAGCTTTAACTTTGTCTCCATCATGACTCGTGGCCAAAGGAGAAGCATTGGATTTTTGAGCCTCTTTCTCTTCCCTGTCCTTTCTTGTTTGTTCGACAAGATTCAATTGCATGGACCTGTAACTTAGGATTATGTCCTTTAATTCTTTCTGATACTTCAGAATGTCATGTTGTTCTTGAAAGTCCTTTGCTTTGACCAAGACTTCAGAGAACATCTCTACCTGTTGATATATGGAATCATCAGGGATCGTCTCATGGGTATAATCGATCTTCATGTGAACTTGCTTTAGATGCGCATCCAAGAACTTCTTAGGATCATGTTTCCTTTTCGGGGCAACACCTAGTCTAAGAGCAGCTATTTGATCACCCAGACTGATAGCCCAGGTTGATGTTGGGATCACCAATTGACCCAGATTTAGAGGAAACTTAGGCAAATTTTTCTTCTTGGGTCCTACGAGTCTCTTGTAAATACCATCAGCGGAGGTTTGAAAAGAAACCTCCTACATTACCATCCTATTTGGAACTATCCTAGGCAGCAAATGAACTGTTTCGCTCCCCTAGATTTTGATGTATGAAAAGTACTCACCTACATACCAGTCACCCATTGTGTTGATAAAATCTTTGGCATCCTCTGAGAATGAAGGTGGTTGCTGTTGGAAGATCTTGAAATAGATGGTACCAACAAAACAATCATAGATGTCATATATCATAGGTGAAAAATTCCCTTCCCATAGTGTTGAATGGTAGGTGTGTACAGGTGGATCTGAAGGGATCCAATGCCAACCCAAATTTGGGTACTGGAACTCTGAGTAGAAAACATCTAGAACATATGCAGATAGAATGAAGCGTGTCTTCTTATGAGCTGGTGCCTTCTGGTATTCATGGATGATGTTTTTAAGTTCCATTGACAAGATAGAGGCCCATGGAAAAGACTCACCTGTATGTAATACATGATGTGCTATGGGTGCCCATTCTGCTTTAAAATGAGAACAATTGGGTTGACCAAAAAGCTAGAAAAGCATGGCTGCGAGTAGGGAAAAGGGTTCCTTAAACCAGTTAATAGGATAAAGGTTATCTGACTTAGGTACAAAGGCATTAGGCTTGTGCATCCAAGACTTAATCATTTGCTCGAAATTATACCGGGTTTTGAATGATTGTATGAAGTCAGCAGAGAGGGTCTGTACATAGGGTTTCAGAGAAAAATCTCGAACAAAAACCTCTGGACAAAAAGTGGTCAATTGACAACCTGTACTGTCATTAAAAGAACATTCCTTAACATCAACATTCTCAATTATCCACTTGGCTATATCTGTGTAGGGTAAGACAACAGGGCGTGCAGCGATGGCATGAATTTAAGAAGCCCTAATTTTCTCATAGACTGGTCTATTCTCTATATGGGATAGGTCATCATTATAAAAAATTGCGTATATGTTAGACCAATCCATCTGGTATGTTTCAGTAACTCTTTCACTGGTGTCAGAGAGAAAACCAAAATTTGGGTCTTTGATCAGGGGGTCTTTTTACGACGATTTAGACCGTGTATTTCTCAACATGGTGGAAAAGCTTTGTAGTATTTGATTAATACAGAAAATCAAATGAAATTCAAACCAGAAATAGCAAAATTGCAGATTAACAGCCTAAGGATACCAGTGGACTTACCTGAAATAACGAACAAACTGAAAAATGACACCTGACACAGAATCCAGAGTAAAACGAAAATGCGACAGCTCAATTTCTTCAATAGTTAAAATGTAAAAATAAGAGGTAAAAAACCCTATTAAATACATTTACCAAAATAAAACCAACCGTGTGATCATAATGAATGGACCACTGAGATTCACCGCGGCGAGCGTGGAATTGGGTTCAGTTATGTCAACGAAACTCTTATTCAAAGGCTCCACAAGCCGAAACCTGAAAGTACGGATTTGCGGGTTGCGGGTTTACAAAAATGGAAGTGGGAAAAAGATTTCCGAAAGCCAAAAACCGACCATGCGGGTGGCGGGTTTCGGGAACGTGAAATTGTGAGGAGGGATAACCATTCTGAAAGCCGAAAAATGACCATCCCGAAAGCCGTATCCTGAGATTACGGGTTGCAGGTTTCGGGAAGACACACAAAATAAATGAAAAATTGCAATCCCGAAAGCTGAATGCCGTCAGTTTGAGTTTTTGGGTGATTATTTCTTAATCTTATCAAAGGATGATTCCGTGATCCGCAGCTATTGGGTTGCGTGTTTCAGAATAAGCAAAACCAAAACTCAAAAAACAACAGCCCCACAATCTGCACCTGTCGGCTTGCGGGTTTCAGGTTCTCTAAAATTTAGGGTTTCGGGATGATGATGATAGTAAACAAAATGCTCAAAATTTTGGCTCTTTTCACACCGAAACAATGCAGAAGAAATAATCAAACCCTTTGACAAAAGACCAAAGGAATGGGTGAAGAATTTATAGAGGTAAGATCAAAATCAAGTATTTTCAAGATAATTCACCCAAATACCTTTGTGTTTATTACAATTGGGGTTCCCTTGCTTAAGTGAAGCATGGGATCTGTTGTGCCTACAACAGGCCAATAGCTAGGGCAGCAATGAGGATGCTATCTAGTATGGGAGATCTACTAATTGGAATAGTAAAAACAAGTAAAAAACTAATATCCAAAGGAAAAATTACCCAAAATTTTTAAAGCTCGAAACCCAGTGGAGTCGCCAAAAAACTGTTGCTTGGTTTTTCAACCAAGCATGTTCAATGGTGCACCTATTAACTTGTAATAGCAATCTTCAAATTGAAAGCAAATACAACTATAAATTAATCTGAATCTAACATGTGCATATAACAATAAACTTGAAAAGATTTAAGAACAAGAACAAGAAACGAAATAAAAAATGACTTTTGTATTATAATGCCTCAAATGGTGAGGATGTTTGGTTTTGAGCAACTCCAAGGTTGAGATGCTCGAGGCTCCCATGGTGTCTTCTCCAAGATTGCTACAATGGTCAAAGAACTCAAGAGAGATTTTTATAGCATGAGGATAGGATGATGGATGGATAGTGAGGAGCCCCTATCACCTTTTTATAGTTTTTGGTGATGTGGAATACCATTGTGGTTTTAAGGAAACCAATGGTATTGACTAACATGGTTTAGATTTCTTTTCCCCCTTTTTTCTTTTTTGAATATTTTAAATATTTTATTCCCTTTTCATTTTTTTTGGGAATTTTGGGCCCTTTTTGAGGGTTTTTTGTGTTTTTTGAGGAAAAATATATATTTTGAGGGGGAAAAAGGGGTATTGTGGTCTTTTTGGTGACCTTTTGATGGTTGTAGAGGCTCAAATGGTGGAAAAAGTGGACAAATGGGTCATGTGAATAGGGGAATGAGCTAGTGAGCACTTTTTGGGTGTTAACACTCGTCTAACCTTTACCCATGTTCTACCCCAAAAATAGCTCATGCGCTATCATACGCATCGTCCTGCTACGCGACCGTGCCTTAGCCATTACCATTGCACGACAAGCGCAATTTCTCAAAATTGTCTATCACCTGTCACCATGTGCAATGCTCACTTAACAAAATTGCTTCCTCTTCCTGCCATAGTGCGCTGTGAGCAATTATCAAAATTGCCTTTTTCTTTCTACTGCAGTGCGTAACGTGCGATTTTCCATACTTGTCTATTTTTCCAACCCAATTGGGCCCCGCCCAACACTTTTCCCGATTTCGGTTCTCTTGCTATGAATTTTTTGACTCATTTCCAGCTGGCTACATGGTATGAAAATGGTACAGAGCTTTTAACCTCGTTCTGTCAAAATACTGCTACTCACATCTCAAATCATATACATGAGTGGAGGAGGAGACAACGTCTTATTAAGGCTTCTATTCTATGCCAACTCCTAGTAGACTCGTTTATGAAGTTTCTTATCCCTACCATAGCACGAGATGTTTCCATGGGTGGCGTTGTACTGAAGAACAAGCTATCGCTCATGCCCACTTACTAGACTTAGTCTATGCTCAATTTGGCACACTGTCTGATATTCTTCCTAACGCACCTCGTAACATGTACAACCCTGGGAAACCACCGAAGGGACCCCAAGCTGATGGCATCATTGGATCCCTTAACACCCAACCTTCTTCTCAAATTGTTGGGTCGTCAAACCCCCAAGGTTCTTCCCCATCACCAACACAGGATGGTCACAGCACCACCAAATCATCCACTCCTGCTGTCACAGAAGAAGTGAAGTCGGTTTCATCAGCTTCACCTCAAAAGTATGGTGGTAAGAAAAAGAACAAAGGGAAACCTAAGAAATATTCCACCCAGTAGGAACATAAGAGCACCCCTGATGACACCAAACAGAAAAGGAAGTTGAAGTATCCTTGTCTACTGTGTGGTGATGACCACTTTTCTAAACAGTGTTCCCATAGAGACGAAGTTCAAAAGTTTCTTAAGGGTAAACCCACACCCGTAGTTTTCAATGATCCCTTCCCTGCTCAAAATCAGCAATTGATCGCTCACACTTCTCCTTCCGAAGGAGAAGTATCAACCACCGCACATGTTCTCATGATGTGTAGCGAGACCATCAACTTGAACACTCATTCTCGTTTGTATGAATCTGTTCCAGCAAAGGAACCTATTGGAAGTAATACTGAAAAATCTTCCACTTCGATGCATGACGTCACCACACCGGCTGCTCCTCTTAAGATTGAGAAGCCCTCTTTTGAATTAGTGTTGAGTCCACCCAAGAGCACAATTAGAAAATCGGTTTTTAGTCCTAATGCTTGGGCTGCTTAGAACTACAATATTGTAGAGGACCTAGCACAAGATCCTTGTGCTATGTCGACTCTTGAGGTCTTGCAAAATTGTCCTAATAAGCACAAGACTCTCCTAACTGCCATCAGTGCAGTTGACCCGGATTCGTCGAACACCATCATGTTCTAGCTGGAATACTTTAAACCAAGGCTCTCCCATCAGCTGGCATTTTAAGTCACCATAAACATTGATAGGAAGACAATCCATTGTACCATTTTGGACGAAGGTGCCTCTACTTCAATCATGTCGATCTCATGCTGGAGAGCGGTTGGCTCTCCCGAGTTGAACCGTTCTCCTACCACTTTGAGAGCCTTCGATGGACGTGGCTTTCAACCTCATGGGTTGTTACAAGCTTTAGTAGTCAAGCTGGGGGGAAAGACCGCAACCATCAACATGGACATGGTCACTGCCCCATTAGATTACAACATTCTGCTTGGTCGTAATTGGTTTTACGCCATGACTGCGGTCACATCATCTATCTTCTGCATAGTACACTTCCCCCATCACGGGCGAATTGTTACTGTAGACCAACTTGATGTTTGCACACCTGACACCGCTACTCACCCGAGCAATAACGTTCCTTCGATTGGAAAATATTCGCATCAACATGAGAGCGTGGGGGTCGGCCTCCTTAAGGACTCATCCCTTATGGGCGTCTTTCCTACTTCGGATCCCCCAAATCATGTTTCCATGGTGAACATGATCTCTTTGCAGATTTCATCTATCCCCAACTCCACTGATTCATGGCTTGTACCTGACGAAGCCACCACACACCTGATTAGAAACACAATGCCTATGTCACCTGTTGAACTCACATATGAGGCTATCCAATCAGCAATAGAGGACCACTTAGCTATGGCCTCCACCTCCTGTTCTCCACAACGGACATCATTAGACCCCATGCTACAGACGTTTGATTCTGACGAGTCCATCATGGAAATCATGAGTGCAGATGATCCTCCGTGGGAATACCTCCATCATCATTCGTCTTTCCTTCCCCTTTTGGATACTGTGGAGAATAGCATTACCACCATCTTTACATTGGATGTCTACTCTGGGTCTCAGTCCTCGATACTTATGTGTCAAACGGACTTAGAAGGAAACTTAGCCAACATCGAACCCACCACTTTGATAGACATTTCGGTTACTCCTGGTGTAGTGGAACACATTCATTTAGGCCAGAAGTGTTCCCCCTAAGAAGTCATTGCTTATAAGGCCTTATTCAAGTGATTCCAAGACATGTTCGCTTGGACCTATGAGGAGATGCCTGGGATAGACCCCACCATTGTTTTACATGAGATAAAAACCTATCTCGACGTCAAACCTATCCACCAAAAGTTGCAACCGGTACACCCTCAGAAGACTACAACAATCAAGGCAGAGATTGAGAAACTCTTGAAGGCCGGCTTCATTTTCCCTGTCCCATTGACAGAATGGGTCTCAAACGTCGTCCCTGTTACTAAAAAACAGGATACCATTCGTGTCTGCGTCGATTATCGGGATCTCAACAAGGCTTGTCCTAAGGAAAACTACCTAACTCCCTTTATTGACCAGATTATTGACAACTGTGCTGGAAGTGTCATTTTCTCATTTATGGATGGATTTTTCGGGTACAACCAGTTTGAGATCCACCCCGCTGACTAACACAAGACTGCATTCACCTTCCCTTAGGGAATGTTTGCATATCATAAAATTCCATTTGGTCTTAAAAACGCTGGTGCCACATTCTAGTAGGCCATGTCATACGCCTTCCATGATGTGAAGGACATTGTGGAACCCTACTTGGACGATCTCCCTGCCCATTCAAAGCAGCGTGAGTTCCACATAGATCATCTGATGGTTGTTTTCCTTAGATGCAGACAGTACAATATCCATTTGAACCCTCATAAGTGTATTTTTTGTGTCGAGTCTGGACGCCTCTTAGGGTTTATCGTCTCGAAAAATGGGATCCATATTGATCCCTTGAAGGTGGAAGCCATTGTCGCACTCCCACCTCCAACTAATAATATGGAACTTCAGAGTCTACAAGGAAGAGCAACTTATTTACGGGGCTTCATCTGTAATTTTGCACAAAAGACGCAGGGTTACATGAGTTGATGAAGAAAGACATCCCATTCATTTGGGACGACCAAGATCAACAATCTTTTGATAGTTTGTGTTAGGAACCCATGTCTTTACTTTGTTAGTATATTGTTGTTGGATGCATATGCTTTTTAAGTCGTCCCATAGTATTTGTTGATCAATAGTTTATGTTATTGTTGTTGGCGCATATGCTTTGTAAGTCGCCTGTAGTATTGTTGATCCATAGTTTGTAGTGGCCCATGGTTTTGACCCATAGTATTGGTGCCTAGACTTAGTATATAAGTGTGTGTTGAGACCTATGAAGGATGGTGAAGTTATTTGTATTGTGCTTTCTCATAGGAGGTTGCCCCCTTGAAGTGGCCTGTGATCAATATAAAAGTGATTCTGAGTTCTGTCATTTCTGCTATTTCACATATTCTTATTAATTAATTATTGCAGGTGCATCACATCTAGTAGCAGAGCACTTTCTTGGGCTTGCTGGGTGAAATTTCTGCCAAATTTTTTTTCGCATCTATTGCAGGTTCGGATTTGGGAATAATCCCTATCCGCTTAACTATGGGAAGTGCTTGGGCATAAGCCCTAAAACTCATTGTGAGGAGTAGCATAGGAACCCCGAAGTAGCTAGCCCATTGAGAGGACCTGCCAGTGAAAAGGGAAACGACCCCTACCTGATTGACTAGTTCCCAGTAGTGAGGTAAACCAAGAGCTGTCGTTTGTGGCAAAGCGGTTATCAGTTTTACGTGAGCCCTAGAGTGAGGGGTACTACCCCAATACGCAAGCCGTCAGACAGCATTGGTGGCCGAGTGAAACCCCTGAACTGTTAAGAAGCCGTACATACCTGGGGTCCATATCTATTTTCAGCTGAATTATTGTCGATCATCACTGCGCCGTTTTAGATCCAGTCGTTTGCCGTTCCAGATCCAGCCGTTTTCAATCTGTTCGGCACCGTTTCAGATCCCTTCCGAGCTGTAGCTGTTTCAGATATCTCCATATCTCCCTTATTTTCGCTCTGTTTTCCTTGAAATTTTTGGGGAACCCCTATCATCCCATTCTGCATATTTCATTCCTGAGGACCTTATCCCCAATTCCCCTTCCCAAAGCTCGAAATCCCACATTTGTCTATTTTTAGGGTTTGCCATAACTTCCTCAGATTTCACCCAATCACTTGCAAATTTTACCACAGAGTTCCTTTCTGAATTCTGCTTCTTTGTTTCCCTCTGCCAAATTTCCCCATTCTTTCACCCCGCTTTTGAAATCCTCATTTTTGCTTCCCTGTCTATTCGACAGTGTCCAAAACCTAGTCAAACGCCAATTACCCTTCAGATTTTTTCGCAAATCCAGATTTTCCTTTACTGAAGTAGTTTCTGTTTTTGTTTTCCTACCCCGTCAACCAAAAAAAAGAAAAAGGAGCAAAAACCATGGAGGAAGCACTTGCAGCCATCCAAGCCAAACTCCAGGATCTGGATGAAAAATTTCTCGGCCTCCATCTTGAACATTCAGCTATGAACAACAAACGACAGTCCGAGTCTTCATCAGACAATGGGTTCTCTTCTTCCAACAATTTCCATGGTCTGAAGCTTGATTTACCTCACTTCAATGGTACCGATCCAACTGGATGGATATATTGTGCAGAACTGTATTTCAGTCTGCATAATACTTTTGATATCAACAAAGTTTTGCTTGCATCCTTTCATTTGGATCAAGAATCTCTTCAATGGTACTGTTGGTACATTAAGGCTCATGTAGAGCCAAAATGGCCAGACTTTTGCCAGCTCCTTTTGCAACGATTTGGTCCTAGTGCTTTTGATGACTTCATAGGATCCCTCACTAAACTTCACCAAATTGGCACTGTGAGAGAGTATCGAATCGAATTTGAGAAACTAGCCAACCACACCACAGGATTGTCTGATGACTTTTACCGGAGTTGTTTTATCGGTGGTCTAAAGGATGCCATCTGCTCTGAGGTCAAAATGTTATATCCCAACACAATGATGGAAGCCCTAGGGTTGGCTAAGTTGGCAGAAGACAAGATTGCAGCCCAACAACGCTCTAAGCTGACTTTTGTTCCCTTCTTAAATATTGGTTCTCAACGACCACCTCTACGACAGGCTCCTCAACCAACTCCTATCAAGTGTTTGTCTGAAACAGAGATGCAAGCACACAGAGAAAAGGGGCTTTGCTATAATTGTGATGAGAAATTCACTCGGGGAGATAGATGTGTTCAGCAAAAGCTCTATCTCTTGGATGTGGATTCTCCGCCTGCCTCTGAAAGTGGTGACGAAGATCTAGAAACACTGGATGCTCTGGTCGACATTCAGGAATTGCCTATTGACCCTCCGTCTCAGGATGACTAGCCAAAGATATCTCTCCATGCTTTAGCTGGAATCACCACCCCCCAAACAATGCGGGTCAGCGGTTACTTCAAGAAGCTTCCTCTTACAATACACATTGATTCTGGTAGCACTCATAATTTCATTGACCCTCAGATCGCCAAACAAGCTGATTGTTTTATCCATCCTTACTCCAACTTCGAAGTCATGGTTGCCAATGGGGGCACCTTACCTTGCAAAGGGAAGTGTTGAAATGTGCGTATCTCTATGGGAGGTTATACCTTGTGCTCTGACATGTTTTCCTTGACCTTAGTAAGATGTGATGTGGTTTTGGGAACTCAATGGCTACGCACACTTGGCCCTATCTTATGGGATTTTGCTGAACTTTGGATGCAGTTTTCCCTAAATGGACAAAAAAACACATTGACAAGATTACAACCAGGTTCTCTCAGCATCATCAGTTTACATCGCATGGAAAAACTCCTCAAGAAGAATTCACATGGTGTCATCGCTTAGCTCCATTCCATTCAGATGCAACCTTCAGCGGTCTCCACTACTCCTTTGGATCTACAACAAATTCTGGATCGATATACAGGTGTCTTTGCTGAACCAGTGGGATTGCCACCTTCCAGGCCAGAAGACCATCATATTCAGCTCCTTCCTGGCAGCGTTCCTCCCAACATCATGCCCTATCGCTACCCATTTCACCAAAAAACGGAGATTGAAATGCTCGTTTGGGACTTATTGAAGTAAGGTATTATTTGCCCAAGCACTAGTTCCTTTTCTTCTCCAGTTATTCTTGTCCACAAAAAAGATGGGTCATGGCGCCTCTGCATTGACTTCCGAGAACTTAATCACCTCACCATCAAGGATAAGTTTCCAATTCCTTTTGTTGATGAGCTTCTTGATGAGCTTCATGGGGCCCACTTTTTCTCCAAGTTGGATCTTCGTTCTGGGTATCATCAAATTCGGGTTCATGAGGATGATATCCCTAAAACAGCTTTCCGCACACATGATGGCCATTACTAGTTTTTGGTCATGCCTTTTGGCCTCACTAATGATCCTTCCACATTCCAGGCCTTAATGAATAAAATATTTCGACCATACTTGCGGAAATTCATTCGGGTATTCTTTGATAATATCCTCATCTATAGTAAAACATGGGATGAACATCTCCAGCATCTGGATCTTGTCATGCAACTTTTCTCTGACCATCATCTCCATGCCGAGCAGTCTAAATGTGATTTTGGATAGAAGGAAGTTGAGTATCTCGGGCACATTATCTCAGCACAAGGGGTTCGCGTGGATCCTGCCAAAATCGATGCCATGAACAATTGGCCGCATCCTCAGACACTCAAGAGCCTTCGTGGTTTTTTGGGGTTGACTGGCTACTACCACAAGTTTGTCAAGGATTATGGGAAGATTGCAGCTCCATTAAATGCTCTATTGAAAAAGGATGCTTTTACATGGACACATGCTGCTCAGTGTGCATTTGACAAGCTAAAACAAGCTATGTGTACCACACCTGTTCTAGCTATGCCCGATTTTTCCAAGCCCTTCACTATTGAGAGTGATGCTTGCAGCAATGGACTTGGTGTAGTTCTCCTTCAAGATGAACACCCCATTGTGTTCACCAGCAAATATTTTTCAGGTAAGAATTTAGCTGCCTCTACCTATGAGAAGGAAATGATGGCTATTTTGCATGCAGTACAGAAGTGGCACCCATACCTATTAGGGAATCATTTCTGCATCAAGACTGATCACCAGAGTATGAAATATTTCTTGGAACAGTGTGTCTCCTCCCCGGCACAAGAGAAATGGGTTAGAAAACTCATGGGTTATGACTATGAGATCATTTACAAGAAGGGTAAAGACAATATTGTGGCAGATGCTCTTTCTCGCACATTTGATGCCCAAGGTTCTCTTTAAGCTATTTCTATGCAGGTTCCAAATTGGTTGCAATCTGTTCAATAGGGTTATGTCAATGAATCTTCCTTATCTCAAATCATCCAATGCTTGACCAACAACCCTTCTGCTATACCACATTACTCTTGGGATGGTGCTTCTCCGAGATACAAGGGTTGTCTGGTGCTTCTCCAGAGCACAGATCTTCAACAGGCTATCTTCTATGAACTCCATGATTCTCCATCGGCAAGGCACTCTGGGTTCCTCAAAACATATGAACGGGCACGGTGTAACTTCTTTTGGCAGGGCATGAAAAGGACAATTCAACAGATGGTGGCTAAATGTGATACCTGCCAGCGCAATAAGGGTGAAACAACACTCCTCCCAAGATTGCTCGAACCCTTGCCCATACCTACACGGATTTGGACAAATATTTCTATGGATTTCATTGAAGGGCTCCCTAAATCTGCCGGGAAGATAGTGATTCTCATTGTGGTTGATTGCCTCTCCAAATATAGTCATTTTTGTGCCCTCAGCCATCCCTATACAACCTCCTCAGTCGCTCAAATTTTTCTAAACCAGATCTTTCATCTTCATGGAATCCCTTCTTCCGTTGTCTCGGATCGTGATGCGACATTCACCAGTCATTTTTGGACAAAAATATTTCACCACACTAGCACCAAACTGAAGATGAGTTCAGGGTATCACCCACAAATAGATGGTCAGACTGAAATTATCAATAAATGCTTGGAAACTTATCTTCATTGCTTCACCTCTGAATAACAACATCAGTGGGCAAAGTGGCTCCCTCTCGCTGAATGGTGGTACAATACCTCTTACCACACTGCCTCTAAAATGACCCCATATGAAGCAGTATATGGTCAGGAACCTCCAGTTCTTCTTCCATACACCCCCAACAGTTCACCAGTTCAGGAAGTTGACACGGTCCTTTGAAACCACGATTAGATTCTTCACATTTTGCGGGACAATCTTCACATGGCAAGAAATTGCATGAAGCAACAAGATGATCAGCACCGTTCTGAGCGCACTTTTCAAGTCGGCGATATGGTTTTTCTTCATCTCCAGCTGTACAAGAAGTCCTCCCTCAAACTCAAAGGGCGTCATAAGCTCACTCCAAATTTCTATGGGCCATATTAGATTCTTCGGAAGATTGGGTCCATTGCTTATAAATTGGAACTTCCTCCTTCCCGCATTCATCCAGTCTTTCATGTCACTTGTCTGAAGAAAGTTCTTGGCACCAACATCAATGGACAAATGATTTTACCCAAACTGGATAATGAAGGATCCATCCTTTTAGAGCTGGAGGCCATCCTCAATCAGCGCACTCGTCAGTTTTGCTCTCGCTCTATCACAAAGGTCTTAATTCAGTGGCACGGCATGCAACCAGAGGATGCTACATGGGAACCACTCCTTCAGATTCAACAACAATTTCCACATCTAAAGCTTTGAGGACAAAGCTTTTTTTTAAGGGGGAGGGGATGTTAGGAACCCATGTCTTTACTTTGTTAGTATATCGTTGTTGGACGCATATGCTTTGTAAGTCGTCTCGTAGTATTTGTTGATCAATAGTTTATGTTATTGTTGTTGGCGCATATGCTTTGTAAGTCGCCCGTAGTATTGTTGATCCATAGTTTGTAGTGGCCCATGGTTTTGACCCATAGTATTGGCACCTAGACTTAGTATATAAGTGTGTGCTAAGACCTATGAAGGATGGTGAAGTTATTTGTATTGAGCTTGCTCATAGCAGGTTGCCCCCTGGAATTGGCCTATGATCAATATAAAAGTGATTCTGAGTTCTGTCATTTCTGCTATTTTGCATATTCTTATTAATTAATTGTTGCAGGTGCATCACAGTTTGAAACATGCCATCACGCATGCCCTTGTGCTCCAACCGCCGAATTACTATCAAGATTACATTCTATACCTCGCTACTTCTGACACCACCATCGCCATGGTTTTTGTGTAGGAAGACTAGAATGCCCAAGAACATGTGATATATTATGCTAGTAAAGGTCTTATTGACATTGAAACTCGATATTCACATGTTAGCTCTTGCGGCGGTCATCGCCGTGCATAAGTTTCGACATTAGATTTTGCTCTGCACCACCACCATCATCACCGATTCAAACCCCATGTACCATGTTCTAACCTCCCAAGTACTTGGGCGCAAGTATTCACGCTGGATCATGATATTGCAAGAATTTGATCTTCTTTTCGAAAAGGCTAAGTCTAAAAAGTCTTTGGTGTTTGTTGAGCTCATCTGCAACCTTCCCCGTGCTGATGTAGAATCTGAGTCCAATGACTCTTTTCTGGATGAGTCGTTGTTTTTTATCAGTACGTCTGATCCATGGTATGGAGATATCACTTTGTATCTTCAAACCCAACGTTTCATCCCTCAATCATCTCGCGATAACCGTCGTCGAATATGCCACCATGTGAAGTATTACCTGATTATCAATGATACTTTGTACTGCAGTGGCATCGATTCCATTCTTCGACATTGTCTGACTCATGACAAGGCTGAACACATCCTAAATGACTATCACGCTAGGGCTTGTTGCAGTCATCTCTCTGGGATGGCTACAACCCAGAAGATTCTGCACGAGGTATTATTTGTCATCTATCTTCAAAGATTATATCGAGGCCATAAAAAAATATCCTCCATGTCAACATTTTCATACGAAAAAGCACACCTATCCCGCCTCGTTACACCCGATTATTGCCATTGGCCCCTTCGTTAGATGGGGCATTGACTTCATGCATTGTAAGCCTACCTCAGCCGGGGGGCATAATTACATCATTGTAGCTGTGGACTACTTTACAAAGTGGGTCTGGCCAATGCCTATATACATGAACGACGGCAACGCCACCTCACTCTTCATGTTTAATCATGTAATAGCGTGGTTTGGAGTTACTCAAGCGATAGTTACTGACCATGGTTCTCACTTTATGAACCACATGGTCAACGAGTTGAGCGATAGATTGGGTTTTCGCCATGAAAACTCAACACCATACTACCCATATTCAAACGAACAAATAGAGGCCATCAACAAGGTCTTGAAAACCATGGTTCAACGCATGGTGGGTACGCACAAGTCCAATTGGCATAACATGCTCTTCTCCACACTATGGGCTTATCAAACTTCTGTTAAAACCGTCACTGGATTTACTCCCTTCCAACTAGTGTATGGATTGGAGGCGGTCCTCCCTATTGAATGCAAGATTTTGTCCCTCAAGCTTGCCATCAAACTTCTCCCCAACACTACTGTTGAGGAAGAACGCTTCTTGTACCTACCTAAGCTCGATGAGACTCGCCAAGATGCCTCTCTTTCCAACGAGGCTCATAAAATATGCATCAAAGTGCAATACGACAAGTCGGTAGAACCTCGCGCCTATAGTGAAGGAGATTTGGTCCTCACATATGACCAAAAACATGATAAGCTGGGGGCAGGAAAGTTTGAGTCCATGTGGCATGGACCATACATAGTGAAATGCGTCTTAGAGAAGGGAGCTTATGAGCTTGAAGACTGCAACAGGATATCTTTAGGTGAGCCTCGCAATGGGCTCTACCTAAAGAGGTACTATGCCTGAGTATTTCATGCATAAGTACTTACATGGTGTGTGTGTGTGTGTATTTTGGGGTGTGACGCTTTGATTTTTTGTGTGCTTAGGTCTTGTTTCATTTCTTATACCATGTTATGTCTGCGTGTGTAGATGGAAACTTGCTACGGATTCGCAGAAGGTGCCAGCCGGCATATCCGTAGCCTTGCTTTGGCAGCTTGGGTACTCTATTCACCTACTAGCGAGCTCATCAGCTTAGGGGGAATATGTCTAGCTTTTGCTACCAGCAATGCTGCAGAATATCAAGCAGTCATTAGAACCCTAACTAGCGCTATTTCTTTGGGTATGGACCACATTGTCATCCACTTGGATTCTCAACTAGTGGTCTCTCATCTTAACCTAGCCTACGTCATCCGCGATCCTACCCTACTCTGTCTGTATAAACGAGTCCGTCTTATGGAAAGCTCCTTCGAATCCATTCAGTACCTGCACATTCCATGAGACGTGCACATAATTGCCGACTCCATGTCCAACTTCATCTTAGATTGGTACATTGCACACACATAAGCATATTCATGAACTGTTAAAATTAGACATAACATGTAAATAACTCATTTTATAAGCAAACACATAAACAAGACCACATCATTCATCCATTTAAAACATATAATGTATAAAACCGCCGAAATGTATGTATATATATATCATCATAAAAAGTAGTGCTGGTACAAAATATGAAGCACAACGACTTTCAGTGAGTCTATATAAAATTTGAAGCCTCGTAGCTTTCAGTAGTACAAAATATGAGGCCTCTAAGCTATCAATACATACATAGTAACAACATAAGGCCTAACGCCTGACCCGTACACCCCTAGGTCTAACAGCTTTATCCTGCTGAGTATGGACGCAGTCAACTGCTCTCGTGACCCTACGAAGCAGCGCATTGAAGTGCATAGTGTTAAGATTTAATATGCTAAGACAGAAAATAGCAGCATTGTTGAATATTGTAACTTCTAAGAATATTATATTTGTACATTATTTATTCCGGAGATGTTCCATCCCTCCGATGTGATTTTATTATGTATCCGGAGATGTTTATTCCTCCGAAGAATTGTGGTAACTAGGGTTGTTAGACCCACCATGTGGGGGTCGGCCCTAAAGTTGGGTTTTAGGGGTTATTAGACTTCTCCAGGAGAGGTCGGACCCACTAGGTATTTTTGGTGGTCAAGAGTGTGTATAAATAGAGGAGGTGAACTCCTCATTAGATCACTCACTCACTTGTGAAAAGAGGCGCACTTGTCTAGGAGATCTGCTAAGGAGGAATAGAAGGAGGGAGCACATCTTGTATTTTGGTTAATCATCTTATTGAGGAAAGCTTTGCTGGGTTTTCTACCCCATGAGGGTTTCCCAGGGTAAATATTGTGTCTATCTTGTGATTATGCTTCTTTCAGTGATCCTGCTAGTCTATTTGGTTTAAATTTAACATGGTATCAGAGCCATACTGAATAGGACATCTTTCACAAGGTAAGAATACCTCTCTCTCTCTCTCCGGTGAAGTTAGGGTTTCATCCCAAAGTTGGTATTATTGAATTTTGGTTGCATGTTTGGATAGCCCTTTTCAATACCTTTCTTTTAAGCCCTAGATCGAACTTTTTGGTTGGGTAGAACTCCGGGAAATCCAAACCCTAATTCTACCAAAAGTGCGATACGTCAGATTTTGGTTTCAGAAAAAAGTTGGAATTTTTGAATTCTGATTACATGGATGGATAGCCCTTCTCAAGAGCATTCTTTTGAGCTATATATTGAACTTTTTGGTTGAGTAGAACTCCGGGAAAGTCAAACCCTAATTCTACCAAAAGTGCGATAAAATTCTGTTCTAGATTCCGGAAAAGTGAAAAGTAACTTTTCAGGTAAGTCTGCTCTGTCTCTTGGACTCCCCCAAGAGAATATGGCTCCAAACACTAAGCTTGAAGACAAGCTAGAAGGTATAGAAAATTTCCGGGCATGGAAATACAGAATTGGTCTCATTCTTGAGGAGAATGATCTTGCTCAGTATATCAAGGAAGAAGTTGCAGAACTAGAAGGAGATGAAGCCAAAGAAAAGCATAGGAAGGATTTTATTAGGGAAAAGAGAATCATAGCTGATTCCATTAAATACCACTTGATTCCCCAAGTGGCCTCCAAGAAGACTCCAAAGGAAATGTATGATGCCCTAGGAAGAATATATGAAGGAAAGAACATCAATAGAAAGATGAACCTGAGGACTCAATTGAAGAGTACCAAGATGCACAAAGGAGAATCCATTCAAGACTACTTCTCAAGGGTTTCACAAATCAAGGAACAACTAGATGCAATTGGTGATACCCTTGATGAGGATGAACTTGTGATGACTGCTCTCAATGGTCTCACTAGATCTTGGGAGTCATTTATACAAACCATGTGTGCCAGGAAAGAGAGCATGAAGTTTGATATAGTATGGGAGGATTGTGTTCAAGAAGAAGCTAGGGTTGCAAATAGAGAAGCTCTTCTCAAAGAGGATGACCAAGCTTTGGCTACTCATACCAAAAGAAGAAGAATGAGTCATCTCAAGAGAGTTGACCACAAAGGATCTCAATACTTCTCTAGATATAACAAGAGAAGAGGACCCAATTCAGCAAGAGATCTTTCCACAGTAGAATGCTACAATTGTCATAAATTAGGACACATCTCCAGATTTTGTCCTTCTCAAAAGAAGAAGTTCTTCCACAAAAGACATCATGCACATATGGCAAGAGAGTTGACCACAAAGGATCTCAACGCTTCTCTAGATCTAACAAGAGAAGAGGACCCAATTCAGCAAGAGATCTTTCCACAGTAGAATGCTACAATTGTCATAAATTAGGACACATCTCCAGATTTTGTCCTTCTCAAAAGAAGAAGTTCTTCCACAAAAGACATCATGCACATATGGCAAAAAATGATAGTGAAGAAGAAGAAGAGGAAGAAGATGAAGAAGAAGAAGAGGTAGAGGTAAAGCCTAAAAGGAAAAGATGTAAGGTGAAGAGAGAAGATCTAGAAGAATATGTTCTATTCTCTGCACTCTCTGGATCTGTATCTCCCGGAGAAGATACATGGCTCATTGACAGTGGTGCTTCCAAGCACATGACAGGTCAAAGGAATACATTCTCAAATCTTGAAGAAAAGACTTCTTCACAGAAAGTATCTCTAGGAGATGACTACCAATATCCCATCAAAGGAATTGGTGAAGCTAGCTATAAGCTAGATTCTAGAACACCCTTGAAGATGAAAGACATCTTATATGTACCAGGTTTAAAGAAAAACCTTCTCTCTATTTCAGCACTAGATAAGAAAGGTTTTAGAGTAGTCTTCATAGATGGACAAGTACTCATGTGGTCCAAAGGAAAGACAATTAAAGATGCAGTTGTTATTGGTGAAGAAGAAGGAGGTCTCTATAAACTCAAGGGCCATCCAGAAGCTGCCCTTGCACATGAGATCTCTAGCCCCAGTGAGCTATGGCATAGAAGATTAGCTCACATCAACTTTAAAGCCTTACCCTATGTAAGCAAGGTAGTCATAGGATTACCAGATTTGAAAGCTGATCATGATGGCTCATGTAAAGGGTGTAAGAAAGGGAAAAATATCAAGAACCCCTTTCCAAAGAGTGAAACAAAGACTAAGAACATTTTAGAACTAATACACTTGGATGTATGTGGACCAATGCCCACCACTTCTCTAAGTGGGTTTGAATACTATCTTTCATCCATTGATGACCATTCAAGGAAAACTTGGATATACTTCCTGAAAGGTAAGAATGAAGTCTTTGGAAAATTTAAAGAGTTCAAGGCTCTAATAGAAAATCTATCAGAAAAGAGAATCAAGATTCTCAGAACAGATAATGGTGGAGAATTTACCTCAAAGGAATTTGAGGACTTTTGTAAAGAAGCTGGAATTAAAAGGGAACTAACTACACCTTATAATCCCCAACAAAATGGGGTGGCTGAAAGGAAAAATAGAACAATCATGGAAGCTGTGAAGACCATGATACATGATCAAGATCTTCCCATGTATCTATGGGCTGAGGCAGCCAAGACAGCAGTATATGTGCAAAATAGATTATCTCATAGTGCTCTTGAGTTCAAAACTCCAGAAGAAGTGTTTACAGGTAAGAAGCCCGAGGTAAGTCATCTTAAAATATTTGGGTGTCCTGTGTACATCCACATTCCAAAATAAAAGAGAACCAAGTTGGACCCTTCTGGTAAGAAGGGAATATTTGTTGGTTATTGTGAATCATCCAAAGCCTTCAGAATTTACATTCCAGGCTTTCATCACATAGAAATAAGTAGAGATGTAACATTTGATGAAGAAGCAGCTCTCAAGAAATCCAAGAAGTGCCAACTTGATGAAATCTATGAAGAAGATACTTCTCCCAGAATCACAGAGGCTGTTCCCATGCCTGAAGATGATTCTCCAGAGGATCATGACATGTTGGAACCACAAGAGCCTCCTATTACAGACTTATCCAAGAAAAGAAGGCCAGCATGGGCTAGAGATATTATTCAAGGGGCTGAAATATATGGAGCTCCTGAAGGCTCCACTAGAGAAAGAAAGAAACCAAAGCTAGTGTCCAACTATATGGCCTTGATGTGTGATCTTGTGGATCAACTACCTACTAGCTATGAAGAGGCAGCTCAGAAGAAAGAATGGGTAGAAGCAATGACAGAGAATATCAGTCAATAATGAAAAATGATGTTTGGGATATAGTTCCCAAACCGAAAGATAAAAGTGTGGTTTCTTCCAAATGGATTTTCAAAATAAAACATGCCGCGGATGGAAGCATTGAAAAATACAAAGAAATATTTGTAGCCAGAGGATTCTCTCAAAAGGAGGGAATTGACTATGAAGAAACATTTGCACCAGTTGCTAGGTATACTTCAATTAGAACTATCATGGCACTTGCATCCATGATGAAGTGGAAATTACACCAAATGGATGTTAAGACAGCTTTTCTGAAAGGTGTAATTGAAGAAGAAGTATACATAGAGCAACCTCAAGGGTTTGAGGTTAATGATGGAAGAACTCATGTATGCAAATTGAAGAAGGCATTATATGGGTTGAAACAAGCTCCCAGGGCTTGGTACGGAAGGATTGACAATTTCTTAACTAGCATGGGCTTTACCAAAAGTAAAGCTGACCCAAATCTTTATCTCAAAGTGATGGATGATGAACCAGTTATATTGCTGTTATACGTAGATGATCTATTCCTAACTGGAGATGAGAAACAAATTATTGAAAGCAAGAAGAAGCTTTCTTCAGAATTCGAGATGAAAGATCTCGGATTAATGCATTACTTCTTAGGCTTAGAAGTATGGCAAGAACCAAAAGGAATCCTTCTAAATCAAGGTAAGTATACTGTGGAGATTCTCAAAAGATTTGATATGTTGGAGTGTAAAGCCATGGCCACTCCCATGGACTCCAACAAGTTATTAGTTAATGATTCATCAGAATTAGTGGACATAACTCTATATAGACAAATCATTGGATCATTAATGTACTTAACCAATACTAGGCCTGATATATGCTTTGCTGTAAATACCCTAAGTCAATATCTAGTAGAACCTAGAAAGGTTCACTTAATAGCTGCAAAGCATATAATGAGGTACCTAAAAGGTACATTAGATTTTGGCCTATTTTATCTTGGAGGTCATGAACTCAAACTACATGGTTACTCAGATTCTGATTGGGCAAGTAGTGTCTCAGATAGAAAAAGTACTTCAGGTGGATGTTATGGTCTTGGATCTGCCATGATCTCATGGTTCAGCAAGAAACAATCGAGTGTGGCCCTCAGTACTGCTGAAGCTGAACATATAGCTGCCTGCTCTGCTAGCTGTGAAGCAGTATGGCTTCGGAAATTTTTATCTGGAGTGTTTGACTTAGAAATGGACCCCACTGTGATTATGTGTGATAATCAAAGCTGCATCAAGATGACTGAAAATCTTGTATTTCACGATAAGTCAAAGCACATAGAGATCAGATACTTTTATATAAGAGATATGGTGCAGAAAGGAGCTATCAAGCTAGAGTATATAAGCACTGAGGATCAAATTGCTGATATCCTGACCAAACCTCTGTCTCGAGTGAAGTTTGAACATTTCCGAGACAAGCTTGGTGTAGTTCAGAAGGACCCTCCTCGAAAGGGGGAGTAGCACAGTATCTGACAAACAAGTCTATCTCATCAATGATGAGGTTACCTATTTACTGCACTTATTTACCTAGAATTATTTAGATGTAGGACTCTTATATTCTTGGTTTTGATGATAGATGTATGCATGCTTTTGATGATGATAGATGTATACATGCTTTTAATGATTAGATATACATGCTTTTGATGATAGATGTATACATGCTTTTGATGATGATAGATGTATACATGCTTTTGATGATTAGATATACATGCTTTTGATGATGATACATGTTGTGGTTATACATGTTTTGATGATGATAATACATGTTGTGGTTATACATGTTTTGATGATGATGATACATGTTGTGGTTATAGATGTTTTGATGATGATACATGTTGTGGTTATACATGTTTTGATGATGATGATACATGTTGTGGTTATACATGTTTTGATGATGATACATGTTGTGGTTATACATGTTTTGATGATGATGATACATGTTGTGGTTATACATGCTTTGATGATGAGGATACATGTTCTGTTGAACATGTGAAGGGATTGAATCATTCCTGGACTTCAGTCCTAAAGAAGAGTCATAGACATATGTCTTCGAAAATGAAGTTCTTGGTGAACATATGAAGGGATTGGATCATTCCTGGACTTCGGTCCTAAAGAAGAGCCATAGACGTAAGTCTTCGAGAATGAAGTCCTTGGTGGACGGTGAAGGATTAAGTCATCCTTGGACGTAGGTCCTAAATGCATGGTTAAGGATTAAGTCATCCTTGGATGTAGGTCCTAAATGCATAGTGGAGGATTAAGTCATCCTTGGACGTGGTCCTAAATGCACGGTGAAGGATTAAGTCATCCTTGGACATAGGTCCTAAATGCACGGTTGAGGATTAAGTCATCCTTGGATGTAGGTCCTAAATGCACGGTGGAGGATAAAGTCATCCTTGGACGTGGTCCTAAATACACGGTGAAGGATTAAGTCATCCTTGGACGTAGGTCCTAAATGCACAGTTGAGGATTAAGTCATCCTTGGACGTAGGTCCTAAATGTACGGTGGAGGATTAAGTCATCCTTGGACGTGGTCCTAAATGCACGGTGGAGGATTAAGTCATCCTTGGACGTGGTCCTAAATGTACGGTGGAGGATTAAGTCATCCTTGGACGTGGTCGTAAATGTACGGTGGAGGATTAAGTCATCCTTGGACGTGGTCCTAAATGTACGGTGGAGGATTAAGTCATCCTTGGACGTGGTCCTAAATGTACGGTGGAGGATTAAGTCATCCTTGGATGTGGTCCTAAATGTACGGTGGAGGATTAAGTCATCCTTGGACGTGGTCCTAAATGAACGGTTGAGGATTAAGTCATCCTTGGACGCTGTCCTAAATGTACGGTAAGGATTGGATCATCCTTGGACTTTGGTCCTGTAAACTGAGCCGTAGACATGAGGTCTCCGAGAACATGATAGGACTGGATCGTCCCTGGACTTCGGTTCAAAAGGTACATGATAGGACTGGATCGTCCCTGGACTTCGGTTCAAAAGGTACATGACTGGTTTGCATCATTCTTGGACATAGAGAACTGGAATGATCGTGTGATGATGATGTTGATCATGATGCTGATGATCGTGTGATGACGATGCTGATGATCGTGTGATGACGATGCTGATGATCGTGTGATGACGATGTTGATCGTGATGCTGATGATCGTGTGATGATGATGTTGATCGTGATGCTGATGATCGTGTGATGACGATGTTGATCGTGATGCCGATGGTCGTGTGATGACGATGCTGTTGATCGTGTGTTGACGATGCTGTTATAACGATGCTGATGATTGAGTACTATCAACTCTGATGATATTGATGTTCCAGTAACTAGTCAAGTTACTTATGATGATGAATTGAAGAAAGCTTCCGATGATATATAGATGATGTAGTAAATGACTCCTTGCTCCTGCAGATGTTGTTATAATATCCTTCTCGTTAAGGGGGAGTGTTGAATATTGTAACTTCTAAGAATATTATATTTGTACATTATTTATTCCGGAGATGTTCCATCCCTCCGATGTGATTTTATTATGTATCCGGAGATGTTTATTCCTCCGAAGAATTGTGGTAACTAGGGTTGTTAGACCCACCATGTGGGGGTCGGCCCTAAAGTTGGGTTTTAGGGGTTATCAGACTTCTCCCAAGAGAGGTCGGCCCCACTAGGTATTTTTGGTGGTTAGGAGTGTGTATAAATAGAGGAGGTGAACTCCTCATTAGATCACTCACTCACTTGTGAAAAGAGGCGCACTTGTCTGGGAGATCTGCTAAGGAGGAATAGAAGGAGGGAGCACATCTTGTATTTTGGCTAATCATCTTATTGAGGAAAGCTTTGCTGGGTTTTCTACCCCATGAGGGTTTCCCAAGGTAAATATTGTGTCTATCTTGTGATTATGCTTCTTTCAGTGATCCTCCTAGTCTATTTGGTTTAAATTTAACAAGCATTACATTCCACTTCACAATAATAACATATACAGGATCACTGAAGAAACGACAAGCATAGCATAAACACAAGAGACATAGATTTATCCTGGGAAACCCTCATGGGGTAGAAAACCTAGTAAATCTTCCTCAATATAGATGATTAGCAATATACAAAGATGCAAACCAAAGACATGGTCTCCTCCTCCACCATAGCAGACCTCTCCTCCACAAGTGCGCCTTTCTCAAGTGAGTGAGTGTGTCAAATGAGGAACACACCTCCTCTATTTATACACAACTCTGACTTAACTTTTACACGGAACATGTAGGCTCGTATTTAACCAATGGGTTAAATACCCCACTACAACTGACTGGGCCGACTCCTCTAGGGTGGTCTAATAACCCTTTCACCCACATAACACATATAGGGCCGACCCCCACTAGGGAAGTCTAATAACCCAAGTTACCACATTCCAACGGAGGAATAAACATCTCCGGATATACAATAATATCTTCACGGAGGAATGAAACATCTCCGGAATAATAAAGTACAAATATAATATTCTTTGAAGTTACAATATCTCAACACTCACCCTTAACGAGAAGGATATTATAATAGCATCTGCACGAGCAAGGAGTCATCAACATCATACATGATACATCTATAAATCATTGGAAGCTTTCTCAATATCATCAGTAACTCAACCAGTTACTGGAACATCTTCAATACTGGAACATCAACATCTTCAGTATTGAGTCTTTATCTTCTGCAACACCCAAATAGCTGCAGCAACATCAATATCTGAATCCTCACGATCGTCAGCATTGTCATCACATGATCATCAGCATCGTCATCACACGATCATCAGCATCGTCATCACACAATCATTAGCATCGTCATCGCACGATCATCAGCATCGTCATCGCACGATCATCAGCATCGTCATCGCACGATCATCAACATCGTCATCACATGATCATCTCGATCTACAACATCTGGATCATCTCGATCTACAGCATCTGGATCATCTTGATCTACAGCATCTCGATCATCTCAATCTACAATATCTGGATCATCTCGATCTACAGTATCTGGATCATCTCGATCTATAGCATCTGGATCATCAGTATTAGTATCCACACCAATACACATATACATACAAGTATCCTCATTAATACAAGTATCATCAAAAGTATGTATTCTCACCAATACATCTATCAAAACATATATCATCAAATGCATGTATTCTCACTAATACATCTATCATCAAAAGCATGTATTCTCACTAATACATCTATCATCAAAAGCATGTATTCTCACTAATACATCTATCATCAAAAGCATGTATTCTCACTAATACATAGCAGCATACCCTGCAACACACACGATCATATTACAGGATGATCAATCCCGCTCTCTTTAAGACATACGTCCATGGATGATACAATCCAGATCAAGTTCCAGGATGATCAATCCTTATCACTTTAAGACAAGTCTCATGTCTAGGGATGATGCAATCCCATCATGTACATTTTGAACCCAGTTCATGGACGATGCAGTCCTCTCACGTACATTTTGAATCGAGTTCCAGGGACAATGCAGTCCTATCTTCAATTCTCAGAGACATCAATCTACAGATCAATTCTGGGACCTCAGTCCGGGGACGATGCAATCCCCTTCCTGTTCATTCAGGACTTCATTATCGGAGACCCAGTATATGGCTCAATTCTGGGACCTCAGTATGGGGACGATGCAATCCCCTACCTGTTCATTCAGGACTTCATTATCGGAGACCCAGTCTACGGCTCAATTCTGGGACCTCAGTCCGGGGACGATGCAATCCCCTACCTGTTCATTCAGGACTTCATTATCGGAGACCCAGTCTACGGCTCAATTCTGGGACCTCAGTCCGGGGACGATGCAATCCCCTTCCTGTTCATTGAGGACTTCATTATCGGAGACCCAGTCTACGGCTCAATTCTGGGACCTTAGTCCTAGGACGATGCAATCCCCTACCTGTTCATTCAGGACTTCATTATCAGAGACATCATGTCTACGGCTCAATTCTGGGACATCAGTCCGGGGACGATGCAATCCCCTACCTGTTAATTCAGGATTTCATTTATTGGAGACATCGTGTCTACGGCTCTATTATGGGACATCAGTCCGGGGATGATGCAATCCCCTACCTGTTAATTCAGGATTTCATTTATCGGAGACATACATCTACGGCTCTCTTTAGAACAAATGTTCAAGGATGATACAATCCCTTTTCTTTCTCGGAGACACCTGTCTACGGCTCACTTTAGAACATGTGTTCAAGGATGATACAATCCCTTTTCTTTCTCGGAGACACCTGTCTACGGCTCTCTTTAGGACTGAAGTCCAGGGATGATCCAATCCCCTCATGTCCACCAGGGACTTCATTCTCGAAGACACACGTCTATGGCTCTCTTGAGGATGATGCAATCCTATCATGTCCACCAAGGACTTCATTCTCGAAGACACACGTCTATGGCTCTCTTGAGGATGATGCAATCCTATCATGTCCACCAAGGACTTCATTCTCGAAGACATACCTCTACGACTCTCTTGAGGATGATGCAATCCTATCATGTCCACCAAGGACTTCATTCTCGAAGACATACGTCTATGACTCTCTTGAGGATGATGCAATCCTATCATGTCCACCAAGGACTTCATTCTCGAAGACATACATCTACGGCTCTTTTGAGGATGATGCAATCCTATCATGTCCACTTTAGACCCTGTCTAAGGACCATCCACCAACCTCTCTGTCAGCAACACCAATATAGGTATTCACATCATCGACCTCACTGTCGATGCAGGAAATCTCATCATAAGTGATCACATCACTCCCCCTTTCGAGGAGGGTCCTTCTATATTAAGTTTGTCTCGAAAAATCTTTACTTGAGGTAGAGGTTTGGTTAGTACATCGGATCAGTAGAGGTTTGGTTAGTACATTGGTAACTTGTTACAAATTCGAACTTTAATTCCTTTCTGCACCATATCTCATATGTAGAAATGCCAGATCTCTATGTGCTTTTGACTTATCATGGAACACTAGATTCTCTGCCATTTTGGTACAACTCTGTTTGTCACATAGGATCATAGTTGGGTCCATCTCTAAGTCAAACAATTCTGAAGCCATGCCGTTTCACAATTAGCAGAGCAAGCAGCCATATATTCTGCTTGTGTTGAGAACCACACTAGACTGATTCCTGCTAAACCACAAGATCATGGCTGATCCCAGACAATAACATTTTCTCAATGTGCTCTTCCTGTTTGATACACTTTCTGCTCAATCAATATCTGTGTAGCCATTTGAATTCATGATCTCCATAGATCAAAGTCTATTGTATCCTTTAGGTACCTCATCACATGCTTTGCAACTAACAGGTGAACACTTCTAGTTTCCACTAGATACTGACTCAAGGTGTTTACAGCAAAGCATATATCTGACCTAGTATTCGTTAGGCACATCAATGACTCAGTAATTTGTCTGTACAGAGTTATATCCACTAACTCTAATGAGTCATCTGCTAAGAACTTCAAGTTGGAATTCATGAGAGTGGCCATTCCAACACATCAATTCCTTTTAATATTTCTCAGCATACTTTCCCTGGTTGAGAAAGATTCCTTCTAAGACTTGCCATACTTCCAGACTTAGGAAGTAATGCATCAATCCTGAGATCTTTCATTTTTCATTTCTACAGCCATCTTCTTCTTTCTTTTCATGATCTGTTTCTCATTCCCTATAAGAAAGATATCATAATAATAGTATGATCCATAGCCTTAAGGTAAAGGTTAGGAACAACTTTACTTTTGGTAAAGCCCAAGCTTATCAAGAAACTGTCAATTCTCCCTCTGTGACTGAACATCATTCACACTTTGCATTGAATGATTTTCTGCATATCTATCTGTGCCATCACTCGTTAGATGGGTCTACTGATATGAGCCTCAATATTATTCGAACTCTGTGGTGAGTTCCTTCTTGCATCCATGTCATATGTGTATAGAAACCATATTCAACCTTGTAGCAAAGGTTGAGATCCACATCGCCCATGGTGATCATTAAGCTCATCAATTGATTATTGATCCTGGGTACCCATATAGAACCTGAATCACACTTCTTCTTTAATTACACCATTAAGAGAATGGTTTTATCTATCCACTTGGAACAAACATCTCATCATGATTCTCTTCCTCTTTTCTAAGAGAATCTTCTAGCCACAAGCCTTCTATAGTGTGTTTGATTTGTAAATCCTTTTGTTGAACATCCATCGCTTGTTAAGTGTTCATCATCCATCATGATTTTTCCTACAAATCAAAATTAGGTACATGATTAGTAATACTTGATAATCATCAAATCATATTGACATGATAACCTATTATGCATACAAATATCATTTACATAGTTATGCAACTATTTTGACCAATACTTTGGCACAACACTTTCCCATATCCTGTATGCATACAGTGGCTATCTAGATGCTTTCCATCTCTACCAGAACATACTATCGAGAGTGTGCACAACTCTCAGCATGTCAGCAAAGAGGTTTCATTCTAGACAAGCAACAATGGAATGTTTGTCCAACTTACCAATAATATGCATATTAGTAGTATACTGTTCAATGTTCTATGAATATTTACACTCAGCATGATATATTATAGGAATACAAATATGCATACAACCTATTACAGGCAATATCATTTACTATTTCAAATAACAACTCAAATACTTATCTTTTATGTTTGTGTGGTTGCCTCCCGCTTGATCTTGTGTATGTCTTTTGAACTTCTATTCATTCTGTACCACTGTGCATGTTCAAGTGTCATCCTCATGATCTCATACACAAACATACACCCATTAGTATGTTCTAAATGTTATCAAAACATTATAGTTCTAAATAATCTTGAAAATGTATAGTCATGATTATAGTTAATAAACATTAGTATTCAAGATTTCAGGGAAGTCTTCTTTTACTCATGCATATCATCAATCAAGATAAAAGACATAATATGCATAATCCATTGATTACTAACTTTATGAATAAGCATAACCAATCATACCAAGTATACTTATATAGGGGATCCTAACACAAGGTAAGATTCTAACTTGACATAGGAAAACATACCTGGATTAGTATACCTGCTTAGTTATGTACAACATACCTAAACAATCTCTTCAATGATTTAGAGATCCTGAGCTAGAACCTGCATGTCTCATAGGTTAAGCACAATATATCAAAGTCATACATACCTCGTAAGTAGAACAAAGATTATGGATGAGTCTTTTTCTTCATGTGGAACTTGATTTGTCTTTCGTGATGTACCTGAATCTTGTTAGCAGACAACATCAACCTCACACAACACGATAATGCATTAGTACAATCATATAGCCCTAATCAATGAATGTCTTCAATCATTCACATGCATTCATACTGTTACTAGGGTGATTCGATAAGTCTAACATTAATCAAGATTCTACTAACAAATAATATAAAGACAAACACATTATGAATTTAATCAGGAATCAGATTTCAAGACATACCTGAACCTCCTTGAGTCATAACTGTCGAGACTTCTTGTAGTCTTCTTATGTAAGGCCTTCGCCTCAACTCCCCCTAAAAATTGATCTAGAGCTTGATTAGGGTTTACTAGAGAAACCCTAAAGATTCAATCTTTGACTTTCACACTTCTGAATGGATGGAAGGATGTGTCTTGCTAAGCTGATCAAACTAGCATACTTCAATTTTGAAATCTCCAAAATTTGACCCCTCAAAATTGCCTTCGAAACTTCTGGATCTTCTAGACAGGAACCTGAACTAGGGTTTGATGAAGCCCACCTTTCTGTCGAATCAAAAGGTTCGATCCAAGGCTCTAAACTCTTATTTTTCTGAGGAGCTTCCAGCCGTGGTTACAGACTTAAAAAAATTCCAACTTTTGTTGAAGCCCTAATTTTCCATCTTTCTGATCAAAATCTCGAGCTAGGGTTTAATCAAGCCCGGTCTTCTACCCAACAAAAAAATTCGATCTTGGTCTCTAAATTTTGATTTTCCTGAGTAGCATTCAGCCGTGGACTCCGATTCCAAAAATTCTAACTTTCTCCAAAACCCTAAATTCCGGAAGCCATGAATAAAGGTGCTCCAAAAATAATTTTGTTTTGACAGAAATATGCACCTGATTGTTTCTACTATAACTCTGAAATTTTTGCTCCACAGGGTCTGAAAACCTTTTTTACAGTAGCTTGACCTGTCATCTTTCCATCCTAACAGGTCTGACCTCAATTGTATTTTCTGAGAGAGAGTTATGCCAAGTGTCGCAACGTGACCTGTTTATGGGATAAAACAGGAGAGCGAACTTGTACGGGATGCCACGTGTCACTATTTGAACTTCCGCCTCTGAAAATTTTTTCTGAGATAGCTCGCCCTGTTATCTTTCTATCCTTATAGTTCCGACCTCAATTGGACTCTCTAAGAGAGAGTTATGGCAAGTGTCGCAACGTGACCTGTTTATTGGATAAAACAGGAGAGTGAACTTGTACGACGTGCCACGTGTCACTAGTTCAGCTTCGGCCTCTGAAAACGTTTCCTAAGATACTACAGTCTGTGCACTACTTGTTACTTTTTACGAAATTTCATTTGGAGCTTCCTAGCCCAAGTTATGACCTTTTTTCCAAGGTCACCTGATTTTGACTGAGATCTGGAAGAGGCAGAAACCCTAACTTGTACTGATCATAACTTAGAAAGTGCAACGAATATGAGGATGCCCTTTGGACACAAGTGACCTGGGGATGTTATATTTGACTTGTAAACTTTTCAGACCCTGAACCTTCGCCAAAATGGAGTTATAGCGAAAGTTCCACGATGACTGGTTTTTGCTATGTAAAACCCTAACCTTCAAATTGTCGTAAGTAAAGCAAGTGTCATAAGTGCCATACCTTGTCTTCCTTCAGGTTAGCTCTGATACCATGTTAAGATTTAATATGCTAAGACATAAAACAACAGCATTACATTCCATTTCACAATAATAACATATACAGGATCACTGAAGAAACGACAAGCATAGCATAAACACAAGAGACACAGATTTATCCTGGGAAACCCTCATGGGGCAGAAAACCCAGTAAAGCTTCCTCAATATAGATGATTAGCAATAGAAAAAGATGCAAACCAAATACATGATCTCCTCCTACACCATAGCAGACCTCTCCTCCACAAGTGCGCCTTTCTCAAGTGAGTGAGTGTGTCAAATGAGGAACACACCTCCTCTATTTATACACAACTCTGACTTAACTTTTACATGGAACATGTAGGCTCGTATTTAACCAATGGGTTAAATACCCCACTACAACTGACTGGGCCGACCCCTCTAGGGTGGTCTAATAACGCTTTGACCCACATAACACATACAGGGCCGACCCCCACTAGGGAAGTCTAATAACCTAAGTTACCACTTTCCGACGGAGGAATAAACATCTCCGGATATACAATAATATCTTCACGGAGGAATGAAACATCTCCGGAATAATAAAGTACAAATATAATATTCTTTGAAGTTAATATATCTCAACACGTAGACGCTCCCACCATATACCCCTGCATAGGCCGTAGTAAATCATCCACTATCGGCTCTGGAACTTCTAACGTCAACCCACTGAGGTTCACGTAGACATCCTCCATCTCCGCGATGGTAGCATGTACGGCTAGAGCCATGACTACTCACTCTCCTCTATGTTAACACTCAAAAAGTGCTCACTACCTCATCTACCCCATTACATGACTCATTTGTCCATATTTCCTACCATATTTGCCTCCAAAACCTTAAAATCCTATTAAAAAGCCTCCAAAAGGCCACAAAACCATTAAAAAATCCTACAAAAGGCCAAAAAACCCCTTTTTCCTCCAAAATAATCCAAAATTCCTCTAAAATAGCAAAAACCTTCTAAAAAGGGAATAAAAAAATATAAAAAAAGAGGAAAAAGAGAGAAAAAGGAGGAAAAAACCTTATACAGCTGACCTATACCATATGGTTCCCAAAACCATGGGCTAGCATTCCACCACTAAAAACCTATAAATAGGTGATGGAGGCCCCCCATTTCATATCCATAGTAAAAAACACCCTTACTCTACCAAAATCACTCTTGAAACCCTAGCTCACCCTTGAGTGCCCCCTTGGTCCATTTCCAACCCTTTTGAGAAAGAGAAAGGAGCAAAGCTAGAAGCTTGGAAGAAACCCTCCTGGACTGCTGCAAGAGCTTCACCATCCTCTACATTTGAGGTAATCTTTAATACAAAAAGAGAAATCTTTTGCCATATTTTCATGTTTTATTATTTATGTTAATACTTATGCTAGGTTAAATTTCATACTGTTTTACTATTTTTATTTACTGTTTATTGAACTGCTACTAAGGAGTCCCTTCTCCTTAGTAGGTGCTCATTTGCACAAGCTGGGGTGAAAACCCTAGCTATAGTTTTGGTGACTCCCCTTGTGTTCCTTTGAATTTCTGGTTATAGTTTTAAAGTTTTAAACGTTTTTAATTTTCTGTAATATTTTTCTGTTTTTTCCTTTCGGCTGCCATAAACTACGCCTTCTACCCCCCGCAGTTGCGTTCCGACTACGTCTTTCGGGCATTTACTTGTGATCCGACCGCGGCTCTCAGACTATTTCCGGTGACCTACCGGCGGTTTCCAGTCTGTTACCTGCGATCTGACCGCGGCTATTATCTTGTTTCGTGCGGTCCGACAGCGGATGTTAACCCATTTTTCTGCAACCCGCTTACGGTTTTCAGGCATTTTTCTGCAACCTGCTTGTGTCTTTCAACCTTTTTCTTGCGTCCCGCTTGTGGCTTTCAGCTATTTTTTTGCAACCTGCCTGCGTCTGTCGGCCATTTTCTAGCGTCCTGCTTGTGGCTTTCAGCCAATTTTCTGCAACCCACCAGCATTTGTCGACCATTTTCCCATGTCCCGCTTGCGGCTTTCAACCAGTTTTCTGCAACCCGCCTACATCTTTCGGCCTTTTTCTAGCATCCCACTTGCTGCTTTTAGCCATTTTCCTGCGGATTTCGACCTGTTTCCCACGGTCCGACTGCGTCTTTCAGCCAGAATCCCGCAACCTATCCGCGACTATTAAGCTGTTTCCCACGGTCCGACCGCACAGATTTGCCACAGACCCGCGGTCTGTTTTCTGCACTTTTTTCACTGTTTTGAACCCAACACTTTGCTACAGTATTTTCTGCACCTGCACAACCATCTGTCCTATCTATAGCCATACTTTACTATAGCCTTTTTTCTGCAGTACTATTTATGTTCCATTTACAACATATTTTTTAAATTTTAGCATTTTAATTGAAAAGAGAAAATCTTGCATTTCAAAGTTTAAATTCTGTATTGTTATTTTTAGTTAGAAAGTTGCCCACCCCGTTGCAATTTTACTTGGGTTCATCATCTCACACGCACACACTCTGTCACCTAATTCAAGTGAGCCCTAAAATACTACTTAACACAACCAACATTCTAACCCCGCTTGGGGAACACATAAGAATTTTTGTAGTTAGGTAGGATCGAGGGGATAGGCATCCCAATAACACCGCTTGGTTGCTTACACCTAAGACACAACTATTGTCCATTAGGGAACCAAAATCCCCTAGTATTTTTTGGCACGGTCACAACCAGTTTATCAGAGGGCCTCTCCCCTAGGAGGGTTGAAGTAGTCAGACTGGTTCCGGAGGCCTGAGTGGAATACCGCACTCCATTTAGTAACCGAAGGATACCTTTCGTAGTTCTCTGTGTATCACCCGTATGGGGATACATCAGCGATAGAACCAAACTGCAGATTCACCTTTCTGGACGTGTCATGAACGAGGTATCTTAGTTGCTTTTTTTCTAGGATTGACTACCCGGTGTCCCTCCCGGTAGGGGGATATCTTTAGCCACTTGGCTCTACTATCAATATTGTTTGACTTGGATTTCATCACCTTGCAGAGGATATGTCTAGTTGAGTCAGAATACTATTTAGCTAGGTGTTTGCATGCTCCCTTACCTCCTTTTGGTCTAGCGAATCCACTATTTTTATTTTCGAGGAAACCTGCTGCTTGTTGGTATTCTGACCATTTCTATTGATACTCCACTTATTGTAGCACAGCTGTTATAGTAAGTGTTTTGAGTTGGTTGTTGGCCTAAGTGCCATATTTTTTGAGCTCTACTTCTGCACACTCGGTTGCATTAGGGTTTTTTGAGCTGTTTTTCACTCAACACAACCCCCATATATTGGACACCATCTATCACCATTGAGTCCCCGAGACATTCTCAATGCCTCTGGGGAAAGCCCCCACAGCATGGTTCACTTAAGATCACCTGTCATAGACATAGATCTTCATCACTTGATACCACTCATCATAGATCTCGAGCTTTGTCACTTGACTCCACTCGTCAACGGCATAGAACTTCGTCACCCAATATAGACGCCCCTTATTTTACCTCTGATTCTGAGGCAGAGTCCGAGAACCCCATTTACACTGCACCAACTAGCCCCATGGATGGCGTGACTTCCACCCCTTTCTTTGTAGGGACCATTGGTGGAGCATCCACCACCACACTAGCTACCACACCTACTTTGGGTATGCCCTCGATGGGGCCCACATCTACCATTCCGATCACTGTACCCATTCCAGTTGTTGGCATACCTATTCCCACTCCATCAGTGACTCATACTACCCTTGGCAGTGCAGGACCGTCCCATACCACTTTCGTTCCTCCACTTCGGGGCAACATCCCAAACCCAGCCCCTCCACTTGGGGGCATTGGCCCCAACATGGCCACACCCACTAGTATGTCACATCCTTCTACTAGTTTTCCATTCATGGCTGATCTCAACCTTCCTAGCCTAGCTCGACTGACTAACGATCCCATCAGACATGACCCTGCGTGGCCTCACATGCCGACCAAGCTCCCCTCTGACATCCCTAAGTTTGAGGGAAAGGCAGGTGAAGACCCCCAGAACCATATTATGTCCTTCCATCTATGGTGTTCCTCGAACTCCATAGTGTACGACTCTGTTCACCTCCGTCTGTTATAGCGCACCCTCACTGGCTCTGCAGCTAAGTGGTACATCGAGTAGCCCCATGGGACCCATGCCACTTTTACCTCCCTTGCCTCAACATTCTTGTAGTTCTTTCAATTACCTGTCTGCTATGACGCGGGAGTTGAGATCCTACTGTCTTGCAGACAGAACACGGTTACCCACATCACTGACCACATTCATGAGTGGTGTCGACGCCACAACCTCTGCAAAATCAAGTTAGACGACTGTATCTTCTTAGATTGGTTTTCCTTCCTGTCATTGCCAAGGATGTGGCATTCGAACGACCGCAGTCTGAAGAAGAGGCCATCCTCAAAGCCCAGCAATTTGACCTCATTTATGCCCAGTCAGGTTATCTGTATTTCATCATACCTGACGCCCCTCGCGGATATTCCTCCCAACACGATGCGCCAGGGGCATCCATTGCCGCAGATGGCATCATTGGCCATGTTGCCTTGCATCCTCAACCCTTTTCCATAGCATGTCCTAGCCATGGCCCCGACCTTTCACGGGCTACATATCAATCAGGAGCAACCAATTCGTATGCTCCCATGGCACATCACCACCATTCCCATGGACCTTCATGTCCACCTCAGTGCTTTGGTCATGCATCCCCTGCTTACGCCCCCCCGACTACACCTCAACCATATTACCACCCACAAGCTGCACTAGCTCCTGTGTCCTCTCAAGCCCAACCGGCTTATTACCCACCACAGGCAGCCCCTGCGGCAAACCCACAACCTGTTCCGCAGACGTATCAGCAACCCCCACAAGGTTCAACACCTATGCAACCTCCACCTACTTATTATCCACCGTAGCCTGCTCCCGCACCTACACAACCCCAAAACCCACCTGTTGCCCAAGGGCAAGTATAAGCCCAACAGAATCCACAGCAGAACCAAAATAACCAGCGCCAATAGGGCCAACAAAACCGTGGAAAAGGTCGTAACCGTGGGAATAACCCCCCTCCCGACCAAGGCGGTCAACCTCCCAATCCCCCAAACAATAATAACGTGGCACCTGCCAACCAGAACCCTGATCGGCCGCCCAAGCAGGCCAAAAATTCTAATTTGCGAACAAACCATCCTTGTTCTATTTGCGATGTCTATGGCCACTACACACATCCTTGCTGACATTTGGAGTGAGATCGGCAACTCTAGACTGATGATGCCCATCACCAAGGGCATGCGGCTCCTCAGGCGCCACCCAACCCCCCACCACCTCAGCATCAACCTTTGGTGCTACAAAACCCCTTACCAACCCAAGGCGTAGTGAACACTCAGCCATTGGCTCCCCCTCAAGGCAATGCGCCACCACAACAACATATCACTTATGCCGCTCCCGATCAACCCATTTTAGACTCAGGTACCCACCACTTGTTAATGATGTCATCTACCGATGTCAACCTCCAAATTCGTTGGAACCAATATGGCTCCACCCCTGAAGCCTCTCCTGTCGACAAAAGCACTAACGCTCATCCCATTGATCAGACGTTACGTATACCTCCGACTCCACTAGATGGCGCCTCCAAAGCACCTCGCTTCCCACTTCGTCGCATCAACAATAATCCCAATGCTCGCGCTGCGTTAAATTACAACATTGTAGATGATTTAGCCCAGTCTCCCACAGTCGTGTTTGCGTTAGAAGTTTTAAAAAACTCTCCTTCACAGCGCAAGACTTTGCTCTCCGCCATTGGTGCTATTGACCCAAATGATTCATGACTGATGGCCTTAGATTTGGACCAGTCCGAACCATGCCTGCCTTCCACTTTAGCGTTCCAAGTTTCTGTTTCCATTCGGGAATCTCGTCATCCATCGGTGCATTATCGATGAAGGTTCCTCTACATGCATTATGTCCACATTCATTTGGCAGAAGTTGGGATCCCCTACTCTCCAGCAGTCCACCGCTGCGTTGCGAGCCTACGACGGCTGTTCAGCTCAACCCCAAGGTCTCTTAGCTAATGTCCCCATCCAGTTGGCTGGTAAAACCATGCTCATTGACATATAGGTCATCAATGGCCAACTTGATTATAACCTCTTACTTGGTCGCAGCTACATGTATGCCATGCGGGCGGTTGCCTCATCTATTTTTTGTACCATGATGTTCCCCCATGACGGACGCATGGTCAAGGTCGACCAACTCACCTATTACGATCCCAATGCCCTCGCTGCACCCGAAGATGTTCTCCCCATGGTTGAACAACCTGTTTTTGGTGCAACTACCTCATTTGTTTCCTTTGTGGGACCTGGAGTTTACTCAGGTACACCGATGACCTCAACATTTCAATCCATTCCTACCCCGTCACCTGCGCCCGAATTATCTGACCTACGTACCCTTTCCCACAATACACAAACACCCACCAATCAACCACCCTTGTTACCCAAACCACCATTGGTACCTAGTCACATTGGTGTTGCACCCATCCACACAATCCCTTTCCTATTCCCTCCCTCGGGTGTAGTAGGCACCCTGGTTATGGCTACTCTTAGCCTCCCCGGGTTAACCTTGGGATTACCCATGTGGTATATTTTGCCTCCCGTTCCCCCACCGACACCTAATGTCATCCTACAACCGGTGCAACCCATTGCCACTACTAGTCAACCACCTCCCGGTGTCACTACCCCTTCGTCATCTACGAATCCCCCTCCTCTTATCAAGCCCACTGGGGGCAGAGGCCCACAACCATACACTGTTGTACCCCCTCTCGTGTTTCGTGCTCCTTCTAAATGCTCATTGTATGATGAGTTAGGAAATCCAACTCATCAATGTCCATAATTACCTACATTACAGGAACACATGCAAATGCTTGACGACGACCCCAACATCCCGGTTGTCGAACTAGATCCAACCCCTAATCCTCGTGATAAATCACTCCGTACCAACCACCCTTGTGCAATATGCAGTATTTACGACCATTACTCACATCACTATCCTGATCTCCCAGATTACAAAGGATTTCTCTACCAGATGAATAATTTGGACATTAAGACGGCACCCCCCACAATTGAGGAGATCCACCCCCCAGTATCACCCTCAGCTGGCGAGATTAATATCATTTATATGATCTCTTCGACTACCATTCCCTCGTCAACCGATTTGACAACTCAAAGTTTCCGCAATGATGAGGAGATTCTAGAGGCTCTCACTGCCCTGGATTATCCCTGGGACGACATGCACCATCGTTCCTATTTCCTCCCAGAAGACTCCTCCTCTACCATAGCTACCCAATTTGTAGTTGAGTCCAAAGATTTCCTTCCCATGAAAGTCGACTGGTTTAAGGATCCCATTCCCGCTCCTGATGCCTTTGAGGAGGGTAACATGGCCAACATCTCACCCACAATCCAAATTGATATTGCTACCCTAGGAGGTGCCCCTGAACTCATCACTTTAGGAGCCTCCTGTAGTGAATATGAGATCGGAGAGTACAAAAAATTTTCCAAGAGTTCCGCAATGTCTTTGCATGGTCCTATACCGAAATGCCTGGTCTTGACATCGCTATCATAGAGCACCATAGTAACACCTCCGAGTCAAGGTGCATAATAGATTACCTTGATCTTGGGATAGGGGGAATGATCAATCATTTTGAACCTACCCCATCACATCTATCTCAGCACGTCAATGAACCCATCGTTCAAACCAACACATATGTGATCCACAATCACAAACCCAATGTGCATAGCATGGGGGCAGGTCATTAACCTTGACCACTTTGTCACATATGTGATCTCAATGATTTTTGAGGTCACATGTCACTTGTATATATGATTTGATTCGATACACCTAGTATTCTTCCCCCACAGGTCATCATTTCTCCCCACCACTGCATCCTTGGCTCGGTGGGCTCACCTTTATTTGCAACCATTTTTTAACCTAGTTATGTCCTTTTACCATTCCGAAGTCCTTATGAACTCCATTTTTCGCACCATTTGCACCGCCGGATTCATATTTCCATGCCTGTGATGCTGCTTGAGATCATTTCTCGCTCTCACCCAAAACTTTTTGAGAATTTTTCTAGACACCACTAGTCACCTTGGTTTACGTGCCACTTCGGCTACTCTCCATTTTTGATATATTTTATATCATCAGATTCATTTTTCCGAGCCCGTGATGATGCTTGAGATCATTTCTCGCTCTCACCCCTAGATTTTTTGGGTATTTTTTCCAAAACGACCCCCGTCGCCTCAGTTTGCGTGCCACATCGGCCGTTATCCATTTTTGACACTTTTTATATCGCTGGATTCATTTTTCTGAGCTCATGATGATGCTTGAGATCATTTCTTGCTCTCATCAGGTATAAGTTTAACCCTTTTCTGGACCTGGTAGACTAATTACGAAAAAGGAATACTCTAGTCACACTAGCTAGAAGAGTTCTTCATTGCATCCTTTTATGCTTCTTCGGGCCTTGGAGACTAACACATGAAAAAGCATCCCCCTGGAGTCTTCTTATCGCTTTTAGACTCTCTAAAATTGAAAGCAAGCACGAGCATGCACCGTCCTGGGCTCATACAAATCCACACGATGGTACCATTCCATTATTTCAGAGTCTTCTTATTGCTTTCAGACTCCTTAAAATTGAAAGCAATCACGAGCATGAACTGTCCTGGGCTTGTATAAATCCGCACGACAGTACCATTTTACACACACTTCTTCTAGTTCCTTAACCCGTGAAGAAGTCCCCCCATGCCTCTTGGCACTATGATTGATCATCTCGGCAGCACCCCCAATCAGGTTGCCTTTGTTCAGAGTATTCTGCAGTCTCCTGCCATTTTACACCAGCTTGTGTCTCCCTCATCCCAGTAGCTATCCTTGATCCATTACAGCTATGATCCCTTTCCCACCAGTCATTTCCATATGCTACTCGATCATCCCTGCCATCATACTCTGAACAAAGCAAGTTTGATTCCACCCACTCTACTTGCCCAGTGATCCCCCACAGTATGTCAGTCCTACCATCAGTACTCTCACACTTCGGTTCTCCACCTCACGCTCCTATCAAGGAAACATCATTGCCTTGCTAGTTGCAAGTCTCCCTCTGTCGACGATAGCCCCTCTATTCTAGAGGATTGACCCAGACGTCCCTGCACCTTAGACCCATCACCATCTGTGGTGAGTGCCTACGGACCATTCTGAGAGGAGTCATCATTGCCTCTCCGAGTGGTTGTTTCTCACATGCTCAACTTCAACACCTTGATCACATCGTTGAGAATCGCATAGGGTTTATATCCCTTCAGTTATTGGTCGAAGACCCCGGATTTCCCCTGACTCTAGCACTTTGGTGAGTCACTTCGGAACGCCCAGTTATATGTTCCCATGGATGTCCGGGTTGCGTTGGCAATTGTATTCGGAAGCCATCCAGTTATATGCTTCCTTGAGTACCAAGTTCAATTCCAGTTCAGTGTACCATTGAGGACATTACTCCCCGTCACTATGCTCCAGCAGCTCATCAGTTCCTCTAGTACCACACTCAGCAGCACTGTTGTTATTCCAGTGTATCAGTTCTTCAGCTCAGACATGGTCAGCCTAGCAGCATGTCCCATATTTGTGTCCCCTATGGACCCTTATGATGTACACAGTGGTTCTCTATGTATCCTATAGGTCCCCCTTTTCGGGCCTCACTGTTATTTTTTATGTATCTTGATACGAGCATGGGTATGCCCGCCTCGTCCATATATTGAGATTCTTCCTCATTCATTATTTGAGGCCATGTATATTTTAGGTCCCCATATTTTGGACCCCATTCTTATTATTATTCTAGATCTTGATACGAGCATGGGAATGCCCACCTCGTCTATATGTTCAGATTATTCCTCATTCATTATTGAGGTCATGTACTTTCAGTTTTTGTAGTTTGTTCGGGACCGTTGTTCTGGGCTCTAGTTCGTTTCTTCTCTTCTCCACACCCCAGCAAAACCATAAAAGACTTATGATGTCTATCAGCCATACGATGAGCTCCTACCCTCACACATCAAGGGGAAATCTGTTAACACCCAAAAAGTGCTCACTACCTCATCTACCCCATTACATGACTCATTTGTCCATATTTCCTACCATATTTGCCTCCAAAACCTTAAAATCCCATTAAAAATCCTCCAAAAGGCTTAAAAACCCCCTTTTTCCCGAAAATAATCCAAAATTCCTCCAAAATAGCAAAAACCCTCTAAAAAGGGAATAAAAAAATATAAAAAAAGAGGAAAAAGAGGGAAAAAGGAGGAAAAAACCCTATACAGCTAACCTAAACCATATGGTTCCCAAAACCATGGGCTAGCACTCCACCACTAAAAACCTATAAATAGGTGATGGAGGCCCCTCATTTCATATCCACAGTCAAAAACACCATTACTTTGACAAAATCACTCTTGAAACCCTAGCTCACCCTTGAGCTACTTTCACACTTGAGTGCCCCTTTGGCCCATTTCCAGCCCTTTGGAGAAAGAGACAGGAGCAAAGCTAGAAGCTTGGAAGCAACCCTCCTAGACTGCTGCAAGAGCTTCACCATCCTCTACATTTGAGGTAATCTTTAATACAAAAAGAGAAATCTTTTGCCATATTTTCATGTTTTATTATTTATGTTAATACTTATGCTAGGTTAAATTTCATACTGTTTTACTGTTTTTATTTATTGTTATTGAACTGCTACTAAGGAGTCCCTTCTCCTTAGTAGGTGCTCATTTGCACAAGGTGGGGTGAAAACCCTAGCTACACTCTGTCCCTCCTCGCAAGAAGAGAGACTCCCACTGGTCGCACAGGGCCCACATCTGCACACAGATGTTATTAACTTGTCAGCACTATAACAAAAAATTCATAAATATAAAAAACTAAAAAGTACAAGGTTTTTTGTTCTTACCTATATCTCCCCATACTGCTCCCCTGGACACTACCAAGTCTGGGTCATCTCTGTAATCCATACCACTATATGGGTAGTCCTCTACCATGAGCAACTGGCCCTCTAGCCAGGTGAAGAACTCAAGACCATATCCAATGATGGGGCCCCACCATGGCGGGCCATCACTACTGTCCATCTGGCCATGTGAGGATCCTTAGGATCCCTATCATCCAATGGCACTTGCAGGCGCAAGAGGGAAACCCGCTCTAATAGAAACAAGATCACTATCAACCCGTATCTGAACAATTTAAGCTCCCCATGTTGACATTTGGTCAGCTGAGATCAGATGTTTGCAAGGAGTCCCTTTCACCAGTTGAAGATCTTCGGAGACATGTAGTCCTCCGCATATAGCATCTGAGACCTGGTAGCTAAGTGAGGAGCTTGGCTCCCTACTATCCTTGTGATGGTAAAAAGTATGGCATGCATTGGACATTTCCGTACTTCTTTGATGGGAATATTCCCACTAGAAGTGCAGGTATGAGGAGTACAATTCTGTAGGATCATGTCATCCACGGTCCGATCACTTCTCCGTGATCCAGTAAGAGCTACATTGTCCCCCCTCTAGGACAATCCGGTCAAAAATTAGATGTCCTCGACATCCATAATAAGTATTTGCTCACCGATCACAAAATATTGTTGAGCCACATCCCAACATCGAAGCATATCTGTCAGCAATGGGATTTGGGCCCTCATTCCCTGGATCTAGAAGAACTTTAGGAGACCACAGTTCCTCAGTGCTTCTACACAAAATGGGTCACTTGTAGCTTGCACATCATCTACCTCGTGTTCTCGCTCACGCCATTCTAAGACCATGTTGGATACTACTAACCTGCCAAAAGGGGCATTTTAACACCATTAGGACTCATTTCAACCACTAAAAGTTCATCTTTTGGGTAGGGTTTGTGTTTGGGGTTGAACGTTTCTGCTGTCGCACCCCGTCAATATGGATAGTGCAACATCTTCTCCACCCAACTTTTCAGGATTTGCGACAACTCGGGTTCGTCAAAGGTACCAATAGGGTGACCTTTGACGACCCGAGGACGCAATAGCCCTCCACAAACAAACTCAAAACCCAAAAAAATGAACTAAAATAAAAAATGTAAGCCACTAGAAATGTGCTGGATGAAGTTTTGAGTTACATGCTTCAAATGGATGGTGAAATGGTTGCTCGCAGCTCCCGGAATAGACAAGTGAAGTGTCGACTCCAAATGGCACTTCTTCTCCCAAATTTGGCAAATGAACAAGGGTGACTATATTTGGTTTTTGTTTCTATTTATAAACAAAGGCATATTATTTTTCAAATATTTGATGCTTTTTAGGTCATTTGCTATAGTTTGGACTATTTTTTATGGCATTTGAATACCCAGTTGACTTTTTGACCTAGTTTACAAGGGTGCAAGAGTTGTTAAGTGTTCTTTGCCTGCCATTCTCGCATTGTAACGGTGTTTTTAGGTATGAACAACCCCTTGAATGTTTTGTCATTATGTTGTATCCATTAGATTGTAATTATTTTATGATGGCAAGCTTACTATTTGTTCTTTCTCGTGCTTTTAAAACCATGAGAATAAGTTACCGAGTTACGATTTATCACTTTTCTCAACTCGGTAAAATCCTACGGAAAAGGAACCCCCCCAGAGTCTATCTTTAAGCTCTCTTCAGGCTCTCGAAATACAAAAAGATTACCAAGCGAACTTGTCACGTTCACGCTTGTTAAAGAATGTGAATGGTCATCTTCTCGGTGATAGTTTACCCCTTTTTCGGACCAGGGGGCACTATTTACGAAAAAGGAATACTCTAGCCAATCATGACTAGAAGAGTCCTGTCTCGCGTTGTTTTACCCTTTTTCGGGTGATGAGGATAACTTTATGAAAAAGGACCATTGGAATCTTCTTAAGTTCTTTTCAAAATCTCTAAACATGAAATGACGACCAAGTTTTACCTTTTTATGGACTTGTTAAACATCAAACATTGAAGGGCCTGTCATGGGACGAACCCCTCCTATCCCAGGTTTGGAAAATATTTGGGATTGGACTCATCTATGAGATGAGCTATACCAAGCATCTGGTTAAACTCATCAAGCTTGTAAAAAACACATGAGGCACTCATCGTTCATGATGGGGAAAAAGGAAAGCTTTTATGTTACACCCTTTATCACTGGAAGTACCTAGTCATTTCTTCAGCATGTCACTTATTTGCATTTGCATACTGCACTTGGATCATCCGTTTGTCCTCAAGTTTCACACCTACTTCCTTAGTCTTGTCACTCCTTTGAGTCATTCAAAGAACGCTTCCATCATCAATTGCATTAGGAGTTGGTATCATAACTCGTCAAGTCAATACTGCCAAGGCATTCCATGCCCATGTTCAAGAATATTATCACTAATCATTATCTGCAGTCAGTACACCTTCTATCATGTCGATCTACTTTGAGTCAGTCTTGCATGTTACTGTACCATCCGCTCAGCTCTACACAACCTTTGTCATGTTTCATGTTCATGATGAGGGATTCATCATGGCCCTCCTTCGACGGATTCATCCTTGTCGACTTCAACACCTCATCCGAGGATTGAATCTAGAAACCAACCAAGTACCTTGGCCCTGCATGCCTCAACGACAATTTACCTCACTTTTAATGAGTTTACATCATTGAATCTTGATTGAAATATTTCATCTCCCATTCGACTTCAACTCATTTATTCATGCTTGATGATATGTACTGTGATATCTTGGAAATCATTGACATCAATGGTGATTTCCCTTGTGCTTGTTAACAGTATACATCAAGGACCAGTAATCAAGTGGTTTCTACCATGTTCGACGTCAAGACATTTGTAATCACATGGATAGATTCGTATCATTGTGGGTTCAGCTCGAAGACCCTGGGGAGTCATATTTTACCCTGGTTGCGATGGAGATTGTATTGAGTCATATCACACAGATCCACATTTGTATTGGTCATGGCTGTGTTATCATCTCATCATGGAATTACGCTTGTGTCCAGTAGCCATGATTGTGTTCAGTCACTCATTACTACCATGGATCTACATTGTATTGGTCCGCAACCATTTTGTATGTCATATGAGACTGTGTACTTAGAGTCAGTTATGCTACACTAGTGTCCTTTGTCCAATGACCCATTGCCATTCCTTCTGTCAAAGCATTTCACCTATCCAATTTTCAACAGCTTCATGCTTTGGGGAGCATTCTATTACACCTAAAATCTTACCATCATGAGACTCAGTGTATACATCCCTAAAGTGTCCTTGACTAAGTTATTGAATTGGAAGAGATATAAACCCATTCATACTAGGTTTTGAGAGGCTTTCCCAGGCTACACTCATGCAACCTGTGACGTCGTAGCTTGCTCTCTTGTAGGGTGCGACGATGTCAGTTAATCGATAAAAATAGTTCCTTCAAGCTCATTCTCGAAGCTAGCTGACATGGATCCATATCCGCGACCTTTTGGGAGAGTTGGCGCTCGGTTCCTAACCTCTTGGAAGGATCCCCTATCTCTCTCCTACCATATCTCAACCTACCCTATCAATACTGTATATAAGTGAAGCTCACTCCCATTCCAAAGGGAGGAAGTCTATAGTGTCTTCATGCTGGTGGAATCATCTTAGAGAGATCTCTACTCATCTATTGAGAGATTCACACTTCCTTGGGAGGATATGGCATTGGCTTGGAGGGAGAAGGATTACTTCGTTAAGCTCTGGTTGTAGTCGTTCTCTTCTAAGTACTTTCCCTATTTTTACACTAATATAAATGCTTTCCACCAATATTGTTTGTTGATGATATTGTGTAGTTTACCTGCTTAACTGTTTACTTAGATTTGTTATCGTTTAATTGCTTTTTACTTGTTTGTCTTGTTCTATGTGTCTTGGTAGGTCTTGCAGCTGAGATCTGACGACCGCAAGGTGTGGAACAACATCCAGGAGAAAGGGCTACAAACTTAAGGTAAGACATTTGATTAGTTGATCCTTAACTAGATCTAGGAAAGTGGTTTATGTTCTATTCTATTTGTTCTAGACTCACATTGAGCTAGGTAGATCTGGCTCATGTTTGCTCAAGTGGATTGTCCGTCAAACACACACCAAATCAAAATTTTTATCTTTTTTTATCTTTTCAAGATAGAAAGAATCTAAGTAATGATGAAAAGGAGGATTTCTCCTTATAATGCACTAACTCTCAATTTCCGCAATGATGAAGAAAAAACACAAAAAGACCAAATGTAAATGTTGTCTTTTATAACTGTTCTTGAGGTTTTCTATAAAGAACCAGGTTCCACACGGTTCAAGGAACCAACAAAATCCCTTTTCACCAGCCCTTCGGCAACAATCTACGAGCAAGCTGAGGTCTCACCCGAGGCAAAGTTATGGGGAGGCTATGGAATCAGGTTTCCACAACTAGGTGATGAGTGTTCAACCAAACTGACGAGCAGCGCGCTGCGAACTGTAGACTGCGCGAAGTTACACCTCTTCACGACCAACTCTTAGACTATCGCACACCCACGGGCTGCGCACGGGGTATTTATCGATGGTAGGACAGCGTCACAAATGAATGTGCTTCCTTCAATACTTATGAGTTCTTAACAGATCTTTCTTAGTGTCGAAATATGCATTCAACAAGCATAATAGATAGACCCTTGCAACTTTATACACTCTAACAATAACTATGTGACTGTGCACTTCCGGCGCTGTTCTAAGTGTTTAAACTATTAATCCATACATTCATCTTGCTGTGAAATACTGGTCTATCTGACGTTCATTCACACATTGTCATTATTTAACATATCATTCCCATCTTTCATTCTTATGGTGAATACATATAAAAGAAAGAACTCATGCATTCATAAACTAAATCTTAACCATTCACATAAGCAAATACACATATCTAAATGCATACAATCAATCACATAACAAAAAATTTAACGTGGTTCACCCCCAGGATGGGAGCTACGTCCACAGGAACTATTGTTATATTATCTTGGGAAAGGGTACAACAGTTCCAGTCTGCGCACTCAGCTGGAGACTCTCTTCTCTCCCAATAGGCCTCTGCGCATGCTGCATGCAGATCCTTTACAATGGCATTCAACACTTAGAATATTTTTCAATGAAGACTACTCAACCACTAGAGATTATTCAACCCTTTCCCATAAAAAATGTGGCCTTTTATAGATCATGCCCGTAGGTCATGTCTTTACAATGCATAGGCTCAACAAACCCTAATATTCCCCAAAACTGGTGCGGTTACCTGCCACCCTACCTATTGCCGTCGATAACTTACTTCACTTGCTTTAGGCCACCTTGCAAGGCCACTTGTGGCTCTCACGCCCTTCCGATAGCCGCAGTCATCACCAAAATGGTTACAACTACATTGTGGCTTGTCTCTTTCCGCCCCTTTAGCCTGTCTATCACCGTCGACTTAGTGGCTTATCTCCTTAACTGCTTGCTGCCACTCTCTTGACAGGTCGCTTTCATCTATCTCTGCTCTGATTCTTACTCAAACTAGGTCACTTCCACAACTCGACCTTCCCTTATACTCTTTACCAAAAATGACTGATGTGCTGGCACTGCACACCAACTTAACTGCGCAAAACTGACTATGCAATCCGAGCAGCACACTCCTCAACACTGTGCCATCTGACTTCACAGCTCAAACTACGCAGTTCCAAAACTGTACTTCGTCACAAGTATGCCAACTTGGGCTATGCGCAATAGGCCCCTAACACTTACTTCTGGCTCGTCCCTAAGCCAGTTCATTCACCGACTGACTTCGTCTACGCGCCTTCGGTGGTGTTTAGCTGTGTAGTAAAGATTTGCAAAGTAACGGTTATCTCTACGAACGTTTCCTTTGCCTTATTCTCAAATTCTTTTATGGTCTGGAGCATCACCTGTGAGACTGGCACCTGAGCTTGTTCTTTCAGTGTTCCCTCTTTTGATTGAAGTTCGACGAACTTCTCATCAATTTGTTGCATCAGTGCCATTCCTTCATCCTCTATAGGTTGTATCTTTGTCGAAGCGGTGACCTCTCTTTCGCTTAGCACTGCCAACTCTTTTTTCATCTACTTCACTTCATTGAATTTTTGCATCTTTCGTCTTGCTGGCAAAGTATTCATTTCCGTGTTTTCGACTTTGATTGTCTACTGCCTTTGCTATAAATCCCCTCTCAGTTGCATAAGGTATAGATCTTCACTAAGTCCAACCAACACCGTATTTGCTTCTTCGAGTAAATTATGAAACTTCGCTACCTCGGCTGAAATGCTGTCCAGAGTGGCCCTTACCTCTTCTGCTGGAGTTGCGCACTTATCCGGTGGGGTACTTGGATGTCGAACCTCCATGTCTGCAATTTTCCCTTTATAAGCGATCTCCATCTCCATCATTTCTGTAGTAAGGGACTCCACTTTGGCCTCAATCTTGATTATCGTGTCTTCGACACTTGCTTCTTCTTTGCACTTGTCAATTTTTGCACATATGACTGATACCATTTCTTTAAGTTTGCGGTTTCTTTCTTGAGCCTCAGACAACTCCTTGGTGTTCTGTGCCTACTCCTGGTTCAGCGCATCGAGAATCTCTTGGAGATGGATACCCTGGTCGTATGAGGCAATGCCTCTTTCATGGATCTCTTCTAAAATATAGATATGCAGATTGTTCAAATCTTCAATTGGCAATGACCCAATGTTGAGGTCAAAATGCGCCGAGTCCTTCTCTGCTTGACGCACCTTATCATTTGGAAAATCAGGTGTGCCGGCTCTATATGTGCTACCCTAGGGTATGAACTTAGTGTATGAGGTTTCCTCTTCTGCGCACTTGTCCCTCCTAATTTTCCCTCTAGGTTTGATCCATGGACAAGGTCCTGCTGGCCTTGTCCTAGTTGCACGACCATTGTTTTTACTTTTTCCATCATGGGTCTCCTCCCATAGTTCCTGTACCTTTTTTGCGATGTTCTCGCCATCATCTGTGTGCAATATCGTCACCAAATTTTTCTTATTAGCCTTCTGTTTCTTGTGTTTTCTATTTGTTGATGAGGGGATCACAGTTTCTTTTCGCTTCTCCCACGTCTGGCCTTCTGGCTTGTCCTCTGCAGGTTCTTTTTCTTCATCAATATTTGTTGTTTTGTCTTCTTCCTCCCCATCTTATTTCTCTTCTTCTTATTTCTCCTCTTCGTCTTTGTCCTATTCGTAGTCACACTCAACATCAATTGGTTGGTCCACTTTCCATTCTGGTGCCCATTCCTCCATTATCTGCTCGATTATCTCAGCATCCAACTCAAAGAATCTTGGATACCATAGCTTTGTATTCGTCTCATCCCTGGGATGAATGTACGATCTATGTAGATCAGCTGTGAATCTCAGTTTCCCTTTGTAGGTATCTATCAGCGGATTTGAGATTTACGGTGTTCACCGAATTGTATTACACAATTGCTTGTAATAAGTGTAAAATACTTCATTGATTTGTCATTGCCTAGAGGCCCTTGAGTTTTCCCATAAGTTAGAGAAGTGCATTCCCTAACATTTCCCTGGGAGAATTGGAATGCCTTTGTAACCAGCCGGCTCTTTCCAACTGACGAAGGAAATTAGTACTAATAACAAACTGTAGTGGAACGTAGTTCTGTTGTCCTGAGTGTCTTCGACATCTGCCAAAAAATAGTTTAGAAGGTACTGCGCCCAGTTGTAAGGGGTGCCCTTAATCATTTTAGAGGCGAGATGGATCGCTGCAGCCAGCACCTCTAGTGCTCTACTTAGTTTCAAAGTATCCAGAAGTCGAAGCTTCTGATTTCCTATCTCTTCCTATCACAGCGCCACTTCACGTCACCACATTAATACTTGGATGCACAACCCTTTTCTCTATTGCAATCAACTGAATGTTTGGGTTAGCTACATCTTGCTTTCTCTTCTTCATTTCTGTCGCTAACACTGGGAAGTCCTCAATAATATGATCAAAATATTTACAATAATTACAAGTAGTACATGCATTGGTACAATCTCTGGATAAGTGACATTGTTCGCCACAGATATAACAAATCATCTGGCCTCTTCCTCTTCCTTATGCAGGGCCAACATTTCTTCCTCTTCCATGGTGTTATCTCTAGGGTTGTATCCTAGATTATATTCATTTTTACATAGTTACCATTCCTATTCCATCCTAGTTTTCTCTTCTCATTTTATCAATTTTTTCATTTTCCTTATTTTTCTTTGTCCTAGGTTTTATCCTAATTGATTTTTATTAAATTTTTCATTATTAAAAAAAAGGCAAGGCTCATATTTCATATTGATTTTCAAAAAGTGTCTTATTTCTTACCTAAATGCCATTTCAAATGATGTTATTATGCTTGAAAACATTCATATTATTCATTTTGATTAAGTGTGACCTGGCAGCATATATCAAAATGCCAAATGTAATAATGCTGCCAGTGATGAGACATGCATATTTTTTAATGATACAAGTGGAAAAGTTTTGTATTATGGTTTTGATGTACCATAATTATTCATTAAGGCATATTCATGCACTATGTACTGTTCATGAATCATGGCAGTCATATCTACAGTCCATGTATCAAGCGGTCATTTCAAAATTATGCCTATAGAAATCGAAATTATCAAACTTGATGGACATAAATTCTTGGTATCGAAATAAACCTTGTAATGTTTTTGTTTGACCGGCATTGTATGAGTTTTAGGGTAACAATGGAAGAAAGTTCACAGAGTGTGCCGAAGAAGAAACTTGGAGGTTTGATCTGTGTTGGCTATCAAATGCTGACCAGAGGTTTTATAAAGACCCAGGTTCTGCGCGGTTACCTTAAACCAACAAAACCCCTTCACACCGGCCCTTTCGGCAACAGCCTGCGAGCAGGCTGAGGTCTCACCCGAGGTGTGTCTAATGGGGCACTACGGACTCAGATGTCCATAGTGAGTGATGAGTTGATGACTGTGATGATGTTCATGGTAGCACACTAGTCGAGTGCTGCGAAGGTCGGACTGCACGACAATGGTCAACACCGCGGTCCACACCACTACCTTCTTCCTTACTGCGGGGCTTTATACTATTCTGCGAACACTGCTGCTTGACTTCCTACACTTGGACTATTTGCAAAATGCTTAAAGAAATGAGCTGAATATCACTCATCCATTCAGTCATACACTTAATTAACTTACTACTTAATGCTCACTCACACACTTAGACTGTTACTATTTTAAGCATAACCCTCAGGTGCGGACTAATTGTTATACATTCGTCGACTGCAACCATTCAAATATGTGAACAACTTTCCCCATGCTCAAGCAGATGATAGATTTACTGTCCCTAGAAGCAAAGCTAATATTAACCATACATCCATTCATGTAGACTTAACATATCATTCCATACTCTCTTGATGGCGAATGCATATAAAATCCTTCTCATAACAGACTGTAAGCAAATATACAGACATTCAACTGCAGAACAGATAAATATAAACACACATATAAGCACTCAGTCATACAACACACTATTTAATGTGGTTCACTTCCCCGGATGGAAAGCTACGTCCACAAGAACTATGTTTGATATGTCTTTTAAGGAAGGGTTCATAGTTCTTAGCCGCGCACTCAGCTGCGGCTCTCTTCTTGCTCAGATAGGTCTCTGCGCACTCAGTTGCAGAGCCTTTAAAATCTATTCTTGATTCAAAAGACATTACAATACAATATAATCACCATAACGATCACCAACAATGACCCTTCACCTTGACCAACCCTTCCTCTAGAAAAATGGTCTTCTTAAATAGATCATGCCTGAAGGTCGTGTCTTTACAATATTGAAGACCGAAACACTCAGGGTTTCCAAACCACTACGGTCCCTCTGAACTGTCATGCCGGCTTCTGATAGCGATTCTGTTGTCGTGGAAGTCCTCCATGCCTTATATCCATCGCTTTCATCCTTCCTGTTGCACGCATACCAAAAGGTCATCCACTTCGAGCCACCCTTCCACTAGCGGACTCGTGCAACTGACTTAGCTCTCAGTTGCTTTCTCTGCAGGCCATTCATCCCTTATCGGCCACGTACAACTGGCTCAGCTCCCAGTCGCTTTCCATGCACCATTTTCCTTTTAATGGTCACGTACCCTGCTGCACACCAAACTGTCACTTTCCCGTCCCGTCCTCTGCTTAACGGACTCGTACAGTCGACCGCCTTCCTAATCTGCTTATGCCTGCAACTCGGCATCTTTTCAGCAGTCTCACCAAAAGTAGACCACCGCTGGTCAATCCGCTATATCTGGCCATCCTTCGTCCAGTACACAACTTTACTAGTTCCACGTGGCCTACTACCTTCTCAGCACTGAACCTGCGTAGCCCTGATCCTCATAGCATCCTTCAAAACTTGGTACTGTACACATCTTCACAGCACTCCCGATACTTAGGCAAAATTTGATATTTTCCTGAGCTGTGCGCAGCTCTGGTCCATTTATCATCAAAAATGTCACCAAAAATGGTCATGTTGGGCCAGGCCCATCATGCCCCTAACACTTACATGTGGCTCGTCCCCGAGCCACTTTCAATATCTACTACCGGAATCTGCTCATCGATCTGCATGTTCAGCTTCGCTGTGAACCCATGATAAGCATCCGTCAGCTTGTCCATTGTTCCTTTGACCTCCTGCTCCATTTGCTTGACGGTCTTAAGCACTTCAGGTTTTGTCTCCTCACCAATTTTGGCTTCCACCACTTCTTGGTTGGCTCGTAGCTCTTTCAATTTATTTTCTATGCGCTATCACACCTCAGAGGAATCTTCAAGGAGTGGCTGCGACTGATTGTCCAGCGTAGTCTCCTTTTCTCTTAAGATCTGTACTTCCTTCTTCAGGGTAGATATTTCTCTGAACTTATAAAGTCTGTCTCGTGGTGGCAGAGTCTTCACCTCTTCTTCCATGGCTTCCAATGCAGTCTATTTTTCCTTTACTGCGGTCTTTGTCTACTGCAGCCGTGGATTTTCCTCAAGGTCTTTGAATGCCTTCAAGGACTGATCAAGTAATTGCTGGCACTTTGTAACCTCTGCTATGATGCTCTCTGCTGCAGTCCTTACTTCGGCTTCTCTATGTTGTTTCTCAGTTAACTAATCCTGCGGTTTCAGTTTTTCCTTGAGCAGATTGATATGTGCCTCATATAGGACTACCTTGTCCTCCATTTCACACTTTAGGGTCCACACCCTATCTATTATTCTGTGGAATGTGTCCTCGGGATTATCTTGGATCTGGACTCCTTCAATTTCTTCCGCAACAGAATTTATTGTAGCCTCCAGTCCCTGTCGGTGCTACTGCTCATCTTCCATCAGCGGCGTGGTGTGTGTGCTTGACTCCTCACGCTGCCTATTCACAGCTTGCAACTGAGCTTCTGCTCTCATTGATATCATGGCTCTGTCGCACATCTCATCACCCACCTGTATGTGGAAGTAATGCAGACCAGGTAGTGGAATCTTATCCAAGTCGAGCTCATGGGGGATTCACTCAATAAACCGCTATCATAGCACGTTCGTTCATGGCATATGAAACAATACCCCTAATTTTAGTAAATATTGGAAAATAACTTCCAAAATCATTTTTTTTAATCCCCTCCCAATATGCCTTCCCAATTTTAAAAAACCCCTATTTTCACTAGATATTGTATGTATCAATTTTTTCATTAACATTTTTTATACCCCTTTATGTTTATACCTAGTATATTGATATGATACCCCTCTTATGACCCCACATGCATTCTACAATTCACCTTGCTTCTTTCGATGTATATTGTGGATGCACATTACTTCACCCACAATGCAATTACTCAACCACGTATCATTATGATTTGCAACATCCAATGGTCTAATGAAGCGACAGGAGATCACTTCTTGTATGTCACTAGAGCCAATGCACATAGTACAACATTTAGATTGCATGTTGCAGTTCCCCAATCGCTAACTAAGCCTATTGTGGGATAGGTATCCAAGCCCCCAGGGCCTGTAACAAGCTCTAGGAAGCTGAATAAACCTCTCAAGGCCTATAATAGGCACGAGTGGTTGGGTATTCAAGCTCCTAAGGCCTATCGAGGGCCTATAACAAGCCCTAGAAGCTTAGAGCCTCCTAAGGATATTGGTAACAACTGGCTGAGTGTTATTGGTAACAATTGGCTATCAATGACCATTGTCTTTTGACTATGATCGACTGGAAACCCACTTCACCACAAAACTCCTGGCCTCAAGCATGCCTCAAGATGTGATTTCCCTGCATACTGGTAAGCTCGAGCCTTGCCTCAACCTAATTTCTTATCCAGCTGTGATCCTGCCATCTCCATTTGGCGCATATTTGTCAGCCCACCCATATAAAAAAGACCCCAAAGTATTTTTGTATTGTTACATTAAATAAAACAAACCCTTTGCCCCTTAATATATAAGTAATATAATTTTTAGATTTTCATGAATATTTAATACCGCAATATGAATGAACGAGATATTATATTGCCTTCTAGTGAAGCCCCTATGGTCGAGCTCAACTGCATCGATATTTCTTGTGTCCAAAACCATGTCCTCTGACATAGGCAATGTTACGGCCATCGGGTCGAGACGGACAAGTCTCGTTCTTACTGGCAGTGCGACAGTGAGTGGGGATGGTGCCTGCTATGAAGCTCATGCAGTCCCCGCGACGCGTGGCAAAGGTAGGCTCTTGTGGACATCCTCCATTTTCTGCATGAGCCCTTGCATCGCGATCCAGTTTCTCTGAAGGTCATCCTGGATGGCCTTATCGTGCTTCTCTTTTTCAGACATGAATTCTCCAAGGGTCTCAGTCACTTTGTTTGCAATCATGTCAAAATCATCCTCTTTCAAAACCATATCCGTGGGAGTTTTCGTTGCCTGTTGCTTCTTTCTTGCCTTCGGCTGGGATGGGATTTCTGGCTCTTTTCTCTTTCCCTTCTCTAGCTCTTTCTCCTCAATAATCAGACATGTTGGAGGAATCAACTCATCATCTTCTGAGTCTGTCGGGACATCCAGAACTTTGACGCAGTAGTTGGGGGGCCATTCTTTCATACTGAGCTCTATATCTTCCTTTGTCATGTGGTAGCGCCCAGGGAACCACGGTGGCTTCTTCATCTTTGCCTTTGGATAGATAAACACACAACACATGTCAGCAATGAAATTGACAATGCCTATGTACTTTCTTGTTACCTGCTTAGTTATTCTTGGTGTGCATGTGATGACATTGCATAGTTGCATGTAGTACTGATAGAAGACTTCTTGGTTAGTGTGCTAGCGTTGCAGATTTATATTTTCCCATAGGTTCATGAACCTGATTCCTCTGGGTTCGGACCTATCAAAACTGACGCCGACAAAGTCCTTCAGCTCCTTCCAAACAATGAATGCGATGAGGACAATCAGCCATGTAAAATGGAAGTTGCCCCCATTCTATTGAATATTATTGAGTTCCTCCATGAACACATTCAGCAGGTATTGGCACCAGTTAAAATCTATTCCTTAAGCTACTGCGGCGCCAAGCAGCACTGTGCCCGCAGGCACTTTCGTCGGTCTTTCTGTTCTCAATATCTTTGATGCGAGCAATTGTGTGACGAACTTTGTTGCTCGATCGTCAATCTCCTCGGTAGGAAACCCCTGTTTTCCTTTCACCAATGCGTGGCTCTTGTTCATCTTTGGCACGACCTCTTTTTCTTTTCTCTTCCCTTGGAAGAACTGCTTTAGGTCCTAGTCGCGCTTACTAAATCCTGTAATGACATGGATTAAGTCAATACTGGTGTCTATTGGCCTTTCCATCCATAAATAACCTTGGTGGATTCGAGCCATCAAGGTGAGAACCACGATGTTTAGTTCGGCCGACCTTTCAAAATGGGGTAGTCATAGCAGGTTTAACAGTCCTAACTCCACCACTGGCATTAACCAGCTTTCGACCACCAGATTCAGCTCTCCTTTTGCACCTTTTTCTAGGACATATATTTATCTGGTTGAAAATCTAGGTACTTGGGATCATGTGGCTCGTCCTTCTTCACTCCCAATAGGTCATAATCCTCCCATTTGCAGTCTAGGATCTTTACCAACAGATTTGTCGTAATTTTTACGTGCTTGGACACTAGTGACAGAGGGATATCATACTTGGCGTTCTTTACGAGCTTATACATAGGGGCATCCAGTGCCCTTGGTGAGATATAATTTGGTGTCATCTTGAGTGAGATTTCCTTGGTGAATATGGGTTGCCTTGTGCCCGCCGAACTTGGCTTGGAATGCTTTGTTCGAGGTGCACTCACTATGTCCTTTCCCTTATCCTGCATTGTCAAATTAATCCTTGGTGATTTGCGGGATCCTTGACCTTATTCTACGATGAACTTCTTCACCAGAGTTTTCATTAACTGTTGAATCCCTCCGTGCTGAAAGATTCTCAATGTTTCTTCAATAGTAAGATCTTGCTCTATGTAAAGCTGTTCAGACATTCACTAATGAGATAGCGGCTATGTAGATAGAATACAGATGACTACTAGCTCGGGGGGTTAATCGCAAGAAAATACTAAGTGTTTGGTAATGCCCGCGAGTCTCCAAACGGTGTTATTTATAGGCGCAGCAAACCCCCTCTCGTGCCCTTCAATGGCTAGATAGGCTTAAATGCAACCTTTGACAGCTAAATCCCTCAGATTTTTCAGTCTTTTCATCCATCAGTCTGTGCCGAACGGCTATCTTCCCTTTAAATGCTGAAGCGGTTGCTGCAACGGTCATTTTAACGACTATTTTGTCAAAAGGAATGCAATGGCTATTTTTCTCTAAATGCTGCACCGAACTGCGTGGCAGGCAATTCCGACTCCTGCACAGTGCCTTGGCGGTACTGATCTTTGAACTTCCGTGACTATTTTTCCACTGCTCTACTTTCAGCTCCTACGCAGTTTCAGCAGTACTACTCAACTCATACATTCTTCCTTTATGATACATGTACAGACTCTATACATTTCTAGAGCCCAATTTCAACTGTACTTGACACTTAGAAATTCCTCCCCACACTTACCTTTCTGCATGCTGTGAAGCAGGACTATCGTGGTACAATTTAAGTCTACTTCCATTTATCATAGTGGGTAGGGTATCACCAGCTAAAGTGGCTAACTAAACTGCATCACTGTCAGTGACATGCATAAAAATATATGGACCAAGCCAATGTATTTTAAACTTGCCAAGAAATTTCATGAACTTGCTATCATATAGGAGGACTAAGTCACCTACCTGAAAGCATTTGTTCTTGATATGGCGATCATGCCATGCCTTTTCACGATCCTTCTGGACTTGCTATTGAAATCCTGCAATGAAATGATCTCTTCCAAGCCGACTAATTGTAACAATCTTTCATCTATTGCTTCGCGATATGCCATTCTGGTGAACGCAGCAATCCTCAGACTGGGGACAATGTACTCCATTGGCATTATGGTATCCTGCCCATAAGCCAGTCGAAAAGGTTTTTGTCCATCAATTTCTTACAAGTTGTCCTATATTCCCAAAGCACAGACGAGATGCGCAGGTCCCAATCATCCCTATTTACGTTGCACACCTTCGTCAGTGCGTTTTCCAGTATCTTATTGAAAGCTTCAACAGTTCCATTTTCCTATGGCTGATATGGTGTATTGCGGTGATGCCGAATGTGGAACTCCTCTGTCAGGGATTCAATGGTCTTATTCAGAAAGTGAGTGCCCTGATCACTCATCAAAATTTTTGGACAGCCAAATCTTGACAAAATTTCCTCAAAAATGAACTGCACGGCGGTACCTGTGCTACAGTCCTTCACTGGTTTAGCTTCTTCCCATCTAGTGAGGTAATCCATGGTAGTAATAATATACCTCACACCATTTCTCTTCCCTAGTGGGTTTGTAGGTCCCACAAAATCAATTCCTCACTTCTCAAAGGCCTGTAAGGTCAATTGCGGGTTCAATGCCATTTCATCTCTCCATGATGGCTTCCTTGTCCTCTGACAGACAACACAGTTCCTGCAGTATTCCTTAGAATCTTTGTGGATGGTAGGCCACCACAGCCCTGTGCGGAATATCTTCTGTAGAGTAGCCTTTCCTACGTAATGACCTCCCGCAATCCCTGAATGTGTATCTGCTAGTATATATGGTTTTTCCTGGTCAAGTACACATCTGCGTAGGACTTCATCTGGTCCGAGTTTGTATAACTGACCTGCAATGGTAGTGAAATCTGCGGCGTGCACGACTAGCTACTTCTTCTGCTGAACAAAAAATTGTTGCGGTGCTAGCACTGTTGTCAAAAAATCAATGATATCCTTATAGTAATCATTTGCAACCTGTATAGCAAGCAGCTGCGCATCGGGAAAACTGTCTTCAATGTTCGTTGGCTCCTCTCCCGACTCAATTCTAGACAGGTGGTCGGGTCCCAAATTCAGCCTACTGGGTTTAACAACGATCTCGAAGTCGTACTCCTGGAATATCAACAGCCATCTACATATATGCCCCCCTAACACTGGCTTGTTGACTAGGTACTTCAATGCAGAATGATCAGTGAACATAAGGAAGTGCGCACCAAGTAATTAATGTCTGAACTTCTGAAGGGCATATACCATCGCAAGTCCTTCCCGCTCAGTAGTGGTATAGTTCTTTTCTGCTGTCGATACCTATCTACAAGAAAATGTGATGGGGTGGTCAATATCCCCTTCTCCTGGTTCAACTAACACAATGCCTAGGGAAATGCATGATGCGTCCACATGAAAATGAAATGGTTTTGCCCAGTCTGGGAAGACTAGGATCGGTGCGATAACCATATTTTCTTTAAGGGTGTCAAAACCCTGTTCACACTCTTCGTTCCAAACGAACGACACGTCCTTCTTCAGCAACTTCTCCATTGTTGCAGTTATCTGCGTGTAACCTTTAATGAACTTCCTGTAATAACCTGTATGACCCAATGTAGAGCACAGCATCTTAACTGAAGTTGGTGTAGGTAAATTCACAATAATGGAAATCTTCGTAGGGTCCACCATCAAGCCTTGCTTATAGACAATATGTCCCAGTAAGATTCCAGATGGAACACAAAAGATGCACTTCTTCAAATTCAGCGAGATCTGATGCTGTCTACATTTTTCAAGCATCATTCTGAGATTTGCACAATGGTTTTTCAGCAAACCAAAGACAGTCCAGTCATCAAAATATGCTTCCAGAAAATTATGCATGAAATCTTTGAATGCCGCGACGACAACTCTAGAGAAGATGGCAGGCGCATTCTTCAAACCAAACGGCATGACTGTATACTGGAATGACCCCCATTCTGTAGCGAATGTCGTGTTATGTCTGTCTGCGGGATCAATTATGATCTGATGATAAACGAAGAAACCATCAATAAATGAATAGGCCTCATTCCCTCCAACATTGTCAAGTACCTCATCTGTAAACAGAGTAGGGAATGGGTCATGCATAGAGGCATCATTAAGTTTTGTGAGATCAACACAAATCCTGATCTCACCCTTCGTCTTCTTGTCCTGGACAACCATAGGACTGATCCATTCAGATTCCTCGACAGGTTCAATGATTCTTGCCTCTAAAATTTTTTCCAACTCTGCGTGGACTCTCTCTTTGTACCATGGATTAAGTTTATACGGTCACTGCTTCACGGGCTTAGCACCTGGCTTCAAAGGGATTTTCATGACTCCTAAGTCACCCAATATTCCTTTAATCTCTGTAAACTTGGTCGAAAATAGCTCCTAATATTCGTGCAAAGTGTCTGCAATCTCGGTGACAGTCTGATCATCCCAGTAGTCTACAATATAAGCAAACTTTGGCTCTTCACTCGTGCCAATGTTTACCTTCTGTGTCTTGACCGGTCCACTCATGTCTGAGATATCCAATGGCGGTCCTTCTATATTGCACACACCTTCTGACTCTGGTATATTGATATTGAGTGGATCATCTTCATCTTCTTCTCTTCCATGCTCATCATCCTCAACTAAATTATAACAGTCTATCGGATGTTCTTCATGTTCTTTCCATTCTGAGTGTATGTTTGCAGGACTCTCATGTGTGCCAAAAAATTCTCCCCATGACATATCTTCGCGAGGATAATCTGTTCTAAATACACGCTCCTTGATTATCTACAATGACTCATGTATCAAAGGGTTCTCATCCTCAAAGCTGATATCTCTCTGGAAGTTCATAGTTAATGTTTCCCAATATGAGGTCTCCCTGCGTAACTCCAGGTCAAGATACCATTTCTTTGGAATATCCTCTTCCAAAGTATGCACAAACAGGTGCACCCACTCTTTAGGTGGCCTTTCTTCCCATGCCTGCAAGCAAACTTCCAAATGTTGGCTAGGGTCTGTCTGCCCATTGAACTTCTCAAAGGGTAAGGTAACCTTTTCTGCGAACCGATTTTGTATCTTTGTTCTGCATTTCTCCTAAGTGATCAATATATGTTTGTGCGAAGCCCACCATCTGGCAGGTATGCCATGGAGTGCCATATCCAATGCTGGTAACCTGTGCTCTTCTGGAACTACTGCAGTATAGTCTTGAATAAAAGTATAAACATTAGCAGAACCATCAAATGTAGGGATTGGACTTACCTCCTTTCCAATCCAGCATAGTGATTTCGTGACTTGCGTGCACCTTCTAGTTGACACTTCATGCATGAGATTCTACCAATTTTCCAGTCCAGCGTCCGAGTCATAAACATAGGAGCTATCGCATCTCCAGCTGAGTGTACCATCCACAGTAGGATTAATGTAATCCTCCTGGTTCGCAGTCATCTGGTACAGTCGGTCCAAATCCTGGGCCTTAGATTCCTCCTGAATCGGCTCACTATATCTGTCCCCATCTGCAAGATCCAATGGTGCACTAACCCGCAGATGCTTGCCTTTGAATATCATCTTCTTTGTTTTCAAATTTATAATGGCTAAATTGTCAATAGCCCAGTAAATTCCTAACAGCGCAGGAAAGGGTTGGCTATCGTCAACAATCTTGACGACTTCAAAGTTCGCATGGCTTTGTACTCCATCAATATCAACCACAACATTAGCTAATCGGCCAAATGGTATAAGTTTCTCTTGGTTGTCCATTCTCAAGTGGATAGGTGACCATGATAGCTTTGGTTGACCCATCTGTTATACCTCAATATTACACATTATGCATTAGTGTTGCATCCTTGTACTAGCGACCTAAACGACAGTTTCCCTTAAAGATCATCTGAACATCCAGAGTGAAAACCATTGACTGAATACTGAAAGCAAAACCTTTTTCTGCCATCTTCCAGCCCAACTTAGCCCTGCTTGTGAGCACTGCCGCTCCTTGCACATATACAAGGGCGCGGTAGTTAGCACTACCGCGCGTTGATCCTTCTCTGGGGCGCGGTATCAACTCCGTAGTTATCTCTCGGATGCTCGATATCAACTCCTTTATTCGCATTTCGTTGAGATGTACTATAGATACCTTGGGGATCATCGTCATCATTGGTGATTTCCCTCGCATTTGTTAACGGTTCACATCATTGACCGGTAATCAAATGGTTTCTACCATGTTCGACTTCAACACCTTGTAATCACATGGATAGATTCGTATCGTTCGTGATCGGGTAGAAGACCCTGGACATCCATTTGTATTTTGATCACGTCCAGGTTGCAATGGAGATTTCCTCTGTATTGTCACACAGATCCACTTTTGTATTGGTCGTGGCTGTGTCATTACTGTCTCATGGATCTACGCTTGTTCATAGTAGCCATGATTTGTCTACAGTCTATATCATCTCAGTACTCATGGATCTGCAATGTATTGGTCGGCAGCCATGCTTTGAGTCATTTGTTTCCGAGCATGGGAATGCCCGCCTCGGTGGTATATCTGACATTTTGTTTCTATTTTCAGCTCCTTGTTGCTCTCCTCGATGCTATCTCCGAACCATATTTGTAAAGTCTTTCGGCCATCAGTCTCTTCTGACCTCACACTTTAGGGGGCATCTGTTATACCTCAATATTACACATTATGCATTAGTGTTGCATCCTTGTACTAGCGACCTAAACGACAGTTTCCCTTAAAGATCATCTGAACATCCAGAGTGAAAACCATTGACTGAATACTGAAAGCAAAACCTTTTTCTGCCATCTTCCAGCCCAACTTAGCCCTGCTTGTGAGCACTGCCGCTCCTTGCACATATACAAGGGCGCGGTAGTTAGCACTACCGCGCGTTGATCCTTCTCTGGGGCGCGGTACTACCGCGTTATGCTCAGTTATAGGGGCGCGGTAGTCTGAATTTAGCCTTTTTGCCTTGGATTTTGGGATTTCGATCTTCGAGGATATTTTGTTGGGATTACCATCTTCGGTTCGATCCTAACTCCTTCTTTGTTTAGCTGGCCTGATCCACTAAACCCTCCATAGATCCACACTTCTCTCTTGTTGGTTAGCCTTCCCATGTGCTATAAGAGAGAAGCTTTCCATGAGCCAAGGGGAGGACTTTTGGGGCATCAAACCTATGATCTTTAGACTGCTGCAGAGATAGCTAGAGGAAGCACTTGGAGCTGGAGGATTGGCTTGGACATCAAGCAACCTTTGTAAGTACTCTTCAAGTTGATAATAAAGATAACTTGTCTTGTTTTCCCAAATCATTTGTGTTAATTTTGTTTTAATGATATGATTTGTATCTTTCATAGATTTAGATTCTAACTTATGTTTCAGGTTGCTAGAGAATAGTGCATTCTTGTGTCTTGGTTCCATTTTGACAGGTTCATTCGTGAGGGCTTGAAGATTGGAGCAACAATAAAGACAAGCGTTTGGATAGAAGGTCAGTTAAACTCCTTCTACTCTCTTCAGCATTTTAATCCTGAGATGTTTGTTAGATCTAGGGATTCAAGGTAGCATTTGTTTACTTTTTGTCTTAGTATAGAGTCAGTACATCTTGCTTTATCCTAAGAGAGTTTCTACCTATCCGTAGGGAGAAATTTCTACAACACCATCTGCTACCATGTCTTCTTGGTCAAGACATTTACTTCTGATCCCATATCAAGGATAACTTCGTCCATCTCAAAGTCTCCTATCTGCGCAGTGAGCCTCATCTCGCGGCCCGACCTCTCATTTTTCTTTATATGATGTACTGCGCCCTCAGAAGTTTCTTCTTCTGTCGGTGGTTCATATAAATTTATGAGCTACTCTAGCTCTGCTATCACATTTTCATTTTTTAGCAGCTTCATGCAGCTTCTCAGGAACTATGCAACAGAGGTCTTAACATCCATTGTGTGTCTTGTCTTGTCATACGCAGTAGGTGTGTCTTCAACACATGGTACTTCACTGTGGAGTGGGATCCTTGGTGATTTAGGTGCTAGTTCTCTGAAGGTATCCCGCATGTCAACAAAAGCTTCTTTGTTCTTCTTCAAGTCCAAAGCAGGTGTCTTTCCTGGCGCTTTTCTTATGCATATTGTTTCGAGAGGGCCCTGCTTCGCATGATACTCTCCTGAAGTGGAAGCCTCTGCTCCGCTATCATGTCCTGTCTCCATGCCACTGCGTGTGACTACTTTAATGCTAGGATCCGCAGGTCTGTTCTCTGCTGCAATCCACTGGATGTTCGGTGTTGGCGCGTCTGTTCTTCTTCTTTTCTGCATCTCTACATTTAGCACCGAGAAATCTTCTATCACGTGCTCAAATGATTTACGATAATTATAGGTGGTGCATGGGTTTACACAGTCTCTGGATTCATGACCTAGCTGGCCACAGTTATAGCAGATGACCCCACCGCGGCCTCTTCCTTGTGTCGGGCCGATATTTCTTCCTCTACCGCGGTATCTACCACCACGGCCTCTATAGGTAGATTGATCATAATGCGTGCCTTCTTGCTTTGGTTGGTTTTCTTCTTGCACTCTGTACAAGTCAACGCCTCTCATTGAATCCATTTTGTGCTTTCTTTCATTCATTAGTTCATAGGCATGGCAGTTAGATTTATAATGTCCAACTAATTTGCAGAAATTACAATATAGACTCTTAGGTGTCTTCACATATTTATGTATTAGGTAACAATCTTCAGGTCTATGACCAGTAGTTCTGCAGATCTCACACCAGGGTGCCTGGTTCTGATTGATGGGGTTAGGAGAACCACTGGAGAGATAGTCGTGGTATAGGGGACAATGCTCTCGGTCATGACCTTCTCCTTCACAACTCATGCACCAGATCTCATGGTGAGGTTCATATCGTTGCTCTTTTCCATTCTTCATGCTCTGTATCTCTTGTGTAAGGGTGGTAGGATGGTTCTGAATTTGCGTCATCCCAGAACTAGACTCACTGACCGACGAAGCCTCCAACTTCATTGCAATTTCCAAGGCCTCTTCCTGGGATGTAATCTTCTGCTGCATCAATGGTAACCTTATGTGTGGCAACAACACAGCAATGAACCATTCTTTGTGCTGATTTGGAGCTATAACAAAGCTTACTTGGTCTAATAGGGTCTTGAACTTCTGGTCGAATTCCCAGACTGATTCTATCAGTCTCTGCTTGATTTCCTTCAGCTTAGTTAGAGACTGAGACTGAGACTTTGGTTTCTTGAACTCTGCTATCAGCGCAACTTTAATCTCTACTAGGGTTCCGGGCTGCATGGTAGAATACTTCATGAACCAGTGCAATGCTCTATCTTTGAATGTCGTAATAAGTTGGGCTTTCTTCTCATCATCATCCCGGATCTGTTTGACACTCCAGACAACTTCACAAAGGAACCAGTGCTGGTCAGGATCTTCTAGACCCATCCCTTTGAATATAGGCAGCTTCATATCTGTATGGGCCATGGCTCTAGGGGGAGGTGTAGCACTCGAAGGGATGATGATGAGAATCCGTGATGAGTTCCAGTCGTGATGAGTGACAAAGAGTCTGAGCTCCCAGAAAGTGCATTGAACTAGAATCCTGAGAAGAGAGAAATCCAGGCTTGGTGGGATAAGACCATAAGAGACTTTAAAAGACAAGAGAAGAGACATCCGCGTCTAAGCGACACACAATGGTCAGGTAGATATCTGTTGGACGACATTCATGAGATTTTCTGGGCTATATTTCCGAATGAGCTGCATGCGTGGATCTCGCAGCTCACAGAAAAGAAAACTTGTTTTCAAGGAGTCATTCCTATAGAGTGGAATCCTGATCTCATATCACAGCTCAAAGCAATAGATAGCGCATTGACGCGCACAGTTGACTTTTGGGTCGATCATATGCTAGAAGGCTTTGTCATAGAGTTTGCTGTGGATATGCTCAAATCCTACATCCAAGCAAAGGCACACTTTTTCAGAGGTTTCCAAGTTAAGTTCCTGAACAATCTCAATTTATATATTAAGATGTTGTTAGCTCAGAAAGGTGTTTTAAGAATGCAGTAATCGTTTCAAGTTGTCATGGTAAATAGCATTTATAGCGATTTTGATGAAGATACTCACAAATTAAGGAGTGGGAAAAGATACAAGTTCAATAAGAATCCTGGAGGCTCTGGACTCCATGTAGATACTAAGATTCCTTCTGATATTGAAAATGAAGCTGCACTGCCATTTACCCCTCAGAATCCTCCACTTGCAGAGCCCACCCCGCCGAATATACAACCTAGTACGTCTACCCCTATACGCCCATTTGTCTTCACTGCACAGAATCCTTTATGATAGTCTAGCGCCCCTCAGGGCACACCTCAAGGTGTCCCTTCGAGTGCTACACCTCCCCCTAGAGCCATGGCCCATACAGATATGAAGCTGCCTATATTCAAAGGGATGGGTCTAGAAGATCCTGACCAGTACTGGTTCCTTTCTGAAGCTGTCTGGAGTGTCAGACAGATCCGGGATGATGATGAGAAGAAAGCCCAGCTTATTACGACATTCAGAGATAGACCACTACACTGGTTCATGAAGTATTCTACCACATAGCCCAAAACCCTGGTAGAGATTAAAGCTGCACTGATATCAGAGTTCAAGAAACCAAAGTCTCAGTCTTAGTCTATAACTGAGCTGAAGGAAATCAAGCAGAGACCGATAGAATCGGTTTGGGAATTCAACCAAAAGTTCAAGGCCCTATTAGACCAAGTAAGCTTTGTTATAGCTCCAAATCAGCACAAAGAATGGTTCATTGCTGCGTTGTTGCCACACATCAGGTTACCATTGATGCAGCAGAAGATTACATCCCAGGCAGAGGCCTTAGAAATCACGATGAAGTTGGAGGCTTTGCCGGTCGGTGAGTCTAGTTCTGGGATGATGCAAATTCAGAACCAGCTTACCATCCTGACACTGAAGTTACAGAGCATGAAGAATGGAAAAGAGTAGTGATATGAACCTCGTCACGAGATCTGGTGCATGAGTTGCAAAGGAGAAGGTCATGACCGGAAGTATTGTCCCCTGTACTGTGACTATCTCGCCAGTGGTGCGCCTAACCTCATCAATCAGAACCAGGCACCCTGTTGTGAGATCTGCAAAACTACCGGTCATAGACCTGAAGATTGTTACCTAATATAGAAATATGTGAAGACACCTAAGATCTATATTGTAATTTCTGCAAATCAGTTGGACATTGTTAACACCCAAAAAGTGCTCACTACCTCATCCACCCCATTACATGACTCATTTGTCCATATTTCCTACCATATTTACCTCCAGAACCTTAAAATCTCATTAAAAAGCCTCCAAAAGGCCACAAAACCATTAAAAAAGCCTCCAAAAGTCTAAAAAACCCCTTTTTCCCCCAAAATTATCCAAAATAGCAAAAACCCTCTAAAAAGGGAATAAAAAATATAAAAAAAAGGAGGAAAAAGAGGGAAAAGGGAGGAAAAAACCCTATATAGCTGACCTAAACCATATGGTTCCCAAAACCATGGGCCAGCAATCCACCACTAAAAACCTATAAATAGGTGATGGAGACCCCTCATTTCATATCCACAGTCAAATACACCCTTACTCTGCCAAAATCACTCTCAAAACCCTAGCTCACCCTTGAGCTACTTTGACCATTGAGTGCCCCTTTTGGCCCATTTCCAATCATTTGGAGAAAGAGAAGGAGCAAAGTTGGAGTTTGGAGCAACCCTCTTGGACCATTGCAAGAACTTCACCAACCTCTACACTTGAGGTAAAATTTTAATACAAAAAAGAAGATCTTCACCATTTTTCTATGTTTTTGTTATGTTTATTAATGCTCATTCTAGTTTAGAATTTGTATTGTTTTATTATTTTCATTTACTGTTTATTGAACTGCTATTAAGGAGTCCATTCTCCTTAGTAGGTTCCCATTTGCACAAGCTAGGGTGAAAACCCAAGCTACAGTTTTGGCGACTCCTCTTGTGTTCCTTTGAATTTTTGGTTATCGTTTTTTTAAAATTTTAAATATTTTTAATTTTCTGCAATACTTTTCTGTTCGGCTGTCCCTTTCAGCTGTCGTAAACAGTATCTTTTATTACATACAGTTGTGTTTCGACTGCGTCTTTTAGGCCTTTACCTGCGATCCGACTGCGACTCTCAGACTGTTTTCGGCGACCCATCGGTCATTTTCAGTCTGTTACCTGCGATCTGACCAAGGCTATTAGCTTGTTTGGGGCGATCCGACTACCGCTGTTAACCCTTTTCGCGCGTCTCGACTGTGGCTTTCATCCATTTTCCTGCAACCCGCCTGCTCCTGTTAGCCTTTTCCCGCGTCCCGCCTGTGGCTTTCAGCCATTTTCCTACAACCCGCCTGTGGCTTTAGATATGTTTCCAACGTCCCGACTGCATCTTTCGGCCAAAATCCCGCAACCTGTCCTCAACTATTGAGCTGTTTCTCGTGGTTCGACCACCCAGAATTGCCACAGACTCGTGGTCTGTCCTTTGCACTTTTTTCCTGTTTTGAACCCAGCACTTTGCTCCACTATTTTCTACACCTGCATAGCCATCTGTCCTCCCTGCAGCCATACTTCCCTACAGCCTTTTCTGCAGTTTTATTTCTGTTCCATTTACAAAATAGTTTTTTTTTTAAATTTCAGCATTTTAATTGAAAAAGCGAAAATTTTGCATTTCAATGTTTACATTCTGTCTTGTTATTTTTTGGTTAGAAAGTTGCCCACCCCAGTGGCACTTTTACTTGGGTTCATCATCATCTCACACGCACACACTCTGTCACCTAATTCAAGTGAGCCTTAAAAAAATGCTTAACACAACCAGCATTCTAACCCCACTTGGGGAACACATAAGAAATTTTGTAGTTAGGTAGGATCAGGGGGATAGGCATCCAAATAACACCCCTCGGTTGCTTACACTTGAGACAGCTGTTATCCATTAGGGAACCAAAATCCCCTAGTATTTTTTGGCATGGTCACAACCAGTTTATTAGAGGGCCTCTCCCCTAGGAGGGTTGAAGTCACCAGACTGGTTCCGGAGGCCTAAGTGGAATACCGCAATCCATTCAGTAACCGAAGGCTACCTTTCACAGTTCTCGGGGTATCCCTGTATGGGGATACTGCGGTGATAGAACCAAACGACATATTCACCTTTTCTCGACGTGTCATGAATGGGGTATCTTAATTGCCTTTCTTCTAGGATTGACTACCCGGTGTCCCTCCCGGTAGGGGGATATCTTTAGCCACTTGGCTCTACTATCCATATTGTCTGACTTGGATTTCATCACCTTGCATAGGATATGTCTAGTTGAGTCAGAATACTTTTTAGCTAGGTGTTTGCATGCTCCCTTACCTCCTTTTGCTCTAGCGAGTCCACTATTTTTATTTTTTAGAAAACCTGCTGCTTGTTGGTATTCTGACCATTTTTGTTGATACTCCACTTATTGTAGCACAGCTATTACAGTAAGTGTTTTGAGTTGGTTGTTAGCCTGAGTGCCATATTTTTTGAGCTCTCCTTCTGCACACTCTGTTGCATTAGGGTTTTTGAGTTGTTTTTCACTCAACACAACCCCTAGATATTTGACACCATTTGTCACCATTGAGTCCCTGAGACATTCTCGGCGCCTCCGGGGTGAGCCCCCGCAGCACGGTTCACTTGACACCACCCGTCATAGACATAGAACTTCATCACTTGATACCACTCATCATAGATCTCAAGCTTTGTCACTTGACTCCACTCGTCAACGGCATAGAACTCCGTCACCCGAGCTAGATGCCCCTTATTTTACCTCTGATTCTGAGATAGAGTCCGAGAACCCCATTTACACTGCACCAACCAGCCCCATAGCTGGCGTGACTTCCACCCCTTTCTTTGTAGGGACCATTGGTGGAGCATCCACCACCACACTAGCTACCACACCTGCTTTGGGTATGCCCTCGATGGGGCCCACATCTACCATTCTGATCACTGCACCCATTCCAGTAGCTGGAATAACTATTCCCACTCCATCAGTGACTCACACTACCCTTGGTGGCGTAGGACCATCCCATACCACTTTCATCCCTACACTTGGGGGAAACCTCCCAAACCCTGCCCCTACACTTGGGGGCATTGGCCCCACCATGGTCCAACCCACTAGTATGTCACATCCTTCTACTAGTTTTCCATTCATGGCTAGCCTCAACCTTCCTGACCTAGCTAGACTGACTAATGATCCCATCAGGCACGACCTTATGTGGCCTCACATGCCCACCAAGCTTCCCTCCGACATCCCTAAGTTTGAGGGCAAGGCAGGTGAGGACCCCCAGAACCATATTATGTCCTTACATCTATGGTGTTCTTCCAACTCCATAGTGGACGACTCTGTCCGCCTCCGTCTGTTACAGCGCACCTTCAATGGCTCTGCAGCTAAGTGGTACATCGAGCAGCCCCATGGGACCCACGCCACCTTTACTTCCCTTGCCTCGACTTTCCTGCAGTTCTTTCAGTTACCTGTCTACTATGATGCGAAAGTTGAGATCCTACTCTCTTGCAGAAAGAACATGGCTACCCACATCACTGGTCACATTCATGAGTGGCGTCGATGCCGCAGCCTCTGCAAAATCAAGTTAGATGACCGTATCTTCTTAGATTGGTTTCTAAAATCCCTACTTCCTGTCATTGCCAAGGATGTGGCATCCGAACAACCCCAGTTTGAAGAAGAGGCCATCCTCAAAGCCCAGCAATTGGACCTCATTTACGCCCAGTCGGGTTATCTGTATACCATCATACCTGACGCCCCTCACAGTGATTCCTCCCAACACGATGCGCCAGGGGCATCCCATGCTGCAGACAGCATTATTGGCCGTATTACCTCGCATCCCCACCACTTTTCCATAGCATGTCCTAGCCATGGCCACGACCTTTCGTGGGCTACATCACAGTCCGGAGCAACCAATTCATATGCTCCCATGGCACATCACCACCATTCCCATGGACCCTCATGTCCACCTTAGTGCTTTGGTCAAGCGTCCCCCATTTACGCCCCCCCAGTCGCACCTCAGCCCTATTACCACCCGCAGGCTGCACCAGCTCTTGTGTCCTCTCAAGCACAACATGCTTATTACCCCCCACAGGCATCCCCTACGGCAAACCCAGAACCTGCTCTGCAGACGTATCAGCAACCCCCACAAGGTTCAGCACCTGCGCATCCTCCCCCTACTTATTATCCACCACAGCCTGCTCCCACACCTGCACAACCCCAGAACCCACCTGCTGCTCAAGGGAAAGTATACACCCAACAGAATCCGCAGTAGAACCAAAACAACCAGCGCCAACAGGGCCAGCAAAATCATGGCAAAGGCCATAGCTGTGGGAACAATCCTCCTCCAGACCAAGGCGGTCAACCTCCCAATCCCCCAGAAAACAATAACGCGGCCCTGCCAACCAAAACCCTGATCGGCTGCCCAAACAGGCCAAAAATCCTAATTTACGAACAAACCAACCTTGTTCTATTTGCGGGGTCTATGGCCACTACACACACGCTTTCACACATTTGGATCGAGCTCGACAACTCTGGACTAATGATGCCCATCGCCAAGGGCATGCAGCTCCTCATGTGCCACCCAACCCCTCACCCCCTTAGCATCAACCTTTGGTGCTGCAAAACACCTTACCAACCCAAGGCGTAGTGAACACTCAGCCATTGGCTCCCCCTTAAGGCAACGCGCCCTCACAACAACAGATCACTTATGCCGCTCCTGATCAACCCATGTTCGACTCACGTACACACCACTTGTTGATGATGTCATCCACTGATGTCAACCTCCAAACCCGTCGGAACCAATATGGCTCCACCTCCGAAGCCCCTCCCACCGACAAAAATACTAACACTCATACCACTGATCAGACGTTACGTATACCCCCGGCTCCACTCGATGGCACCTCCAAAGCACCTCGCTTCCCACTTCATCATATCAACAATAATCCCATTGCTCGCGCCACGTCAAATTACAACATTGTAGATGACTTATCCTAGTCTCCTGCAGCCATGTCTGTGTTAGAAGTCTTAAATAACTATCCTTCATAGCGCAAGACTTTGCTCTCCGCCATTGGTGCTATTGACCCCAATGATTCACAACTGATGGCCTTAAATTTGGACCAATCCAAACCATGCCTGCCTTCCACTTTAGCGTTCCAAGTTTCTATTTCTGTTAGGAATCTTGTCATGCATCTGTGCATTATCGATGAAGGTGCCTCTACATGCGTTATGTCCACATTCGTTTGGCAGAAGTTGGGATCCCCTACTCTCCAACAGTCCACCACTGCGTTGCGATCCTACGACGGTCGTTCGGCTCAACCCTAAGGTCTCTTAACTAATGTCCCAATTAGGCTGGCTGGTAAAACTGTACTCATTGACATAGAGGTCATCAATGCCCAACTTGATTATAACCTCTTACTTGGATGCAGTTACATGTCTGCCATGCGGGCGGTTGCTTCATCTGTTTTTGTTGGCTGCTTATGGACAGACCCGGGTTTTCAGGAGGCGCAGCAAAAAACACCCCTTGGCGCACTAGCCCTTTCGGCAATGGGCTGCGCAGCAACCCGAGGTCTCACCCGAAGTGGCGATGGGGGGGCTAAGGAATCAGGTTTCCTTAACCGGAGTGGTGCGGAATCCACAGTCTTCTCTCTTCCCTTCTTACGCAGTAACTTCTGAACAGAGCATCTGGTTCTTTCACAGGTCATACATCGCAACAGCACTGGAGCTTATCGCCTTGGCTTAGCTGCATGGTATCTCCACACTTGCGCACGAGGTGTTTACCCGCTTCATTCGTTATGCTATGTACTGTTCCTTCCCTCGCACTTGAGCGCGAAAGTCATGCTCCTCGAGCGCTACAGTGGTAGTACTCTTACCGACTCTTCCAACAATGCACGAGTATAACTTCTAAGGGAGCTTCAAGGGCTTACTTTACATACTCATTCGTAAAGATAATGAAACATTCATGTAAACATAGATAGCAACACACAGACATGCATTCATGTAAAACATTACCATAACAACAAGACTTATGTGGCTTGCCTCCATGGGGAAATCACGTCCACGGAAATTGTATCTTATATTATCTTGAGATGGGAATTACACAGTTACGCTGCGCACACAGTTGCAGCCATAGATCTTTCTGGGAAACTCCACACACACAGCTGGGAGCCCTTCTCTTAGATCTACTCTCTTCTTCTACAGATATTACAATGATTCAAACATCAACTTAGACTGTCTGCAAACTCAGATATCAACTTACAATGACCTTCTAACCAATCTATCTCTAACCCATCTAACATCTAACCCTTTTCCTTTTACAATTACACATATATATAGGTGGCCCTGACGGTCGCACCTTTACAAAACTATGGGCCTTTCCCAACAGTGATTCCCAAAAACCCTAACCACTGAAGGCTAGGTGTACCTTAGATGCCTCTTGCAGTCACGTCGCAGCTTCCTGCAGGCCTCGTGATTTCTGGTGCAGATCGCGGGTATGGCCGTTGCTTCATCGTTCTTTGCTCTGTGTCCTTTGTCTTCAATGCTTTGTCCCGTTGCTCTTCCTTGGTCCGAGCAACCATAACTTCTGTACTTTGCCTTAAATGAGGGTAGCTGAGCCCTCTATTCTGTCGCTTCCTTAATTTACTTTGGTGGTTGAGCTTCCTACTCGGCCACCTTATTTACTCTTTTCTTTGACTTGTGTGCGCGAGCTCCGTGATTTCCGGTCCGCACTCTACGGTGAGCTCGTCCATCTGGAACCGTACCATGCACTGTTCACTTCCGCCAAAAATGGTGCTTTTCCTCAAAATTAACACTTCTCCTTCAAAACATAGTGCTTTTTCCCCAAATTTGGCAGGTTTACCCTAGCTGCGGCCTATGCTCCAACAGGCCCCTAACACTTACTTGTGGCTCGTCCCTAAGCCACCTGCACTAGCTGGCGGTCTCTTGAGTTGTGCATCTGATTTGGCTCAAGTCGCAGCGAATTCTTGCTTCCACTGTGCAATAGTGGTGTCCATGTCTTCGACGCACCTCGCAGCTGTCTGCACCATGTCTATAGTAGCTTCTTCTCCTTCTATGCCGTCGACCAACTCTTGAGACTCAGCAAATGCCTTGACCTTGGCCTCTGCTTGGGCAGCAAGTTCAGCATACTCATCCATAAACGGCTGCATGATGTTGGCGAGAGTAGCATCTTTGTTTCTGAGCCGGTGCAGTTCTTGATGGACTTTGCGGACTTCGCTCATCTTTCTCATTTTGACTAAGCCTTCCAAGGAATTAGCTTCCTCATTCAGAATAGTTAGGGACTGTTCTGCTGCTTTGACCTGTTCTACAAGAGCAGCTTTAGAAGGGAGCTTCTCAAGCTCCGCCCAAGCTTCCATAGCTTGCGTCATTAACTGTTGGGCTTCATCTATTTTGTGCTGCATCTGGATGGAAGTGATGCGTAGTGCTTCCAGGCGTTCTTGCGTCTCATCCACAGGAGGCGTTGCGACACGAGCTTCCAACTCAGCGAGCTGCTTTCTATGGTCCTCAGCCATAGCAACTACTTGCTATTCTAGGGCTTGCGCCCTTCTGCCAATGCATTGCACTTTCTAAACTAATGGAAGGTCTGGTTGAATCTGGCAGGCTGGCAGCTCCTGGGCGATTTCATCAACAACATTCTCAGCCTAGTGTCTTGTGCTTTGTGAAGTTCAAGCTACGCAGAAATCTCCTTATAACCTGCCCTTAACTCTGCTTCCTGCATCTCCAGTCTTTGATTGGCATGGAATGTGGAGAGCTCCCTAGCTCTCAACTCAGCAGAAACCTGCTCCTGAACTAAATGGAGAGTTTCCAACGAAATAAGTGACAAATTTATTTCAACAGCGCCAACCGCACTTACATGTGCTGCAGCTAAAGGATCCGGGAGTGTCATGCTTGCAGGCGGGATATGTACAACAGTGTACCTGTCGGAAAGTACTTCAACCCGTTCGGTGCTTGTTGACGCTTGTGGCACCTGCGAGCTGGATGCTGGCGCATGGGTCTATGCAACTTGTCCTGGGAGACCTTTCAACTGCACGAGCTGTAGGTCTAGAGCACTTCTGATCTTGGCCTGAGAGGTCCACAGCTCATGAAATTGCTCCTTCAAATACTGGTCGAGCCCTGCGGCAAGGTTCTCAGAGGGATCTCCTGTCGCTTCTGCGGGGTGCGACAGCTTTTGCTTCTTGGGAGGCGGTCCTGACAGACCTTCAACATCCTTCTGCGTGGCCTTTTCCTTTCCCTTATCTTTTTCTGGCGCCGCAGGGGGTGGCATCGTGGCAGCGATGTCAGCGGCCTACTTCCATTCGTCTGGACAGGACTTCATAGTGTCCTTGACATCCTGAGTGGTCATTCAGTAGAGCCCTATGGCCCATTCTTTCGACTAAATTCCGCGAGGGCGGAAATAGATTTCATGCAAGTTAGCAGAAAAGACCAACTTTGCTCCATAAATTTCTGTCGTCTCCTCAGTAAGCCTCGGCATCTGCAGGATGGTATTCCTGAGGAGATTCCAGTACTCAAAGAATACAACGTGATTCATCTTGCACTTCACGGGATTATTAGAATCCCAGAGGTTGACATAATGCATCCCTGTAACCTCTCCTAAACGGTGTGGAAGAAACTGAGTGTTGGGCAGTTCCTTCCACCCGACAAAAGCACACAAGATCAGGAGCCAAGAAAAATGGAAGAGTTGATTGGCGGTGTCTTGAACATTGCGACAGTCGTCCAAAAATGTATTCAGAAGGAAGAGAGACCAGTTATACTGATCTCCTTCCGCAGCTACGACTGCGAGCTCTACAATAGCTCCAGGGACTTCTTTGGGTCGGCACTTTGTTAGAATTCTTCCTGAGAGCAGACTGCCTGTGAATTTGAGTGCTTCGTCTTCAACTATAGTGAGGTCATAGGCCCGACCTCCTCTCGATAATTTGTATTTCTGCACCACCTGTGCAGCAAGCTTTCGGTCTCTGTCTTTTCCAACCAAATGGACATTGGGGTCCTTACCAACCTTAGATAGGCCGGTAATTCGGTGAATCAGGTCCACGTTCAAATCAATTGGCCTCCCTAGCCAAAGATAACCACCATGAACACAGGATAATAGGACCTTAACAAGAACATTCACTTCATTGCTATGCCCGAAGTGCAGTAGCTTCAACAGGTTCAATAGGCCAGGCCTCTCCATATTTACTGCAAATTGCTGCGGGATGAATTCGTCAACTTTTTTAGCAGGGTTATGGACCATTGTCAGATAGTGATCTGGTATGAACTGTGGATACGTTCTATAATCTCCCAGATTATAGTCGGAAAACTTAACAAGCGGAAGATGTCCGAGCAGGGATCCTTCTTCGTGCACGATTTCCGCCATTGGTGGTAACGGAATCGGATACTTGGCATTCTTGGGAATATGCACCTCAGGTGCATCATCTGGCCACGGAGGAATGTAGTTAACCATAGTGGCCAAGGGCTCTGGAACGGGTTCCTCCGGATGGTGCGATTGAGACACCCTTGTTCCCGGGGACTTTGTGGGTTCAGGAAGCTCAACAATCTTGATCGAGGTATCCATTCCGAAATCTAAACCTCTGCATCTAAACTGTCGAACGAATTCTTTAGTTGACAGGTTCTCCATCATGAACTTACAGACACGTCTTAATCACTGATCAGAGAAGGTCGGAACAGCGTAGGATACAAACTCTGAAAGCAAAGGGGGCAGTCTGCACGACACGGCTCTGAAAACAATGACTTAGACTCTCAAACAAGACAACTTACACAACTCAAGGAAAGTAACCCAAACATATAGGAATGAGGGTTATTTATAGCTAAAGGTGGTAGTAGATGTGGATGAGTGGGCTAATAACCGTAGGCACCTATGCATATGAGTTGACAACCCCCCTACCCCCGCGCCTCTGCAGTGCATTAAATGTGATGGATGGGTTCTGACAGCCTTCGGGAGATAAGCTAAGGCCTTCGTCTCCTTAATTAAATGTGGATCTTTGGGAAATCCAGCCGAATCTGTCAGAGCAAATACAATTAATTGGCGGTCTCGTCCTTCATTAAGACTCAGACGTAGCTACAAAGCTTTCGTAATTCAAATTTTCAAATTTTCGGCGGGTTACTTCAGCATGGGTAACTGTGCATATGGAGGGGTCCACAGCAAGGACTCCATAAGAGCAAACAAAATTAGACAACAGGGAACTCCGCAAGAGAAAAAATTTTAACAACCTGGGGGAACTCCGCAAGAGCGACAATAGACTTACTCAGACAGGCTCTATTACTTGTGCGGATGGTTCGAGGAACTACGTGGGAATCTAGAGACTGAAAATGTCTCGCGACTTCCTTGTAGAATGAAGTGCGATGCCTCTTTCAACTACACTGGACATCTGCACTACTTTAGCAGCTGATTAGGTCGACAGGGCGGAGTGGCTGTCGCGGTAAAGCTTGAGCCGACTCCCATTGATCATTGTGGGCAACAATTCTCCATTAATCTTCGCAAGCTGAACTGCTCCTCCTTTAGTTATCTTCATTACTTGAAAAGGGCCTAACCAATGTATACAAAACTTGCCTGGAAACTTGATGAATTTACTATCGTAGAGGAGTACCAAGTCTCCTTCTTGAAAGACTTTATTCTTAACATGCTTGTCATGCCAAGCCTTCTGTCTTGCCTTCTGCACTTGTTGGTGGAATCCAGCTAAAAGTCTGTCTTCTTCTAAGGCAACCAATTGTGACAGCCTTTCACTCATAGTATCAGTATCTGCCATTTCTGTAATTTGAGCAATTCTGAGACTGGGAACAATGTATTCCATGGGCATAACTGCTTCTTGTCCATACACCAAACTGAAAGGTGTGTGACCTGTTAGTTTCTTGCATGTGGTTCTGTAAGTCCATAACACAGCTGTGACTCTAAGGTCCCAATCATCTTTTTGTTGGTTACAGATCTTAGTCAGGGCATTCTCTAGAATCTTATTGAATGCCTCCACCATACCATTAGCTTGAGGGTGGTAGGGTGTACTCTTGCAGTGACTAATGTGGAGTTCTTCAGTAAGGGCCTATATAGTCTCGTTCAAAAAATGTGTGCCCTGATCACTCATTAGAATTAGTGGACATCCAAATCTACTGACAATATTCTCAAAAATGAATTGCGCGGCAGTAGCAGCGTCGCAATTCTTAACTGGCTTTGCCTCAACCCATTTGGTTAGGTATTCAGTAGCTGTGATGATGTATCTTGCACCAGTTCTCTTTCCTGGTGGGTTGATAGGTCCCATGAAATCAATGGCCCACTTATCAAAAGCACGCACTGTTATCTGGGGTCTTAGCGGCATTTCATCTCTTCTTGAAGGTTTTCCTGTTCACTGGCACACATCGCAACACTTGCAAAATTCCTTAGTATCCTTGTGCAATGTTGGCCACCAAAGACCTGCAGCTAAGATCTTCTGCGCAGTCGGCTTTCCTGCGAAATGGCCTCTTGCGGTTCTTGAGTGCACTTCTGCGATTATGGAGTTCTTCTCATGCGGTAAAATGCATCTGCGCAAAAATTCATCAGGGCCCAACTTATAGAGCTGGCCTGCTATCAAAGTGAAGTCTGTGGCTTTGACAACAAGTTGTTTCTTCTGCTGTATTGTGAACTCAACTGGTGCTTGCCCTGTAGTGAGAAACTCAAGAATATCGAAGTAATATTCATCTGTTGCTTGAATAGAGAATAGCTGCGCATCAGGTAGATTTTCCTCCAAATTTGTAGGTTCCTCCCCTGACTCTATCCTAGATAAGTGGTCATGTCCTGCATTCAATCTACCTGGCTTCACAATAATCTCAAAATCATACTCCTGGAAGAGGAGTAGCCATCTGCAAATTCTTCCCCCTAACACTGGCTTATTGACCAAGTACTTCAAAGCAGAATGGTCAGTATACATTTTAAAATGAGCACCTAATAGATAGTGTCTGAACTTCTGTAAGGCATACACCATAGCTAGTCCTTCTCTTTCTGTAGTGGTGTAGTTATTCTCAGCTGTGGATAGCTTTCTGCTACAGTAAGCAATGGGGTGGTCGATACCTCCTTCTACCAGTTGTGTAAGTACAACTCCCAATGCTATGGAAGAAGCATATACATGAACATGAAAGGGTTTTCTCCAGTCTGGGAAAACTAGAATATGCGCTGTGATCATATTTTCTTTAAGTGTGTCCAAGCTCTGTTGGCATTCTTCTGTCCATTGGAATTTCGAATCCTTTTTTAGCAGTCTTTCCATAGGTGCAGTGATCTTCGCATAACCCTTGATAAATTTCCTGTAGTATCCTGTATGTCCCAATGTAGTGCGCAATTGCTTGACTGAGTTGGGCATGGGAAAGTTAGCAATGATGGCAACCTTCGCAGGATCCATCATGAGTCCTTGTTTGCATACAATGTCACCCAACAAAATACCAAAAGGAGCGCAGAATATACATTTTTTCAAGTTAAGGGAAATCTGATACTGTCTACATTTTTCTAACATCATCCTTAGATTCCCTATATGGTTCTTTAGTAAACCAAACACAATCTGTAGCTAGGGTTTTACCCCTAGCTTGTGCAAATGAGCACCTACTAAGGAGAAGGGACTCCTTAGTAGCAGTTCAGTAAATGTAAATAATTAAGCTAAAACAGGAATGAAAAAACTACTCTAAAACATGTGCATGAAACATAAACAACAAATTTAAATAATGGTTTTGTATTGATATTACCTCCAATGTGGAGGTTGATGAAGCCCTTGCAATGTCCAAGAGGGTTGCCCCAAGCTCCAATGTGCTCCTTCTCTTTCTCCAATGGTGGGAATGGGCCAAAAGTGGCTCTCAAGGTGAAAGTAGTTCAATGGTGAACTAGGGTTTCGAGAGAGATTTTGGCAGAGTAAGGGTATACTTGATTGTGGATATGGAATAAGGGATCTCCATCACCTATTTATAGTTTTTTGGTGGTGGAGTGCTGACCCATGGTTTTGGGAAACACATGGTTTAGGGCAGCTGTATAGGGTTTTTTCCTCCTTTTCCTCATTATTTTGTATTTTTCTTCCCTTTTTTGGGGGATTTTGCTATTTTTAGAGGAATTTTGGATATTTTTGGAGGAAAAATGGGTTTTTTAACCTTTTTGAGGCTATTTTAAGGGTTTTGTGGCCTTTTGGAGGCATTTTAGGCCTTTTGGAGGCTTTTTAGTGGGATTTTTTGGGTTTTTAAGAGAAATATGGTAGGAAAATGGACAAATGAGCCATGTAATACGGTAGATGAGGTAGTGAACACTTTTTGGGTGTTAACAGATTGCCCCCTGATGTGCGAGGGCAGGAGCTCATCGTATGGCCGATGGACATCATAAGTCATGAATGGTTTTTTTGGGGTGTGGAGAGAAGAGAAGAAACAAACGGAAGCCCGGAACAACGATCCTGAACAACTGCAAGAACTGAAAGTACATAACCTCAATAATGGATGAGGAATCATCTGATCATATGGACGAGGCAGGCATTCCCATGCTCGTATCAGGATATATCATAATAATAACAATGGGGTCCAAAAAATGGGGACCTGAAATATATATGACCTCAAATACTAACTGAGGAATAATCTCAATGTATGGACGAGGCGGGCATACCCATGCTCGTATCAAGATACATAAACATAACTGTGAGGCCCGAAAAAGGGGGACCTATAAGATACATAACCACTGTGTACATCATAAGAGTCCAGAGGGGACACAAAGCTGGGACATACTGCTGGGCTGATCATGTGGGAGCTGAAGAACTGGTGCACTGGAACATCAACAATGCTGCTGACTGGGGTACCAGAGGAACTGATGAGTTGCTGGATCATAGTGACTGGGAGCAACAACCTCGATGGTACACTGAACTGGGATAAACTGAGGTACTCAAGGAAGCATATAGCTGGATGGCTTCCGAATACAATCGCCAATGCAGCCTGGACATCCACGGGAACATATAACTGGGCGTTCCGAAGTGACTCGCCAATGTGCTAGAGTCAAGGGAAATCCGGGGTCTTCGACTAAAAACTGATGGGATATAATCCTACGCGATCCTCAACGATGCGATCAAGGTGCTGAAGTCGAGCATGTGAGGAACAATCACTCGGAGAGGCAATGATGACTCCTCTCAGAATGATCCGTAGGCACTTACCACAGATGGTGATAAGTCCAAGGCGTAGGGACCTCTGGGCCTATCCTCTGGAATAGAGGAGCTGTAGTCGACAGAGGGAGACCTGCAACTATCAAGGAAATGATGTTTCCTTGACAGGAGCGCGATGTGAAGAACCGAAATGTGATAGTACTGATGGCAGGACTGACCGAACTGTGGGGGGGGACAAATGGGCAAGGAGAGTGGGTGGACTCAAACTTCCTTTGTTCAGAGTATGATAATGGGGATGATCTGGCAGCATATGAAACTGATTGAGGGGAAAGGGATCATAGCTGTATGGGATCTGGGAAGGTTACTAGGCTGAGGGAGACTCAAGCTGTGGTACAAAGGCAGGAGACTGCAGAATACTCTGAACAAAGGCGACCTGATTGGGGGTGCTGCCGAGATGATTGATCAAAGTGCCAGGAGGCACGGGAGGGGACTTCTTCATGGGTTAAGGAACTATAAGAAGTGTGTGTAAAATGATACTGTCGTGTGGATTTTATGAGCCCAGGACAGTTCATGCTCGTGGTTGATTTCAATTTTAAGGAGTCTGAAAGCGATAAGAAGACTCTGAAGTAATGGAATGGTACTGTCGTGTGGATTTTACGAGCCCAGGACAGTTCATGCTCGTGGTTGCTTTCAATTTTAGAGAGTCTGAAAGCAAGTAAGAAGACTCCAGGGGGTTTCTTTTTCATAGATTTAGTCTCCAAGGCCCAAAGAAGCATAAAAGGATGCAATGAAGAACTCTTCTAGCTGGTGTGACTAGAGTATTCCTTTTTCGTAATTAGTCTACCAGGTCCGGAAAAGGGTTAAACTTATACCAGATAGACGCCCTTTCAGGTACTTTAACGAGCATGAAAGGAAGCAAGATTGCTCGACGATCTTTTCATTCTTTTAGGAGTCAGAAAAGAGCTTAACGGAAACTCCCTAAGTGCCTTTTTCGTAAAGGACTTGTCCGGCCCGAAAAAGGGATAAAATTATACTGAACAAAAGGAATGGCCAGGCAAGGAGGAAGTGTTCAATCAAGGATCAGTAATGATGACCAAGAACGAGGGTAGGGGGGGAACACTGGTGGGCCTCCTTGCGGGGTAGATGAAATGGTGGAAAAATAACGAAACATTTGCAGTATGACAGGAGTGAATGGCTCATGTAAAAATGTGGAACAATCCGATAGCGGCTGATGTGGCACGCAAACCGAGGCAGCAAGGTGTCGGGACACAATGTTGAAATTGTACCAAGTGAGAGCGAGAAATGATTTCAAGCATCATCACGAGCTCGGAAAAATGAATCCGATGATATAAAGGATGTCAAAAACGGGTAACGACCGATGTGGCACGCACCCCGAGGCGACGAGGGCGTTTTGGAAAAATACCCAAACAGTCGAGGGTGAGAGTGAGAAATGATCTCAAGCATCATCACTGGCTCGGAAAAATGAATCCGACAATATAAAACATGTGAAAAACGGAGAACGGTCGATGTGGCACGCAAACCGAGGTGACTAGTGGCGTCTGAAAAAATGGGCAAAAAATGATGGGGTAAAAATGATGCAACGAGGTGACCATCATGACGGTCTCGTCGTGCTGATTCCAGTGGTGGAAACGGTTCGTAAAACGGACTCCGTATGGTGTCAGAATGGCCAAAACAAGAAAAAGTCAACTGACTATAAATAGTGGTGGGTCCAACATGACATGTGTCATTTGTACGTTTTGACTTTGACTTGTGATCAGAGTGGACCAGAGCTTAGGTGGCATTTCTGGACGATCCAACCGGCCGATTTCAGATCCGGGAGATATAGGTATTCCGTCAAACTCATACCTGCATGTTTTTTAGGGTCGTGGGTTGGGTAGTGGGTCCCAGGGCTTATTTGTATGGTCCACGTGGGGTGGACCGCAGGTTAGGTGGTCAAAATGATGAATGTAAGATGATGGTAGAAAAGTGAAAAACAAAAAGATAGCAAACTGTACAATGCGTACCAACGAGGTCGCGGTGTCATTTATGGGAAAAAACGCTTAAGATACAACCCATTACGGGGGTTGCGCAAAGGACGGCCTTCAGAGTCGGTTAAGATGTATGCCCCCTTACCGAGGCAGGTCTGTACAATGTAAGGGCCTTGCCACATGGATTCAAACTTCCCTTTACCGGTTTTGTCATGGGCTTGGTCATATGCGAGGACGAGGTCCCCTTCATGGAAAGTTCGAGGGTGAACATGTTTATCATAACCGGCTTTGGAGCGGTTTTTGGCAGCTTCGATGGTCTGAAGAGTGGCACGACGGTCTTCATCAGCTTGTTCGAGTTGCAGCAAACGCTGCTCGAGGGGGGAAGTGTCAGGGAGAAGCTCAACGGCGATCTGTAAAGCAGGAATATGACACTCGATGGGGAGGACAGACTCTACACCGTGAACTAGATGAAATGGTGTAAAACCAGTGGCGGTCTTAGTGGATGTGCAGTAAGCCCATAAGGCAGGGAACAACATGTGGTGCCAATTGGACTTATGCTTCTCAACCGTTCGTTGGAGGATAGTTTTGAGAATTTTATTAATGGCCTCTACTTGACTGTTCCCTTGGGGGTAGTAAGCAGAGGAAAATTGGTGTTCAAATTTGAGGAGGGTGGATAACTCACACCAGGCGGCATCTTCGAAGTGTGAACCATGGTCAGAGACTAACTGCTTAGGAACCCCGAATCGAGCGAGGACATGGTTGAAAAAGAAGCGTGCAGCAGTGTCGGTGGTACAATTGAAGGTAGGCATGGCCCGCTGGAAAGTGGCGCCAGCATTTTTGAGGCCGAAAGGCATGACGCGATAGGCAAAGGTGCCCCATGGGGTAGTAAAGGCAGTTTTGTATTGGTCTTCTTTACGGATCTAAATCTGGTTGTACTCGGAAAAAGCATCCATGAAGGAGAGGACTTCATGCCCCGCACACGCATTGATGAGCTGGTCAAAAAATGGCGTGGGGAAATTGTCCTTGGGACAAGCGCAGTTTAAATTAGGGAAGTCAGTGCATACTCGAATGGTGCCTTGTTTTTTATCAACGGGAACGGGGTTTGACACCCAAGTGGTATAGGCGATAGGATAAATGAACCCTGTCTTGCGCAGCTTCTCAATCTCGGCTTTGACAGCTGGGAGCTTTGAGGGATGAATGGGGCGCTGTTTCTGACGAACGGGGGGTACATCAGGCCATGTGTCAATGTGGTGCTCTATAATGGCGGGGTCAAGACTGGGCATTTCGGTATAGGACCAGGCAAAGACATCACGGAATTCTCTGAAAAGGTTTATGTAGTCCTCAATATCTTGTTTACTGCAGAGTGCTCCTAAAGTGATGAGTTCAGGGGCACGTCCTGGGGCAGCGATATCAACTTGGATGATGGGTGAGATGTTGGCCATGTTACCTTCCTCGAAGGCGTCAGGAGCAGGAATAGGGTCCTTGAACCAGTCGACCTTAGTGGGAAGGAAGTCTTTGGATTCAACCACAAATTGGGTAGCGGTGCTAGAGGAAGATGCTTCTGGGATGAAGTAGGAACGGTGGTGCATGTCATCCCAGGGATAATCTGGGGCAGTCAGGGCCTCAAGAACTTCCTCATCAGTACGGAAAGTTTGCGTCATCAAATCAATTGACGAGGGGGTAGTGGTTGAAGAGATCATATAGATGATATTAACTTCTCCAGAAGGGAGAGAGACCGGGGGGTAGATCTCCTCAATGGTGGGTGGTGCCGTCTCAAAATCCAGATTGTTCATCTCATAGAGATCTTCTCTGTAATCCGGGAGATCGGGACAATGGTGGGAATAATGCCCGTAAATACCGCATATGGCGCAGGGGTGGTTGGTACGCAGCGACTTATCTTTAGGCTTGGGAGTGGGGTTTAGTTCAACAGTTGATATGTTGGGGTCATCGTCGAGCATCTGCATGTGCTTCTGTAATGCTGGTAACTGTGGGCACTGATGGGTCGCATGGCCCAACTCGTCGCACAGCGAGCATTTGGGAGGAGCACGAAATACTGGAGGGTTTTTGACTGTCTTTGGAGGTGGTACAGCAGTGTAAGGTTGTGGACCTCTGCCCCCAGTGGGTTTGGGATTAGGAGGGGGAGTCGTGGAGGACGAAGGGGTAGAGACACCAGGAGGTGGCTGAGAGGTAGTAGCCATGGGTTGCATCGGTTGGAGGACGACGTCTGGTGTCGGCGGGCGAACGGGAGGCGAAAGATACCACACGGGTAATCCCAGAGTTAACCCAGGGAGGCTAAGGGTAGCCATGACCGGGGCACTTACTACTCTCGATGGAGGGACTAGGAAGGGGATCGTATGGATAGGTGTAACACCAATGTGGCTAGGTACCAATGGTGGTTTTGGCAACAAGGGTGGTTGATTGTTAGGTGGTTGGCTATCGTGGGACAAGGTACATAAGTCAGACACGTCCGTGTGGGCTGATGGAGGCGGAATAGATTGAAGGTGGAGGTCATCGGTGCGTCTGAGTAGACCCCAGGCCCCGTAGAGGAAACAAACGAGGTGGTGGCACGAGAAACAGGTTGTTCAACCATGGGGAGAACATTTTCAGGTGCCGCGGGAGCACTAGGATCATAGTAGGTGAGCTGGTCAACCTTAACCACGCGTCCCTCATGGGGGAACATCATGGTGCGAAAGACGGAAGAGGCAACTGCCCGCATGGCATACATATAGCTGCGGCCAAGTAAAAGGTTATAATCCATTTGGGCATTGATTAATTCAATGTCAATGAGTACAGTTTTGCCACCTAACTGGACGGGGACATTGGCTAGGAGGCCTTGGGGCTGAGCCGAACGACCGTCGTAGGCGCGTAATGCAGTGGTGGACTGCTGGAGAGTGGGGGATCCCAAATTCTGCCATACGAATGTAGACATGACGCATGTCGAGGCACCTTCATCGATGATGCATCGATGGATGACAAGATTAAGAATGGAAACAGAAACTTGGAATGCTAGGGTGGAAGGCAGGCAAGGCTCAGACTAGTCTAAATCAAATGCCATCAAATTCGAATCATTTGGGTCAATCCCCCCAATGGCGGAGAGTAAAGTCTTGCGCTGGGAAGGGCAATTCTTCAATACTTCTAACACAGACATGGCTGCGGGGGATTGGGCTAGGTCGTCTACAATGTTGTAGTTTGACGCAGCGCGCGCATTGGGGTTATTGTTGATACGGCGAAGTGGGAAACGAGGGGCTTTGGGAGCGCCATCTAGTGGAGGTGGAGGAATCCGTAACGCTTGATCTGTGGGATGGGCGTTGGTGGGTTTATCAGTGGGAGGTGCTTCAGTGGTGGATCCATACTGGTTCCGACGAGTCTGGAGGTTGACGTCAGCGGATGACATCATCAACAAGTGGTGAGTTCCCGAGTCAAACATGGGTTGATCGGGAGCAGCGTACGTGATCTGCTGTTGGGGTTGCACGTTGGCTTGAGGGGGAGCCAACAGCTGAGTGTTTACGACGCCTTGGGTTGGTAATGGGTTTTGAGCACCAAAGGTGGCTGCTGAGGTTGAGGGGGGTTAGGAGGCGCCTGAGGAGCTGCCTGCCCTTGGCGGTGGGCATCGTCAACGCAGAGTTGCCTAGCTCGCTCCAAGTGTGGGCAAGCATGCGTGTAGTGGCCATAGACCCCGCAAATAGAACACGGGTGGTTTGTTCGCAAATTGGGGTTTTTAGCCTGCTTGGGCGGGCGATCAGGGTGTTGGTTAGCGGGGGCCGCATTATTATTGTCGGGGGGGTTTGCCGGTTGACCAGCTTGGTCCGTAGGTTGGTTGTTCCCACAATTACGGCCCTTGTCGTGGTTTTGTTGACCCTGGTTGCATTGGTTGTTTTGGTTTTGCTGCGGGTTTTGTTGGGCGTAAACTTGCCCTTGGGAAGCAGGTGGATTTTGAGGTTGCGCAGGTGCGGGAGCAGGCTGCGGGGGATGATATGCAGGTGGAGGCTGAGCAGGTGCAACAACTTGAGGGGGTTGCTGATATGGCTGCGGAGCGGGTTGTGGGTTTGCCACAGGTGCTGCTTGTGGCGGATAATAAGCGGGTTGGGCTTGTGAAGGCGCAGGAGCTGGGGCAGCCTGCTAATGATAGTAAGGCGGTGGTGCGACTGGGGGGGCATAAGCGGGAGTCGCATGACCGAAACACTGAGGAGGACATGAGGGTCCATGGTGGTGGTGATGTGTCATGGGATCATACGAGTTGGTTGCTCCAGACTGTGAGGTAGCCCGCGAAAGGTCGGGGCCAGGGGTAGGACGTGCTATGGAAAATGGTTGGGGATGCGAAGAAACACGGCCAATGATACCGTCTGCAGCGTGGGATGCCCCCGGCGCATCATGCTGGGAGGACTCACCGCGAGGGGCGTCAGGTATAATGGTATAAAGGTAACCCGACTGGGCGTAAATGAGGTCGAACTATTGGGCCTTAAGGATGGCCTCTTATTCAGACTGGGGTCTTTCTGATGCCACATCCTTAGCGATGACAGGGAGAAGGGATTTGAGGAACCAATCTAGGAAGATACGGTCGTCGAGTTTGATCTTGCATAAGCTACGGTGTCGACGCCACTCATGGATGTGGTCCGTGATATGGGTAGTCGTATTTTGTCTACAGGATAGGAGGATCTCAACGCCCGCGTCATAACGGACAGGAAACTGGAAGAACTGCAGGAAGGTCGAGGCAAGGGAAGCAAAGGTGGCATGGGTCCCATGAGGTTGCTCGATATACCACTTGGCTGCAGAGCCAGTGAAGGTGCACTGTAAGAGACGGAGGCGAACAGAGTCGTCCACTATGGAGTTGGAGGAAGACCATAGGTGGAAAGACATGATATGGTTTTGTGGGTCCTCACCGGCCTTCCCCTCGAACTTAGGGATGTCAGAGGGGAGCTTGGTAGGCATATGAGGCCACGTAGGGTCGTGTCGAATAGGATCGTTGGTTAATCTGGCCAGGTCAGGTAGGTTGAGGCTAGCCATGAATGGAAAACTGGAAGGAGGATGTGACACAGTAGTGGGTTGGACCAAGTTAGGGCCAATGCCCCCAAGTGGAGGGACAGGATTTGGGATGGTGCCCCCAAGTGGGGGAATGGAGGTAGTATAGGAGGGGCCTGCACCACCATGGGTAGTGTGAGCCACTGATGTAGTGGGGATAGGGATTCCCGCTGCGGAAATAGGTACCGTGAGGGGAACGGTAGATGGGGGTCCCATGGAGGGCATACCCAAAATAGGTGTAGTAACTGGTGTAGTGGTGGATGCGCCACCAATTGTCCCTATAACAAAAGGAGTGGAAGTCGTGTCGGCCATGGGGCTAGTAGGGGCAGTGTAAATAGGGTTCTCAGACTCTTCGTCAGAATCGGAGGTAAAGTAAGGAGCATCAATATCTGGTGACGGAGTCCTATGTCGCTGACGAGTGGAGTAAAGTGACAAGGCTCTAGATCTGTGATGAGTGTTATCAACGGATGATGATCGGAATCGATGATGGGTGGTGTTAAGAGAACTGTGCTGTGGGGGCTCGCCCCTGAGGCGCCGAGAATGTCTCGGGGACTCAATGGTGACAGATGGTGTCAAATCTATGTGGGTTGAGGTGAGTTATAAAAACAGCTCAAAAAATCCTAATGCAACCGAGTGTGCAGAAGGAGAGCTCAAAAACAAGGCACTTAGGCCAACAACCAACTCAAAACACCCACTCCAACAGCTGTGCTACAATAGGTGGAGTATCAACAAAGATGGTCAGAATACCAACAAGTAGCAGGTTTCCTAAAAAATAAAAAATGGTGGACTCGCTAGACCAAAGGGAGGTAAAGGAGCATGCAAACACCTAACTAAAAGTATTCTGACTCAACTAAACATATCCTCTGTAAGGTGATGAAATCCAAGTCAGACAATATGAGTAGGAAAGCCAAGTGGCTATAATATCCCCCTACCGGGAGGGACACCGGGTAGTCAATCCTAGAAGAATGGAAACTAAGATACCCCGTTCATGACACGTCCAGACAGGTGAATCTGTCGTTTAGTCCGTTGACCGCAATACCCCTATACAGGGATATCCCGCGAACCGCGAAAGGTAGCCCTTCGGTTACTGAATGGAGTGCGGTATTCCACTCAGGCCTCCGGAACCAGTCTCCCGACTTCAACCCTCCCAAGGGAGAGGCCCTCTGACAAACTGGTCGTGACCGTGCCAAAAAGTACTAGGGGATTTTGGTTCCCTATTTGGACAACAACTATGTCTCAAGTGAAAGTGACCGAGGGGTGTTATTGGAAGCCTATCTCCCCGACCCTACCTAACTACAAATATTCTTTTGTGTTCCCCAAGTGGGGTTAGAATGTTGGTTTAGTTAGGTACTTTTTAAGGCTCACTTGAATTATGTGACAGAGTGTGTGCTCGTGAGGTGATGAACCCCAAAATAGAAGTGCCACAAGGGGGGCAACTTCTAATTATCAATAATATGGAAATTGAAACTTTAACTTGCAAAATTTTATGAATTAAAAATACTGAAATTTTAAAAGAATTCTGTAAAGGGAACAGAAATTATGTTGCAGAAAGGCTGTAGGGAAGTGAGGCTGCAGGTAGGACAGAGGGTTGTTCAGATGCAGAAAATATTGCAGCAAAAGGGGCTGGGCTCAAATTAGGGAAAAAATGCAGAAATCAGACCGCGGGTCGGTGGCGAATCGGAACAGGCGGACCGCGGGTTTGAGGGAAACAAACGCGATCATGTCGCGACTTTCGGGCCAACAGATGCAGTCGGGATGCAGGAAACAGGGTGAAAGACGCAGTCGGGTCGCGGAAAAGAGGCTGACAGACGCGGTCGGGACGCGGGAAAGAGGCTGACAGGCGCAGTTAGATCGCAGCAAACAGGCTGATTAGCCGTGGTCGGATCGCAGGTAACAGACTTGAATCCGCCGGCGGGGCGTCGGAAGCAGTCTGAGAGCTGCGGTCGGGTCGCGGGTAAAGTCCTGAAAGACGTGGTCGGGACGCGACTGCAGAGGGAAAAAACGCGATGTACGGCGGCCGAAAGGGACAGCCGAAAGGGAAAAAAAAAAATTAAAACGGAAACCAGAAATTCAAAATCTAGGGGAGTCGCCAAAACTGTAGCTAGGGTTTTACCCCTAGCTTGTGCAAATGAGCACCTACTAAGGAGAATGGACTCCTTAGTAGCAGTTCAGTAAATGTAAATTATTAAGCTAAAACAGAAATGAAAAAACTACTCTAAAAAATGTGCATGAAACATGAACAACAAATTTAAATAATGGTTTTGTATTGATATTACCTCCAATGTGGAGGTTGATGAAGCCCTTGCAATGTCCAAGAGGGTTTCTCCAAGCTCCAATGTGCTCCTTCTCTTTCTCCAATGGTGGGAATGGGCCAAAAGTGGCTCTCAAGGTGAAAGTAGTTCAATGGTGAACTAGGGTTTTGAGAGAGATTTTGGTAGAGTAAGGGTATACTTGATTGTGGATATGGAATAAGGGATCTCCATCACCTATTTATAGTTTTTTGGTGGTGGAGTGCTGACCTATGGTTTTGGGAAACACATGGTTTAGGGCAGCTGTATAGGGTTTTTTCCTCCTTTTCCTCATTATTTTGTATTTTTCTTCCCTTTTTAGGGGGTTTTTGCTATTTTTAGAGGTATTTTGGATATTTTTGGAGGAAAAATGGGTTTTTTAACCTTTTTGAGGCTATTTTAAGGGTTTTGTGGCCTTTTGGAGGCTTTTTAGTGGGATTTTTTGGGTTTTTAAGGGAAATATGGTAGGAAAATGGACAAATGAGCCATGTAATACGGTAGATGAGGTAGTGAACACTTTTTGGGTGTTAAAATAGTCCAGTCATCAAAATAGACTTCTAGAAAGTTATGAATGAATTCTTTAAAAATAGAAACAACGACTCTAGAGAAGATAGCAGGAGTGTTTTTAAGACCAAAGGGCATTACCATATACTGGAATGAGCCCCATTCAGTCGCAAAAGTGGTCTTATGGCGGTCCTCTGGATGGATTTTGATTTGATGGTATCCTGAGAAGCCATCGGTGAAGGATTAAGCCTCTTGTCCTCCAACATTATCAAGCACTTCATCTGTGAAGGGCATTGGAAATGGATCATGCACTGATGGGTCATTGAGCTTGCGCAGGTCCACGCAGATTCTTATTTCACTTTTTGCCTTTTTCTCTTGTACCACCATAGGACTAATCCAATCACTTTCCTCTACTGGCTCAATGATACCAGCTGCGAGCATCTTATCAATTTCTTCTCTGACCTTTTCTTTATATCACGGGTTCAACCTGTACGGGCGTTGTTTGACTGGCTTAGCATCTGCTTTCAAAGGTATGCGCATAAATCCTAAGTCTCCTAGGATGCCTTTCATTTCTGTAAACTTGGTAGGAAAGATGTCTTGGTACTCATGTAGTAAATCTGCAATGTGGTCAACAGTTTCATCATCCCAATAATCTCCTATAGAGGCAACCTTGGGTTCGGCTTCTATAGCAATGTTAATTTTCTTGAGCTTGATGTGTTCTGTAATGGTAGGGATATCAAGCTGAGGGCCTTTGACTTTGCGCGTCCCTTCTGACTCTGGAATATTGATGTTGCGAGGATCATCATCCTCTTCTGCAGTGACGAAATTATAGCATTCCAGGGCATGTTCCATCTGGACAGCCCAGTCTGGCTAAGAATACTCTGGTAATGGACATTGTTCAAATACCTTCTTTTTAATACACTTTAAAGCCTGATCGATGCTTGGATGTTCTGACTCAAAGCTGAAAGTGAGTTGGAAACTTTCAATCATGAGAGGCCAAGTGATAGTGCCTTTGCGCAATTGTATTTCAGTATACCAGTTCCTTGGAACTATATCCAACATGTGGATGAATAGGTGAACCCACTCATCCTCTGGAATATCTGACCATTGCTGAATACATGCTTCCACATGTGTCCTGGGGTCACTTTGTCCATCATATTTGCGCAAAACTCCTGCTGTAGTCTCTTGGAATCTGTGCAGTATCAACCTGCGATAGTCTTGCCATGTGTCGATATTTTCTTTATGTGCACCCCACCATCTCGCGGGTGTAGCGCGCAGTGCTACATCCAATGCTTGTATGCGCTGCTCATCTGGGATTTCTTGTTCATATTCATGTATGAATTCACTTATTTCAGTTAAACCATCAAAGATTGGGGTGTTACTCAATTCTGTGCCAATCCATCGAATGGATTTAGTCATCATGGTGCAACGCCTTGCAGAAACCTCATGTAAGCAATTCTGCCAGTTTTCCAATCCTGCTTCCGAATCTGATGTGCACGAACTATCACATCGCCAGCTGATATGGCCGTCCTCTATGGGATTGACATAATCATTATGACTAGCAGTCATCTGGTACAAACTTTCCATGTGGCCCACTTCTTCTTCTGCTTGAATGGGTTCAATATACCGTGGTCCTTGAAGGGGATCAAGCGGTGCAATGACCCTAATCCGGTCATCCTCAAAGGTCATCTGTCTTTTCTTCAAATTAATGACAGCCAAATTATCAAATGCCCAGTCTATGCCTGAAAGTGCTGGGTAAGGTCTACTGTCATCTAGAATTTTGATTACATTGAAGTCTGCAGAACTTCTTACTCCCTCAATATCAATGGGTACATTGGGTAATCTGCCCATTGGAGAAACTCGTTGCTGATTTGCAAGTCTTAACTGGATAGGATATCTGGTAAGCTGAGGGATACCTATCTGTTCCCATGTCTGCATAGTGAGAACATTAACTTCTGAGCCTAAATCCAAAATGACTTCGTCCATTTCAAATGCTCCAATCTGCGCTGTGAGTCTCATCTCTCTTCCTGTTCTAATATGACTCCCAATCTGATGAACAGCACGTTGCAGTGTATTCATCGAAGCATATTGTTAACACTAATCCAACAGGTGTTGGAGTTCCATAGTTGCTTTTTCATTGCACAACAACTTTAAGCAGTTTCTCAGGAAAGAATGAACATTTCCTAGTGCATCCTCCTCGTCAGGCCTTCCAGATGTAGTGGCCTACTCTCGCACCAGGTTCTCTTGATGCGGCACATGTGGTCTGATATCATTATGTGGAATTGCGACAGAGCTTGAAGCTCGTGGATCTGAGAAATACTCCTGACCTTGCTTGAATGCTTCTTTTTGCTTCTGTAGGTCAAGCGTGGATAGTTTAGTATTAGTGCGATGCACCCATTGCGTCGCTGACTTTCCAGTTCCCGACTCTGGCGCACCAGTGGTTGCTCCACTGCATGTCACTATATTAACTGTGGGATCTGGTTCTCTTTTTTCTGCTCCAATCAACTGGATATTCTGGTTAACCTGTGGCTTCTTTTCTTGTATCTTGGCTATTAACTAAGGGCATTCTTCAATGACATGATCATACGATTTACAATATCTGCAGATGGTTGTAGGATTTTGGCAATCCCTTGCATAGTGGCCTTGAGCTCCGCAGTTATAACAAGTGATCTATCCTCTTCCTCGACCAAAACCTGTTGCGCGTCCACGGCCCCTGTAATTTCCTCCTCTACCTTCGCGAGCTTGGTCATACTGTGGCTCTGCTGTGGGTCCTTGTGGTTCTGACTGTACTCTATAGACATCATGTTTTCTTTCTATCATAAGGTCATATGCTCTACAATTGTTTTCATCATGGCCTACTAATTTACAGAAATTGCAATATAGATTCTTTGGAGTTTGTACATATTTTTGTAACAAGTGACACTCTTGTGGTCTGTGGCCTCTAGTTCTACAGATTTCACACCAAGGCCCCTGTGCCTGTGGTAAATGGTTAGGTGCTCCAATTGCAATATAATCTATGAAGACAGGACAATGGTCCTTTGAATGTCCTTGTGCTCTACACTTTGTACACCAAATTTCTTCTTTGACATCTTTTCCATTCTTAATGTCATGCACTTGCAAGGTTAGGTTTGCTATTTGGTTCTATAATTGTGCAACATCGTTGCTTGTTCCAGCAATTAGTGAAGCTTCTAGTTTCATAGCCATCTCTAGAGCTTGTTCTTGTGTAGTGAGATTCTGTTGCATAAGAGGAAGTCTAATGTGAGGAAGCAGCGCAGCAATGAACCATTCCTTGTGCTGCTGTGGTGCAAACTCAAAGCTTACTTGATCTATCCAGGCTTTGAACTTCTGGTCAAAGTCCCATACTGACTTTGTAGGTAACTATTTTATGTCTTTGAGTTCTGTTATACACTGTGATTCTGATTTAGGTTTCTTGAATTCTTTAATCATAGCATTTCTTACATCAGCAAGTGTCCTATTCTGTGCTGCTGAGTATTTCATAAACCAAGTTAAGGATCTCTTTCTTAGTGTGGTTGCTAACTGAACCAGCTTAACAGCATCGTCATTAATTTGCTTAATCGTCCAAATGGATTCACATAGAAACTAGTGCTACCCAGGGTCTTCTAGCCCTGTTCCTCTAAAGGTTGGTAGCTTCATGTCATCCCCCATCCTTCTTGCGATAGGTTCACGTGGAGGTGCAGTAGCACTGCCTCCGGGATGGTTAAACAAAGGTGGAGCTGAGGTACTAGAAGTACCGTGCGGGCTACTAGAGGGTGTTACTGCGGGGTTATGCTGAGCCCCGTCTGGCTTTTGCGGTGTAAAAGGGTGATAAGGGATATGAACACTCCCTTGTCTCGCTATATGCTCACTCTACGAGCTCGGCTATCTTCTGGGCTAGACTCAAAAGAATGCTGGTCGAGGCCTACTTTATACCGTTTTCCACTACGAGTGCACCCAATAGCTTCAAAATCACTATCAGAATCTGTGGACATTACTTGTCTATGCTATTCATTGGAAGCTATACATAGTTTTCCTTTTTCATATAAGAGCATTTTAATTGACAGGCTCATAGAATTTAAGAACTTACCCCTGTATGCTTTGAAGAAGCTCCTCTCAACCTCGCTAAAGCTCTTTCTCGTATCTACTGCAAACTTGGTGATGAAGCCTTCCAGCAGACTGTTCAACCAAAAGTCTACTACGCGGGACACAGGATTGTCTACCCACTTCACAGTGCTAACTAGCTCAGGCATCCAAGCGATAGGTTGATCAACATGCACAGTGGGTTGAGTGTCTGCTAGCTTGGATACCCACTCATGCAACTCAAGTGCAAATGTTACAAAGAAGATTTCATAAAGGTCAGTATAAATATGCTTCTGCAACCAGTCTTCTGCCTAAAGCCTAGGGCTTCTATTTTCACGTTCAGCGAACTCTCTAGCCTTTGAATCAAACCACTGTTGAATTTCTTTAGCTGTAGGATTCCAACACCACATTGCCTTCAGGATAATAGGGTTAAAGCCGGCGGCATAACCATTTGTTGGCTTAACATGTCTCAAGGCAACAAAACCATTTGTTAGCTTCCTTTTTGTCTGGGTTTCGCATCAATCTCGCACGTCGCCGAAAGTTCAGGTCTTGAGGCAACGGAACCATTTGTTGGATTCCTTTTTGTCTGGGTTTCGCATCAATCTCGCACATTTCCAGAAGTTCAGGTCCTGAGGCAACGAAACCATTTGTTGGCTGCTTATGGACAGACTCGGGTTTTCAGGAGGCGCAGCAACAAACACCCCTTGGCGCACTGGCCCTTTCGGCAACGGGCTGTGTAGCAGCCTGAGGTCTCACCCGAAGTGGCTATGGGGGGGCTAACGAATCAGGTTTCCTTAACTGGAGTGGTGCGGAATCCACAGTCTTCTCTCTTCCCTTCTTACGCAGTAACTTCTGAACAGAGCGTTTGGTTCTTTCACAGGTCATACAGCGCAACAATGCTAGAGCTTATCGCCTCGGCTTAGCTGCGCAGTATCTCCACACCTGCGCACGAGTTGTTTACCCGCTTCATTCGTTACACTATGTACTGTTCCTTCCCTCGCGCTTCAGCGCGGAAGTCATGCTCCTCGAGCGCTGCAGCGGTAGTACTCTTATCGACTCTTCCAACAATGCACGAGTATAACTTCTAAGGGAGCTTCAAGGTCTTACTTTACATACTCATTCGTAAAGATACCGAAACATTCATGTAAACATAGATAGCAACACACAGACATGCATTCACGTAAAACATTACCATAACAACAAGACTTATGTGGCTCGCCTCCACGGGGAAATCACGTCCACGGAAATTGTATCTTATATTATCTTGAGATGGGAATTACACAGTTACGCTGCGCACACAGCTGCAGCCATAGATCTTTCTGGGAAAATCCACGCACACAGCTGGGAGCCCTTCTCTTAGATCTACTCTCTTCTTCTACAGAGATTACAATGATTCAGACATCAACTTAGACTGTCTGCAAACTCAGATATCAACTTACAATGACCTTCTAACCAATCTATCTCTGACCCATCTAACATCTAACCCCTTTCCTTTTACAATTACGCATATATATAGGTGGCCTTGAGGGTCGCACCTTTACAAAACTGTGGGCCTTTCCCAACAGTGATCCCCAAAAACCCTAAACACTGACGGCTAGGTGTACTTTAGACGCCTCTTGCAGTCGCGTCACAGCTTCCTGTAGGCTCAGTGATTTTCAGCGCAGATCGCGGGTATGGGCACCGCTTCATCGTTCTTTGCTCCGTGTCCTTTGTCTTCAATGCTTCGTCCCATTGCTTTTCCTTGGTCCGAGCAACCATAACTTTTGTACTTTGCCTTAAATGAGGGTAGCTGAGCCCTCTATTCCATCGCTTCCTTCATTTACTATGGTGGTTGAGCTTCCTACTCGGCCACCTTAATTACTCTTTTCTTTGACTTGTGCATGCGAGCTCCATGATTTCTGGTCTGCACTCTGCAGTGAGCTCGTCCATCTGGCACCATACCGCGTACTATTCACTTCCACCAAAAATGGTGCTTTTCCTCAAAATTAGCACTTCTCCTTCAAAACTTAGTGCTTTTTCCCCAAATTTGGCAGCTTTACCCTAGCTACAGCCTATGCTCCAATAGTTTTCCATACCATGATGTTCCCCCATGACGGATGCGTGGTCAAGGTTGACCAACTCACCTATTATGATCCAAATGCCCCCGCTGCACCCGAAAATGTTCGCCCCATGGTTGAACAACCTATTGGTGGTGCAACTACCTCGTTTGTTTCCTCCGTGGGACCCAGAGTTTACTCATATCTGTCGATGACCTCAACATTCCAATCCATCCCCCCCCCGTCACTTGCGACCGAAGTATCTGACCTATGTACCCTTTCCCACAATACACAAACACCCAACAATCAACCGCCCTTGTTACCCAAACTGCCATTGGTACCTAGTCACATTGGTGTTACACCCACCCACACCATCCCCTTCCTATTCCCTCCCTTAGGAGTAGTAAGTGCCCCGATTATGGCTACTCTCATCCTCCCCAGGTTAACCTTAGGATTACCCGTGTGGTATATTTCGCCTCCCGTTCCCCCGCTGACACCAAATGTCGTCCTTCAACCGGTGCAACCCATTGTTACTACTAGTCAACTACCTCCCATTGTCACTACCCCTTCGTCATCTAGGAATCCCCCTCCTCTTATCAAGCCCACTGGGGGCAGAGGCCCACAACCATACACTGTCGTACCCCCTCCTAATGCAGTTAAACCCCCCTTGTGTTTCGTGCTCCCCCCAAATGCTCATTGTGTGATGAGTTAGGCCATCCAACTCATCAATGTCCACAATTACCTGCATTACAGGAACACATGCAAATGCTTGACGATGACCCCAACATCCCGGTTGTCGAACTCGATCCAACCCCTAAGCCTTGTGATAAATCACTACGTACTAACCACCCTTGTGCAATATGCGGTATTTATGGCCATTACTCACATCACTGTCCTGATCTGCCAGATTATAGAGCAGCTCTCTATGAGATGAATAATTTGGACCTTGAGACGGCACCCCCCACAATTGAGGAGATCCACCCCCCAGTATCACCCTCATCCAGAGAGATTAACACCATTTATATGATCTCTTCGACTGCCACTCCCTCGTCAACCGATTTGACAACTCAAACTTTCCACAATGATGAGGAGATTCTAGAGGCTCTCACTACCCCTGGATTATCCCTGGGATGACATGCACCATCATTCGTATTTCCTCCCAGAAGACTCCTCCTCTACCACAGCTACCCAATTCGCAGTTGAGTCCAAAGATTTCCTTCCCACTAAAGTTGACTGGTTTAAGGATCCTATTCTTGCTCCTGATGCATTTGAGGAAGGTAACATGGCCAACATCTCACCCGTCATCCACATTGATATCTTAGACCCACATGGTGCTCTTGAAATCATTACCTTAGGAGCATCCTACAATGAGTCTGAGATTGAAGAGTACAAAAAACTTTTCCTAGAGTTTCGTGATGTCTTTACCTGGTCCTATATCGAAATGCCTGGTCTCGACCCCACCATTATCGAACACCACATTGACACATGGCCTGATGTACCCCCTGTTCGTTAGAAATAGCGCCCCATTCACCCCTCAAAGCTCCCTGCAGTCAAAGCAGAGATTGAAAAACTTCGCAAAGCAGGATTCATTTATCCTATTGCGTATACCACTTGGGTTTCAAATCCTGTTCCTGTTAACAAAAACCAAGGCACCATCAGAGGATGCACTGAATTTCGTGATTTAAACCGTGCTTGTCCTAAAGACAACTTCCCCATGCCATTCATTGACCAACTCATCGATGCGTGTGCAGGGCATGAAGTCCTATCTTTCATGGAGGGTTTTTTTGGATACAACCAGATTCAGATCCGTAAGGAGGATCAGTACAAAACTGCCTTTACAACCCCTTGGGGCACCTTTACCTATCGCGTGATGCCTTTCGGCCTCAAAAATGCTGGTGCCACCTTCCAGCGGGACATGACCTATTGTTTTCACGACTTGGTCCATATCCTGCTAGTCTATCTTGACGACCTTACAGCTCATTCCCGAAAACCATCAGACCACCTTAACGACCTCCGGCAAGTTTTCCTGCGTTGTCACAAATATCAAATCCACTTGAACCCACACAAGTGTGTCTTTTGCATTCCAGTAGGCTGGTTGTTGGGTTTCATTGTTTCCCAGAAAGGAATTGCTGTTGATCCCCTGAAAGTCCAAGCCATCTTAGACCTTCCCTCTCCTCGCATGCTTCGGTAGCTCCAGAGTCTACAGGGGCGATCCAATTTCCTTCGTCATTTCGTTCCTGATTACGCCACTACCATTCATGGTTTCCTACCCCTGCTTCGTACTTACATACCCTTTGTTTGGGATAAGAAAGCAGAAGCTGCATTCGAAGCCCTCAAGAAAACTCTCACACAAGCACCTTTGATCTCCCCTCCAGATTTCTCTCAGGACTTCATCCTTTACGTCTCGGCATCCAATTATGCCGTTTTCGGAGTCCTTGTTCAAGAAGACGTTGCTCGCTAAGAGCATGTCATTTATTACGTCAGCCAGACCTTTTCTAGACCACCCCTACATTACCCATATGAGGAGAGACTAGCCCTAGCTGTGGTCTTTTCCATCCAAAAATTGTGACACTACATTTTACTTAGTCATACAATAGTCATCGCCGACTCCAACCCCATGATCTATCTCTTAAACTGACGGCTACTGCAAGGTCGTGTTGCTAAATGGGTCATTATCCTCCAGGAATATGACCTCACTTTCCGAACCCCTAGGAGCACTAAAGCCCTCGCGCTTGCCCAGCTCATCACCGATCTCCCCTCCCTTCTGCCATCCCCACAAATCTACGATGAGTTACGCGACAATCATTTGTTCACCATCTCGTCTGACGACCCATGGTATGGTGATATTTTGTTATACCTTCGCACACAGAATTTCAGACCCAACATCAATTGTGATGGACGCCATCGTATCCGTCACGAAGCCTCTTGATATCTCCTCTTAGGCGATGTCCTTTGCCGGCGAGGGGTTGACACGATTCTCTATTGTTTCCTTACACACGAGGAAGCTGAACATGTCCTCAATGACTGTCACAGTGGTGCTTGCGGTGGTCATTTCTCTGGAATGGCCACTGCCCAAAGGGTTTCCCGCGCCGGATACTTTTGGCCCACACTCTTTACCTACTACATCACAGCAGTCAAACATTGTCATAATTGCCAACTTTTCGCCCCCAAGGCCTGGACACCACCCGCTAATTTACACCCAGTCCTCACTGTTGGTCCCTTTTGTAAGTGGGCCATCAACTTCATGGAACGTAAACCCCCATCTGCCAACGGCCATAAGTACATCATTGTTCCTGTTTATTACTTTACCAAATGGGTGGAAGCCATGCCCACCTTCAATTGTACAGCTGACACCGCTGCCAGTTTCTTCTTTAACCACGTTATCACTCGATTCGAGGTTCCCAAACAGTTGGTCTCAGACCATGGTTCACACTTCAAAGATTCCATTTGGTGTGAGTTATCCACCCTTCTGAAATTTGAACATCAGTATTCCTCTGCTTACTACCCCCAAGGGAACGGCCAAGTAGAGGCCATTAACAAAATCTTAAAAACCATATTCCAACACACTGTTGACCGACATAAGTCCAATTGGCACCACATGTTGTTCCCTGCCTTACGGGCTTACCGTATATCCACCAAGACCGCCACCGATTTTACCCCATTTCATTTAATTCACGGTGTAGAGTCTGTCCTCCTCACGAGCACGAACTGTCCTGGGCTCGTAGAAATCCACATGACAGTACCATTTTACACACACTTCTTCTAGTTCCTTAACCCATGAAGAAGTCCTCCCGCGCCTCTCGACACTGTGATCGATCATCTCGGTAGCACCCCCAATCAGGTCACCTTTGTTCAGAGTAGTCTGCAGTCTCCTTCCATTTTACACCAGCTTGAGTATCCCTCATCCTAGTCACTATCCTTGATCCATTACAACTATGATCCCTTTCCCATCAGTCAGTTTCATATGCTGCCCGATCATCCCTGCCATCATACTCTGAACAAAGGAGGTTTGAGTCCACCTACTCTACTTGCCCAGTTATCCCCCATAGTATGTCAGTCCTACCATCAGTACTCTCACACTTCGGTTCGCCACCTCGCGCTCTTGTCAAGGAAACATCATTGCCTTGATAGTTGCAAGTCTCCCTCTGTCGACGACAACCCCTCTATTCCAGAGGATAGACCCAGAGGTCCCTGCGCCTTGGACCCATCACCATCTGTGGTGAGTGCCTACGGACCATTTTGAGAGGATTCATCTTTGCCTCTCCGAGTGGTTGTTTCTCACATGCTCGACTTCAACACCTTGATCGCATTGTTGAGAATCGCGCAGGGTTTATATCCGTTCAGTTAGTGGTCGAAGACCCCGGATTTTCCCTGACTCTAGCACATTGGTGAGTCACTTCGGAATGCCTAGTTATATGTTCCCATGGATTTTCGGGTTGCGTTGGCGATTATATTTGGAAGCCATCCAGTTATATGCTTCCTTGAGTACCCAGTTCAGTTCCAGTTCAGTGTACCATTGAGAGTATGACCCCTTGTCACTATTATCTAGCAGCTCATTAGTTCCTCTAGTACCACGCTCAGCAACACTGTTGTTATTCCAGTGTATTAGTTCTTCAGTTCCGACATGGTCAGCCCAGCAGTATGTCCCAGATTTAAGTCCCCTCTGGACCCTTATGATGTACACAGTGGTTCTCTATGTATCCTACAGGTCCCCCTTTTTGGGCCTCACAGTTATTTTTTTATGTATCTTGATACAAGCATGGGTATGCCCGCCTCGTCCATATATTGAGATTCTTCCTCATTCATTATTTGAGGCCATGTATATGTCAAGTCCCCATATTTTGGACCCCATTGTTATTATTGTTCTATATCTTGATACGAGCATGGGAATGCCTGCCTTGTCCATATGATCAGATTATTCCTCATCCATTATTGAGGTTATGTACTTTCAGTTTTTGCAGTTTCTTTGGGACCATTGTTCCAGGCTCCAATTTGTTTTTTCTCTTCTCCACACCCCAGCAAAACCATACAAGACTTATGATGTCTATCGGCCATACGATGAGCTCCTGCCCTCACACATCAGGGGGCAATCTGTGAACACCCAAAAAGTTCTGACTACCTCATCCACCCCATTACATGATTCATTTTTCCATATTTCCTACCATATTTACCTCCAGAACCTTAAAATCCCCTTAAAAAGCCTCCAAAAGGCCACAAAACCATTAAAAAAGCCTCCAAAAGGCTAAAAAACCCCTTTTTCCCCCAAAATTATCCAAAATTCCTCCAAAATAGCAAAAACCCTCTAAAAAGGGAATAAAAAATATAAAAAAAAGGAGGAAAAAGAGGGAAAAAGGAGGAAAAAACCCTATACAGCTGACCTAAACCATATGCTTCCCAAAACCATGGGCCAACAATTCACCACTAAAAACTTATAAATAGGTGATGGAGACCCCTCATTTCATATCCACAGTCAAATACACCCTTACTCTGCCAAAATCACTCTCGAAACCCTAGCTCACCCTTAAGCTACTTTCACCATTGAGTGCCCCTTTTGACCCATTTCCAATCATTTGGAGAAAGAGAATGATCAAAGTTGGAGTTTGGAGCAACCCTCTTGGACCATTGCAAGAGCTTTACCAACCTCTACACTTGAGGTAAAATTTTCATACAAAAAGAAAGATCTTCACCATATTTCTACGTTTTTGTTATGTTTATTAATGCTCATGCTAGTTTAGAATTTGTATTGTTTTATTATTTTCATTTACTGTTTATTGAACTGCTACTAAGGAGTCCATTCTCCTTAGTAGGTGCCCATTTGCACAAGCTAGGGTTAAAACCCTAGCTACAGACATGATGAATCTAATGGCCACGCCTATGAACTAATGAATGAAAGAAAGTGCGACATGGATTCAATGAGAGGCGCTGGCTTGTACAGAGTGAAAGAAGATAACCAACCAAAGAAAGAAAGCACACATTATGATCAATCTGCCTACAGAGGCCATGGTGGTGGATACCGCAGTAGAGGAAGAAATACCGGCCTGGCACAAGAAAGAGGCTGCGACGGGGTCATTTTCTATAACTGTGGCCAGCCAGGTCATGTATCCAAAGACTGTGTAAACCCATGCACCACCTGTAATTATTGTAAATCATTTGAGCATGTGATAGAAGATTGCCTAGTGCTAGAGGTAGAGATGCAGAAAAGAAGAAGAACAAACACGCCAACCCCGAACATCTAGTGGATCGCAGCAGAGAACAGAACTGTGGATCCTATCTTTAAAGTAGTCACATGCAGTGGCATGGAGACAGGCCATGATAGGGGAGCAAAGGCTTCAACTTCAGGAGAGGCTCGTGTGAAGCAGGGCCCTCTCGAAACAATATGGGTAAGAAAAGTGCTAGGAAAGATGCCTGCTCTGGACTTGAAGAATAACAAAAACAATTTTGTTGATGCGTGGGATACCTTTAGAGAAGCAACACCTAAATCACCAAGGATCCTGATGCGCAAGGAAGTACCATGTGTTGAAGACACACCTGCTGCATATGACAATACAAGACACACAGCGGATGTTAGCACCTCTGTTGCGCAGTTCCTAAGAAGCTGCATGAAGTTGCTGAAAAATGAAAACATGATAGCAGAGCTGGAGAAGCTCATAAATCTATATGAACCACAGACAGAAGCAAAAACTTCTGAGGGAACAGTACATCATATAAAGAAAAATAAGAGGTCGGGCCACGAGATGAGGCTCACTGTGCAAATAGGAGACTTTGAGATGGATGAAGTTATCCTTGATCTAGAATCAGAAGTAAATGTCTTGACCAAGCATAAATGGCAGTAGATGGGTCAACCAAAGCTATCGTGGTCACCTATCCAGTTGAGAATGGCCAACCAAGAGAAAGTTATACCATTTGGCCGATTAGCCAATGTTGTGGTTGATATTGATGGAGTACAAAGCCATGCGGACTTTGAAGTCATCGAGATTGTTGACAATAGCTGGCCCTTTCCCATGCTATTAGGATTTGACTGGGATATTGACAATTTATCCATTATAAATTTGAAAACAAAGAAGATGATATTCAAAGGCAAGCATCTGTGGGTTATCACACCATTGGATCCTGCAGATGGGGACAGATATAGCGAGCCGATTCAGGAGGAATCTAAGGCCCAGGAATTGGACCAGCTGTACCAGATGACTGCGAACCAGGAGGATTACATTAATCCTACTGCGGAAGGTACACTAATTTGGAGATGCGATAGCTCCTGCATTTCTGACTCGGACGCTGGACTAGAAAACTTGCAGAATCGCATGCACGAACTGTCAGCTAAAAGGTGTGCGCAGGTCACGAAATCACTACACTGGATTGGAAAGGAGGTAATTTCGATCACTACATTTGATGGTTTTGCTAACGTTTATACTTTTATTCAAGACTATACTGTAGCAGTTCTAGAAAAGCACAGGTTACCAGCATTGGATATGGCACTGCGTGGCATACCCGCCAGATGGTGGGCTTCGCACAAACACATATTGATCACTTGGGAACAATGCAGAACAAAGATACAGATTCAGTTCGTAGAAAGGGTTACCTTACCCTTTGAGAAGTTCAACGGCCAGACAGACCCTAGCCTGCATTTGGAAGTCTGCTTGTAGGCATGGGAAGAAAGGCCACCTGAAGAGTGGGTGCACCTGTTTTTGCATACTTTGGAAGAGGATATTCCAAAGAAATGGTATCTAGACCTGGAGTTACGCAGGGAGACCTCAGATTAGGAAACATCAACTGCGAACTTCCAAAGAGATTTCAGCTTCGAGGATGAGAACCCTTTGATACATGAGGAACTGCAGATAATCAAGGAACGTGTATTCAGAATAGATTATCCGTGCGAAGATATGTCATGGGGAAAATTTTTCAGCACACATGACCGTCCTATGAACATACACTCAGAATGGAAAGAACATGAAGAACATCCGATAGACTGTTATAATTTAGCTGAGGATGATGAGCATGGAAGAGAAGAAGATGAAGATGATCTGCCCAATATCAATATACCAGATTCGGAAGGTGCATGCGATATAGAAGGACCACCATTGGAAATCTCGAACATGAGTGGACCGGTCAAGACACAAGAGGTAAACATTGGCACGAGTGAAGAGCCGAAGTTTGCATCTATTGGAGACTACTGGGATGATCAGACTGTCACTGAGATTCCAGACACTTTGCACGAATATCAAGAGCTATTTCCGACCAAGTTTAGAGATATGAAAGGAATATTGGGTGACTTAGGAGTCATGAAAATCCCCTTGAAGATAGGCGCTAAGCCTGTGAAGCAGCGACCGTATAGACTAAATACATGGTACAAAGAGAGAGTCCACGCAGAGTTGGACAAAATGTTAGAAGCAGGAATCATCGAACCTATCGAGGAATCTGAATGGATCAGTCCTATGGTTGTCCAGGAAAAGAAGACGAAGGGTAAGATCAGGATTTGTGTCGATCTCAGAAAACTTAATGATGCCTCTATCCGTGACCCATTCCCTACTCCATTTACAGATGAGGTACTTGACAATGTTGGAGGGCAGGAGGCATATTCGTTTACTGATGGTTTCTCTGGTTATCATCAGATCAAAATTGATCTCGTAGATAGGCATAAGACGACATTCGGTACAGAATGGGGGTTGTTATAGTATATAGTCATTCCATTTGGTCTGAAGAACATGCATACCATCTTCTCCATAGTTGTCGTCGTGGCGTTCAAATATTTCATGCATAAGTTTTTGGAAGCATATTTTGATGACTGGACTATCTTTGGTTTGCTGAAAAACCATTTTGCAAATCTCAGAATGATGCTTGAAAAATGTAGATAGCATCAGATCTCGCTGAATCTGAAGAATTGCATCTTCTGTGTTCCATATGGAATCTTACTGGGACATATTGTCTGTAAGCAGGGCTTGATGGTGGACCCTGCGAAGATTGCGATTATTGTGAATTTACCTACACCAACTTCAGTTAAGATGCTGCACTCTACCTTGGGTCATACAAGTTATTACAGGAAGTTCATTAAAGGTTATGTGCAGATAACCGCAGCAATGGAGAAGTTGATGAAGAAGGATGTGCCGTTCGTTTGGAATGAAGAGTGCGAAAATGGTTTTGACACCCTTAAAGAAAAGATGTTTACCACACCGATCCTAGTCTTTCCAGATTGGGAAAAGCTATTTCATGTTCATGTGGACACATCATGCATTTCCCTAGGCATTGTGTTAGCTCAGCCAGGAGAAGGGGGTATTGACCACCCCATTGCATTTTCTAGTAGAAAGCTATCGACAGCAGAAAAGAACTATACCACTACTGAGCGGGAAGGACTTGCGATGGTATATGCCCTTCAGAAGTTCAGACATTATTTACTTGGTGCGCACTTCATTATGTTCACTGATCATTCTGCATTGAAGTACCTGGTTAACAAGCCAATGATAGGGGGGCGTATATGTAGATGGTTGTTGCTATTCCAGGAGTACGACTTTGAGATCATTTTTAAACCTGACAGGCTGAATTTGGGACTTGACCACCTGTCCAGAATTGAGTCGGGAGAGGAGCCGATGAACATTGAAGACAGTATGCCCCATGCGCAGCCCAGAATCCATTGTAGTCTAGTTGGTTAGGATACTCGGCTCTCACCCGAGAGACCCGGGTTCAAGTCCCGGCGATGGAACCATTTGTTGGCTATCAAATGATGACCAGAGGTTTTATGAAGACCCAAGTTCTGAGTGGTTACCTTAAACCAACAAAACCCCTTCGCATCGGCCCTTTCGGAAACAGCCTACGAGCAGGCTGAGGTCTCACTCGAGGTGTTTCTAATGGGGCACTGTGGAGTCAAATGTCCACAGTGAGTGATGAGTTGATGACTGTGACAGTGTTTGCAGCAGCACACTAGCCGAGTGCTGCAAAGGTCGGACTGCATGGCAATGGTCAACGCCGCGGTCCACACCACTACCTTCTTCCTTACTGCGAGGCTTAATACTATTCTGTGAACACTATTGCTTGACTTCCTACACTTGGACTATTTGGAAAATGCTTAAAGTAATGAGCTGAATATCACTCATCCATTCAGTCATACACTTAACTAACTTACTACTAAATGCTCACTCACACACTTAGACTGTTACTATTTTAAGCATAACCCTCAGCTGCGGACTAGCTGTTATACATTCATCGACTGCAACCATTCAAATATGTAAACAAATTTCCCCATTCTCAAGCAGATGATAGATTTATTGTCCCTAGAAGCAAAGCTAATATTAACCATACATCCATTCATGCAGACTTAACATATCATTCCATACTCTCTCGATGGTGAATGCATATAAAACCCTTCTCATAACAGACTGTAAGCAAATATCCATACATTCAACTACAGAACAAATAAATATAAACACACATATAAGCATTCAGTCACACAACACACTATTTAACATGGTTCACTTCCCCGGATGGAAAGCTACGTCCACAAGAACTGTGTTTGATATGTCTTTTAAGGAAGGATTCAAAGTTCTTAGCCGCGCACTCAGCTGCGGCTCTCTTCTTGCTCAGATAGATCTCTGTGCACTCAGCTGCAGAGCCTTTAAAATCTATTCTTGATTCAAAAGATATTACAATACAATATGATCACCATAATGATCACGAACAACGACCCTTCACCTTGACCAACCCTTCCTATACAAAAATTCTCTTCTTAAATAGATCACGTCTGAAGGTCGTGTCTTTACAATATTGAAGACCGAAACCATTAGGCTTTCCAAACCACTATGGTCCCTCTGAACCATCATGTTGGCTTCTAATAGCGATTCTACTATCATGGCAGTCCTCAATGCCTTAGATCCATCGCTTTCAGCCTTCCTGTTGTGCGCACACCAACAGGTCATCCACTTCGAGCTTCCCTTCCACTAGCAGACTCGTGGGACTGGCTCAGCTCCTAGTCACTTTCCATCCACTGTTGTCCTTTTAACGGTCACGTATCTTTCTGCACGCCAAACTGTCAATTTCCCGACCCGTCCTCTACTTAGCAGAATCGTACAGTCGGCGGCCTTCCTGATCTGCTTATGTCCCCAAATCGGCATCTTTTCAGTAGTTTCACCAAAATTAGACCACCGCGGGTCTATCTGCTATATCTAGCCATACTTCGTCCAGTACACAACTTTACTAGTTCCACGTGGCCTACTACCTTCACAGCACGGAACCTGCGCAGCTTTGATCCTTGCGGCATCCTTCAAAACTTGGTACTGCGCACATCTTCGCAGCACTCCCGATACTTAAGCAAAGTTTGATATTTTCCTGAGCTACGCACAGCTTTGGTCCATTTATCATCAAAAATGTCACCAAAAATGGTCCTATTGGGCCAGGTCGAACAATCTGCAGGATCCAGCCAGACAATATTTCATGGATCACCCAATTTCCCAGGTTATCACAGCTAATGAGAGATTCAGGATGGTTTGTTTTCTATGAAATATTGTAGGGTTATAACCTGCAAGTGACCAAAGCTTTTATAAAAAATTACAAGGATGGAATGGTTGATTTTAAAGGCTTCAAAGTCACGGTTAATGAGCAGTCAATTTCAAAAACCATCGGTGTCCGTGCACAAGGAGAAACATGGTTTAAACATCAAGAATTTGAAGGTAATTATGGTGAATTTTTATTACCAGGGTTTGAGAAGTTAAGCTGGAAAAATGGTGTGCACATAAACAAGTTAAAACCCAATTGGCGGATCCCATTAGAAATGCTGCAGAACTACATCACCTGTGAAGGCCATTATGACAGAGTGCTAAGATGCCATATTCGACTGCTAATGCATCTAAGTGGAGATATGAAGCTAAATCTACCATATTATTTGTTAAAGAGTTTGCAGAGGATGATTTCATGGGTTCAAACCCATCCAAAACACACTACACATTCTATTTTCCACCAGGGCCTGATTAAGTTGCTGGTTATTTCTTATTTGAATAAGAATGGGCAAGATTGGGACAGTTTTCTCCTAGAATAGGGGTTTGAATCTAAAAAGGAAAATCATGCTAAGGGAAAAGAAAAGAAATCAAAAAGTTTATACAAGCAAACACAAACAGAGGATCCAATAAAGCTAGTAAGTGAACAGACTAGGGCAGAGCAGACCAAGCAGGTTGCAGATGAAGGTAAAACGATTGTTGAAGACATTAATGTTGTAGAAGGGTCTGATATGCTTAGTATTGTTGTAAAAAATTCAAGTTCGCAGGAAGAAACCCTAAATGAAAAAAACTTGAAAATCAAACCGAGGACCAGGTTAAGACGTATGTTGGAAGTAGACATGCAACTGATGTACAATATTGAAAAGGGTAGTGAACTTGTAATTGTCAATGACTCTGTTAGTGAAGAAGATATACAGGAGAAATACTCTAATAGTGAAGTGTCAAAAGAGAAGTATTTTTCAGATAGTGAAAATTTCATAGATCTTCAAGGAAATGTAGGAGATATGCCTAAAATGTTTTGCTTGAGCAAACAAACTCATTCTGAAAATAAAAATGGATCAGTATTGAAATCCTTGCAGGTAGATGAAGTTTCTATGGAGGTATAGGAGATCAAAAAAACTCCAGAGTTAGATCAAGTCAAGAAATCATTACAGTCTTACAAGGAGCAAAGAAAATACCTTCAGGACATAAATGAAAACTTGATGTCAGCTAACAAGAGACTACGAGAAGATCAAGAAGAGAAAGAGGTTGATTACCGAAAGTTGGTTCTCATATCCAAAGATATATTAAAGAATAAAAGGGCCATTTAGAAGCAGAATGAATAGATGAAGATCCAGATCAAGGAGCTGCAGAGTCGAGAACAGAACCAAGATGTTGAATACATCATATTGCAAAAGAGGTCCCAGGTTCTTAATGATCTGACCGTCTTGGCAGAATCTTCTAGAAGTATTTAGTTTGTGATGATCTAAGATAATCTAGTCATAGAAGATTAGTTTGTTGATGATTCGACAGTTAGCAACAGATAGTATTGTTTTTATTTTGTCTACACTTGTCTAGTTTAAGAGTTTGAAGTTGAAGAAAATTTACTATTTTTGAAAATCTCGATCCATGAAAATAGTGTTGAATATTAAAACTTCTAAGAATATTATATTTGTACTTTATTATTTTGGATATGTTTCATCCCTCCGAGGTGATTCTATTACGTATCTAGAGATATTTATTCCTTTGATGAATTGTGGTAACCAGGGTTATTAGACCCACCATGTGGGGGTCGGCCCTGAGTTTATTATTTAGGGGTTATTAGACTTCACTAGGAGAGGTCGGCCCCATTAGGGATTTTGGTCAGTCGGGAATCAGTATAAGTAGAGGAGGAGAGATTTTCATTTGACACACTTGCTCAACTAAGAAAGTAGTGCACTTGTGTTTGAGACCTCTGCATAGGAGGTAAAGAAGAAGGAGGTCAAGTCTTGGAGCACATCTTGTATTTTGGTTGAACATCTTATTGAGGAAAGCTTTGCTGGGTTTTCTACCCCATGAGGGTTTCCCAGGGTAATATCTTTGTCTATCTTGTGATTATATTTCTTTCAATGATCTCGCTAGTCAAATTAGAATAATCTTAACATGGTATCAAAGCTATCATGAATAGAACATCTTTCACAAGGTAAAATTATATTTCTCTCTCTCTCCCAAAATTAGGGTTTCTGCAAAAGTTAGTATTTTTGGATTCTAGTTGCATGGATGAATAGCCATTCTAAAGATCTATCTTTTAAGCTTTGGATCAAGGTTTTTGGTTGGGTAGAACTCTGGGAAAGTCAAACCCTAGTTTTACCAAAAGTGCAATAAACCAGAATTTCTGTTGTAGATCCAGAAAAGTGAAAAGGTAAAGTTTCCTACTCTATCATTTATCTCTTGGACTCCCCCAAGAGAAGATGGCTCCAAGCACTAAGCTTGAAGACAAGCTTGAAGGTATAGAGAATTTTCGGGCATGGAAATACAGAATTGGTCTCATTCTTGAAGAGAATGATCTTGATCGAGCATTGGACTCCCCCAAGAGAATGAGATGAAGCCAAAGAGAAGCATAGAAAGGATTTGGTTAGGGTAAAGAGGATCATTGTTGATTCTATTAAAGACCACTTGATTCCCCAAGTGGCATCTAAGAAGACTCCAAAGGAAATGTATGATGCCCTAGGAAGAATGTATGAAGGAAAGAACATCAATAGGAAGATGAATCTAAGAACTCAGTTGAACAGTACAAAGATGCACATAGGAGAATCCATTCAAGACTACTTCTCAAGGGTCTCCCAAATGAAGGAGCAACTAGATGCCATTGGTGATACTCTTGATGAATATGAACTTGTGATGACTGCTCTAAATGGTCTCACTAGACCTTGGGAGTCATTCATACAAACCATGTGTGCCAGAAAAGAAAGTATGAAGTTTGATGTAGTATGGGAGGATTATGTTCAAGAAGAAGCTAGGGTACCAACAGAGAAGCCCTTCTCAAGGAGGATGACCAAGCCTTGGCTACACACACTAAGAGAAGGAAGAATCAATTTTACTTCAAGAAGGACAAGCACAAGGAGTCTCAATCTCCACAAAGATTTCAGAAGAAAGTAAAAGGAAAGTTCTCTTCCTTCAAGTGTTTCAACTGTCATAAAGGACACATTGCTAGATTTTGTCCTTCAATGAAGAAGAAAAATATTCGCTATAAAAGACATCAAGCACATCTTGTAAAAGATGATAGTGAAGAAGAAGAAGAAGAGGAAGTAAGGCCCCATAGGAAAAGATCCAAAAGAAATGAATAAGAAGAAGAAAGGCCTCTCCTTAGGAAAAGATCTAGAAGGAATGAAGAAGAAGATGTAGAAGAGTATGTTCTATTTTCTGCACTCTCTGGATCTGTGTCTCCTGGAGAAGATACATGGCTCATTGATAGTGGTGCTTCAAAGCACATGACAGGTCAAAAGAAAACTCTCTCAAGACTTGAAGAAAAATATTCTCCACAAAAGGTATCTCTAGGAGATGATTGTCAATATCCCATCAAGGGAATTGGTGAAGCAAGCTACAAGCTTGATTTTGGAACACCCTTGAAGATGAAAGAAATTTTATATGTTCTAGGTTTGAAGAAGAACCTACTTTCTATCTCAGCACTAGATAAGAAAGGGTTTAGAATTGCATTTATTGATGGTTAGGTACTTATGAGGCCCAAAGGAAAATCAATTGAGGATGCAATTGTCATTGGTGAAGAAGAAGGAGGTCTTTACAAACTCAAGGGTCACCCATAAGCTACCCTTTTCCATGAAACCACTAGCCCTAGTGAACTATGGCATAGAAGGCTTGCTCACATTAACTACAAGGCCCTACCCTATGTGAGCAAGGTGGTCATAGGATTACCAGACTTAAAAATTGACCATAATGGCTGATGCAAAGGATGTGAAAAAGGGAAGAATGTAAAGAACCCTTTTTCAAAGAGTGAAACAAAGACTAAGAACATTTTGGAGTTAATACACTCAGATGTATGTGGACCAATGCCCACCACATCCCTAAGTGGGTTTGAATACTATCTCTCTTTCATTGATGACCATTCAAGGAAGACTTGGATATACTTTCTAAAAGGTAAGAATGGAGTCTTTGGAAAATTCAAAGAGTTCAAGACCCTAATAGAAAATCTCTCAAAAAAGAACATCAATATTCTCAGAATAGATAATGGCGGAGAATATACTTCAAAGGAATTTGAAGATTTTTTGTAAGGAAGCTGGAATCAAGAGGGAACTAACCACTCCCTACAATCCCCAACAAAATGGGGTTGCTGAAAGAAAGAATAGAACTATCATGGAAGCTGTAAAGACTATGATACATGACCAAGATCTACCCATGTATCTATGGGCTGAAGCAGCTAGGACAACAGTCTATGTACAAAATAGATTTTCCCATAGTGCTCTTGAATTCAAGACTCCAAAAGAAGTGTTCACAGGAAAGAAGGCTGAGGTAAGTCATCTCAAAATATTTGGATGTCCTGTGTACATTCACATTCCAAAAGAAAAGAGAACCAAGTTGGATCCCTCTGGTAAGAAGGGAATATTTGTTGGATACTGTGAATCATCCAAAGCTTTCAGAATTTACATACCTAGTTTTCATCATATGGAAATAAGTAGAGATGTAACATTTGATGAAGAAGCAACTCTCAAGAAATCTAGGAAGTACCGACTTGAGGAAATCTATGAAGAAGATACACCTCCTAGAATCACAGAAGCTGTGCCCATCCCTAAATATGATACACCAGAGGATCATGACATGTTGGAACCACAAGAACCCCCGATTACAAACTTATCTAAGAAAAGAAGGCCAGCATGGGATATAGACATTATTCAAGGAGCTGAAAAATATGGAGCTCCTGAAGGCTACACTAGAGAAAGAAAGAAACCAAATCTTGTATCCAACTATGTGGCCTTGATGTGTGATATTGTGGATCAACAACGTACTAGCTATGAAGAGGCAGCTCAGAAGAAAGAGTGGGTAGAAGCAATGACAGAAGAATACCAGTCAATAATGAAAAATGATGTTTGGGATATAGTTCCCAAACCAAAAGATAAAAGTGTGATTTCTTCCAAATGGATATTCAAAATAAAACATGTTGTAGATGGTAGCATTGAAAAATATAAGGCAAGATTTGTAGCCAGAGGATTCTCTCAAAAGGAGGAAATTGACTATGAAGAAAAATTTGCACCAGTTGCTAGGTGAACTTCAATTAGAACTATCATGGCACTTGCATCTATGATGAAGTGGAAATTACACCAAATGGATGCTAAGACAACCTTCCTGAATGGTGTAATTGAAGAAGAAGTGTACATAGAACAACCTCAAGGATTTGAGGTTAAAGATGGAAGAACACATGTATGCAAGCTGAAAAAGGCTTTGTATGGATTAAAGCAAGCTCCCAGAGCTTGGTACGGAAGGATTGACAGTTTCTTAACAAGCATGGGCTTTACCAAGAGTAAAGCTGATCCAAATCTTTACCTCAAGATCATGGATGATGAACCTGTTATATTACTGTTGTATGTAGAGGATCTATTTCTAACAGGAAATGAGAATCAAATTGTTGAATGTAAGAAGAAGCTTTCTTCAAAATTCGAGATGAAAGATCTCGGATTAATGCATTACTTCTTAGGTCTAGAAGTATGGCAAGAACCAAAAGGAATCTTTTTAAATCAAGGTAAGTATGATGTAGGGATTCTGAAAAGATTTGATATGTTGGAGTATAAAGCCATGGCCACTCCCATGGACTCCAACTTGAAGTTATTAGTTAATGGCTCATCAGAATTAGTGGATGTAACTTTATATAGACAAATCATTGGGTCATTGATGTATTTAACAAATACCAGACCAAATATATGCTTTGTTGTAAATACCCCGAGTCAGTATCTAGTAGAACCTAGAAAGGTTCACTTAATAGCTGCAAAGCATGTAATGAGGTATCTAAAGGGTACGTTAGATTTTGGTCTATACTATCTTGGAAATCATGAACTCAAATTACATGGTTACTCATATTCTGATTGGGAAGGAAGTGTTTCAGACAGAAAGAGTACATCAGGTGGATGTTATGGTCTTGGATCTGTAATGATCTCATGGTTCAGCAAGAAACAATCTAGTGTAGCTCTCAGTACTGCTGAAGCAGAATATATAGCTGCCTACTCTACTAGTTGTGAAGCAGTATGGCTTTGGAAATTATTATCTGGAGTGTTCGACTTAGAAATGGATCCTACTGTGATCATGTGTGACAATCAAAGTTGTATTAAGATGATAGAAAATCTAGTTTTCCACAATAAGTCAAAACATGTAGAGATCCGATATTTCTACATTCGAGATATGGTGCAAAGAGGAGATATTAAGCTCGAGTATGTGAGCACTGAGGAATAGATTGCTGATATATTGACCAAACCTCTGTCTCGAGTAAAATTTGAATATTTTGAAGACAAGCTTGGTGTAGTTCAAAAGGACCCTCCTCGAAAGGGGGAGTGATATAGTCATTGATGATGAGATTTCCCTCATCGACAGCTAGGTCGATGATAAGGATACATGTTTACTACACCTAGATATTTATGTATGCTTAAATTACTTAGATTTAGGACACTTATACTTAGAATACTCACACTAGTTTTTATATATTGATGTATTGATGAGGATACATGTTTTGATGATATATGTACTTGTATTGATGAGAATACATTCTTTAATGACAGTGATATATGTTCTTATATTGATGTATTGATGAGGATACATATGGGGATTGGATCATCCCTGGACTACAGTCCTAAAGTGAGTCATATACATATGTCTCCGAGAATGAAGTCCTTAGTGGACAAGTCGGGATTGTATCGTCCCCGGAATTTGGGCCCTTGAATTGATCCGTAGACGTATGGTCTTCGAGAATGAAGTCCTTGATGGACATGTGGGGATTAAGTCATCCTTGGACATAGTCCTAAATGTACGGTCGGGATTAAGTCATCCTTGGACATAGTCCTAAATGTACGGTGGGGATTAAGTCATCCTTGGACATAGTCCTAAATGTACGGTGGGGATTAAATCATCCTTGGACATAGTCCTAAATGTATGGTGGGGATTAAATCATCCTTGGACATAATCCTAAATGAATGGTCTGTATTAAATCATCCTTGGACATAGTCCTAAATGAATGGTTTGGATTGTATCATCCATGGACCTATGTCCTAAAGAGATCAGGATTGATCATCCTGTAAGATGATCGTGTGATGACGATGTTGATGATCGTGTGATGACGATGTTGATGATCGTGTGATGACAATGTTGATGATTGTGTGATGACAATGTTGATGAACATATGATGACGATGTTGATGATCGTGTGATGACGATGCTGATTATCGTGTGATGACGATGCTGATGATGATGCTGATGATCGTGTGATGACGATGCTGATGATTGTGTGATGACGATGCTGATGATAGTGTGATGACGATGCTGATGATCATGCGATGATGATGATGATGATGATGATGTTCCAGTAACTGGTTGAGTTACTGATGATGATGTATTGAAGAAAGCTTCCGATGATTTATAGATGTATCATGTATGATGTAGTCGATGACTTTTTTCTCCTGCAGATGTTGTTATAATATCCTTCTCGTTAAGGGGGAGTGTTGAATATTGTAACTTCTAAGAATATTATATTTGTACTTTATTATTTCGGAGATGTTTCATCCCTCCGAGGTAATTCTATTATGTATCCGAAGATGTTTATTCCTCCGATGAATTGTGGTAACCAGGGTTATTAGACCCACCATGTGGGGGTCGGCCCTGAGTTTATTATTTAGAGGTTATTAGACTTCACTAGGAGAGGTTGGCCCCATTAGGGATTTTGGTTAGTCGGGAATCAGTATAAGTAGAGGAGGAGAGCTCCTCATTGACACACTTGCTCAACTCAGAAAGTAGCACACTTGTGTTTGAGAGCTCTGCATAGGAGGTAGAGAAGAAGGAGGTCAAGTCTTGGAGCACATCTTGCATTTTGGTTTATCATCTTAATGAGGAAAGCTTTGTTGGGTTTTCTACCCCATGAGGGTTTCCCAGGGTAATATCTTTGTCTATCTTGTGATTATGTTTCTTTCAATGATCTTGCTAGTCAAATTAGAATAATCTCAACAAATAGGATCTTGAAACAATTTCAAACTTTGAAGAATTTTGTATATACATCAAACAATGATGAAGTGGATGAGGTTGGAACATATGATGGAAGTCAAATTGTAAACTCAATTTGTAGGCATGTATATGGTTTTATTTCATATTGATAAGAAATAGTTGTTTTTTGAAATGATTGTGATCTGTGAGCCTTTTCTGTTTTAATAAATAAAGTACATGTTATCATCATTCTGTCTATGTGTGGTCTTAATATTCCATACCATGATTCTTTTGATCAATATGCAACTATTTTTAATGTTTTGAAAACAGAACCCGAATCATTACATTCACAAAGTCATGCTCATAGCTATGTATTGTCAATATCCATGATAGTAACATTGATATACTCCCTGCCATTTGAATATTTGATTTTTTTTCTTCTGATTACTGTAATATGTTTACCTACCATCAAACCCCCCATAGATTTTTTTCAGTTACCTTATATCTGCTCTTAATATTTCCCTAAGCTTGAACCATAGTAGTCTAGGTTCAACTTTAGTGATAACACGTGGTATCCTCCGTGGCCTCTGTATGCGCCTTGGTCATACTACGCATTCTCTTGTTTTTGTGGATTTTCTTCTTGGACTCTGTATATTCCACCACCACGCATATGCTCCATATCTTGCTTTCTTTCCATCATGAGCTGATATGCTCTACAGTTGCATTGATCATGTCCAACTGATTTACAGAAGTTGTAGTATAGGTTCTTAGGGGTTCACACATACTTATGAATTAAGTAGCAATCTTCTGGCTGATGTACTCTAGTTCTAATGATTTCACACCATAGCACTTGGTTCTGATTCAGTGGATTTGGTGCTCCACTGTTAAGGTATTCTAAAAATAAGGTACAATGTTCTCTGGTGTTCCCTTCTCCCTTGCATCTTGTACACCAGACTTCTTGTCTTTGTTCTTTCCCCTTCTTCATGTCCTGCAACTGTAATTTCAAGGTAGCTAGCTAAGTCTGGATCTGGGACATTCCAGTGCTAGTCTCACCTATCGGCGAAGCCTCTAATTTCATCGCAATTTCCAGGGCTTCTACCTGCGACGCAACCTTCTGTTGCATCAACGGTAATCTGATGTGGGGCAACATCATGGCTATAAACCATTCTTGGTGCTATTGCAGTGCTATGACAAAGATGACTTGGTCTAATAGTGTCTTAAACTACTGGTCAAATTCCCAGACTGTTTCATTAGGATTTTGTTTAATTTCCTTTAATTCTATTATACATTGGGATTCTGACTTTGGTTTCTTGAATTCGCTCAATAATGCAGCCTTAATATCCACTAAAGTTCTATTACGTCCCTGATAATACTTCATGAACCAGTTCAAAGCTCTATCTCTGAACGTAGTGACAAGCTGCGCGTACTTCACAACATCATCCTAAACTTGCTTGACACTCCACATGGCTTAACATAGAAACTAGTGTTGCTCAGGTTCTTATAGACCCATTCCCTTAAATATCGGCAGTTTTATGTCGTCAGTCATTCTCCTTCTTGGTTGCACGGTGATCTAAGTGGTGTTAGGGATATTACTAAGTGGGATGTTCTGAATTGGGATATTCTGAGGTGGAATGGTCCGAGCACTCGCTCCTATGATGTTACTGGTATTGACGCTCTAAGGATTAGGAATATTAACAACTAGAGGGTTCTGAACTGATGGATTCTAAGAAATAGGAGGCGCGGTATTCACAACTGGCAGATTCTATGGAGTAATAGGATGATAGGTGGCTGACAGAGGTGCGGTCTAGATATCAAGATGAACTTGGAACTTAGTTTCTACTTGGAGTTCACTCTTCTTGGTATTAAAATTGTATCTCTTTCCACTTCTCAAACTATGTGTTTCTTCGTCAAAGTCACTATATATGCTACCGACCATGACAGACTCAACAATGTCTATGAATTTTACCGCATTCTTAAACCACCTTTCTCAGCTAAAAGCATTTTAATGTATAAACTCAAGTTGTTCAGGTACTTACCTCTGAAACCTTTGAAGAACTCTACTTTGGTTGTGCTATAGGACTTCAGGGTGTCCACAACGAATTCTGTGATGAATCCTTCTATTATACTGTCAACCCAAATGTCAGCTACTCTCGAAAGTGGACTATCTATTGCTTTGACCCTCGCAGTGAGCTCCAAGGTCCACTTGGTAGGCAATTCTGGTTGGAAACAGTTCTTCCGTTCTGTGAGCCTTCATATCCACTAGTGCAACTGGTTTCCATAGGATTCCCGAAAAAATTATTGAATATCCTTACAGATATTTATTTAACCAATCTACGTCGGAGAGACACAGATGTCTATTTTCTTTCCTTGCAAAGTCTCTTTCTGTCTTGTCACACCAGGCCCAAATGTATTTCTTATCTAGGTGCTAATTTTCAGTGCTGGTACTCATCACCAACTCAAGTGCGGAAATCAAACCATTTGTTGGATTATATAACTATTCTTGAGGTTTTCTATAAAGACCCAGGTTCTGCACGGTTGGAACCAACAAAACCCCTCTTCACCCACCCTTTCGGCAACAATCTGGGAGCAGACTGAGGTCTCACCCGAGGCAAAGGAATGGGAAGGCTGTGGAATCAAGTTTCCACAACCATGTGATGAATGTTTAAACAAATTGATGAGTAGTGCATTACAGGACCCGCGCTGTGAACTGCAAACTGCGTGAAGTTCTAGCTCTTCACGACCAACTCTTAGACTATCGCGCTCCCACAGGCTGCGCGATAGGGGTATTTCTTGACGGTAGGAGAGCATCACAAATGACTGTGCTTCCTTCAATACTTATGTGTTCTCAACAGATCTTTCTTAGTGTCGAAAGATGCATTCAACAAGCATAATAGACAAACCCTTGCAACTTTATACACTCTAACAATCACAATGTGACTGTGCACTTCCGGTGATGTGCTAAGTGTTTATCCTATTAATTCATACATTAATCTTGCTGTGAAATACTAGTATATCTAAGATTCATTCACACATTGTCAATACCTAACATATCATTCCCATATTTCATTCTTATGGTGAATACATATAAAAGCAAGAACTCATGCATTCATAAATTGAAGCTTAACCATTCACATAAGCAAATGCAGAGATCTAAATGCATATAATCAATCACATAACATAGAATTTAACGTTGTTCAAACCCAGGATGGGATCTACGTCCACAGGAACTGTTGTTATATTATCTTGGGGAAGGGTACAACAGTTCCAATCCACGCACTCAGCTGCAGACTCTCTTCTCAATAGGCCTCTGCGCATGCAGCTTGCAGATCCTTTACAATGGCATTCAACACTTAGAATATTTTTCAACGAATACTACTCAACCACTAGAGATTATTCAACCCTTTCCCATACAAAATGTTCCCTTTATAGATCTTTCCCATAGGTCATGTCTTTACAATGCATAGGCTCAACAAACCCTAAGATTCCCCAAAACTGGTGCGGTTACCTGCCACCATGCCTGTCGCCGTCGACAGCTTACTTCACTTGCTTTAGGACGCCTTGCTGGGCCACTCATGGCTCTCACACCCTTCTGATAGCCACAGTCATCACCAAAACGATTACAACTGCATTGTGGCCTGTCACTTCCTGCCCCTTTATCCTGCCTATCGCCGTCGACTTAATGGTTTAGCTCCTTAACTGCTTGTCACCACTCTCTTGACAAGTCGCTTTCCTCTATCTCTGCTCTGCTTCTTGCTCAAAATAGGTCGCTTCCACAACTCAACCTTCGCTTATACTCTTTACCAAAAATGACTGCTTTGCAGGCACGACGCACCAGCTTAACTGTGCCAAACCTGACTATGCAATCCGCGCTGCGCACTCCTCAAAACTATGCCATCTGACTTCACAGCCCAAACTGCGCAATTCCAAAACTATGCTTCATCACAAGTATGCCAACTTGGGCCATGCCCAATAGGCCCCTAACACTTACTTGTGGCTCGTCCCTGAGCCACTTCATTCGCTGACCAACTTCATCTACACGCCTTCGGTGGTGTTTAGCTTTGTAGTAAAGCTATGCAAAGTAACGGTTATCTCTACGACCGTTTCCTTTACCTTATTCTTGAATTATTTTATGGTCTCGAGCATCGCCTGCAAGACTGGCACCTGAGTTTTTTCTTTCAGTGTGCCCTCTATTGATTGAAATTTGATGAAATTCTCATCAATTTGTTGCATCAGGTCCATGCCTTGGTCTTCTATAGGTTGTATCTTTGCCGAATCGGTGGCCTCTCTTTCCCTTAGAACTGCCAACTGTTTTTGCATCTCCTTCACTTCATTGCGTTTTTCAATCTTTGGTCTTGCTGGAAAAGTCTTCATTTTCGCATTTGCGGCCTCGATTGTCTACTATGTTTGCTGTAAATCCCCTCTCAGCTGCATAAGGTCTGGATCTTCACTGAGTCCAACCAACATCGTATTTGCTTCTTCAAGCAAATTCTGACACTTTTCTACCTCGGCTAAAATGCTGTCCAAAGTGGCCCTTACCTCTTCTGCTGGAGCTGCGGGCTTATCCGGTGGGGTACTGGGATGCCGAGCCTCTAAGTCTGTAATTTTCCCTTTATAAGAGATCTCCATCTCCATCATTTATGTAGTAAGAGGCTCCACTTTGGCCCCAATCTTGATTATCGTGTCTTGACACTTGCTTCTTCTTCGCACTTGTCAATTTTTGCACATACCACTGATACCATTTCTTTGAGTTTGCGGTATCTTTCTTGAGCCTTGGACAACTCCTTGGTGTTCTACACTGACTCCTGCTTCAGCTCATTGAGACTCTCTTTGAGCTGGATACCCTAGTCATATGAGGCGATGCCACTTTCATGGATCTCTTCTACAATCTACATATGCATATTGTTCAAATATTCAATTGGAAATGACCCAATGTTAAGTTCAAAATGCGCCAAGTCCTTTGCTGCTTCACGCACCTTATCATTCGGAAAAATCAGGTGCGCTGGCTCTATATGCGCTACCCTAGGGTATGCGCTCACTGTATGAGGTTTCCTCTTCTGTACACTTGTCCCTCCTGATTTTCCCTCTCGGTCTGATCTGCAGACCAAGTCCTGTTGGACTTGTCCTAGTTGCGCGACCATTTTTTTTACTGTTTCCATAATCTAAATGAGGCTTAGCTGCAGCTCCTCTTGTTTCGCTTCTTTATCTACGCGGGTATCCTCCCATAGTTCCTGTACCTTTGTTGCGATGGTCTCGTAATCATCTACGTGCAGTATCGGTACCAACTTTGGCATATTAGCCTTCTATTTCTTGTGTTTTCCTTTCGTTGATGAGGGACTCACAGTTGCTTTTCACTTCTCCCCCGTCTGGCCTTCTGGCTTGTCCTGCGCAGGTGCTTGTTCTTCATCAAGAGGTGTTGTTTTGTCTTCTTCAGCCTCATCTTATTTCTCTTCTTCATCCTTGTCCTATTCGTAGTCGGACTCAACATCAATGGGTTGGTCCACTTTCCATTCTAGTTCCCATTCCTCCATTATCTGCTTGATTCTCTCAGCATCCAACTAATAGAATCCTAGATACCATAGCTCTGTATTCATATGAGGCCTAGGATGAATGTACGATCTATGTAGATTGACCATGAATCTCAGTTTCCCTTTGTAAGTATCTGTTAGTGGCTTTGAGATTCGTGGTGTTCACCGAATTGCATCACACAATTGCTCATAATAAGTGTAAAATACTTCATTATTTTTTCGTTTCCTAGAGGCCCTCGAGTTTTCCCATATGTTAGAGAAGTACATTCCTTGGCATTTCCCTAGGAGAATTGGAATGACTTGGTAACCAACCAGCTCTTTCCAACTGACGAAGGAAATTAGTACTACTAATAGCCAACTGTACTGGAGCGCAGTTCCGTTGTCCTAAGTGTCTTCGACATCTGCCAAAAAAACGTTTAGCAGGTACTGCGCCCAGTTGTAAGGGGTGCCCTTCATCGTTTTAGAGGCGAGATGGATCGCTATGGCCGGAAGCTCTAGTGGTCTGCTTAGTTTCGAAGTCTCCAGAAGTTGAAGCTTCTACTTTCCTATCTCTTCCTATGGCAGTGCCACTTCATGTCACCACATAAATACTTGGATCCACAACCCTTTTCTTTGCCGCAATTAAATGAATGTTAGGGTTAGGTACATCTTTCTTTCTCTCCTGCATTTCTGCCACTAACACTGGGCATTCCTCAATAACATGATCAAAAGATTTACAATAATACAAGTAGTACATGCATTGGTACAATCGCTGGATAAGTGACCTAGCTGGCCACAGTTATAACAAATCATCTGGCCTTTTCCTCTTCCTTGTATAGGGCCAACATTTCTTACTCTTCTGAGGTATCCTCCATGACCTCTATATGTGCCTTGGTCATACTGCGCGTTCTCTTGTTTCTACGGATTTTCTTCTCGGACTCTGTATACTCCACCACCATGCATATGCTCCATATCTTGCTTTATTTCCATCATGAGTTGATATGCTCTACAGTTGCATTGATCATGTCTAACTGATTTATAGAAGTTGTAGTATAGGTTCTTAGGGGTTCACACATACTTATGAATTAAGTAGCAATCTTCTGGCCGATGTCCTCTAGTTCTAAAGATTTCACACCATGGCACTTGGTTCTGATTCAGTGGATTTGGTGCTCCACTGTTAAGGTATTCTAAAAATAAGGTACAGTGTTCTTTGGTGTTCCCTTCTCCCTTGCATCCTGTACACCAGACTTCTTGTCTTTATTCTTTCCCCTTCTTCATGTCCTGCAACTATAATTTCAAAGTAGCTAGCTAAGTTTGGATCTGGCACATTCCAGTGCTAGTCTCACCTATCGGTGAAGCCTCTAATTTCATCACAATTTCCAGGGCTTCTGCCTGCGATGCAACCTTCTGTTGCATCAAGGGTAATCTGATGTGGGGCAACAACAAAGCTATAAACTATTCTTGGTGCTATTGCGGTGCTATGACAAAGATGACTTGGTCTAACAGTGTCTTAAACTTCTGGTCAAATTCCCAAACTGTTTCATTAGGTTTTTGCTTAATTTCCTTTAATTCTATTATACATTGGGATTCTGACTTTGGTTTCTTGAATTCACTCAATAATGCAGCCTTAATCTCCACTAAATTTCTATTATGTCCTTGATAATACTTCATGAACTAGTTCAAGGCTCTATCTCTGAACGTAGTGACGAGCTGTGCTCGCTTCACAGCATCATATTGAACTTGCTTGACACTCCACACGGCTTCACATAGAAACCAGTGTTGCTCAGGGTCTTCTAGACCTGTTCCCTTAAATATTTGCAGTTTTATGTCGTCAGTCATTCTCCTTCTTGGTTGCACGGTGCTCTGAGTGGTGTTAGGGATATTACTGAGTGGGATGTTTTGAATTGGGATATTCTGAGGTGTAATGGTCTGAGCACTCGCTCCTGCGATGTTACTGGTATTGACGCTCTGAGGATTAGGAATACTAACAATTGGAGGGTTTTGAACTGATGGATTCTGAGAGATAGGAGGCGCGGTATTTGCAAACGGTGGATTCTGTGGAGTAATAGATGTGTTGGAGAAAACTCACTATGGCTTGGGGTAGACCACAATAGACAGATGACTACCAGAAATCAACTCAATTCCCAATGCTAAGATAATGAAGAATATAACCAACCTCGATCCAAATGTTTGATGTAGATCCCCGTTGGAGCTTTTCAATCTGTGTACTCGAATCTGCAAATTAGTCTTGACATTCAATATACAACAAGTACATATATAAACGGCATTAACATCATCAATAGCAATGGCCCATGATATAAAAAGTAAATGCAACCCAATGTAAGGTAAACAACATTTACAATAGGGAAGGCATTGGCATGGTCGATAACCACTATCAACAAATCATTCAATTTTTAGCAATACGGAAGGCACTGGCCGAGCTCATTACCAATCAAAAGAAGCGGCTAGTTGTCCGAGATGCAGAATTCCAGTTGATTGAAGGAGAATTGTACAAAATGGGCCCAGATGAGATTCTACGATGGTATGTCCTTTCGCATGAACAAGAGAAGATTCTTTCGGAAGCTCATGACAGGATTACTGGGGGACATTATGGTGGACGAGCAACTGCTAGGAAGATTCTTCGAGTAGGGATATGGTGGCCAACCTTGCATGGAGATGCTGCGGACTATGCCAAGAGCTGCAATGTCCCATACCGACGCCTCGGCCTCCGTGGAATCCTCCCCTAAAACCTCTGCGTGGTGTCCCATATGGTTGGTACTATGGTTTCCCATACTGTGGTTGCTGACACTATTGTTTCCCATACTTTGGTTGCTGACACTATTATTTCCCATACTGTGGTTGGCCATACGGAGGTGGTGGATACTGCGGGTGTCTGTACAACGGCTGCCCATATTGCCCCTAGTCGTATTGCTGCGGTTTGTTAAACTATGGCTGTGGATGACTGTACTGCGTTTTCTGCTGCATCGCTGGTGGATCTCCTCCCTTCATAAAATATGTGTCAGCTGTCCGATCTTGTAGCAGGTCATAGGCCTTGCAGTCCTTCTCATCATGGCCAACCGATCGGTAGAACATGCATTATAAATTTGGCAGCTTTGACACCATTTTTTGAAGATATACACATTCCTCTGGTCAATACCGTCTGGTCTGATAGATAGGACACCATGGCATGCCTCCTTGAAGAAGGGGGTTTGGTGCCCCCTACTAGAAATACTCACAGAATTATGGGCAATTGTCCTTATGGTGCCCCTCAACTCTGCACCTAGTGCACCATATGTCTCCACGGGTTTCCCTTCCCTTTTTGATATCCTCCAAATTAAGTGTTAAATTGGCCAACTACACCTGGACTCTATCCATTCCTATCCTTGCTTCATCGATTGGTGAAGCGTCCAGCTTCATCGCAATCTCTAATGCTTCCGCCTGTGTCACAAATTTTTGTTGCATCAATGGTCCTCGAATATGCGATACCAGTTCTGCGATGAACCATTCTTTGTGTTGCAACTCACTTATTGGGAAGCTCACTTTTTCTATCAACATCTTGTACCGCTGATCGAATTCCCAGACTGACTCATTTGAGAATTACTTAATCTCCTTAAGCTCAGTAACATACTGCAACTTATATTTTGGCATTTTAAATTCATCAATCATCGCGGTTCTGACCTGTGCCAACATCTTGGCTGGTGTTCCCATTGGAACCTTTACAAACGTCATGTACCAGTCTAACGCTGGGCCCCTAAGGGTTGTCGTTAGCTATCCCATCTTTATGGCATCGTCCTGGACCTGCTTCACAGTCCAGACTGCTTCACAGATGAACCAATATTGTTTGGGATCCTTGGTCTCGTTCCCCTGAAAGGTAGGCATCTTCACCTCGTCTGCCATCCTAACATTGCTACTATTATTGTTTATTGAAGTCCTACTCTTACCGCTGCATGTAGGGAAACTCTGCGAGTAGTTGGATTTCTTCCTATAAAATTTGGAGTAGTGCGCGGGGTTGAAGGTATGTTGTAACTTACGATCTATCCTCCTTTTGCTTCTGGGGTATCCTGGTCGACGTCTTCTTCGCAATAAGGTCGCTTCCTACCTTGTGGTCCTGTTTCGCAGTTCTCCGTTCTAGTCCTCTTAGGAGATTCTCTCCCAGTCCTCCTCTTCTTCTCAGGACGTTGAAATATCGCTCCACTCCTCAAGGTACCACACTCTTCGTCAGCTTCTCTTAGAAACTCATCGTCACTCATGTCCACCTACCCTACATCTTTCTGTCAAATCCACATTCACGCGATACCTTCACCCTCTGCACACCGATTTTTCTACTCATCGGAAGACATCCTCAATATTCCCTTTTCGTAGACAAGCATCTTGATCCACAGTTTTAACGATGACAAGAACCTTCCTCTTTCCCCCTGAAGAATTTCCTTCCGGCATCACTTTACGACTTGATAGTGTCTACCGCAAACTCAATCACGTATCCCTCGAGGATACTATCCACCCGGAAATCAAAAGCTCGCGATACCTTGTTATTGACTTGCTTCAGCTGTCGAACCAACTTTGGCGTCCAACAATCAGGTTCAGTCTTCTGGTAGTGATTCTTTCGGAATGTCAACTGTGCTAGCCACTCATGCAACAACACTGGGAATTCATAGAAGAATACTTCATGGATACCTGAGTAGATGTATTTTTTATCCAATTGGTTTCTATCTGTTTCAGATCTTGCTTCTCGCTTTCTACGAATTCCTCAGCCTTCTTATTGAACCACTCTTGGATCTCTGGTTTTGTCGAATGCCACAACATATCCTCTTCTTTTCTTCCTTAAGGTCCTAAAAACAGAACCATTTGTTGATGCAGCGTCTATCAATAAGGGTTCGCTTCACACTATGGCCAACAAACTACCAACCCAAACTCCCTTACACATCGGCCCGGAAAGGTGTAACCCTTTCCAGCAAGACTTGCAGAGCAAGTGCAGTCTCACCTGAGATGGATAAGGGGGCTACAGGAACCAAGTTTCCACAGTGGAGTTGAGGATATGCTTTCAACACACATTACCCAGAGATTATAACATTCGCAACATACTATCAATTCATCATTCGCACATTAAGCCATTCGCAGAGTTCAACATATAACAAACATTCAGAACAACATATTCAATTTATGTATTCAGATCAACTTAAACCCATAACATGTTCGCATCAAAGATACTCTAAAACATTCACATTCATCATCACATAAAAATAGAGACAGAGATTACACCATAATCGAACATATTCATTCATTCATTAAACCCCGCGGAATCAACCTCGCAGAAACAGTCAATACACCATGTTGCGGATACAAAACAGATCCAAAAGATAGGATCAATCATCAAAAACTTGCTGCCCTTAGGCTTACAATCCTACTCTATTTATATGCTTCTATTCGGTTATAAAACGGTCCACATGACCAAATTAACTAATTAAATACTTCTTGCTCTTCCGCGAACTCTGCAAATGGTCCTTCTTTCGTGGAATGACCTTTTTGCGCCTGTCGACTTCCGCACTTCCTGTGGACTTATCCCGCGCCAACAATGTGCATATTCCTTTTCCAATTTACCACTTGCGTGAGTGTTTTTCATTGTTTTATTACTTGTGCATGTATAAATGGAATATATCAAGATAGGATTGGACACGGACATACACTAATAAAAATAGTATTACCAAATATGGAAATTTAAAAAAAAATCATTATGTAAAAGGCGTAAAAACACAAACTAAATTATTAGTCATGTTCTCCATACTACTCCATAAGGAAATAATTATATGGATAATTAAGAATGAAAAAGTTCATTGCAAAAATATAAGTCTTGGAACCTTGAGAAATACATATCTACCTTACTTCTTTTCACTACTACATACATTACCTCATGTCCATTCTTATTAAAGTAATTCAATTGGTGTGGTGAGAAAACACCCTAAAATATTTACATCTCTAAAATCAATAATCAAAAGCTCAAATATGTAGGATTATAGGAAACTAAATAAAAATAAGGAAAGGAAAATAAATGTCATTATATTGGAGGAGACAAACTATAGCAAAAAATGTGATTGCACTTTAATTTGAAAATTTTAAAGGGAAGGTGACATCACTTCATAATATCATAGTTTTGAGTTTGAAATAAATTCAAGTTCAACACATGTCTTGGAATTGCAACTTCAACGTAAATATAAACACATAAGACTAAGGAACACATCAAATTCACGTAAGAAGACACAAGAAGATAAACTATATAGAGTCTATTTTGGAAAGGAAACCCATACAAACAAATTTATTCAAATTTTTACACTATTGACCCTCTTGGAAATAATTTATTGTACCAAAGATGCTAATCCTTTCTAATTCCACCCACAAGAGTATTAATATACATTATGCAATTAAAACAAATAGTGTAAGTGCATGTTGTCTAGTTTTTAGTCACAATGCTATTTACTCTAACTTTCACAAAAATCATAGATAACTTATCGCACTTCTATCAATATCATAACATACTTATATACTGCACTTAGAACAAAGCATTCAAAACAACCTACAGATACCTCCCATGAAATTGGCACATAAATTACTATGGGAAAACCTCTCCTCCGGAGGAAAAAATCCACAACAAATAACTAAATCCACCACCAATTAAAAAATGATATCCTCTTTAAATGTAGATAATTTTCTTCACAATACATAGTCTATTGCTAGATGTTGGTATTTACCCCTAATAGTAAATTTGAAATTTGAATGATGACATAAATACAATGATCGTGTAATCTTTTTTCTCAAAATAGAACTAATTTCATGGTACTTCAATGAGTACTACACTGAATCCTTTATATAATGTGTTCAAGTACTACACTAAAGCCTTCATATAATGTGTTCAAGTACTACACTAAAGCCTTCATATAATGTGTTCAAGTATAGACATTCATCAATCATAACTAAAAATTCTATTTATCTGTTTCATCTTCTAAATCACTAAGATGGTCAAAAGATAAACCATCTGATTTATCAAAACTAATTTCACCATCTAATTCATTTTCTAGGTCAAAATATTTCAAAGAGCTAACCATATGGATTCCCCCTCTCCTATTGCATTCAGATGTCCAAAGTGCTAATGCTCTCTCATAAGGAAACTTGATGACATCATAATTTGATAAATACAAATGGACACAATCAACAAGGTTGTTTTCCAATCTATTCCTTAACTTGGATTTTAAAAATGAAACTAAGCTAAACATCCTTTCATCCTCTATAGAGCCAAAAATTATAGTCTGGCACAAGTCAAACAATTTGCAATATTCAGACATATGCTCCTTCAAAGTATCACTCTTATCTAACTTGGTCCATAGTCTTGTAATAGACCCAGTTGCCAAAGCGTCTTCTAGTTTTGCAAACTGATCCATCATAGTGTTTACGAAACACTTTGCTTGCAAACGTAATTTATAAACATCTAATATTCTATTAATATGAAGTTCTTCAATGACATGTGTGTAGCAATAATAATCAATCAATATCTGTATATTCATTTTAAATTAAGAAAAAATTACTTCTTCATCCAATGCATGATTCCAAAATTGTGGATAAACAATGCTCATTGCTTCTAGTAGCTCATCTCTTGGAAACCTTTCCCTAATTTATGTAGTTAATGCCCTTGCAACATTTGTAAGATTTGACTTTACTGCTTGAATGACAACTTGAAATTCATCTCTAGTTACTCTCTTCTCCTTTATAATACACCCATATTTTTGAAGAATATGAAGAGGAAGCAAATTGTTGCGAACATAAATGCATACACAATTATTTTTGTCAAGCTTCAAAAAGTTTTGAGTATTTTCAATATCAATGAGCTCTTTCCATTTTGTAAAATAAATGCTATCAAAGGTTTCTGTTGGTGCTATATATAAATTATAAATATAGACATGCCATTTTTATTTCCTTTGTATACTCGGCCAAATATAATGTTAGATTGTTTGAACAATTTTAATCAACATATACATTTGATGAAACAAGGGAAGGATTCCACATAATGTCAATAATGTCTCCACCTTAGTTAATTGATGTAAAAGAGCTTGGGCTTTATCCACACTAATTTTCAGCCATAAATCCAACCAAAGAAATATATTCATCATAAACATGCTTTACAGGTTCATAGAGAGAGATCCATCGTGTTTCAACATTTTTTAAAATCTTCTTCCCACTTGTCAAATCATCTACAAACTTTTTGAATTCCATAATCCTCTTTTAACTTCTCCAAAAGAATCCATGCAAATCATCCACAAGCATATCTAGTTTGTTAACCAATCTTTCCTTGTTAAGAATTTTGAATGCTAAATTTGTTTGATGTTCCATGCAATGTATACCAATCATATAAGGTGTGAAAACTATTTGTAATCGAACACAAGGGCCATTACAGTTTTCTGCAGTAGCACTCTCCTTCATTTTACACAAAGACAAAAGATGCACATTTCTCATGTGATTTCGTACTGTATAAACATTCATACAAACCCATGAACTGGTGTCCATTGTAGATACTTCATCTAATGACAAGGAAAAAAATTCAACATTCTTTATGCTTTCTCCGAGGTCTTGCCTAACTACTTCAGCCATATGCTTTAAAAACACCCATCCACTATTAATAGACCAATGTGATGAAGGAAACTTGGGGATTGAAAGAAAGTTTAACAAATCCTTATAATGGACATAATATTTCATTGGTCTTCCAAGTCTTAAAATATGGAAAATGATACTCATTTGGACTGTTTTAGATTGCAATTCTGTTGATATTTTTTCCTTGAATAAGATATGAAGTGACCCCTTCATTTTCTTACTATGATAATTTTTAATGTTTTTCTCATACATTTCAGCATTCTCAACATGATTGCATTCTTTTGCAGTCTTCCACCTTGACTTGTTTTCCACTTTCCCATTAACTTCTTCCTTGTAATAAAATTTTCCACAATGCTTCTCAATAGTATCCTTCTTCAACTGCATTTTAACATCTCTACCATATCTCCAACTACAAATTGTACATTTCAATTCAATCACATCACCATTTTCACAAGTCATGGGCTTCATGAATGGAAATATTGAAGTTCATTCTAGTTGAAATGACCTTCCAAAATCCCAATTCCCTCTCCTACATTTATTAGGTCATCTCAATTCTCCATATTTTTCACTTAAATCATCCAACCCTTCAATATCACTAGTCGAATTTACTCCATTTTCAATGCAATTCTCTTATACATATGTAGTTGACATATCAACCACTTTATAACTAGAAGCATTAGAAGCATTAACCGGCTCAACTTCCTCTTCAATTTCAATTCTCTCTCTAGATGAATCGTGTTTTTGCACCTTATCAAAATATGAAAATAGGTCTTTTTTTGAAGTCATAGTCTTTCTTTTCTCTTTCTCTTCCATTGAAAGTATTCCCTACAAAATGTGTTAAATATAAAATACTATTAGAGTAATATTAAAATTAAAAAAAAGAAGACATTTAAATCCTACACATCTCTAAAATAATTTGAAACATTTTTTAATTGAAGATTATACAATTATCTAGATTACATATTGCTACATCAAATGCTATATAAAAGGGTATGTTAATTTTTTCTAAAAGTCAGTAGAAAAGTGTTGAACTTGTCTCCCTAAATCAATAGTGAAAAGTTGTCATGTTTACCGTTATCTAAAATAAAAAATAGATTACTTTAGGAAGCTTGGATTGTGGAAGCTTGCAAAACCATAATGCTAGTGTAAATCTAGTTTTGAGGAGATAGTATGGGATGGCACATGTATGTCATTTTGATATTGTCTTATTTAATCTAGTTGTATGGTCATAATAGGTGGTTAGAAAGTATGGGCATTAGTAACATACAAGTGAGATTTTTTAGGGGAGTAGGGTTGTACTAGTTTTTCCTTAAAAGCAACTCTATGTTAACTATCTAGATTTTTATTCGGTAATTGTTTTTAATGAAATATTGTTTACATCTCTACTTAATATAATATCATTTATATAAATTAAATTACTTTCATAAAATAATTATATATATATATAGATACAAGAAATACCATAAACTATATATACTAATACATACATGACAAATTTTTGAAAAACTATTTATATATAATATCAAAATTGGTATGTTATATTTATATAAATCTTATTTTAATATTTAACTTCCCAATTTTAATTACTTTGTTTAGAGGGTGAATTCAAATTCCCATCATCTCTTTATTTTTATTTATATCATTTCTTTATTTTTATTTATATTACTTACGGAGTACTTTATATACATATTTTATTATTTTTTCGTGGCTAGAAAAGCTTTTGTTCTCCACGTTCACCCTCATAGTAAGGCTCATCCTTAGGAGAAAGGCTCAAGCCCACTAACAAAGTAATAATTTAGCCTTAAGATTTAGATCCAAATTTAGCCTTAAAGATTTAGATGTAAAATTGTAATATCAATAAATTTCAAAAATATTAATGAATATCTTAACCTTAACTTTTTAATCAAAATACTATCCCTAATTTTTAATTAATGTATTAACCATAACTTTAATATATTAACCATAATAATTTGAATAATAAACTAACATAAACATTTTAATAAACTAACCCTTTTTTACTTTATACTAGTCTTAATCTTTTTATTTACTAATCTTAATTTTTAATTTAAAACATTAGCTCATAATTATTGAATAAAATACTAATCTCTACTTATTAATATCTTAAACCTTAATTTTTCTAATTAATATACTAATTATTTAATTAAAATACTACCTTAACTACTAAACTCTAGCTTTTTTTAATTAAAATATTACCTTAACTAATTAATTAAAAACTAACCATAACTTTTAAACTAATATACTAACCTATATTATTAATAACCTATCATATTCATCGAAAAATTAAATTATTCTCCATACTAATTTTAATTAACCCTAACACTTTCAATTTCATAATGAACTAGGCCTTTATACTTGTAATTATTTTGTTATTATCTTAAGATTTTCATTATGATATTTCGTTGGAACTTCTTAGTCAAGCCTAATCTTCACTGCCAAAAACAATTTCATCCTCAGCTCTGATGCCCTCTAAATTATAAGTGCAATTATTATCAATTCATCTAATTTACAAAATTTAGTTTATTTAATAAATTGAAATAATGACTATGCGACACAAAACTTATCCATGGATAAGAAATGTCGAAGATGGTTGGATTGACAAAGGTGCTTCTCTCAATCATCGGTCATTCAATCTCTACAGCCCTTCCTTTTCCGGCATAATTCTGTAGGATATTTTTCTAAACTTTTTCTTCTGCGACATCATACATGCCCATCTTCATCAACTAAAGATTATCAAATTCAAATATTTCTGCAACATATAAAACTTATAGACACTTCAATCTCATCTCGGCTTAACTGGGCAGCGTGTGATGAACGAATCTCTAACATCTTTTTCTAATAAAATGCACCATGTGATCGAATTTGAAATAATTTTTCTAATAAAGTGGACCATTATAATTTTTCTAACGACGTGGTCTGCATGATCCGATATAAAGAAATTAAAAACCATCTGTAATCTCTACGTCCTTTGCAAATCTTGGAAACACAGCTTTTCCATCATCATTTTTATATGTATTAACGCATTTTCTCAATGTTTTATTTTGGTAGGTTAACATTTTCAATTTGTCCTCAAACGACCGGTCATATTCCCAACATGACGAGCTTGTAATAAATAATATTTATTATAATTTCATATCATTATAAAAAAATATTTATTTTAAAAAATCGCATATCTTTCATGACCTTTATTAATAAAAGAAGATCAATCACTAAAAGAAAGGATAGAATGGATGAGGAAAAAATAAACCGCAGGACTTTTGAATATGTAAACAGTGAATTACAGTTGGTGTGTTGCATGCATGGGTTTTTGCCTGCCAATGAAAAGTACTTAACCCTCTGCCGCTTTGATTGAATCTACTTATTTCTATCTCCAACACATGTTCTTATTATTTAGTCGAGTAACAATATGGTTTTTAGTCGAGGCTTCACACTAAACTAAAATTTCTTCTTATTTTTCCATTTTTTTAAACTAAAATATTGTTCGTTTGTCTCTATACAGCATAGATTTATGTCCGTTTGTCTCTGTACCAACATAGAGAAAATCCAGTACCAGCAGAGCTAGCTGTTTTAGTTGTTTATTCCGTTGCATTATCCATGTACATGATTAATAGTCTATTTTAATTTCATAAATAAGAGTATATATGTACCACCTTGCCTGCTTTGATGGGTCAACAATTATTTACTATTCTTGAGATATTACTAATTATGTACAATTGTTTTTTTTATTGTTTACTATTCGTGAGATATTACTTATGTACAATTGTTTTTTTTAATGTCAATCATATTCAAGGCCAATAGGTTTATCTACGGTTCCTCTATTTGCATCGAGCCCTGGTATGGAAAGTAGTTAGCTCAGGTCATTGGATTTTAATTTCGTTGTACATATATAATTCAATGGCCTATAACGCGCCAGTATAGATTTCCTTTACTTATTCTGTTATGTTTGATAAGGCCATATTGCACCAATAGCCCTCTCAAAGATCAACCGAGTCTGTCAGAAAGTCTCTTTCCAAAATTATAACCTTGTTTCACAAACAAAGCAGGCCAAATGTTAACATATTCATGATGGAAGATTGCAAAATATCATCTATCCTTATGGAGAAAGGGCTTTCAAAAATTGTCACCTTGTTTCACTAACAAAGCATGCCAAACGTTTGTTAGACAGGTTCATGATGGCAGATTTCAAAATATCATCTACCCCTGGGACCAATGAGAAAGGGATTTAAGGGTTGTTGGAGCCATAGCCCATAGATCAAGACCGAGAGTTGAGGCAGAGTTTAAGTAGGTCCAATTGGATTCTTGGATATCCATAGAAATATCCATTTGTAGAGCTATCAGTAGCAGATTGTAAGTCTAAGATCCAATTGATCGAGTGGACTCATAACCATCAGCACTAACAAGAAACTATCGGGATTTCACTAATGCAGATACTAACACGAACGTATAACTATACATATAAATTTTTTAGTGGAATCATCTTAGTTGATAATATAGTATGTCTTCGATATGTTGGTCTACTCCTATGCAAATTATGGAGAACATATGTAAATTGATGTCGTTATTCCACAAGACATCTTGGCGCTATAGATCATGAAATGCAAGGCATGGAGTTAAGTTCATCTGATGCCCTGGATATTTTTTACCATCACTGCAAGGTGGGTAATTTTGAAGTTGACTAGCTGCCCGCAACTATATATATTTGAAAACCATGTCTCTTCTGTTCTGTCTCAGAACGTTATGTTTTCCTCCCATATCTTTGTTTAAAGTTTGAACCCCAGAAAAATGTAAAGAGAAGAACCCCAATTGGGATAGAAAAAAAGAGACTTGCATGGGCATTAGAAACATACAGAAAAAAATTATACAGATATTAAGTATGGTATCCGGGTACCACGTATCACCTTCCAGTCTGGCCGAGCCGATACGATACACTTAAGGAATTAGAATCCACTGCGGAGACCTACCTTACTTTTATTTACTGCCTACACCTGATAGTAGCCTTTTATGCTGCAGCCATTGCAGTAAACGATCCAGGTCCAGATTCAACAGTATATAGCAAATGCAGGAACGGATCCCAAGCCCTCCTACGCAGATATCCTACAGAACCAAGAGCAATACCAGTAGAATCAGTGAAGAAAGGAGTTTATTCTCAAAGGGTTAGGTATGCTAGTATATAATTGACGTAGTACGGGTATCTCCTAGTGAAATGAGGTTAGTTGAATCACTTTCACTTCCCTCAGATGGATACAATTAACTTCCATGGATAAGGACTCATCCCACCAAGGTAATGAAAGGATTTCAATCAATTGGATCAACGGGTTAAACAACTGCTAGTGATGCTACTAATTTTATTGCTAATTTAATTGCGGAATCAACCTTCGTGACTACTTGCTGACCTAGTAGTCGATCCACTTAAAGACCGAGAACCAAAAGCGGAGAAACAAGCAGAGATATAGGTAGTGAAGGGAGCAGCAGGAAAGGTGGGGCACCTGCAACCTTACCTCTTCGTGCATATGTCGTTGTAATCTCTGCTACCATGCACGCAGCCTTCGACTGAGCTTTCTCAATGGGTTCTGGGGTCATCTGACTCCCCGGGATTATCATACTGGTAAGATGCATGTTAATCTTGCGTGCATCAAATTGTTTGGAATATAAATAAATTAAAAACTCCCTTCCCTCTTCCATCGACTCCATCTTCCATCATTCCCTATTCTTAAAAGCTGGAAACTGCTTTTTTATTGGTGCTTTAAAGCCCATGCGAAGAGATATTACCAAAGCCGAGGAAAAGATGTTGATTTGTGTTTATGTACTCCTCCATTGGATACAAGAACTCAAGAGCCGGAACTCGTTAGCCCATTACTGATTGAGCAAGTCTGGTTTCCTTAGCTTCAGTAACTATTACAAGTTTTTTTGTTTTCTACATACTGACTATCCCCTCGTTTGCTACCCTCGGCACCTAAAAGGGAGTTGTTCCATAAACTACCTGTTCTTGCTACTTGGAAATGAAAACTTGGTTGCTGCCTTGGCTTGCAGATCTGTTCCTGTATCATTTTATAGGGAATGAGACCTATTCCTTCACAGATGGATTATTAGGGTCTCACCGGACGAGGAGGACAATAAAAATACCACTTTTGCTAGAGAATGGGGATCCTACGCATATAATGTGATGCCCTTTGGCCTCAAGAACACTAACACAGATTACATCCATAAGTTGATTGAAGTATATCTATGTGATTGTAATGTATTTTATTAAATACTCTCTACTTTATTCTAGTAATGAAAATTTCCTACCCTGCCTACCCTGGCCAATTCAATCCAATTCATACATACAATAAACAAGGAAACGATGAAGAACAATTAGCCAAATAGCCAAAGGAAGGGTGGGTGGAGAAAAGAAGCATGATCAGAAGAAAAGTAGCAGGCGACATTGAATGGAAGTGTTCACCGGATTTTGATCACCTTTCAATATGATCAACCATTTCTACAGTACTTATTTTCATTAGTCCCTCATTCTCCTAAACATTCATGTTACAACGGATGTGTATCCCTCATAATTAGAGAAAATTTAAACAAACGCCACTTGCATATGCATTTTTATACAATTGAAACCTAGGGTTTGGATGCACTATTAATACATTTAACACCTAGGATTTAGATATGCAATTTAAAGATTTATAACTCAAGATCAAACTATACAAACATTAAAACCACATACCTGTAAATCGCTTAAAATAACTAGCGCTAAAATTTTTCCCCTTTGCTTGCAAATAGGGCGAATATGATTCCAAATTCGCTCAACCCCAAAAAAATAGGCGAATATGACTCAAACTTTTTCTAGTATGGTCGAAAATAGGCCACTATGATTCCTTAAGGTATATATGGTTTGGCTATTTATACCCAAAAATAGTATTAGGGTTTTGAAATAAGGCAAAATATATTTCTTTATTATATAATATTAGTCCACTCTAAAAAAATTATCCTAAAATTTCTTCTTTTGGCTATAATTGGCCCCTAAAAAATACCGTGTTAAGGAGGTAAGCTCTAAACATTAACAACACAATAATGTATATGGGAAGAGATTGTATTAAGTGTAATAAAGTAGAGTACACTAAGAGAGAACGTTACAACCTATGCCTTAATGTCGCAAACTTCTTTTCAACAAGCACAACCAAAGCCTCCAAGTATGAAGTAAGACTCTCAAAGAGGAACAAGGATCACCTAAGCTAATTCCACCAGCATGAGAGTGCTATAGACCTTCCTCTCCTCCCCATGGAGAGGAGCTTCATATTTATAAGACCAAATGGATAGACTAGATTGAGAACTAATGGGAGAAGTCTAAGGAATCCTCCCTTGAGGTTAGGGAACCAAAGGATAGCTCACCTATCAATTAGGGATAGACTTCCACCTCACCATGCTTCGAGAAGTCGCTCGAAGCCCTTGTTTATCCAATTTAACCAACCCTTGCACACCCTGCATGAAGGAAACTGGAACCAGGAAGGGGGTAGCGCAAGCTGCATAAAGGCAACCTGAGCCACTGGCACATGCTGCCAGGTGACGCATTGTGCTAGGCATGATCTCGCGCCTGTTGTTGGAAGACAACCTACGCTAGTGCTACTAAAAAATGTGGACACAAGGGTTAACACCTTACTCTGAGTGTTATTGGTCAGGGAAACTTCAGGTATTGAGGCATGAAGTTAACACAAGACTCATGATGATGAGATTTAGGTGTAAAAAAGACAACTCCATAAAATAATTTCCAATATAATTAAATAAGTATCATAAGTACTTGCTTAATTGCAAACAATGAAAGTTATTTATATAAGAAAGATAGGCCCAAGGAGCTGGCAGCATTGGAAATACCAACACCAACACCCCCCCATAAGCGAAACATATAGAGGAAACAAAATAAAACAAGGATGGGTCCCGACAAGGAGGCCTAATGAGGTACCCATGTACAAACTACTCTCATAACCAGAGAAAAGGCTAAAACCTCATGGGAAAAACTCCTCCCAAAAAGAGAGAAAAAACACACATGCCAAAAAAAGGCATGAATTGAAGAAGATCCATGAGCAATGCAATGAATGGAGAGAACACGAGACTTGCCAAAATTCTGAACAAGACTAAAGCCAAATTGCTGAGACAACAAGATTTGAATGCACATCCTTCAAGATAAACTGATCCTCTAGAATGAATGTTGACAATTGATCAAACATCATATGTTGTTTGACCCTATGGACGCCAATCCATCTCATCGAATTGAATGGGTAGCTAGTTGCTGCAACTGCCGAGTCAAAATAGGAACTTGTGCTCTATACAACGCTCACTCTAATGATGCATGATCTCGATCAAAGTTGGTGAATAAAAAAATCACCCAAGGAAGCATTGCATACCACCCCCCCACAATGTTGAACTGAGTGGAAAAGATGACGGCAATGCATGTCACAATTGATGGCGAAAGTATGGAGGTAAGCTAAAGACAGAAAAGATGCAAAACAACGTAAGCATGGAACACTCGGACCTTCGTGGTAAGCTCTAAGTCACTGCAAAACAAGGCAGTACAAGGAGACATATGTCTAGTTACCCTCCTAATACTATTTGCACGAGTGGCCTAGAATCCACTACTCAAAGGTGTAGAATGAGAGGTATCATAAAACCATCATTGACAAAAATCCTCATTATGGGTTCCGGCAAACAAGGCCGTTTTAGATACCCAATTACATTAGAGGAATCAACATGTATTCATTGAGATTATGATGAAAAAAGCTAAAGGCGGCAAAGATGCAAAACAACCTCAGCATGGAACAGTCGGACTAAAGTGGCAAGCTCCAAAACACTGCAAAACAAAGCAGTACAGGGAGATATATGTCTGGTTACGCTTCTAATACTATTTGCACAAGTGTCCCAGAATCTAGTACTCAAAGGTGCATAATGAGAGGTACCATAAAACCATCATTGACTAAAATCCACGTTATGGGTTCCGACAAACAAGGCCATTTTAGATACCCAATTACATTAGAGGAATCAACATGTATTCATTGAGCTTATGATGAGAAAAACTAAAGGCGACAAAGATGCAAAACAACCTAAGCATGGAACACTCGGACCAAAGTGGCAAGCTCCAAGACACTGTAAAACCAAGTAGTACAAGGAGACATATGCCTGGTTGCCCTCCTAATACAATCTGCACAAGTGGCCCAGATTCCACTACTCAAAGGTGCAGAATGAGAAGTACCATAAAACCATCATTAAAAAAAATCCTCATTATGAGTTCCATCAAACAAAACCATTTTAGATGCCCAATTATACTAGAGGAATCAACATGTATTCATTGAACTTATGATGAGAAAAACAATCTCAAATAAGCAATTCAATATGGTGTGCAACATCTCATCGGAAAGAGTGGAATGCTCTTCGCAGTATGAATGATAAGATTTTGGTGAAAAAGTATGGCAGAAAAAACATGGTTGCCAATTATCCTCTTTACAATAAAGTTGGGAAAATAATATGCCAAAAACAGTCTCCAACAAGAAAACTCTTTGAAAATGCGAGTTTATTTGCATAAAAATACATTGATAGATCCACCAAAATAAATCCGTGAACTCTACAATGAGCATGTACTAGTATCCAAACACAACTGTCCTAGGAAAACGCGATCTGCATAATGAAGACAACCATTCCCACACAAGATGGCTCCACGATCGAGGCTGAATTCTGATCCATGGTGTAAAGACTTGTCGATCTGAGCAAATCTTGAAGAATTTGCTTACAGAAATCCGGGATTATAGAAGGCCTGTCATAGATCTGTAGGCTGGAAGCATGCAACAAAATAGAGGCCCTGGAGGGAAAGATCTGCTGACAGATTTGTAGATCAGATCCAGGTTGTTGCAGCTCTTCTCTACACTGCGGCAAGCACAGATCTGGAAACCAGGTACTGAAAAATAGCAACCCAATCACATGATTTGTAAATGGGTGGCAAGAGCCAGCACCAAATAAAAGACTGCATACAGTAGACCCTGGCACAACTCAGTGTCACCCACGATCTAATGCAGATGCAAAATATGAAAAACTTCAGTAGATTGATTCAAATATCAGGCAGATTCAAATCTGTAGGCTACACTACAACCAACAAAAAAAACGAACACTTATGCCACATGACAAAAAATAAAAGCAAGATCAATCTGAATTCATGGGCTCTCCTATGAGGGATTTAAGCAGTCCCGCTCTAACACCATGAAGAAGTATCAGAAGTATTTGCTTAATTGTAAATAATGAAAGTTATTTATATAAGAATGATAGGTTTAAAAAAAAATTAAGAATAGCTGGGGCGGTTGAGTTTCTAGGTGAGTTTAACTCATACAAACTGGCAGTATTGGAAATACCAATACCAACAATAATCTCCAAATCAATTTCAATGAAATTTCTATTCCTGAGAATGAAGATATGGCCAGAAATACATAATCCATTTATTCATTATATAGAGGCTCAACCAGTCAGACAAAATCCATTTATTCATTACATAGGACTCAACCACTCAAGCTAAATCCAATGGACCATAATTTATCAATATATATGTATATGAAATGTTAAGACCTTTAATATAAATATTCTCAATTTAATAAATAATTTCATTCAATCATATAGGGATCATCTATGTTGCCAACAAATATTATGGGTAATTGTTAATTTTCAATATTTTAAAAAAAAATAGAAAGAATTGCATAGCAGTAAGTTCCTACTTATTAAGATATTAAAAAAGTAATAAGAGAAATTGCATAGCAATAAGTTACTTCATATTGATACTTTAACATATCTAAAAGTAGTAACATGATTATCAAAAAATATGGGACAAAGCAACCTGTTGGCACCAAGGGTTCTTGAAAAATGCCGACCCTTATATAGATTGTTATTTGAACCATCGGCATTTAGACAGTCATAGTATTTGTTTTTTATAATCGATAATCGATTTATTGAAAATATGTCGAGCAATTGTTATAGACATTGTTCCCAAGCTCCAACCAACCATTTTGTTGTTTGGTAGTGGTTATATAGTCATGTAACAATCAACATTTTTTTGGATTTTAGTTTTTGTAATTTCATAAATCCATTAATGGGAGCTTAGATCATGAAATTTTGCCATCTAGTTGAAATTTGAAAAGTACATTCACATTGTATTTAGATGTTTTGACTATATTGTCATTGATATAGATACATATTGATTGTATTATTTATATTTTGCTTATATTGTCTTACTTATTATATGTAATGGTTGTATTATTTACATTTGATGTAGTATTTTTATATTTTTATAAAAAAAAATTTAGTGGAATGAAGGACTCTCATGGCTTCTACTTGGCTTTTTCTATAGCAAAATGAATAAATATTCTCTTGTCTCTCTTTTTCCTCAGTAATATTAAAGACTAGGAACATTTTATTAAAGAAATATCGTTTTCATTTGTTAAATTGTGTAAATTTATATGGTCTTAAAATATAATAGAATTAGTCTCGTGATCAATTGTATTTTAGCTTTGCACATATTTTGGGACCATGGGAAATCATCATAATGCAAACTTCTTAGAAAGTTTTTATTACCTAGTTTTTATATTGAAAGCTTCCAGCTATCTATCACATAGAATTTTGGCTCAATTGTAACAAAAAATATGTTCTACTTCATCTCTATGATCCCCATAAACTAGGAAAACTCCTAGCGCGATTAAACTTCAATCGAGTGATCTGCAATGAATGGCCCGGTGAAGAGACAGTTTTCTAACTTTGGGTTTTATATAAACAGTTTTTTAGTTAACTTTGTTTAACATTTTAAATCGAACTTCATTGTTTAGTCAACCATTTTTATGTACTTTAAATCTATTTCCGTAGTTCTCCCGTAAATTATAATGATATGTGTTTGTTCCTTCTTGAGGATAGAACCTCTATTTATCAACGGCTCCAACACACGCCCGGTCCTAGGCCTTGGAAAAGGAGATATTGCACCCCATATTGTAGAAAATGTAGGCAGAAAAGAGTGACCAGCCAGTCACTCGCTCATTCCTCCAATGGCTTCGTACGGGATAAGTCATGATAAGTAATTTTTTAGTATGCATGATCGGATTGGGGACTCTTCTCTATCTCGGTGAAATGAATAGTAGATAATACAGTTCACTGAGGCAATGCAAAAGAGTGGAAGAAGAATAAAATTGACGAGGAGACATATCGATAAACTGTTGAAATTGGGAAAAAGCTTTTTTGTGTTTTTAAGAAAATGTCCAGACAACCAGATTCAGAAAATTATTTTATATATAAAATAAAGCCTTGAGCAAAAAAATTGTGGTACATTTGATCAGAAATAATTAAAACCTAGTAGTGTATTTATTCTAAGTTTTGGATTTTACAATTAGTTTTGTTTGGAATGAGGTAATTTTTTTTTGGTTAAATCCAAATTTGGAAGTGTTTAAATTGAGTTTTTGAATTTATAAATAGATTCAAAACCCTTGAATACCCCCATGGCACCCAAATTATACAATTTCAGTAGCTAATATATGTGAGTGTAAGTTTTTTTTTTAAATTTTCAACCAAACTTCGAACAAAATAAGACTGAAAATATGTTCAGCAAATATTGAAAATGCAAAATGTTTAAACTACACCATGATTGGAATATCTAACTATTAACCAAGTCTACAACCTCTTACAAGTATCTCCTATTATGCATCCACTTGATAAGACAATTGTTTATTCTTTTAGTTAAGCAATCTACGATATATGATCTTAGAACATTACGCTCCAACTAACTTCCTTTGTAGCTTCTCCTGTTGTTTTTCATGGTGAATGCAGAACCGAAGAGCGAGGAGCATGGACAAAGCCTAAGACCCAAATATCAACGTGATCTTGCATAGGTGGTAATGGTAGCAACCAGGAATAGTTCCAGACATCCTGGGAATCTTACTCGGCTCTCCTTTCCTTCCGATCAGTGCCGAAGGGACCACTTCATATATGAGTGGACCACTCCATATATGAGTACACGATGTTAAAATATACAAGACTGAAAAGATAGAACACAAGTGGGCATATTCATTTCCTTTTGATTATTAAGCATAATCTTATATAGGATTACATTACAGTAATACTACTGTCCAATACTATGGGACATCAAAGTGTCCTAGTCAACTAACGAACTCAACTAATTAACCAACTCATGACCATTGAGATTACAATTCTTAACACACCCTCTTAATCTCGAATGGGATAGTATTCTCAACACTATCAATGCCTGAGTTCTTCCTCTGATAATCACATACATATGTTCCCAAAGGTTTGGTGAACATATCAGCCAATTGCTCCTTAGAGCCACAAAACAACAAAGTAATCTCTCCACTATTGACTAACTCATGTATAAAGTGGTAGCGAGTGTCAATGTGTTTACTATTTCTATGAAACACATTATGTTTGGACAATTGTATGGAAGAACTATTGTCACAATAAAAAGATGTTGGTTATTTTTCTGTGTCCCATATCCTTCAAAATTCTTCTTATCCAAACTGTGTGGCATGCTACTGTAGTTGCTGCTACATATTCTGCTTCTGTAGAATACATACTAACAATGGGTTGTTTCTTAGAGGCCCATGACATCAGATTGGTACAAAAATGGAAATCATAACCAGATGTGATTTTTCTATCATCAATACTTTTTGTAAAATCACTGTCACTGTACCCTGTAGGAGTACTATCTAGTGAATGAGTGTACCAAAGTCCATAACCAATTGTGCCTACAACATATCTCAAAATTCTTTTGCCAACTTTCCACTTAGAGTCTTTGGGAGACTCCATAAAGCTAAAGATCAGTCTGAGAGCATACATCAAATCAGTTCTACTTACAGTTAAATACATTAAACTTCCTACCAATATTTTTTAAATTGTAGAGTTTACTATTGGTCCTTCATCATTCTTACTTAACTTGGTTCGTGTAGCAATGGGGGTTTCTACTAGTTTACATTTATCCATTCTCAATCTCTACAAAATGTCTGTAGCAGACTTATGCTGAGAGATGAAGATGCCATTTTCACTTTGGTCAACTTCCAGACCAAGAAAATACTTCATAAGACCAAGATCAGTGATTTCAAACTCTTTTTTCATGATTGTCTTAAATTATTCTAGCATCATATTTCGAGTATAAATCATATCATCAACATAAATACATAAAATCAAAATGTTACCTTGTTGATCTATTTTGACATACAGAGTGGGTTCATTACTGCTCCTATTGAACCCATTGTTGATGAGGTAAGAATCAATTCCGTTGTACCAAGCTCGTGGAACTTGTTTCAGACCATACAAGGCATTTTTCATCTTACATACCTTGTGTTCTTGATCTTTGACCACATAACTAGGTGGCTAGTCTACATAGAGTTCTTCTTCAAGTATGCCATTGAGAAATGTGTATTTCACATCCATTTGATAAACAAGCCACTTGTTTTGAGCTGCTATTGGAAGTACTACTCTCATGGTGTCCATTCTTGCTACTAGAGAAAAGGTTTAATCATAGTCTACACCATATTGTTGAGCAAATCCTTTTGCAACCAATCTTGATTTGTGGTGAACTCTATCTCTGTTTTTTCATTGAGTTTGGTTTTATAGACCCATTTTACTCCAATACTGTTTTTTTCTAATGGGAGATCAACAAGATCCCAAGTCTGATTCTTTTCTATAGAATCAATTTCTCCATTCAGTGCTTGTACCCGTTGTACATGATCTTTTACTGCTTCATCAAAACATGTTGGCTGGTAGGAAAATACAACATATTGTAGTTGCTCATCAATAACAGGAGTCTGCTCATATAAATCCTTTAAGATTCCGGTTCTCTGGTTCTATGGTGGACTATCTGCTGGTGTTGCTTCTTGTTGTTGTTGCTACTGCACTTCTAGTTTGGGCATTATGAGTGGTTTTGGTGGTACTGAGATTTATTTATGTTGAATATCTATTGTATCATTCCAACATTTATCTTCAAGAAACTTAACATCTTTGCTTACCACAACCTTTTTGATGACATGATCATACAACTTGTAGGCCTTTTGGTGTTCACTGTAAACAATGAAGATATATTTTTCACTCTTCTTGTCTAGTTTTCTCCTTAATTCATCAGGTATGTGTGCAAATTCCACACATCCAAATACTCTAAGATGTGAAACACTAATCTTAGTTCCACTCCATGCTTCTTCATTAATCTCATCTTTAACACTTACTGTGGGAGATTTGTTTAGTAAGTAAACTGAACATGCAATGGATTCATCCCAATAATTGTCTGATAGCTTCTTATATGAGAGCATTCTGCAGGCCATGTTCGTGATGGTCCAGTTCTTTCATTCCGCAACTCCATTCTACTGTGGAGTGTATCTGGTAGTGAACTGGTGTTAGATGCCATGCTATTTACAAAATTGTGCAAAATCATGTGAGTCTTGTTGGTTGTGGAGCCAGATCTTCCAGTCTCATAGATGATATTGTCTTAGCTGTGCACCTCGGAGGACTATACACCCATTCTGCATTTTTTAGGGGTTCGGGGGCAGCGCCCCTGAGAAAAAAATTTTGGGGTTGTTTTCGCCAGCTGTTTTGCAGGCCCATGGTTTTAGGTATCCCATGGTATTTTTCCCATTGTATTTTCCCTATAAAAGAAAACATTGTAATACAGCTAGGGTTGATGTATTAGGCTTTATGCATTGTAAAGATCTCTAAGATCAGGAGAGAGACTCTGAGACAGTGAAGAGGGAGTGCAGTGGTTGTGCTGCAGGTTGTATCCCTTCACCTTGTTGGATGGTAATAATAATAAGGACTGGCAAATTCAGTGTGGGCGTAGCCCAAGTTGGGGTGAGCCATGATATATTTGTGTCTCTCTTGTAATGTGTGTGTGATTATATTTGCATTCTTGTTTATTGTTATTGCTCTGTGATCCTGTTTTTTCTAACAATTGGTATCAGAGCCAAAGGTCTATTTGGCAGATAAACCCATAGGAAGCTAAGGTTTTTGGTTCGAGTGGGAGCAATGGCGGAAGACGGAAATTTTAAGGTCGAGAAGTTTAACGACCACAAATTTCAATTATGGAAGATGCAAATGGAGGACTATCTGTACTAGAAGGATCTATTCCTACCATTGGGAGGAAGAGCAAAGCAGCCGGCAGCCATGAAGGACGAAGAATGGGAGGCTCTTGATAGAAAGGCTCTGGGAACAATATGGTTGAGCTTGGATTCCTTGGTGGCTTTCAATATCTCAAAAGAAATGACAACGGAGGGTTTGATGAGCAGACTAGGTAAGCTATATGAAAAACCCTCGACCTCCAACAAGGTATTTCTAATGAAGCGTTTATTTAATATGAATATGTCTGAAGGTGGATCTATTACTAATCATTTAAATGAGTTTAATACGGTTACAAAACAGCTAAGTTCTATAAGTGTGAACTTTGATGATGAGGTTAGGGCTCTTATAATCTTGTGTTCATTGCCAGAAAGCTGGAATAGCTTGGTCATGGCTGTAAGTAACTCTATCTCTGGTTCAAACACCTTGAAATTTGATGATGTTATTGGTGTTATTCTTAGTGAGGAAATGCGAAGAAAAGGCACAGATAAGACATGTTAGAGGGGACCCTTCGGGTTCCTTAAATGTCATTACTGAATATGTAATAGTGTATTTAAAGAAGCCATTGGAGTGGGTGCAACCGCTCCAACCACACATATGATGTATAAATAACATTGTTCAAGATGAATACAAATAGTTGGATGCATTCGACTCATATCCCGTGTCTTAATTATATCTCTGTGTATGCTTATACTCTCTGCTTGAATACAACAAGACATCAGGTAATGCGTTGACCATGGAGAGCAGGGGAAGACAAAAGGAGAGAGGAAAGATCCAAGGTAATTGTGGCAAGTCTAAAACGGGCAGATCCAAGTCCAGACGGGGAAAAATAGAATGCTGGAACTGTGGAAAGAAAGGACATCTGAAGAAAGACTGCAGATCTCTAAAGAAGAAAGGAGATGCACAGAAGGAAACTACCGAGGAAGCAAATGTAGCAGGTGATGTGTTACAAGATGCTTGGATTCTTGCATTAGATAATACTAGTGATTATTCGGTAGTAGATTCAGGGGCTTCATGTCATGCTACACCCCATAGGAAATACTTTCATGAGTATGTTCCTGACGATTTTGGACATTTTTTATTGGGTGATGATGGGCCATGTAAAAATGTTGGAATGGGTAAGGTATGGATAAAAGTTAAGAATGGAACTGACTAGCTATTGAAAGATGTTAGGCATATTCTTTCTATGATAAGAAATTTGATCTCAACAAGGAAGTTGGGAGATGGCGGCTGTCTATCTAAATTTGGAGAAAAGTGGTGGAAGATCACTAAAGGATCAATGGTGATAGCAAAAGGAGACAGGATAGCTACGTTGTATTTACGTCCTCATAATACTTACCATTCTATCTCATTAGCTTCCATAGGAATAGATACAACATTGTGGCATCATAGGCTTGCCCACATGAGTGAGAAGGGGATGCAGATTCTCCACTCAAGGAAGTTGCTGCCATATTTAAAGCAGGTAAGTTTGGAATTCTGTGAAAATTGTGCTTATGGAAAATAGAAGAGAGTCATATTTCTCAAGGTTGGGAAAGAGAGGAAGAATGAAAAGTTAGAGCTAGTGCATACAGATGTATGGAGATCGACTCTGGTACAATCTTTTGGTGGCTCTCATTATTATGTTACATTTATTGATGATGCAACTAAGAAAACTTGGGTTTATTGAATTAGACATAAATCTGACGTGTTTGCTACTTTTAAGAAGTGTAAAGCTTTGGTTGAGAATGAGATAGGGAAAAGGTTGAAGTGTCTTAGATCTGATAATGGAGGTGAGTACTTCTGCAAGGAGTTTGATAGTTACTATTCATACCATGGGATTCGTAGAGAGAAGACAGTGCCAGGAACACCACAAGAAAATGGTATGTCAGAAAGGATGAACAGAATGATCATGGAGTGTGCAAGGTGTATGAGACTGCATGCAGGGTTTCCCTTATAGTTTTGGGCAGATGCTATAAATATTGTTGTTTATTTAATAAATAGAGAACCTTCAAATGCTTCGGATGGTGGTATTCCAGAGGAGGCATGGACAGATAAAAAGGTAAACTACTCATTTTTTAGAACGTTTGGTTGTGAAGCATTTGTCCATATTGATAAAAAAAATAGAACAAAGCTTGAAGCTAAATCCAAGAAATGTACCTTTATTGGATATGGGGTTGATTAATTTGGTTATCGCTTATGGGATTATGAAAATAACAAAATCATCAGGAGTAGAGATGTGATATTCAATGAAAAGGTCATGTATAAAGATTAGTTGCAGGGAAAGAAATAGGAAAAGGAAACCACAGAGTACACAGTACTTGATGAGATTCAAGAAAATGAAGTTCCAAAGGTTCCAGAAAATCAAGAACAACAGCAAATACCTAAAACTCCTACAACTACAAGAAGATCTACCAGGTTAAGTTGACTCCCTAAATGATACTCTCCTTCAATGTATTATTTGTTGATGACTAATGCTGGTGAACCAAAATGTTATGAAGAAGCAATGCAGGTGGAAACTAGAAAGAAGTGGGAGCAAGGCATGAATGAGGAAATGGATTCATTGGCAGGAAACCAGACTTGGAATCTGGTTCAGTTGCCTACTGGTAAAAGAGCATTGCAGAACAAATGGATTTATAGGTTGAAGGAAGAAGGAGGTAAGAAGCAGTACAAGGCCAGACTTGTTGTAAAGGGGTTTGCACAAAAGAAAGGTATTGATTTTGATGAAATATTTTCTCTTGTTGTTAAGATGACTTCAATTAGGACTATCTTAAGTTTAATGGTGGTAGAAGATTTGCATCTTGAACAGTTAGATGTAAAAACAATCTTTCTCCCTGGGGATTTGGAGGAAGAGATATATATGCAGCAGCCACAAGGGTATGAGGTCAAAGGTAAGGAGAAATAGGTATGCAGGTTGGAAAAGAGTTTGTATGGCTTGAAGCAAGCTCCACGGTAGTGGTATTTAAAATCTGAGAGGTTTATGAAAGAACAAGGTTATAGTAGATGTCATTCTGACCACTGTGTTTATTTCAAGAAGCTAGACAATGAAATATATATTATCTTGTTATTGTATGTGGATGACATGCTTGTTGCAGCATCTAACATGCAAGATATAAATGTAATCAAAAGGAAGCTAGCTAATTCATTTGCGATGAAGGATTTGGGTGTTGCAAAGCAAATCCTTGGTATGAAAATAACAAGACACTAAAAATTGCAAATTGACATTGTCTCAGGGTGAGTACATACAAAAGGTGTTGGAGAGGTTCATAATGCATAATGTGTTAGAAAAACAGGATCGCAGAGCAATAACAATAAACAGAAATGCAAATATAATCACACATACACATTACAAGAGAGACACAGATATATCATGGTTCACCCAACTTGGGATACGTCCATACTAAATTTGTCAGTCCTTATTATTATTACCGTCCAGCAAGGTGAAGGGATACAACCTGCAGCACAACTAATGCACTTCCTCTTCTCTGTTTCACAGTCTCTCTCCTGATCTCAGAGATCTTTACAATGCATAAAACCTAATACATCATCATCCCTAGCCGTATTACAATGTCTTTATTTTATAAGGGAAATACAATGGGAAAATACCACGGGATACCCAAAAACATGGGGCCGCAAACAGCTCGCGAAAACAACCCCAAAAATTTTCTTCAGGGGCGTTGCCCCTGAACCCCATTTCTCGGGGGCGCTGCCCCCGAACCCTCGTCGGGGGACTCTTGGCCCCCGGATCCCCCAGCCAGGGGGAATGGTCCCCCCTGGAACCTCGTGGGGGGGTGATGCCCCCCCACACCCCCCCCGCTGGGGTGACTGTACAGTCCACCTACATATCATATAAAAATGGGGTACAAACACGGCTGATACAATATCATCTATGAGACTAAAAGATATGGCTCCACAACCAACATAATGCAAAACCGGTTAGTACACCTTTGGCCAGCCATTTCAGTTTAAGTAACGAAATGTGTCCCAAGACACAAGAAGAGACAGATTACATGTCCAAGATTCCGTATCAATCAGTAGTTGGCAACTTGATGTATGCCATGGTGTGCACAAGACCAGATATTGCACATGCAGTGGGGGTTGTGAGCAGATATAAGAACAAGCTAGGTAAAGAACATTGGAGGGCAGTACAGTGGATTCTCAGGTATTTGAGAGGTACCACCACTCATGCATTATGTTTTGGAGGCTCAGACACTGTTCTACAGGGATATGTTGATGCAAATATGGCAGGTGATAAGGATAGTAGGAGGAGCACCATAGGGTATGTGTTTACTGTAGGTGGAACAACATTAAGCTAGATTTCCAAACTGCAGAAGGTTGTTTCACTTTCAACAACGAAAGCAGAGTATGTTGCTATTACAGAGGCTAGTAAAGAGATGATTTGGTTGTAGAGGTTTATGGAGGAAGTGGGTAATAAGTAGAAGGATAGCAAGTTGTATAGTGACAGCCAAAGTGCCATTCATGTTGCAAAGAGCTCAGAATTCTATTCCAGGACTAAACATATATAGCTCCAGTACCATTTCATACGCTCTGTTATAGAAGATGAACTGTTGAAGCTGGAAAAGATACATACTATCTAGAATCCTGCAGACATGTTCACAAAGGTAGTGACCAGAGAGAAACTGAGTTCTTGCTCGGTTTCAGTTGGCCTTCTAGCATGAAGGTGAAGAGGAGAAATTTGCCAAGTCCAATTCCAGCAAGTGCAGCAGTAGTGGAGTTGCTATGATTAGTCTCCAAGTGGGAGATTGTTGGTTGTGGAGCTAGATCTTCCAGTCTCATAAATGATATTGTCTTAGCCATGCACCTTGGAGGACTGTACACCCATTTTTCATTATTTAGGGGTTCGGGGGAAGCACCCTCGAGAAAAAAAATTTGGGGCTGTTTTCGCCGGCTGTTTTGCGGGCCCATGATTTTTGGTATCCCGTGGTATTTTTCCCATTGTATTTTCCTTATAAAAGAAAGACATTGTAATACAGCTAGGGTTGATGTATTAGGCTTTAAGCATTGTAAAGGTCTCTAAGATCAGGAGAGAGACTGTGAGATAGTGAAGAGGAAGTGCAGCGGTTGTGCTGCAGGTTGTATCCCTTCACCTTGTTGGACGGTAAGAATAATAAAGACTGGAAAATTCAGTGTGGACATATCCCAAGTTGGGGTGAACCATGATATATCTATGTCTCTCTTGTAATGTGTGTGTGATTATATTTGCATTTTTGTTTATTGTTATTGCTCTACGATCCTATTTTTTCTAACAATACTCACATCCACCATCTGATCTGAGTACTCTAATGGTTTCAATCAATTCCTTGAACTCTTTAAACATGGAGAAGGCATCTGATTTATGTCTCAGAAAGTAGATCCACAGTTTCCTCCTATAATCATCAATAAAAGATAGGAAATAAAGACTACCTCCTATGGACTGATTTTGCATGGGTCCACATAGGTCTATGTGAAATAACTCAAGGTGTTCTTTGGCTCGAGTTGTAGAAGTGGGAAAACTGTCCCTTTGATGTTTCCCTAAGATACAGTCTTCACAATAACTAGACTGTTTATTCATAACTGAAAACCCTTTAACCATGGATTGTTTTTCTAGATGACTGATACTCTGAAAGGGTATATGACCATACCTACAATTCCACAACCAGGTTTCCCCTAGACTGGAAATAGTATGTGCATATGATTGTCACAAGATAACAGTATTGGATTGAGTGGAAATATTATATTCTTGGTAATTTCTACTTTGTATAAGAGTCTTCTACTAGGAGCTTTATCATAGACAACACAATAAGAATCAATGAATATGACATCATACTTGTTCTGAATCAGTTGGCCCACACTGATCAGATTGACTTTCAAATTAAGAACATAGAATACATCATGTATAGACTTCTTTTCATTATGTTTTTTAAGAACGGGTACAATGCCTTTTCCTTAAGCATGAACAGGATAATGATCACCAAGCTTGATTTTTGTATTGACAAATGAATCTAGATCAGAAAATAGTGATTTGTTACCTATCATATGATTGCTGCAACAACGGTCTACCAACCATACATCTCATTGATATTCTTCTTTAGTTGCTTGGCGTGAGAGAAACATGACTTCTAATGAGCTTTCTTCAACATTGTAGACATGGGCTCTGCCACTGTTATGATCTGCTTGCTTCTTTCTGCAGTATCGTTCATAGTGGCCAAACTTCTTGTAGTAGTTGCACTGAAAGTTGGATCTATTAGTCCATCTCTTGCCTCTCCCTCTCTGGTTCCGAGAGTTGTGAAAGTGCTCACTATGATTTTAGTGTTCATGGGCAATTCTATCCTTTGTAGAATGAGAACTTCTTCCTCTTCTGCCTCGTCCTCTGCTTTCTCTGCCTCGATCTCTGCTGAATGAAGTCTGAGTGATGAATGCATTTGACAAAGACTCTTCTTCTTGACTGAGTCGAGCTTCATGGGACAGAAGGGACTTTTTTTACTCTTCTAGGGTAAACTTGGAAAGATCTTTATATTATTCTACTGCAGTAACAACCATAGAAAATTTCTTAGTGAGACATCTAAGAATATTTTGAAGAACAACCTTTTGTTCCAAGGACTCCCCATAGGTTTGGAATTGAGTCACAATACCCGAAACCCTAGTCATGAATTGATCTACTGTTTCAGTTTCCTTCATCTTAAGAGTTTCAAACTGAAGTCAAAGGGTTTGAAGTCTTACCGTTTTAACTGTTGGTACCTTTGTATGCAGTTGTAAGGAGATTCCATGCTTGATATGCGGTGGTAGCACCTAAGATCTGTGGGAAGATGGACTCCTCAATGCAGATTTGGATCAACCATTTTGTCGTGTGATTTCGATCTCGACTTTCTTCAAGGTATTTCTTGTTCGCATTAGACATAATATCCATAACAGCTGTTGTGAGTTCCATAAACTCGTTTTGAACCATATCCCAACATTTTTTGAGTTGGAGAAACGTCTACATCTTGAATGACCAAAAATCATAGTTTGTGGCGATCAACATTGGTCTAGAGATCCGCTTCATGTTGGTGGTTGCCACATTGTATGAATATCTAAAAAATACACTGCTGTAACCTACAAGGCTAGTATAGTGCGTCGGAAAAAATCCATGCAAGTGAACAGTGTTTGACGCACTCTTCCTTAAACAAAAGTGCATTTGCGACGCGCTTCATTTGTGTAGAGAGTGCGTCGGTGACGTGCTTCTTCTATGCAAAAGGCGTGTTGTGTCGTAGTTCTTGAAAGGAACAAGTGCGTTGGTGCTTTCAATGGAAAAATAAAAAAAATATTTGATGTGGCACCAAACATTAGAGAGATTTTGAGGTCAAAAAATGGCCTCCTAAGAAATGTACTACAAAAATATGAGATATATTAAAATATTATGAATTGGGGGTTTTATGGGGTAGGTATATATGACAAGTCACCTCCCACACTATTTTCTATGCACAATATAAATAACCATGGTTGAGTTGCTTTTCAAAATTCACTAGAAATAAAATTAATAAAATAAGTCTACATTGATGTGACTAAGATTCATTGTAAATTCCCAAAAATTTATTGTCCTTTAACATTTATTTGTCTTGAACTTGCAAATGAAATTAAATAATAAAAAATATTTTTAAGACCTATTTTTTTAATTTTATGTTGACTTTTTATATTTAGTACTTTTCTCATGAATTTAATATAATGTAATTTAATTGAGAATTTATTTACATGTAAAATGTTAATAATACTATTATAATCCACATTGCATTATCATTATTATTTATTAAATTTATTATTATTCTTTATTAGTTTGACATTATGTTATTAAATAGAATGGAGTGAATATATAATTTAAAATTAAAAACATAAAAATAATAATATATTATTTTATAAAAAAATGTGAAAGGACTTTCTTTATGAATTAAGAGTATTTCATTTGAAAATGACAATAATATTATTTTATGAGAAAGTGTGAAAAGACATTCATTATGAGTACTTTACTTGAAAATGACAATAATATTATTTTATGAAAAGACTATCATTATGAGTACTTTACTTTATGACTTAAAGTTACTTACACCACTACCTTGGTTAACTATGTGTTTTCATCCACCATAGAAAATTTGACAAATAAGCATTCTTAACTCATGCAATGCCGCCTCACCAAGGGGGATGATGTCATCTACTAGAATGTGATTGGTTGTTTTTTATAGTACATTTTATTTGTTTTGAGGCCATTTTTTGACCTCAAAATTTCTCTAATGGATGTGAAGATGCTCCTCCATGCTGATGTGTTCCCATCTCGTGTGTGTGTGCTTTCCACTATGTGAAAATACTCACCCAAAACAACAGGTATGGATCAGGCCATCCGCTCTGATACCATGTTAAAATATACAAGACAAAAAAGATAGAATACAAGTGGGAATATTCATTGCCTTCTGATTATTAAGCATAATCTCATATAGTATTACATTACAACAATACTGCTGTCCAATACTATGGGACATGAAATACTATGGGACAACCAAGTGTCCTAGTCAACTAACAAACTCAACTAATTAACCAACTCATGACCATTGAGATTACAATTCTTAACACATGAGAGGTCTTTCTCCATAAACAACAACAAAACATTGTTTTTTATTTGTTTCTCTTTTCTTTGTTCATGGTATGTTTTTTCCAAGAAAAGGGTAGGGCAAGACAGGGATTTTATTTTTGGGATTTTTGAAAAGGGTTTGTGGAAAATTTTGGGCAGCTTTTGGTTTATCTCTACATTTAGGAATCAAATCATCAATTCAAGAGAAAATATCCATCCCTTTACCAACTCAAGGCTTGATCTTGTCTCATATAAATGATGAAATTATCTTGAGTCGTGAACCGCTCCTTTGAGAAAATCTAATAAATTATCTGACGGTATCTCTAGTGTAATAGTATGGAAACATTTATATCATCATGATCTCCTTACTCCTCCGTTATATGTTACCTTAGACATATAAAACCTTGACCTCCACAATTGCTTGTATGATTATAGAGCATCGCACTCCTTAATTCCATTTTCTATGGCATTAATTGACAACTAAATTATGATAAGATTTACCACCTTAGAAGAAGGAAAAAAATAATCCACCTTAAACTAGTTGAAGCCCAATTTCTTAACAAATAGAAAGTGAAACCATTGCAACTTTTGTTCCTTTTACTTTGTCATGTCGATCACTAAGCTAGTGAAAGCCCATTTTCTTACCAAATACAAATTGAATTAGGTATAATATCAATTTTATTTACTCATCACTAAGCTAGCTAAAGCCCATTTTCTTACCAAATAGAAATTGAATTGGGTATAACATCAATTTCATTTACTTATCACTAAGGTAGCGAAAGCCCATTTTCATACAAAATAGAAATTGAATTAGGTATAATATTAGTTTCCTTTACTCATCCTATCATCAATACCAAAATCATGTAATACAAAAACTCCAAGGTGTAATTACATGAATATAACAAACCAAATAAAGGCTACTAGTGAATATTTTTACAATGTAAGTTTTTAATCGATTTGTCACTAGTTTTAACTTAATAAGTTTGCTAACAATTTTAGTTTTTGTGATTGTGCCATGAGAGATGCTCTACAACCCAGTATGAGGGAGATCTTGTAACGTTTGTCCATTTTTGTCCATATTGTCCGCCATAAACAAAAAAGAAAAATACAAAGTAAAAAGTAAATATGAAGGAGATCTATTGTCGGCCATAAACAAAAAAAATAATACAAAGTAAAAAGTAAATATGAGAGAGATCTTGTAACATTTGTCCATGTTTGTGGATATTGTTGGCCATAAACAGAAAATAATAATACAAAGTAAAAAGTAATAGAATAATACAAAGTAAAAATAACGTTTGTTCCTAACGCCATAAACAAAAAAGAATAATACCAAGTAAAAAGTAATAAATATTCTGCCATTAATAAAAAGATGTGTATTGCACTCAATGAGTGGAATCAAGGTGACATAACCAACATAAAACTAGAAATATAAGAAGTAAAAATGATAAAAAAGTAAAAAAAATTAGAAATATAAGAAGTAAAAAATATTTTAGCTGACATAAAAAGTAGAAACATAAGAAATAAAAAGAATAAATAAAAAAAATATTATAATAACCATAAGAAGTAAAAACAAAATAAGTAAAATAAATATATAGCCGACATACGAAATAGAAAAAATAGAAGGGATTGTAACCTTAATAAAAAAACATGGTTGCACTGATTTCAACAATGCGTAAAAGATAAATAAGTAAAAAAATATTATAGTTGATATAAGAAGTAGAAGTATAAGAAATAAAATAAAAAATGAAAAATATATTATAGTAGACATAAGAAGTAGAAACACAAGAAGTAAAATAAATACTATAACCGACATAAGAAATAGAGAAAAGAGAATGGATTTGAACCTTAATAAAAAGACATGGTTGCATTGATTTCAACAATGTCTAAAAGATAAAGAAGTAAAAAATATTATAGTTTAAATAAAAAGTAGAAATATAAGAAATAAAATAAGGAATTAAAAAAATATTATAGTAAACATAAAAAAGTAGAAATAAAAAGAAATTACTATAGCCGACCTAAGAAATAGAAAAAAATAGAAGGGATTTGAACCTTAATAAAAAAAACATGGTTACATTGATTTCAATAATGCATAAAAGATGAAGAAGTAAAAATATTATAGTTGACATAAAAAGTAGAAATATAAGAAATAAAAAAAAAAGTAAAAAATATATTATAGTAGACATCAGAAGTAGAAACAAAAGAAATAAAAAGAAATATAAGAAATATAAAAAATATAAGAGATTTGAACCTTAATAAGAAAACATGGTTGCATTGATTTGAACAATGCATAAAAGATGAAGAAGTAAAAAATATTATAGTTGACATAAAAAGTAGAAATATAAGAAATAAAATAAAGAAGTAAAAAATATATTATAGTAGGCATACTAAGTAGAAACAAAAGAAATAAAAAAAATTATTATAGCAGACATAACAAATAGAATAAATAGAAAAGATTTGAACCTTAATAAAAAAACATGGTTGCATTGATTTAAAAATGTTTAAAAGATGAAGCAAAAAATATTATAGTTGACATAAAAAGTAGAAATATAAGAAATAAAATAAAGAAGTAAAAAATATATTATAGTACACATAAGAAGTAGAAACAAAAGAAATAGAAAGAAATTACTATAGCCTACATAAGAAATAGAAAAAATAGAAGAGATTTGAACCTCAAGTCCAACCATCTCACTACTTACCAATAGACAACAAACACAAGATGTACTTGATTTCATTACTTGCATTGATTTCAACAATGCATTGTTTTTCTTTTTTTACATGTATGTATTGAATTCATCAATTTAATAAAAAAATATTGTTGCATTGATTTCAACAATGGGATGTTTAAAAAACCACAAACAAATGTTCTTTAAAAACACATGATGCATATTAATTTTATTATTTGCATTGATTTTGACAATGCATTTTTTTTTTGTTATTTACATCTATACATTGAATTTATCAATTTAATAAAAAAACATTGTTACATTGAATTCAACAATGCCAACCATAATAATTGTTAAATTTTATAACTAAATATAACTCCAAGCAAAAAGGGTTTTGAACATTGATATCTAGGTTAACACAAGCTCGATAACCTTACTGCTTACCAATAGGCCACACACAAATGTTTTTTTTTTTTTGTGTGCTAGGGGAATCAACAACTAAAGACTGGGCTGGTACTCGCATGACACGAGGTCCAGGGATCCAATCCCACTACCACTATACCCCTAGGTGCCCCACACACCCCGCAAGCATGGGACACGGGTAAAGCAGGGTGTGATTTGAACTCGTGACCTCCAATTTATAACATGTGACTTCATTTCAAGTGAACCGCCAATGAGCCACACCCGTGCGGGCACACACAGATGTTGTTCAATAACACAAGATGCATATTTATTTGACTCGTTGCATTGATTTTAGCAATGCATATATATATATATATATATATATTTATATGTATGTATTGAATTTATCAATTTAATAAAAAGTAAAAAAATTGCATTGATTTAAACAATACATTGTTTTTTGTTATTTACATTTATATATTGAATTTATCTACTTAATAGAAAAACTATTTGCAATGATTTCAACATATTAAAGTTTTTTTTCTCTATTTTAGAGTATATTGTGGATTCTCATAATAATATTGCAAATAATGAAGATATTGATGATCAAAAAAGAAAAGTACGGCAAATGTATAGAAGAGAAAGAGAAAAAGAGTCATCAGAACATATAGAAGAACATAGAAAACACGACCGTGAACTAAAGAGATCATGAAGAAGTGTTATTTGTGCAAATGGATTCTCAAAAGCATGAATAGGAGATGATTTCAGGGTTATATAGGAATCAGTATATAATTACCAATGAATTTGGCATACTTGGATACATGGAATGTGATAACAAGGAAAATTGGAACTCTAATTTTGTTGATATGAAAACTTCCAATCGTGCACTACATTTCATATATGAAAACCAATAATTGAATGCCATTGTTCATAATAATCGTACTCAAAATTATTCAATTGAAATCTTAGCAGAGAAGCAAAGAAAATCATTTGAGATTATTCTTGAGCATTACAGAGGTGGGAACAATGAACCCCTACGAATGATTATCCAAGGAACTGTAGGTACAATAAAATATTACTTGATTGGAGCTATTAGACAAACACTAGAAATTGATTATTTTGTAGATAAGTAACCATTACTTCTTTTGGCCCCAACCAGTGTTGCAACGTTTAATATATCTACATCAACAATACAAAAAAAATGGAGATTAACATTGGAGAATAAAACTATAAATATTGGAAACAAAGAACGACGTGAACTCCCATTCACAACAATATCATGAATAAAAGGTCTAGATGGTCTTCCTCCTTTCACATATGATCGATATGAGAAGATGCTAAAGGGAGCAGGAGTGGAATCAAGAAAAAAAGTAATAAGGAATATCAAAGTTTATCACATTGTAATTTAGTTGTATTTAAACATTATATAGGCTTATATTCTTTGATAACATCAACCAACATGTTGACATATATCATATTTAAACATCATCTTATTTGATTTGTATTCATCTGCATTGTTAAAAATTTTGACAAAATAATCTTCATAATACCTACATTATGATAATCCTCATAATTCTATCTGTGTTTTCAACTTAACCTGTTCCTTACAATGTTGATCAAACTCCAGTTTTGTGTCATCGCCCATGACTGGAACCCGCCTAGATCCAAATCCTAGGCTCTATGAAGCACCGAGAGGGATCAAATCTCCCGAGGTGCAAACCTCTCCTCGAAAAGCTCCTTGAGTGAAATACTTGAGCCAAGGTTTGCACCTTGGGAGATTTGATCCCTCTTGGCGCTTGATAGAGCGTAGGATTTGAATCCAGGTCGGTGATTAATTGATTATAAAGCGGGACATGAAATATCTTTGAGAAGATTAAATTTATTATATATTATTTAAGTTCTATAAAGTTGTAGAAAATATCAATAATACATTAATTAATAAATCTAATTAAAATTTAGATTTGATTTTTTTAAATGTTAAAAAATTATATAAAAAATTCTAGTTTGTCAAAGTTTATGATCTTACACATAAAATTCATAAAAAAAATTATCCATAAATAAATTTCAAAAAACATTCAAAATTATGTGTTTGTGTTTGTGTGTGTGAGGTGATCTAAAGTTGTATAATATTAATATACAATTTTGATATATAGTTTTAGTGGGGATCACATTTAAGAACATGTGTAGGGTAGGGTATGTACACCTCCATAAATTTTAATAGTCAAATCCCTATACAAAGGGAGACCTATAACTACGAGGATGACTAAGAAATGTAGAGATCTTGACATTTTTTATTTTGTACTATGGTCAAATCGAATTGAGTGTGTTATTTCAACCACCTTAAAATCTTTCAATTCGTCTTTTGCTTCCAAAATTGATGTTTTCCCCACAAATCATCAGCCTGAACTCGATTTGTCAATTTTCGCATCATTGAATCTTTTGTAAAATTTAGCTAGAATTCAAAGAACAGAGAGGTTTTATGTTTGAATATCAAAATTTGTTAGAAAAACAAGATTGCAGAGCAACAACAATAAACAAGATGCAAATATAAATCACATAAACACAATACAAGAGAGACACCAATATAATGTGGATCACCCAAGATGGGCTATGTCCACACTGAAATTGTCAATCCTTATTATTATACCATCCATCAAAATGAAGGGATACAACCCGCAGCACACCCACTCTAATTTCCTCTTCACTCTCTCACAGTCTCTCTTACATAATCATAGGGATCTTTACAATGCTACAATACACAGTTGTACTATACTGTCTTTCTTTGAAAGAGATATTACCATGGGAAAATACTATGGAACACCCAATACGATGGGCCCATAAATCACCCATTATTAACCAAGTCATGACTATGAAATTACAACATTTTACAAGGCATTTTTTCTGAATTTTTTGCTATGGGGGTGATGCCCCTGAACCCCTGCTAGGGGGGTCTCCCAAACTAGTCGCTTCCCCCCGTGGACCCCCCAAGAAAACTATTTTTTTGTGGTAAAGCCCCCCCAAACCACCCCATGATGCGTTGGGAAACAAAAACGACTAAAACACAATCTTTGAATAAGGAAGATTGGTCTCCACATCCAACCATCCTCCAGTTGGATATTGATCAAAACAACTTCACCATTGTTGCACTTCCTAGACTATGCTCTAAACCTTGGATTTGGAAAATTTCTCATATTCACTTTCATGCTTGAAGGTCAACTGAAACCGAGCAACAACTCAATTTTTCTCTGGTTACTACCTTTGTCAACATGTCTGTAGGATTTTGGATAGTGTGTATCTTTTCCAGCTTCAATAGTTCATCTTCTAGAACATACCATATGAAATGGTACTTGAGATGTATATGTTTAGTCTTATAATGGAAGATTGAGTTCTTTCTAAGATGAATGTCACTCTGGATATCATTGTACAACATGTTGTTCTCATGCTTCTTACCCAATTCCTCCATGAACCCCTGTAACCAAATCATCTCTTTACTAGCCTCTGTAGCAACAACATACTCTGCTTCTGTCTTTGAAACTGCAACAACCTTCTATGGTTTCTAAATCCAACTTACTGTTGTTCCACCTACAGTAAATACATACGTTGTGGTGCTCCTCATGATATTCTTATCACCTTCTTTATCTACATCAACATATCACTGTAGAACAGTGTTCGGACCTCCAAAACATAATGCATGACTGGTAGTACCTCTCAAATACCTAAGAATCCACTGTACTAACTTCCAATGTTCTTTACCTAGATTTTTCATATAAATGCTTACAACTCCCACTGCGTCTGCAATATATGGTCTTGTGCACACCATGGCATACATCAAGCCATCAACTACTGATGAATAGGGAACCCCAGACATGTAATCTATCTCTTCCTGTGTCTTGGGACACATATCCTTACTTAGTTTGAAATGGCTGGCCAAAGGTGTACCAACTAGTTTTTAATTATGCATTCTAAACCTCTCCAACACCTTTTGTATGTACTCACCCTTAGACAATGTCAATTTGTGATTTTCCCTGTCTCTTGTTATTCTCATACCAAGGATTTGTTTTGCAGTACCCAAATCCTTCATCACAAATGAATTAGCTAAATTTCTTTTGAGAACATTTATATCCTGCATGTTAGACCTTGAAACAAGCATGTCATCCACATATAATAAAAATATAACATATCTTCCATTATCTAGCCTATTGAAATAAACACAGTGGTAAGAATGACATTTACTATAACCTTGTTCTGTCATAAACCTGCCAAATTTCAAATACCACTGCCTTGGATCTTGCTTCAGGCCATACCAAGTATTTTTCAACCTGCATACCAAACTCTCCTTCCCTTTGACCTCATACCCCTGTGGCTATTGCATATAAATATCTTCCTACAAATCCCCATGGAGAAAGAATGTTTTTACATCTAACTATTCAAGATGCAAATATTTTACTACCGCTAGAATTAAAATAGTTCTAATTGAAGCCATTTTAACAACAAGAAAAAATATTTCATCAAAATCTATACCTTTCTTCTATGAAAACCCATTTACAAAATGTCTGGTCTTGTACTGCTTATTTCCTCCATCTTCTTCCTTCAACCTATAAACTCATTTATTCTACAATGCTCTTTTACTAGCAGGAAACTAAACCAAATCCCAAGTATGGGTTCTTACCAATGGATCCATCTCCTCATGTATGCCTTAATCCCACTTCTTTCTAGTTTCCACCTGCATTGCTTCTTCATAACATTTTGGTTCACCATAATCTGTCATCAATAAATAATATAGTGAAGGAGAGAATCGTTCAGGGGGTCTATTTAACTTGGTAAATCTTCTAACACTTGTAAGAGTTTGAGGTACGTGCTGCTATTCTTAATTTTTCGACACCTTTAGAACTTCATTTTCTTTGATTTCATCAAGCAGTGTGTATTCATTGTTTTCATTTTCCTGTTTCTTTCCTTGCAATTTATCTTTATACATGACCTTTCATTGAATACCGCATCTCTACTCCTAATTATTTTGTTATTTTCATAATCCCATAAGCAATAACAAAAATCATCAACCCTGTATCCAATAAAGGTACATTCCTTGGATTTAGCCTCAAGATTTTTTCTATTTTCTTTATCAGTATGGAGAAATGATTCACAACCAAAAGTTCTCAGAAAATATTAGTTTACCTTTTTACCTGTCCATGCCTCCTCTGGAATACCACCATCCAAAGCACTTGAAGGCCCTTTTTTTATTAAGTAAACAACAATATCTACAACATTTGCCCAAAACTATAAGGGCAATCCTGCATGCAATCTCAGACATATTGCACGCTCCATGATTGTTCCATTCATCCTTTCTTACACACCATTTTCTTGTGGTGTTCCTAGGATTGTCTTCAGTCTACGAATCTCATGGTATGAAAAATAACTATCAAACTCCTTTCCGCAATACTCATCTCCATTATCATATCCGAGACACTTCAACCTTTTTCCTATCTCATTCTCAACCAAAGCTTTCCATTTCTTAAAAGTAGCAAACACATCAGATTTCTGTATAATGCAATAAACCCAAGTGTTTCTAGTTGCATCATCAATAAAAGTAACATAATAATCAGATCCACCAAGATATTGTACTTGGGCCAGTCCCCATACATCTGTATATACAAGCTCTAAATTTTCACTCTTCTTCTCTTTCCCAACCTTGAGAAATATGACTCTCTTCCGTTTTTCATAAACACAGTTCTCACAGAATTCCAAACTTACCTACTTCACATCTAGCAACAACTTCCTTGAGTGAAGAATTTACATCCCCTTCTCACTCATGTGGCCAAGCCTATGATGCCACAATTTTGTATATGTTCTTGTGGAAGTTAAAGAGATAGAACAATCAATATTATGAGGACATAAATACAATGTACCTATCTTGTCTCATTTTTCTATTACCATTGATCCTTTAATGATCTTCCACCACATTTATGCAAACGTAGATAAATGGCCACCATCTCCCAACTACCCTGTTGAGATTAAATTTATTTTCATAGTAGGAATATTCCTTACATCTTTCAACAACCATTCACCGTTATTTAACTTTATCTGTACCTTACCCATTCCAATAATTTTAGATGGTTCATCATCACCCAATAAAACATGTCCAAAATCGCCTGGAGCATAATAATGAAAGAATTTCCTATGGGGTGTAGCATGACATGAAGCCCCTGAATCTACTACCCAGTAATCACTAGTATTATCTAATGCAAAAATGAAAGCATATTTTAACATATGACCTGCTACATTTTCTTCCTGAGCAGTCTCCTGTTGTTCATATCCTTTCTTCTTTATGTTTCTGCAGTCTTTATTTAGATGTCCTTTCTTTCCAAAGTTCTAGAACTCTATCCTTCCCAATTTGGACTTGGATCTACCCTTCCTGGACTTGCTGCGATTAAATGGGCTCTTTCCTCTCTCCCTTTCTCTTCCCCTTCTCTCCATGGTCAATGCATTACCTGATGTCTCACTTGTGCTTTTCCTTCGCATATCCCCGCTAAGAATAACACCAACAATATCATCAAATTTCAAAGTGTTTGAACCAAAGATAGAGTTACTTAAATCCATGACCAAGCCATTCCAACTTTCTACCAATGTGCACAAGATTAGAATAAACCTAACCTCATCATCAAAGTTCACTTGTATAGAACTTAGTTAATTTGTAATTGTATTAAATTCATTTCAATGATCAGCAAAATATCCGACTTTTGACATCTTCATATGAAATAAACGCTTCATTAGAAATACCTTGTTGGAGGCCAAGGGTTTTTCATACAACTTACCCGATGCGCTCATCAGACCCTCAATTGTCATTTCTTTTGAAATATTGAAAGCCACCGATGAATCTAGACACAACCATATTGTTCCGAGTGCCTTTCTATCAAGAACCTCCCATTCTTCATCCTTCATAGTTGCCAATTGTTTTGCTTTTCCTCCCAATGGTAGGAATAGATCCTTCTGGTATAAATAGCCCTCCGTTTGCATCTTCCATAACTGGTAGTTTTGGCCATTAAATTTATCGACCTTAAACTTTCTTTCTTCTACCATTTCTCCCACTCGAACCACTAACCCTGATTTCCTATGAGTTTATATTCCAAATAGACCTTTGGCTCTGATACCAATTGCTAGAAAAACAAGATTGGAGAAAAACAACAATAAACGAGATGCAAATATAAATCACATAAACACAATACAACAGAGACACCAATATAATGTGGTTCACCCAAGATGGGCTATGTCTACACAAAAATTTCCAGTCCTTATTATTATACTATCCAACAAAATGAAGGGATACAACCCGCAACACATCCGCTACAATTTCCTCTGCACTCTCTCACAATCTCTCTTACAGAATCATAGATAATTTTACAATGCTACAATACACAACCATATTACAATGCCTTCCTTTTAAAGAGAGGTTACCATGAGAAAATACTATGGAAAAACAAATACCATGGGCTCATAAATTACCCATTATTGACCAAGTCATGACTATGAAATTACAACATTTTACAAGGAAATTTTCCAAAATTTTCGCTACAGGGGTGCTTCCCCTGAACCCCCGCTAGGGGGGGGGGGGGTTCCTAAACTAGTCGTCCCCCCCACCATGGCGACTATTTTCGGGGGAAAGGCCCCCCAAACCCCCCCATCATGGGTTGGGATACAAACATGGTTGAAACACGACCTATGAATAAGGAATATTAGGCTCCACAACCAACAAAAATCCACACTCGAACTTCAATATTTGAACTCAAATGTCCAGATGCTTTAAGTTGTTAAATATTGCTCTTTTGAAATATTATGGATATTATGCTGATAGGATTAGATTTTTTGTGTTTGGGTTTTTCCCATTTTCCGCATTGGTTTTCTCAACAACTCAAATTACTTTTGGAAGGCTTTTCAACCGTGGATTTGAGTTGATCCTTTCCCTATTTTTCATTGCATGCTAATTTGTAGGATTTTGTTTCTCGCTTTGAATAATTATGCTCTATGAAATTGAAGGTTTTTGCTTCATATTTGTCGAGTTTCTTTTGTCTTTGGTTGAAGTTTATATGCTCTTGATGATAATTTTCTATGCTTTAGAAATTTCTTTCTCCATTTCAAAATTCTCTATATTTACGAGTAATCATGCTTAATTTTTGCATTGTTTTGTGAATTCTTTGTGCTGCTCATATTTTCACACCAAAACATGCCAAAAGGAACCTACTAAGGTTTATGGATTCACCAAAGTAGAGTTTCAATAAGGATGTAAACTAAATAAAATAAGTGACAGAAATAGAAACTAAGCTAAGCATGTGCATGAAATAAATCTAAAGTAATATTGAAGACATTCTTCAACAAGCATATAAATGAATGAATGTTTTTTGTATTATAGAAGAGTGGTTTGTATGTGGAGTAAGGAATACCTCATAATAGAAATAGAAAGGGGCCCTTGTAGACTTCTGAAGTAGAGTGCTCTAGGTCTCCTACACTAGTACATATGGGCATATTTTTCCACGAAATATCTCCACGTTTCGAAGGAAAAATAAAATGAAATTTAAGATGTCTTTTCATTTTTTTTATCATGGTGGAATTTTTCGTCTCTATATCGACGTTTTTTAATTTTTGACGAACTTTTGTCTCTATATTAACGAAATATGGCCATCTTTGCACACGCACCAAATGACATGTGCCAACTTCCAATGACTCTTGAATTTTTATTTTTCAACTCATGCATTTTCATCGATAGATCGACGATCATTGATCTATAAATACACACTTTAAGACAATTTTCGACACATTTTCTATAGTTGCAACAAGGTTCCTGGTGATTGATTGAGCCCAGATTTTGAACTTGCGACAAATTTCGTGGTGATTGTTTGAGCTCAGATATTCTACATAGCTCAGATTTTGAACTTGCAAGGTTAGTATTTTTATATTTTTTTTTGTCTATTTTAATAGAAAGATATGTTAAGAAAAAAAAATCTAAATTTTTTTAACATGCATGTTTGAATGAAATTTAATTTTTGTGTGTTTTTTTTTTAAATTTAGCATTGCTACATATATTTCGTGTGATTAATTAGTTATACTTACATGTTTTTATAGGATTTACATACGTGATTATATATTAAGTACTAATTAAACCTCTTCTTTTTTCTATAGTTCTATTAGAATATAATTATAACATGAAGGTATTGTTAGACACAATGGCACACTGATAGGGGGGGTGAATCAGTGGACCAAAACTAAATACCAATTTCAGCTTCTTTAAAACTTAATCAAAGATCATTAAGTATTTTCACTTCAACACTTAGGCAGAGTTCATCATTCAGTACACTAGGCTATACATCACTCATATGGGATTCTTCTCATGTTACAAGTACATTAGGCAGAGTTCATCATTAATAGTACATTAGGGTATACTAATTCAGTTTGACATGCCCACAATCATTTAGAAAAACACTATGTTTCTAGGTTTCACTTTCCTTCATGCCTTCTGAATGTTTTCAGGTGCCTTTGTTTGCTTCAGTCATTTGAAGAAGGAGCTAGCATATCTCAAGGTAGGACTTGAGTACTTTTGCAAAAACAACCCGAATATCTAAGAATGACTAAATCATTTAGGAAGACTTAGAGTTGTAGATGTCTTGTATACCTAGAATTTTCTTCTTCAAGATCTGCACATTCTTCAAGAGATCAAATATATTGACAATGAATGTCTTCCTTAGATTGTACTCTTGGTCTTGTGAAATGTACATGCATGGATAATATTCTGCTGATGCAAGAACCTACACTTCTAGCAACCCGAAATTGGAATTTAAAATCACCTCAGTAGTATCCAAGAACTTCCAGTTACACTTGTGACTGCCTTGGACTCTTCAACACTTGAACTGTGAGCTTCAACTGTGTCACATGGTTCTTCCACCCTTGTTCTTTTTTTTCTCTTGTATGTTTGTCCAATATAAGCCATACTATCAGATACCAACAACAAGTGCTACCTAAATACATTATTTATCAACCATATCCAAAACTAGAGAGAGTCATACTCAACAATCATATGGTAAATTCATAAAAGGTAAGCATGCATCAAGGACAACTTTCATTTGGACCATTTGGGCCACCTAGTGTTCCAATGCCCAAACTATCAATGTCTCCTTGTGAGTAAATCAAAGGCCATTGCACAACACTTGTTGGCATCAATGAAAACTTCAGTCTTCAGGTTTTTCTTTATAGAAATTGGTATATAATATACTTATATGTAATGTATTTCACAAGTTACTATTTGGTATGGTGTAGGTAATACAATTACTTGTCACTACAAGGATTTGTCACTATGAATGAAAATGCAACGAAGCTTGCTCAGTTTAGAGCAGCATTAGAGGCGAGGGGAGATGGAAAATGTTATTTCCATTGTTGTGATTGTAGGGGCTTGCAAAGAATAAGACTTTTAATAACAACAGCTGAAAGACATTTTAGGGAGAAGGGGCACACCGAAGGGGGTTATGATTATCGTCCCTTGGTAAGATGTTATTCAATATTTAATGTATTCTCTGTAATAGTCATCATGTCATGAATTTCAGTAAAATGTATTATCATTTTATTATATGTTCTATACACACTAATTTTACTACATTGTTAGTAAATATATAGACAATGCCCCCAAAATGTCTCCCTCCAGAGAGTTATTTGCCAAGTACTAGAAGAAATACTCATTTATAGGGTGACGAACTTCAAGATTAGAATATTGAAGCTGATCAAGTTCTTAATGATGATATCGATGGAGATAACGTTAGTGATACAAATCACGAAGATGGGATACATAGATTGATCCAAGACACATTTTCTCCAATGGATGAGGACAACTAGGATGATAGTCATGATGTCGATCCTCTACTCGAGAAGTCATGTCAACCTCTTTATGAAGGATACAAAAAAATCTTTTATCTCCTATATTGTTGTTAGTGAACTTGAAGGTTTTGAATGGTTTATCAAACACTTGTCTCACACAGATACTAAGGTATGTAATTTGTTAATTATTTATGTCTGCATGTTCACATGTACATAAAGGGTTGAATTTTTTCATATATTGCTATTGTTATCTAATTTGTAAAGTATGGATGCGATATTGATGATTAATATTGTTTACATTGACTTATGCTTTTGAATTTTGTAGAATTTTAGGTGAATTTCTATTACCAACGTCAAATATTTTACCACGCACATATCGAGAGATATATGTGATTATGAAAGAATTTGGAATGGAGTATCAAGCTATTGATTCATGTCCGAATGATAATATCCTATACTATGGACAATACGCATTAGAAAATGAATTCCCACAATGTCAAACAAGTAGGTCTTGAACCGATAAAGCAACAAAAAATGTGCCTCACAAAGTTCTTCCTTATATTCCAATAATTCCTCATTTCTAGTAGTTGTTCAGGTTTCAAAGTATAGCACAATTTATGTATTTCCATCCAAAGAACAAAATTCGAGATGATGTTCTTCGAATGCCTGCATATGGTTCTGCATTGAGGTACATCAAAGAAAATTGGCCAATTTTTAAAGAATAACCTCATAATATTAAACTTTCGTTGGCAGTTGATGGTGTCAATCCATTGATAGAGCTTTGTTCTACCTACTCAGTGTGGCTTGTTTTTGTTATAAAAAATAACCTTCCTCCTTGGATGTCGATCAAGAGAGAGAGCACAATGTTGGCAATGATTGTTCCAAGTATTTAATTAATTTGTATTTTTTTACTTGAAAGTCTAATCACTAAATATTTCATTTCTTTGTTTCGTGCATGATAATTATGTCTTTTATATATAATGACATATATCCAAATATAATTAATCATGTATGTTGGACCAATTAGGTAAGTACCACGTTAAAGATATGAATGTATATATTGAGCCTCTTATCGATGATTTGTTGAAGTTATGCATTGGCATCACTATGTATCACATCTCTAGACCAATAGGGAAAAAACGATTTCAATTCCATGGAATACTTGCATGGACAATTAATGATGCTCCCCAGTTAACACATTTTTGTGGTATATTGTTACTTTCTTTTGTTCCTTACTATTATATATATCTATTGAAAATATCATGCATTATTTTAAATGGTAATTATAATTCGCTACACTAATTCATATATATTGTAGGTCTTCAAACAAAGGGTAAATTTGCATGTCCAGTTTGCGGTCCCAGGATAAAATTTCGTCGTTCAAGGAGTTTAGTAAAGGAAGTGTTTAATGAGTATAGGCACTTTCTTCCTAAGAACCATAGTTATCGAACTACAGACAAAGCAAAATTCAATGGTAAGGAAGAGAATGGAAAAAAACCTCGAAGAATGACACCTCACCTATGGAAGTTGGAATATAATAGAAATCGTCAAGGTATGCCAAATTATTTATATATCATATATTATATAAATATTTGTTTTTTTTTAGTGAATTATGTTCATAGTGGTTTGTACCTATATTGATTAATTAGTGTTAATATGATTTTGTTGATGTTTCATGAATTTAGTTAAGGCACGAATGGGCTTCTACGAGGAATGAAAATTTACCCGATGCAATTCAGTAGGTTGCCATACTACGAGCACCTACAAATAGTTCATTTGTTTGATACAATGCATAATGGGAAGAACATACATGAATTTTTATGGTGAATATTAGATGGAAGGAGTGGAAAATAAAGAATTGGAAAGATGTAATGTCCCTTTTTAATAATTTTATTAAAATGGCAAATTTTTCTCTTTTTCCCCAAATTTGACCTTTGACTAGTTTTGATGCCTAGGTCTCCAATTTGCCCCAAATGCTCCCAAATATTCTGAGAAGGTATATGGATGATGTTAGAACATAAATTTGTGTTTCATGGATGATTTTGGACCTTTAAAATAATTTTGCAAATCCTCTTTCAATTGTGGCCAATGTAGAGAACTTTACTAGTAATTTCCCTTTGACTAGTATTGGTCTCTAGGTCTCCAATTGGCTCCAAATGCCTCTAAATATTCAGTGAAGGTGTATGAAGGATAATTGTACTTGATTATGATTTTAATGGATTATTAATGACCATCAAAATAATTCTGCAAACTTTTTTAATATTCTGGACAAAGTATGGAATTTAACTAGCAATTTGGGGTTCAAATCCCCCCGGGGTAAATACTGAAAATGGCTTCCTAAATGCCTCCAACCCCACTCAAATTTCACAAAATAGGTAGGGGATGTATCAGGGGCATTATTAAGGTCTCATATGCACCATTAATCAGTTATTAAGTTTGTTATAACCTTATCCCAAACAGCAACAAAAATCACTAGTTCGACCCTTAGGGAAATGGCACCAAATCTTCTCCAAATGTAAATAAACTAAGTAAAATGACTTCAAATGCTTGAGTATTGAACATGCAAATTGTATAATACATCAATAAAATTCCATGCATAAATAAACCATCAGTATGTTACTTATCCATTTGAATCTATCAACATTACATTGGTTCACAACAAGGTAGTGGGGAAATGACACCGTTCTTTCATTAAAAATGAGATTTATACATTTCTACTTGGAATTTCAACCTAAAAATTTATGGAGATGAATAATAGAGTATTTAATTCATATTAAAAAACAAATTGGGAATTATAATCTTCCCCAAAGAGTACAATAGCTCACCAAAAATGCCCTCCCTCAAGGAGCAAGAATATGCCTTCAAAAATGGAAATGGTTGAGAGAATGTGATGCATTCGAAGAAACCCTGATATTCCCTGTATCTTACATCTACAACAAATGGATCCATTAAATCTCCAAATGAAAGGTCTGAATGGCCTTTGCCATTTCCAACTTGGATGGGAATCTTTCACCCTCGAAATTGGCTAAGGCAAGAAACTAGTCATCCACTAGTTCTCCCTCTTCACAAATGCAATTGCAAATTTCTCAAATGATCAAAATCTGGTTTCATTATTTTTTATTGACATTTATAAATTTCTAACCATGGGTTGAATTCCTTCCAAGAGACTCATTCCAACTAAAGTTGGTAAGAGATTCCAAAGAATGCCACTTGTAAAACAATTCCTAGTCTCCCACTTCCACCAAATCACATGTGGAAGCATCTTAGCTTCCCTAACTCCCTTGAACTCTTGGAGGCTAGTTTTATCCCTGACATGTCATATATGTCATATTTCATCCTTCAGGTCTGATTTGTGTCATAGGTGTCATAGCATCTTCATCATTGTTGTCATAGAGCTAGGGAATCTAGCCCAAGTGTCTCACTAGCTCCAAATTGCCTCTTCCTCTTCCATGGCAGTTACTCTTCTTCTACATTTCGACCTTGGATGATTCATTCAATGAATAATACCTTTTGAACTCCCCAAATTATGTTACCATTCACCTTGAATTAGAATTGGTGAGAGAATGATGCCAAGTGTAGTGGGGAAATCTAGCCATATGTGGGTCTCCCTTCCTCCATGTGTCTTCATGATCAAATGCCACTATGATTTTCACTTGTATATATTTATTGAGCTCATTTATTAAATAAATATGCCATTCTAATGTTCAAACATCATTTATTTTTCCTCTTATTCCAAATCCCAAAGCTTCCACACCAAACCTAGGAAGCTAGTAATTTTCCTCATTGGCAATTATTTGACCCTTAGCATCAATTTGACAAACTCTAATGAATATTTCCAATGTGCTTAGGACATTGTGACCCAATGAAAATTTGGGACATGTCAAATGCTCCCTTCCCAATATTGCTTGTCCTCAAGAAATTTCAAACATGGGTGTTGAAGAACATGCTTTCTGTATAATTCTTTGAAGTTGCCATTGAATTGCCCAATCTTGAGTCTTTGAGATTCCATGAATATTTTAGAGAGGAACCACCATTTTTGCTTCCGAACTACTCTGGTAAAAATCACTTTATTAAGTGGGAAATCCATCTCCCATACTGCTTGTTTCCCAAAAAAATTTGAAACCAATGAGACAAAAATTATTCCAGGGTCCCATTGCTTGTACTGCACCCCAACAATTAGGAGTGCTCTCCAACCAATACCATTAAATAAGAGGATTCCTGGATCCCATTTTCTTGTATGCATTCTTCCAAACATCATGAGTACAAAATATATATCATGAAAGTACATAACAACATAATGAAAATGTACATCAAGGAGGTGCTTCATAAAATAATCATGAAAGTGCTTATACCTCCAAGCAAGTAGACCACCATTTTCCAACTACATACAATCAACAAGTAACCAATCAAATCTGCTCCAATGACATAGGTGAGAATCCCATGTCCTATAATTCTTCTCTAAAAGGATATTATATGCATCAAAATATTTAGCCATGTATTCTTTCATCGAAGAAGTGAATGAAGAATCTCCACTAAAATTTGAACCATATAGTGAGCAGAAAAAACAAGGAGACTTCAAATGACTCAAAGAAGTATCACCCATACATCCATGAATGTGACAATCATAAAGATATAAAAAGGTATGTGTCTGCCAACAAAAATATTTTCCAATCATAAATCTATTCACCCAAGTGTTGGATGAAGTTCCTCCAACATCAAATGAACCAAGTGTTGAGCAAGAAAAACCATGGGTCTTCAAGTGACTCAACTGCATATCATAGGTGCATCCATGTAGATGTGAATCATCATAAAGTAACAAATGATGCTGTTGCAAATGTGAATAAGAATGTGCTCCAACCATGTCATCATAAAAATTAAATCTTGGAGTTTCATACTCCTCATGTGGCACCATCAAAAAGAACCCTTTCACCCATACTTCATTGAGACTAATGCTGCAAAACATGTAATTGTAGAATGTAGAAGAATGAACTAACTCACCCAAATGATCCAAAAGTGCAGAAGTTTCATCATGGGAAGGATCCATATGGGTAGTATCATGCATCTGCTTCAAAAGTGTGAAACCCTTGTCATAGATTGGTTCCAACGTAGAGGAATCATGCTCTTCTTTCAAAATTGCATAACCTTCGTCAAGAAACAATTCAAGTTCCTCTTCCACCACATAAAGAGTTTGGATATCTTCAAGTTCATATTCAAACACATCAAGCACATTCAAATTTCCACATTTATCATGGTCCACCATGTCATGAGAATCCTCCAAACAATCTACCATTTGACAATCTGAAACATAGGAAGAAAAACAAGTATCTTGCGACTTTTCAAGAAGTTGCTCATTTTGAATTGTGAGCTTATGATTATCCTCATTATTCTTCAAGTATACATCATGTAACAATTCATTAAGCTCAAAGAATGGTTTCTATCAAAAATCAAAGACATGAAATACCTTTGATGTGGGACATTGCTCTTTGAATCTTCTCCATGTCTTCATGGAAGGATGTTTCCTCCAATGAAGTAGCTCTCCAACAAGAATTTGACACCAGTGTTTGAGTGTCATGGAGAATGAGGAGGAAATATTGGATATTATTTTCATTCATCTTTAAGGAACCTTCAAGAAAATGAGGCTCTTGAAAATGAACCTCCTCATCTTCTTCTTTCTTGCTTGTACCAACTTCATGAAGCTCAATTGGTGATGGGGAAGTTGATCTTGTTTCTTCTTCAACTGCTACAAGGTCTTCATTTTCATTTTTAATGGAAGTTTGGCTTGTAGAAACACTTTCAAAAGTGATCTCTATGTCACAACCATAGAGGTGTGAGCACCCATCAGTAGTTACTTCTTAATAGTTCAAGCATCCATCAGTAGATGCTCTTTGGTTTATGTCTAAGGTAGAAGGTGTGTCGAAATGATCTTCCATATTTTCAATAGAATATTCTTCATGTTTTTGTGATGTCTCTTCCTTTTTCTCCTTCAAGCAAGCTGATGCATTTTTCCCCTTGTTTTCCTTTAGATCAATATCTTTGGAATCTCTATTTTGAAATGGATTCTTATTACCTTCCTTCATCTTGAGCTTGTTTTTGATAATGAGGTATTGATAAAATGGTATGGTGTTTCTGCAACCTTCACTCAAATTTTTCCATTCAAGATGAATTTCTTCCACATATTTGGATTAAATAAATTTTGTTACAGTAGGCCTTGGTGTTCTCTGAAATTCATTTTCTCTATTATGGGATCCTCTGCTTGAGAAAATATGCTCACCCATTGGCTTATTTTCCTCACTTTTTCGTCTTCACCAAAACACTTTTGGTTTCAATATATAATGATGGTCCTTGAATTATTTTACTCATGAATATCATACCACATAAGGTTCCAAGATCATGCTCTGATACCACTGTAATGTCCCTTTTTAATAATTTTATTAAAATGGCAAATTTTTCTCTTTTTCCCGAAATTCAACCTTTGACTAGTTTTGATGCCCAGGTCTCCAATTTGCCCCAAATGCTCCCAAATATTCTGAGAAGGTATATGGATGATGTTAGAAAATAAATATGTGTTTCATGTTTGATTGTGTACCTTTAAAATACTTCTGCAAATCCTCTTTCAATTCTGGCCAATGTAGGGAACTTTACTAGTAATTTCCATTTGACTAGTATTGGTCTCTAGGTCTCCAACTGGCTACAAATGCCTCTAAATATTCAATGAAGGTGTATGAATGATATTTGTACTTGATTATTATTTTAATGGATGATTTATGAACATCAAAATACTTCTTCAAACTTGTTTAATATTTTGGACAACGTATGGAATTTAACTAGCAATTTGGGGTTCAAATCCTCCCGGGGTAAATACTGAAAATTGCTTCCCAAATACCTCCAACCCCACTCAAATTTATGAACATAGGTAGGGTTTGTCTCAGGGGTATTATTAAGGTCTCATATGCAAATAGTAATCATTTATTAAGTATGTTCCAACCTTCTCCCAAACAACAACAAAAATCGCTAGTTCGACCCTTGGGGAAATGGCACCAAATCTTCTCCAAATGTAAATAAACTGAGTAAACTGACTTCAAATGATTGAGTACTGAACATGAAACTTGTATAATACATAAATAAAATTCAATGCATCAATAATCCAACATTATTTTACTTATCCATTCAAATCCATCAACATTACATTGGTTCACAACAAGGTAGTGGGGAAATGACACTGTTCTTTCATTAAAAATGAGATTTATACATTTCTACTTGGAATTTCGACCTGAAACTTCTGGAAATGAATAAAAGAGTATTTAATTCATATTAAAAAATAAATGGGCCATTATAAGCTCCCCCAAAGAGTACAATAGCTCACCAAAAATGCCCTCGCTCAAGGAGCAAGAATTTGCCTTCAAAATTGAAATGGTTGAGAGAATGTGATCCATTAGAAGAAACCATGATATGCCTTGTAGATTACACCCGAAACAAATGAATCCATTAAATCTCCAAATGAAAGTTATGAATGGCCTTTCCAATTACCAACTTGGATGGGAATCTTTCACCCTCGAAATTGGCTAAGGCAAAAAACTACTCATCCACTAGCTCTCCCTCTTCACAAATGCAATTGCAAATTTATCAAATGATCAAAAAATGGTTTCATTATTTGTTATTGGAATTTATAAACTTATAATTTCTGCCATGGGTCAAATTCCTTCGAAGAGACTCATTCCAACTCAAGTTGGGAAGAGATTCCAAAGAACGCCACTTGTACAACAATTCCTAGTCTCCCACTTCCACCAAATCACATGTGGAAGCATCTTAGCTGCCCGAACTCCCTTGAGAGTCCTCTTGGAGGATATTTTTATCCTTGACATTTCATGTATGTCATATTTCAGCCTTCAAGTGTGATTTGAGTCATAGGTGTCATAGCATCTTCATCATTGTTGTCATAGAGCTAGGGAATCTAGCCCAAGTGTCTCACTAGCTCCAAATTGCCTCTTCCTCTTCCATGTGAGTTACTCTTCCTCTACATTTCGACCTTGGATGAGTCATGAAATGAATAATACCTTTGAACTGCCCCAAGTATGTTACCATTCACCTTGAATTCGAATTGGTGAGAGAATGATGCCAAGTGTAGTGGGGAAATCTAGCCATATGTGGATCCCCCTTCCTCCATGTGTCTTCATGATAAAATGCCACTTTGATTTTCACTTGTATATATTTATTTAGATCCTTTATTAAATAGTTATGCCATTCTAATGTTCAAATATCATTTATTATTCCCCTTATTCCAAATCCCAAAGCTTCCACCCCAAACCTAGGAAACTAGTAATTTTCCTCCTTGGCAATTATTTGACGCTTAGCATCAATTTGACAAACTCTAATGAATATTTCCAATGTGCTTAGGCCATTGTGACCCAATGACAATTTGGGACATGACAAAATATTTGTAGTGACATCCAAGAATCTAATCATGCATTGCAAAGTGTGATCATTAATTCTAATGGTGATGGCCATCAACGAAATATTAGTCTTCCTTGGTGCTTGACGGAGCAACAGAGCAATATTGTAAAAGAGATCATCAGAAAAATCAGGTTTCTGATGGGGTTTTCGTCTAACATAAATAATATCTTAACGAAAAAATGTGATTTTGGTGGGGTTAAAACACATGACTAGCATACACTCATTAATGTAATTATGATTTTATAATATATTTCCTTATTGGTATGCATTGTTTTATTAATTTTATTCTCTTATTTGGAAATAAATAATAATTATTTGTTTTTTGATACAGTATGTTCTACCTTTATCTCTCCCAGATGACTTTGACAAAAACATAAAACAAATTATTTATGTTCTTGGAAAATACATGAGGTAAGTAATGTTTTATATGGAAATGTATTTGTTCTGTGATTTGTAGTGGAACTTATTGACATATTATGTTTTGTCTGCAAATTTTCTATATGCCTTGATATTATTTTATTGCATCACTTGTAGGTGTCTTTCATCAAAAGAAATCCATAAAGAATATATAAGGTATTGGAAGAGAGAAATTCCCTGACTAATGTGTGAAATGCAATAGTATCTACCTCCAACATTTTTCAATGCACAAGAACACTACCTCATACACCAAGTTGAGGAGATTGAATTATGTGGACTAGTACACACAAGGTCGATGTAGATGGTGGAGAGGCAGTTGATTTCATTGAAGGATTTTGTTAGACAAAGAGCACATCCTGAGGGTTTTATGGTTGAGAGATATATGGTATATCAATGCATGGTGTATATTAGTGAATATCTACCTATATTAGCAGAAAATATGAATGTGCCTTGCATTTGGCATCTCAAATCCTTCAACAAATTTGAAGGGGAGGTCCTATTGGGGAAAGGTACAATGAGAACTGTGAAAGGTAATTATTAGATGTTGTGGAATTAATATATTACACATGTATTTTTCCAATTTTATTTTATCATACTGAATTTTTATTTTTTTTATTCCTGCATATTCAACTATATTAAACTATGGCTTTAATGATATCTAATTAATGATATTGAATTGTTATTTTTTCATATAGTTGCTCGAGTGTGGGATGATTTACATTTATACATTGCAAATAACCTTGATTGGATGGAGCATTGGATAGAATATTGTGAAGAATACTTCGGTAGGTTATCATGGGAAGGGGTCCATAAGATGATTAAAACAACTCATTGTCATCAACATTAATTTCCTAATCTTACGTCGCAAAGGGAAGTTGATTTAGCCTATGGTTTAAAAGATAAAAAGGCATGTAAATAGTTTACCCACATTTTTCTAGTTACTTCCCATTTTTTCAATGTATTTGATTTTTTTTAAGTTTTCAAATATATTAATTACGAATTCCTATATGACGTTTATTAATTGACAATGTATTTTTTACTTGTTGTCAATGTTGCAGTTGAAACATCACAAGGCTATGTGGTGTAATGGTCGTAAATTTTGTATCAAAATGTTGGATGATAAGATGAAAACCTCGGATTGTAGGATAATTGCAGTGTTTAAGGTCACCAATGTTTCCTCTAGAAGTGACAAACGTCTAGAAAAAACTGAGAATAGGTACTATGGGCATTTGGAGGACATAATTGAGTGTGATTTTAATTCCTTTAAAATAGTTTTATTTGAGGTGAAGTGGTACAGGATACAGATGCATGAACGTGATACTGAAAGAACTGTTATTGAGCATGCTAATGTATTTACCATGGTTAAGACAAGGGCATTTGAACCGGGTACAGAGCCTTATGTTCTTCCAAGTCAATGTGAGCAAGTCTTTTACTTAGAGGTGATGGGTAAAGCAGGTTGGTCATACGTTGTTAGATATGATCCAAGAGGAATACCAATAAAGTATAATCATGTAGATGATGAAGATAATCACAAAGAAGAAGATGCTGATGATGATTCAAATCAGGTGTAGGTGGCTACAATCGATGTGTTAGATGAATAAGTTGAATAGGTTGATCAACCAAATTTAGCATACAATGATATCATTGACGATATCGATGACTATATTAGCGAAGATGATGTTGATGATGATGATGATGTGAATGAGCCTTTAACCAATATCTATTTTGAACCAGATCTTGATACAAATGTTGAGTTGGATGAAGAATAAGATGAATGATATTTAATTGTTGAAAAGTAGAGGTATGTGTTTATATCTTTTATGTCATGATGATCTTTATATGTTTTTATTTGTATAATAGAGCATGTTTCATGTTCTTTAATATTTCAAATTGGGTATGGGGAAATTGAGAGTGATGTGAGGTGGGGGGGGGTATAATTAGACCTTCCACCTTCACATGGTTTCCCATGTTTAGTAGAGAATGCACTATTCTCGAAACCAAGAGAAGCTTAAAATTGGGGTGTATACTATAGCTGAAATTTGACATGGTTTAACTAGACAATTTAGGTGTGACATGTGAATGGGGTCAACATTGAATATGTGCATTTATGGACTGATAATATTTGACATGGTAGGAAAACACACATGCATTGATTGTATGGGAGGGTTTACCCATTAAGGTGCGACTGCTCCTAATGTATTGGAGAAAACTCACTATGGCTTGGGAATACCACAACAGACAGATGACTACCAGAAATCGACTCAATCCTAAAAACAATGCTATTATAAATGACAATGTTAAAACAATGGAGAAATGTAACCAACCTCGATCCAATGTTTGCTGTAGATCCCCGTTGGGGCTTTCAATCCACGCACATCCAAGAACTTGTAATCTGCAAATTAATCTTGACAACCAATATCTAACAAGTACATGTGATATATAAATAACATTAACATCATCAATAACAATGGTCCACAATATCATAAGAAAATGCAACCCAATGTATAATAAATGACATTCACACCATGAATGGACGAGAATATGAGTATTTCTATTAATGAACAAGAAGAAGTACAAAGTGATACGACCTCTTGCCGGCAACCAATCTGAACCAAGATCTAGATCAATCCACTTGTGCCTCCACCACTTCAATCCTCCATGAATGGAAAACTCAAACTAGAAAGGAGTTTGGAAGGTGAACATAAATGGTTCACAAATACAAGGATGAATAAGTGCAGACTCAAGACAGGGCAAAAATCCACTAGAGTGCCTTTACTACTCTCCTCTTCCTCCCGTCCATAAGCCATATGTGCTCAATATATAGTCCTCTCAAACGTAGGTGAAAGGACTCATCGAGACGTTACTTGGGCAGATGGAGAGCCAAAGGTCACCCAATGACCGCTTTTTGGGAGTAAAAAGTAATAAAATAGTGTTTTTTACCATTTTACTTGATACCCGCAAGCTATAGGGATGCAACTCGCGGGTACGTATGCTATAGTGATGCAACATGTGGGTAGGAACAAAAATAGGATAAACTAGTATCAATGAAGGATGAAAATGGATCTGAGTCACTGAAATGGATCCTACAGGCCAAAGAATGCTGATGCTCACAGGGTGGAAGATTTCTATGTAGCACCTAATCATGTACTACATCACCTTGCTTAAAATCCGTGACATGTGAATGGGGCCAAAATTGATTTTTTTTCAAAAATTGCTTGCATGGACTGAAATTTGACATGGTTTAACTAAACACATGCATTGACAGTATGGGATGGTTTCCAGACTCAAAGATTTCCTTTCTAGTATATCTAGAAAATAATAATTCCTAGATAATAATTCTTTATCCATGGCAGCTTTAGCCTCTATTTATCTAGCAGATATTTACCAGAGTGTAGCAATGATTTGGCGATATTGATATGCTTTGTTGTCCATTAAAAGTATAGCCCATGCACTTGATCTAAAAATTCTAAAACAAAACAATGAAAGTTTGTTTTCATACCACTTCTCATGGGGAGTCACACCTTAAACAACACTAATATTCTAATTGATGATGTGGGCTACACAAAAAATTATGTCCCCAATGAATGAAAGCTTCATTTGTTTGGAGTAAAGCATGCATTGGCTCCAGTTTAATATGGAGTGTAGGGAATGGTTCTCTACCAAGAAATGCCATGAGAAATAATAAATAATTAAAAAGCATTATTAGCATATTCTCCTCCACCATCAACCTAATACAATTGATTTTTCTCTTGCTTTGATTTTCTACCAAGGATTTAAATTATTTGAATTTCCCAAACACTTCAAAATTGGATTTAATGGTATATATCCAAAGCAAGTAAGAAAAATAATCAATGAAGGTGAGGAAGTACATGGATCCCCCAAGAGAATTCATTACCATATTCCATGAATATCACTATAAATTAGCTCAAAAAGTTGAAAAACTTGCCTCGCTTAGTCCTTAGGAATGGACTCTTCACGGTGTTTCCCCAACACACGCTTCATAAACACCACAAGTGGTAACGTTCATTTTGCAGAAGGTCATCAACCATATGCATCCGGCTTATATGTCACAAATATCTAAAATTGGTATGACCCAATTGTTGATTCCATAGCATATGCTGGTGTCATCACCATTGGATACCATGTGAACAAAACCCTTTGAAGTAGCCTTCCCTAACTTTTACATATGATCAAATTCATCAAAATAACCATATGCAGCCAATTTAAAACTAGCAGTTGCATCCTTTACAACCCATCCTCCTAGTACCTATTCCACATTTTATTGGTGTGTGTGATGTGGTAAGTAGAGAGAAGCTCTTGTCCAACTTCTAGAACATGGAAGACATATCCAAACTTAACAGTGTTGATGATGACATCACCATAACCTAAAACTCGTAGGGTGGAGTTATCACCAATATTTATCCATTGTGTTATTGTCAATCATCAGACATCAAGCATTGATGTTTGGTCATATGCCTAGTAGGGCCAAAATCAATGATCCATTCCTCCAAAGAAGTGGAGGACCAAGATGTTACACATAAGAATGTGTATCGTGAGAAGATCCAACAATTTGATAAAAAAATATTCTAGTTATCTATTGTTTATCTTGCAAGTTCTTCAATTTTTTGAATATGAATGATGTAATATTTCAAGGTGTGTATGTCCTTATGATAGTAGTTTCATGAGTTTATTTTTTTTGGAGAGTTTCCAGCTTCCCCCCTTACCTCCTTTGGACTCATGCTTAGAAGGGGTCAAGATATCCTTTGGATGGGTGTGAACTCGAGGGGGTAATATTCCAATATTCCTTGAAGTTACTTGATGCTAGATAAGATTAGCAAAAACCTCCTCAAGAAGAATTGTGTAACCGTTGAAAAATAAAAGGATATTATAAGATATGATAGAAAATTATTAAAATGTTGAAAAAAGATCAATATTCATAACAATCCTTCAATTTTTTCCTTTCCTCCTTTCTTGCTAATGTAATGATGTCAACCTTTAGGTTCTTCAACCTTGCCATATACCCCTAGACGTTGTCAAAGTCACCCACCTTGAGATTTGAAAGCTCATATCAAGTCTATTGCCATGAGTGTTATTCATTGTGTCAATGTGAAAGTAGAATACAAAAGTAAACCTATACTAATAATAATAAGCTATATTAAATAACCCAAGGTCACATGTCTAAATGAATGTCTATTTAATTAATGTGACCATTTAATGTATAGTTATAAACAACATCACATGTTATTGTAATCAGGTCTTATTATATATTCAATACATTGTATTTATCTATATGAATTATTTTATGTTATCCCATTTATTTTGGATATCTGCTTGATAAACCAATCCGTTCACTATATTGGTCTCATATCCCAACTTAGGATGATATTCATGGTATAACCCACTAACCCGTAGTCAAATCTTCTTGTGAGTGAACAGATTTGTGGCTAAGATATGTTAAGCATCCATCATTGCAAGCTTGTGGCTTGTGACCAATTTGTTTCCAAAAACACTTATCACAAAAATCTATGTTGCAAATTTGAAGAGAAAACTACAAATAATTGCAAGTAAAATTCAAGTTTAATTCAAACATTGTCTACAAAATAGATCCATCTTATGGTGATTTTTTTTCTATTGCAATGAAAATAGAGTGACAAATACCAATTAAGTTGATTTCTCCCAATTCAATAGAAGTAGAGAAGATTAGTCTCACATCAACAAGAATGAAGTAGTTGTGTGAACATCCACCGTCACTTAACAATTCCACACATCATGGGTAAGCCACCAAATTAGCAACTACCGCCAATCAATACGCATCATATCGAGTGATAAATGTGACTAGGAGTGACTTGCATGAGAATTGGGCCTTATCATTTCATAAATTGTTAAGACTTCAAAATCATTTATTCCCTGAGGTCACCCTAAAATGCTCTACACGAACAATATGAAGTCAAATTGATCATTGCCAAAATTAGTAATTAAGATAGAAGGAAACCATAATCCACACACAACAAATAAGGATTAATCATGAAGGTTTGAGATTAGTCATTTATCCTTTTTCAATAAATGGAATTTCCCATGCCATCATGGAAGGTGGGTCATGCCAACTTCAAAAACTATTAAGTCCATACGACATGTGTCACCATTGGAAAAATATTTTGGTTATTGGTGAATGAAAGAAAAGATTATTAAGTCATGAGGGTGATAACATACGGTTAATTATACAAGTTATTATTCTAATCTAAATAGTTTAAATATTCTATTATAACCATTTTTCAGAAATCCCACGGCCACTCTAAGGGAGTGATTTTTTTCTCTAGTTACCCTTTCCTTGCACCTCTTTTGAGATCCCTTTTTTTTATCTTTTTATTTTTTATTTTTTATTTTTTATCATTAGCCCTTTTTTGGGCTTAGTCCCTTTCCTTTAGATTATATTATAAGTTACATATAAAATAATATATAATATATATTATATGTAATTTTATATGTTATAAATTACAGATAAAATAATATATAGTATATATATATATATATTATATTATAAGTTATATTTTGTTATTCTATATAATATTTATATATAACCATAAAAGTGAGCTTCAACCCCTTTTCCCACCTCCAAGCTACATTTTACAACATTATTAGCAAGATATATGGTGACAACAGATTTAAATTCAACCTCTAGGAAAGCAAGAAGCATGAAAATAGTCCCAACCTTCCATCCCACTAAAGTGCTTATTTTTCATTTGCTAAACACTTACAGGTTGACATGGAACGCAAGTAAATTGGACATTGCAAGCAAAGATTCCAATACAAAAATAATACAAGTAGGATATTATTATCGAGGTAACAAGGATCAACTGCTACAAAATGATTGTTGGAGGAAAATTGTAACATTTGTGTCACTTGCTGAAGGGGGGTAACTTTCAACACAAGAAATATTATGCTATGAAGAGTCCCATGAACACCAATTACCACCCTGGATGGATGAAGTTAAAATTACACCTTTGAGAGAAAAATAGCTTTTGATAAAGTTTTATGGAAGAAATAACTTTTGATATAAAAAATTACAAGTAACTATATTTGCGCGCTAACTTATATCCGCTTGGAAACTTATCTTCTTGTTTTATCGAGTGTAGGTACCACCAAATAGTTATCTGTGAGATCTATATTCCTCGAGTGATGATGAATATATAATCGGAGAGGTTGAAAGTGAGACGTGTTGTACTAGATCTACCAGTTCTATATCAACTATATCTGAAAAGGTAAGGAAAAGATTTCATAGATGCATGCAATATTTTATTTCCAAAGGAGGGTCACGTAATTATCATGCTAAGAGCATAGGTGACATTGAGTTTCCCTTGAGGTATAGACATTTAGTGAAACGATGGGTGCCTAATAAGCTACCTCAAGTGGACACAAATTTCTTCATCAGTGGGAGGATGTATCGCATTGCTCCTTCATCCTTAAATGGATTGGGGCTATTTTCTATGGATGGCATAAAGGTCGGCTATGGCACTGTAACTGAATTGATGGAGTATGTCGGACCATTATACAGATACAATCACTGGTTTATCTTGGTCAAATATACTCGATGTATGCGGAGATATGGGGTCGCCGCAAATTATATACAACTAGAAGAAAACAATAAAAACAAAGGGGCGACTATGTATATTGATGGAAGACCAAAAGCATCCGGAAACATTGTTGGCTTTCTAAATAGTACACGACCAGTGACAACAACTAAGCAGCCGAATTGCGAATTTGAGGGACGCGAAGAACATCATGTATTTGTATGTGCAACAAAAACAATACTTCCAGGTGAAGAGTTGTTGATAGATTACAACTTAAATGGAATAGATGTGGCTTCCAAGGTCCATGGTAACCATGGAAGGTCATACGCTATGCCTCATCAGGTAAATGATAAATATAGTAACTAAATATGACTACAATAACTAAATGTTTCGATTTTTTCTGTTAACATTCGATTTCCATTGATGACATTCAATTTTTTCGTGCTTATTATGAATATTTCCGTTTGATAACATGCTTATTACATTGTTATGCTTATCGCATTTTTGTTTGTGTTACAATTATTGACTCAACTTTTATTGATTGATTTATTGTGTCAGAGTGGCAGTAGTGGAAAGCCACATGTTGCTTCCACGGTCGAGGGTGACCGTGGAAGGTTACACTCTATGCCTCATCAGGTAAATGCTAAATATAGTAACTAAATATGACTACAATAACTAAATGTTTCAATTTTTTCTATTAACATTCGATTTCCACTGTTGACATTCCATTTTTTTGTGCTTATTATGAATATTTCCATGTGATAACATGCTTATTACAATGTTATGCTTATCTCCTTTTTTTTATGTTACAATTATTGACTCAACTTTTATTGATTGATTTATAGTGTCATGGTGGTGATAGTGGAAAACCACATGCTGCTTCCACAGTCCAGGGTAACTGTGGAAGGTCACACTCTATGCCTCGTTAGGTAAATGTTAAATATAGTAAATACATATGACTACAGTAACTAAATGTTTTGATTTTTTCTATTAACATTCGATTTTCACTGTTACCATTCACTTTTTTTGTGATTATTGTGATTATTTCCATATGATAACATGCTTATTACACTGTGGCAGGGGTCTTCTCATCGTCATGGAGTAGAACATGTATCTTCGCCTTCGGAGGTAAAAGTAAATACTATTGCAACATCTCATTTTTTTTATGTTACAATTATTGACTCAACTAAATATAGTAGCTAAATATGACTACAATAACTAGAAACTCCAAACCCAAAAGATTTCCATGTGATAACATGCTTATCACACTGTGTTTGGGTACAAAGGGTACTCCCAAAATACTAAACACCTAGAGCAACCACTCCACACAAACTAATCACAGATCGATACATCGATGTTTTCACGTGGTTTAAACCATCGTGAGGGAAACACTCCATGGCCCTGGCCAAATAGCTTCTATGGGACAATTTATTATGCAAAGAAAGAAAGTTACAAATGAGCTTCTCATAATTGATCAACTTTTCAATGACCCTCCATGCTCTTTAAATAGAGATCATGGACCAATCGGGTGTTAAGCCACGGATCAAGGGTAGGTATGATCTAAGAGAAGTTGAGCCATCGGATCACTCTATGTCGAGAACATATCGTGACCGTCGGATTAAGTATTTACAAATGCATACTAAAGAAACACACTTTTCCTAACAGATATATTACACAAGTTGATCTTTACTAACTCCTAAGTGTCTAAATATCTTAACATCCCCCCTTAAGAACAACTTGGGATAGGATTGAAGGATTTACAAAAGTGACACTATTAGGAGAAGGAAGGAGGCATTAGAGCCTATCCCCCCTTAATGACAAGTTCCTGAACTCCTAACATAGATCGAAGTTTAGAAAACTTCGCTTCTGTAAGAGACTTGGTGAAGATGTTTGCAACTTGATCATCGGTAAGACAAAAGAACACTTCAAGAACATGATCATGAACACGATTTATGATGAAGTGCATATGTAGCTCATTGTGTTTGCTGCGTTGATGTAAGACTAAATATTTGGCAAGCTTGATGGCACTTTGATTGTTGCACCAAAGTGGAGTAGGTTGCTGCTACTCGAATCCAAACTCTAAAAGGATCTATTGAAGCCATAAAGATTCCTGACTGGCATTAATTGTGGCTCGATATTCTGCCTCTGCTGAAGAAAGAGCAAGAGCTTGTTGTTTCTTACAAGCCCAAGTGATAGGTCCCGATCCCAGAATGAAAACATAACCTGCAGTAGACTTTCAATCATCAGGATCACTGGCCCAATCTGAATTAGTGAAACCAACCAACAAAGGTTTACCCCCTATACTGGAATGATTCCCAAACTGAATTGTGCCTCAAATATATCGAAGTATTCTTTTAGCTGCTTTCCAGTGACTTTCGTGAGGTGTTTGCATATAACGGGAAACACGACCAACGACAAAGGAAAGGTCAGGACGGGAATGAGTCAGGTATAAGAAACTACCAACAAGCTGATGATACAAGGTGGCATCTACTTCAGGTGAAGGACAAGTGGCAGAAATTTTGACTCTGGACTGGAAGGGAGAAGGGGCTGGTGTACAATCTTCCATGTGAAAGTGATGAAGAAGGTCACAAGCATACTTAGACTGAGAAAGAAAGATTCCTTCTTTGGTTTGCAGGACTTGGAGACCAAGAAAATAATGCAAATGTCCTAAGTATGACATTTAAAATTTTTTCTTAAGACTGGATTTCACATGGGTTATAAGCTTAGGGTCACTACCAGTAAGAATAAGGTCATAAACATATAGAACAAGTATGATGAGATGGTTTCCTACTTTCTTGGTATAGACATTGGGGTCAGAATGGCATCTAGAAAAACCAGTGTTAAGGAGAAAGCTATCCATTTTGGCATACCAAGCTCTAGGAGCTTGCTTAAGGCCATATAAGAATTTCTTAAGGCGATAGACAAGGCTAGAGTTATTCTGAACATATCCAGGAGGTTGTTCCATGTAAATTTCCTCCTGTAGATCACCATGTAAGAAGGAAGACTTAACATCCATTTGATGGACTTCCTAGTTGTGTAAGGCTGCAAGGGAAAGAACAAGGCGGATGGAGTTCATTTTTGCGATAGGAGCAAAGGTTTCATTGTAGTCAATCCATTCAACTTGGGAAAAAACTTTGGAAACTAACCTTGCCTCAAGTATTTCAACACTTCCGTCTGATGCATACTTAGTTCTATAGAACCATTTACATCTGACAAGTTTTCTTCCTTTTAGAAGTGGTACAAGATCTCAAGTATCGTTCGCCATTAAGGAACGATATTCATCATCCATAGTTTCATCCCAATGTGGATTTCCTTAAGCTTCTGCAAAGGTTTTTGGATCATGATTCTTGAAAACTTGATCCAAAAGAGAAGAGGCTCGCTGAAACTGAGAACATGTTCGACGTTGAACTCTAGTATCACCGGAAAGATCACCAGCTGCTTCACATGTAGAACAGACCCATCGAGGAAGCACTTGTGTTGGTGCAACTGGAGGAACATGAGCAGGCAGAGGTGGATTTTCATCCTCAGTGTCATCATCAGAAACTGGAGTTGGAAACCTTTCAAGGAAGTTGGAAGAAGAAGAAGAAGGCACAATTGCCGAATCAGGCTCGCAGGCCAAAGATGGCACAATCGCCGAGTTAGGCTCGCAGTCCAAGATATTTTCATCAAATTTACAATCTCTTCTAATGATTACATCATGAGAATGTGGTTGAAGAAGTCTATAACCTTTTACATCTTTAGAATATCCAACAAATATGCACTTTTCACTTTTAGGCTGCAATGCTTTCCGTTTTTCATCTGGAATGTGAGCCCATGCTTCACTACCAAACACACAAAAGTGACTTACATATGGTTTAATTTTACTCCATGCTTCTTCCAGTTTGATACCTTATAATGCTTTAGTGGGGGTGCGATTAACTATGTAATTTGCACAATTAATGGCTTCAGCCCAAAATTGAAGACTTAGTCCATTAGATTGGATCATACAATTAGCCATTTCTTTTAAAGTGTGGTTTTTCCATTCAGCTACACCATTTTGTTGTGGTGTATATGGAATAGTGTGTTGTTGTTGGATTCTTTGTTCAGTGTAGAAAGTAGTGAACTTTTTGTTAACATATTCTCCTCCATTGTCAAATCTTAATTTAATAAGTTGATGACCAGATTCTTTTTCAACAAGGGCCTTGTAGGCCAAGAACATGTTAAATACTTCGATCTTAAGTTTTAGGAAATAAACCCAAGTGCATCTGGTGTAATCATCAATGAAAGTTAAGAAATATTTGAAACCAGAAAAGGAAGCAGATGGAAGAGGACCACACAAGTCACTATGCACAAGCTCCAAGGGAACAGAGGTGTGCGAAGAGGCACATTTGTCAAAATTGTCCCGATGATGTTTTTCGAGTACACAACTGGAACAAACACCATCCCTGTAAGATACCATCGGAAGACCTATCACCATATTGTCTTTACATAGTTGTTGCAATGAGCGATAATTTAAGCGACCAAATCACTCATGCCAAATTTTGATCAAGTTATCACTATGAACAACAAAAATTGAAGGAAAAGGTGATGACCCAAAGTTGTTAAACTTGTACAACCTGGTAATATCATCAACAATTCTAGTAGCTAGGACATATTGAGGATCTTTAAAATCCTTGATTCAACTTAGTGAGGTGTAGACGTCACAGTTTTACCTTCACCAGAATGAGTGATTTGATAGACTGATAACAAATTGCAAGAAATTCTTGAAACGCATAGCACATCACTGAAATGACCATTATCTACTGGAATTGTTTCAGCTCCTACAACACTTAGAGATCTATCATCACCAAAAAATATTTGTTTGGTGTTACATTAATGCATAGTAGAAAAGATGGCTTGATCCTTAGCCATATGATAAGATGCTCCAGAATCAATGATCCATTCATTTGAAGTAGAAGAAGAAGATGCACTATAAGAATAACCAGAAGCACAAAGTGCATGTCCGTGAGAGGTAGATTCTGAAGGTGAATCTAGGCTGATGTGGTGCTTCTTCATTGCTGCTTCCAAGGTTGCCATCTTCTTGAAACACTTAGATTCATCATGATTATCTTTCCTACAATAGTTGCAATTATGCTCAATCTTCTTGCCTTTTGGCTTGGATCCTTTGTCATTTTTTAAAGAAGGAGCTAATTGAGAGGCTTTGGGACCCTTGTTTGACTTATTATTGCGAAAATTTTGTTTCTTGGGAGGCTTGGACTTTTCTTTCTATTGGGACAATAAGGCTTTCTCAGATGTATCTGCATTGTTAATTATTTCAAGATGGATGAGCTTATCTTGCTCTCTAATCAAGGAATCACAAAAGGATTCAAGACTAGGCTCTTGATAGCTAGCTGCATTCAAGGCTTCTTTCATGGAGTAAAATGTAGATACAAAAACAAAATATGCAGGTCCAAGTTTGGAAAGAATATGATAAATGCATTGTTTGTCTTCCCTCTTAATCTTGCGTTCTTCACATAAGAGTTTAAGAGTTTTGTACTTAGATAAATAATCTTGTATGCATGAAAAATCACTTGGATTTAAAGAAATCAACTCATTTTCAAGTTGGTGACCTCGAATTTCATTGTGTTTAACAAACACAGATTCCAACTTGTCCCAAGCAACATCAGGTTCATCAATTCTAGATATGTGGAATCGCAAATCAGTAGAGATTGACATCACAATCAATCCACGAGCTTCGTCACATTTATTTGCCCATTTGATTTTTTTATCATCATCAGTAGGTTATGTTTCTTTCCCTAAAGTAATTCTGAAAAGTCCTCTACTTCGTAGAACATCCTCCATACAAGATTTCCATGAGAAACAGTTGGAACTAGTAAGTAGAATATCACAAGGGGAGGCCATATTTGTAAATTAATGGCTGTAAAAATAGAAACCAATAGTTTTGATGCAAAGAGCTTGAAAAAATATGCGGTTGAAAAAAACACGGCACTAAAAATTGACTCCGTACGATGAAGTTATGCTTGAACAAAAAAACTGTTGAAGATGTCCCCAATAGTGACGTGGCAGATAGAAAATGACCAGCTAAAAAAAAGAACCCCCCTCTTCCCAAGAAGAACCTTTTACAATCATTTTACAAGAAATTTGCTTTAAATGAATCACTTTTATAAAATAAGTGATTTCACTTTTACAATGATGTTACTTTAAATAGTGCAACAATAAAAAGGAAATTAAGTGACTCACTTTTTATATTTATTTTTATTATTTAAGTGAGATGCACTTTTAAAATAAAGTAACTTGAAAATAGAAATTGTATGCATTTTTTCTTTTAAAAGTAACTTCCTAAGACTTGAATTCAAGACCTATTAAGGAATAAAGTAACTTTGAACCAAGTGAGCTAGATTAAAAAGTATGTAAAATATGGAAAGGAGTAAGGGTTTTTTTTTTTTTTTTTACTCTTCTTGCTCGGTTTCCGTGCTTTCCTTTTTTCCTGCAAATCACACCATAAACCAAAACAAAAAAACTTTTCCACCCTAGTGGGATTATATCTCGTTAGCTTGCCCAGAAATTATACGTTTTCTCTCTGTTTTTTATTTGCCGAGATCGCACAAGGTGCACGGCAAAGAGCATACGCAGCCGAGAAAAACCCTTTCCCTTTCTGTTTCTGATTTGTCGAGATCGCGCAAGGTGCACGACAAAGAGCATACGTAGACAAGGAAAGCAACAATCTGAAACAAAAAAATATAATAGTAGAAACTGATAAAATACAAGATAATTTTTTCTTTTAAAATAGATAACAAAGAAAATGCGTCACTATAACATTATACCTTCAGATCTGATGAAATACGCGTTTCTGAAGCAACCAGGAACCATTTTTGATTAAATGAAAAGTATTTCCCAATGGAAACGGAGTTCCGGACGCAATGGAACACCTCCCACAGCCCAAAAATGCACAGAAATACAAGAACCAAAAACCCTTTCGAGTTTCGACAACAACAATTCAATATCTAGATCATAATCGGAAGTGGCTCTTCATAAAAGCTCTGATACCATTTTCGGGTACACAGGGTACTCCCAAAATACCGAACACCTAGAGCAACCACTTCACAAAAACTGATCACAGATGTTTTGATGTGGTTTAAACCCTCGTGAGGGAAACACTCCACGGCCCCAGCCAAATAGCATCTACGGGACAATTTATTATGCAAAGAAAGAAAATTACAAATGAGCTTCTCATAATCGATCAACTTTCCAGTGACTCTCCATGCTCTTTAAATAGAGATCATGGACCAATCGGGTGTTAAGCCATGAATCAAGGGTAGGTATGATATAAGATAATTTGAGTCGTCGAATCACTTTATGTCGGGAACATATCGTGACCGTCGGATTAAGTATTTACAAATGCATACTAATGCATACTAAAGAAACACACTTTTCCTAACGAATATATTACACAAGTTGATCTTAACTAACTCCTAAGTGTATAAATATCCTAACACACTGTGGCAGGGGTCTACTCGTGAACGTCATGGAACAGAAAGTGCGTCTTCTACTTCTGAGGTAAAAATAAATATTATTGCAATATCTTATTTTTTATTATCTTACAATTATTTTAATAACATTTATTTATTGATTTATTGTGTTAGGGTGGTGCCAGTGAAAAGGAACCTACTATTTCCATGGCCCAGGGCGACCGTGGAAGGTCACACTCTATGCCTCATCAGGTAAGTGTTAAATATAATAACTAAATGTTTCGATTTTTCTATGTTAACATTCGATTTCCACCGTTGGAATTGTCTATTTTCGTGCTTATTATGAATATTTCCATGTGATAAGATGCTTATTACACTGTTATGCTTAACTCATTTTTGTTTATGTTACAATTATTGACTCAAATTTTATTGATTGATTTATTGTGTCAGGGTGGCAGTAGTGGAAAGACACATGTTGGTTACATGGTCCAGGGTGACCGTGAAAGGTTACACTCTATGCCTCATGAGGTAAATGTTAAATATAGTAAATAAATATGACTATAATAACTAAATGTTTCAATTTTTTCTGTTAGCATTCGATTTTAACTGTTACCATTTTCTTTTCTCATGCTTATTGTGAATATTTCCTTATGATAACATGCTTGTTACACTGTGGCAAGGTTCTTCTCATCGTCATGGAGCAAAACATGTATCTTCTCCTTCGGATGTAAACGTAAATACTATTGCAATATCTCATTTTTGTTTATGTTACAATTATTGACTCAACTAAATATAGTAACTAAATATGACTACAATAACTAGAAACTCCAACCCATAAGATTTACATGTGATAACATGCTTATTACACTGTGGCAGGGGTCTGTTCATGATCGTCATGGAACAGAATGGGTGTCTTCTACCTCTGAGGTAAAAATAAATATTATTGCAATATCTCATTTTTTATTTTGTTACAATTATTTTCATAACATTTATTTGTTAATTTATTGTGTCAGGGTGGCGCCAGTGGAAAGGCACCTACTGCTTCCATGGTCCAGGATGCTCGTGGAAGGTCACACTCTGTGCCTCGTCAAGTAAGTGTTAAATATAATAACTAAATGTTTCGATTTTTTATGTTATCATTCGATTTTCACTATTAACATTCACATTTTTTTGTGCTTATTATGAATTATTGATTGATTTATCATGTCGGGCTGAAGAACATGGAAAGGCACTTGCTGCTTCCACAATCCAGGGTGACCATGGATAGTCACCCACTCGAATTAGATCAATACAGGTTGACCGTGGGAAGTCACTGGCCACAACACCACATCAGGTAAGTGTTAGTGCTTAATAGTAACTAAATTTCATTACAATAACAATATTTGAATTATTTTAAAATTATTTTGCTTAATTTTATTGTTTGATGATTTTAGTCCAGTGCACTCAATGTGGGTGATGAGGTACTTTAGGAAGACATTTACTATTCCATAGACCCAATGCAAACTTTAAGGAAGTCCCTAAAAAAGGAAAACATAGAAATGCTTGCCTTCGCTTGCATAAGGCCCGTGAAGCAGGAGAACAGGGAAAGAATTGAAGAGCTGCAAGATCAAATACAATCTTATGGGGTAAGTGGCATCTTGACATATTTTTTTAAGATATGACATGATTTCATATCTGCTATTATGTTTTCTATTTTTCCAAGTGATCTGATAAACTACATTTTTTTCGTCTGTAGGATTTTTTACAACTCGTGACTAGAGAACCTTCCAAGACAGGTATAGGTAGTAGTGATAATCCAATGCAGCAAAATCGTCGACAATGCAATGTACCAATGGGGCTTTTTTACACTCCTTCGGTTGGCCTCGAATCCATTGATGAAGGCACTGATTTTGATCGGCATGACATGCCAGAGCATGATGAGACGGAGCCTAGGACTCCACATGACTCAAGAGATGAATGTACTGTAGATGACTAGGAAAATTTTCCTAGAGCAACAAGGCTTAAAAGCACCGGATCAATAGATCTCACCTTTCTGGTGGATGACGCTTGTGTTCCGATCAAGATTCAGAAGATTGCAAGTATTTATTAATTAATGTATTCATTTCAATCATGAAATTGAAATGGGCATACGTTGAAATTATTATAAATTAATGGATTACACGTTTTCACAGGAAACAATGTTTTCTACAAGAATTTGAATGACAAAGCATTGGAGTTGTTTGGCCCCATCATTCGTACATGGTGGAATAGACAAGATAACAGAAAGAGAGATGAATTGATAGACCACATGGTAAACTTGTTTGGCAATACATTCGACAAGAAAGTGGTTGCAAAGTTGGCCGGCGAGAATTTAAAACATACCATGCCCAATATAGGGATAAATTGCAACTTGACGTCAAGCATGAGCGCCCTCCCATTGCTCCGGAGAAAGAGTGGAAGGATCTTATAGAGGATGCAAAGGAGAACTTGCTAAAAAGACAAGAAAAACAACCAAGGCCTAGTAAAGCAAGGTACAACACATATCATCTTTTTAGTGAAGTAAGCTCATTTATTTTTTTTCTTTTTTGTTTTAAGTAAGAATTTTGACATTTAACATTTTTCAAAAAATTTATATATATGCTACCTGAAACCTCCAAAGAAACTAACAATATAATGGAAAATCACAGGAAGCATAGACTGGGATAGGGTGGCTATAGAAAACTAAGAGCCCGAATCGTAAGAATTAAATGATTAACTATGGGGAATATTTATTTAACAGTAGTGAACAAATATTTGTTTTTGATACTAGAAATTTGAAATGTGTTATGCATTACAGGGAAATACGTTCGAAGATGCTACCACCGAGGAAGACCTAAAGCTTGGTTTCAAGTATGGTTTTCAAATTGTGATTGAATATCGGAAAATATTGGGGCAGAATCCAATATCCCGAATGATGCAAATGTAGGTAAATAAAATGAATAAGGACATCATTGCAGTATACTATTAAAGTCTATTCAATTTTGATTATATCACCCATAACTAAATATTTATGTTTGTTTTTAAGCAACAATGCAACCGCAACAGTGAATCTACCAGTACTCAACATGTACCAGTTGATGTTGGGGTGTGCATGTCCCATGATAGTGGGGAGCATAGTAGCCATTATGGTATGTATGCTTTGGAAATAGAAATATCTACTATCATTATAGATATTTATTTCCTGACGTATACTTATAAATTTTCTTCTTTCAATGGAAGACCATTTTTCAGAAATCCCATGACCACTCTAAGGGAGTGATTTTTTTCTCGAGTTACCCTTTCCTTGCACCTCTTTTTAGATCCCTTTTTTTATTTTTTTTATTTTCTATTTTTTTATTTTTTTATCATTAGCCCTTTTTGGGGCTTAGTCCCTTTCCTTTAGCTTGGATTTCAGAACTTGGGACATAGAGAACTTGGCTTTTGCAAGGGGGCATTGCTCATGTATACAACATTTCGCATTTTAGCTTCACTTCCTTTAGAGTACTTGACTCTTTTGATTTTTCTGAGGCATTCGTACATGGGAATAGCATAGAGACCATGGTACATAACATATGATAAGTCAATGGAGGGGAAATGATGGAAATGGATGGAATAACCAGTGAAATTACATGATATGAAAAATGGCTAGGTGAAATGTTGTGAATGACATTAAAAGAGGGTCACACTTACTTGGATCCCTAGGGATACACCTGATTCATAAGTTTACACACTTAATTTAAGAAATAATTATAACCACACCATAATGCATCCTTAACTATGAGACACCCATTTAAGATACATGAGGCATTATAGACTAACATTGTTTACCCCCTATGGTCATGTCCACACATAAAAAAGCATTAACCATAAATCAAATATATTAAAAAATTAAATAATATATATTAAATATATTAATATACTAAAAAATTAAAAACAATAATTAAAACAAATATATTACATATAAAATAATATATATTATATATTATTTTATATGTTATAAGTTACACAAAAAAATAATATATAATATATATTATGTGTAATTTTATATGTTATAAATTACATATAAAATAATATATAATATATATTATATCTTATATTATATGTTATATTTTGTTATTATATATAATATTTATATATAACCATAAAAGTGAACTTTAGCCCCTTTTCCCACCTCCAAGCTACATTTTACAACATTATTAGCAAGATATATGGTGACAACAGATTTAAATTCAACGTCTAGGAAAGTAAGAAGGATGAAAATAGTCCCAACCTTCCATCCCACTAATGTGCTTATTTTTCGTTTTCTAAACACTTACAGGTTGACATGGAACACTAGTAAATTGGATAATGCAAGCAAAGATGCCAATACAAAAATAATACAAGTAGGATAGTATTATCGAGGGTAACAAGGATGAGTTGCTACAAAATTATTGTTGGAGGAAAATTGTAACATTCGTGTCACTTGCTGAAGGGGGGTAACTTTCAACACAAGAAATATTATGCTATGAAGAGTCCCATGAACACCAATCACCACCCTAGATGGATGAAGTTAAAATTACACCTTTGAGAGAAAAATACTTTTGATAAAGTTTTTTGGAAGAAATAACTTTTGATATAAAAAAATTACAAGTAACTATATTTGCGCGCTAACTTATATCCGCTTGGAAACTTATCTTCTTGTTTTATTGAGTGTAGGTACCACCAAATAGGTATCTATTAGTTATATATTCCTCGAGTGATGATGAAGATATACTCGGAGAGGTTGAAAGTGAGACGTGTTGTACTAGATCTACCGGTTCTATATCAACTAGATCTGAAAAGGTAAGGAACATATTTCATAGATGCATGCAATATTTTATTGCCAATGGAGGGTCACGTAATTATGATGCTAAGAGCATAGGTGACATTGAGTTTCCCTTAAGGTATAGACATCTAGTGCAACGATGGTTACCTAATAAGCTACCTTAGGTGGAAACAGATTTCTTCATCAGTGGGAGGATGTATCGCATTGCTCCTTCATCCTTACATGGATTGGGGCTATTTTCCATCGATGGCATAAAGGTCGGCTATGGCACTGTAACTGAATTGATGGAGTATGTCAGACCATTATACAAATACAATCACTGGTTGATCTTGGTCCAATATACTCGAAGTATGCGGAGATACGGAGTTGCCGCAAATTATAAACAACTAGAAGAAAACAATAAAAACAAAGGGGCGACTATGTATATTGATGGAAGACCAAAAGCATCCGAAAACGTTTCTGGATTTATAAATAGTACACGACCAGTGACAACAACTAAGTAACCGAATTGCGAATTTGAGGGATGCGAAGAACATCATATATTTGTATGTGCAACAAAAACAATACTTCCAAGTGAAGAGTTGTTGATAAATTACAACTTAAATGGAATAGATGTGGCTTCCACGGTCTAGGGTAACCATGGAATCTCACACGCTATGCCTCATCATGTAAATGATAAATATAGTAACTAAATATGACTACAATAACTAAATGTTTTGATTTTTTCTGTTAACATTCGATTTCCATTGTTGACATTCGATTTTTTCGTGCTTATTATGAATATTTCCATTTGATAACATGCTTATTACATTGTTATGCTTATCGCATTTTTGTTTATGTTACAATTATTGAATCAACTTTTATTGATTGATTTATTGTGTCAGGGTGGTGGCAGTGGAAAGCCACATGCTACTTCCACAGTCCAGGGTGACCGTGGAAGGTTACACTCTATGCCTCATCAGGTAAATGCTAAATATAGTAACTAAATATGACTACAATAACTAAATGTTTCGATTTTTTCTGTTAACATTCGATTTCCACTGTTGATATTCCCTTTTTTGTGCTTATTATGAATATTTCCACGTGATAACATGCTTATTACAATGTTATGCTTATCTCATTTTTGTTTATGTTACAATTATTGACTCAACTTTTATTGATTGATTTATTGTGTTAGGGTGGCGATAGTGGAAAGCCAGATGCTGCTTCCATGGTCCAGGGTGACCATGGAAGGTCACACTCTATGCTTCATCAGTTAAATGTTAAATATAGTAAATACATATGACTACAGTAACTAAATGTTTCGATTTTTTCTATTAACATTCGATTTTCACTGTTACCATTCGATTTTTTTGTGCTTATTGTGATTATTTCCATATTATAACATGCTTATTACATCGTGGCAGGGGTCTTCTCATCATCATGGAGAAGAACTTGTATCTTCACCTTCAGAGGTAAAAGTAAATATTATTGCAACATCTCATTTTTTTTATGTTACAATTATTGACTCAACTAAATATAGTAACTAAATATGACTACAATAACTAGAAACTCCAACCCCAGAAGATTTCCATGTGATAACATGCTTATTACACTGTGGCAAGCGTCTGCTCGCGAACGTCATGGAACAAAACGCGTGTCTTCTACTTCTGAGGTAAAAATAAATATGATTCCAATATCTTATTTTTTATTATGCTACAATTATTTTCATAATATTTATTTATTGATTTATTGTGTTAGGGTGGTGCCAGTGCAAAGGAACCTACTACCTCCATGGTCTAGGGCGACCATGGAAGGTCACACTCCGTGCCTCGTCAGGTAAGTGTTAAATATAATAACTAAATGTTTCAATTTTTTTATGTTAACATTCAATTTCCACCATTGGAATTCTCTTTTTTCGTGCTTATTATGAATATTTCCATATGATAACATGCTTATTACACTGTTATGCTTATCTCATTTTTGTTTATGTTACAATTATTGACTCAAATTTTATTGATTGATTTATTGTGTCAAGGTGGTAGTAGTGGAAAGACACATGCTGGTTGCACGGTCCAGGGTGACCGTGGAAGGTCACACTCTATGCCTCGTTAGGTAAATGTTAAATATAGCAAATAAATATGACTACAATAACTAAATGTTTCGATTTTTTCTGTTAACATTCGATTTTAACTATTACCATTTGATTGTCTTGTGCTTATTGTGAATATTTCCATATGATAACATGCTTGTTACACTATGGCAATGGTCTTCTCATCGTCATGGTGCAGAACATATATCTTCTTCTTCGGAGGTAAAAGTAAATATTATTGCAATATCTCATTTTTGTTTATGTTACAATTATTGAATCAACTAAATATAGTAACTAAATTTGACCACAATAACTAGAAACTCCAACCCCGTAAGATTTCCATGTGATAACATGCTTATTACACTGTGGCAGGGGTCTGTTCATGATCGTCATGGAACAGAATGTGTGTCTTCTACTTCTGAGGGAAAAATAAATATTATTGCAATATCTTATTTTTTATTTTGTTACAATTATTTTCATAACATTTATTTGTTGATTTATTGTGTCAAGGTGGCGCCAGTGGAAAGTAACCTACTCCTTCCATGGTCTATGGTGGCCATGGAAGGTCACACTCTGTGCCTCGTCAAGTAAGTGTTAAATATAATAATTAAATGTTTCAATTTTTTCTGTTATCATTCAATTTTCACTATTAACATTCACATTTTTCTGTGCTTATTATGAATTATTGATTGATTTATCATGTCGTGCTAAGGACCATGGAAAGGAACCTGCTACTTCCACAGTCCAGGGTCACTATGGACAGTCACCCACTCGAAGTAGATCAGTACAGGTTGACCGTGGGAAGTCACCAGCCACAACACCACATCAGGTATGTGTTAGTTCTTAATAGTAACTAAATTTCATTACAATAACAATATTTGAATGATTTTAAAATTATTTTGCTTAATTTTATTGTTTGATGATTTTAGTCCAGTGCACTCGATGTGGGTGATGAAGTACTTCAGGAATACATTTACTATTCCACAGACCCAATGCAAACTTTAAGGAATTCCCTGAAAAAGGAAAACATAGAAATGCTTGCCTTGGCTCGCATAAGGCCAGTGAAGCAGGAGAACAGGGAATGAATTGAAGAGATGCAAGATCAAATACAATCTTATGGGCTAAGTGGCATCCTCACATATTTTTTTAAGATATGACATGATTTCATATCTGATATTATGTTTTCTATTTGTCCAAGTGATCTGATAAACTAAAGTTTTTCATTTGTAGGATTTTTTACAACTCGTGACTAGAGAACCTGCCGAGACAGGTATAGGTAGTAGTGATGCACCAATGCAGCAAAAACGTCGACAAAGCAATGTACCGACGAGGCTTTTTGGCACTCCTTCTCTGGCTGGCCTTGAATCCATTGATGAAGGCACTGATTTTGATCGGCATGACATGCCAGAGCATGAGTAGATAGAGCCTAGGATTTCACATGACTCAAGAGATGAATGTATTGTAGATGACCAGGAAAATTTTCCTGGAGCAACAAGACTTAAAAGCATCGGATCACTATATCTCACCTTTCTGGTGGATGACGCTTATGTTCCGATCAAGATTCAAAAAATTGCAGGTATTTATTCATTTTAATCATGAAATTGAAATGGACATACATTGAAATTATTATAAATTAATGGCTTACACATTTTTGTAGGAAACAATGTTTTCTACAGGAATTTGAATGACAAAGCATTGGAGCTGTTTGGCCCCACCATTCGTACACGGTGGAATAGACAAGACAACATAAATAGAGATGAATTGATAGACCAAATGGTAAACTTGTTCGACAATGCATTCAATAAGAAAGTGGTTGCAAAGTTAGCCGACAAGAATTTAAAACATACCAGGGCCCAATATAAAGATAAATTGCAACTTGAGGTCAAGCATGAGTGCCCTCCCATGGTTCCGGAGAAAGAGTGGAAGGAGCTTATAGAGGATGCAAAGGAGAACTTGCTAAAAAGATAAGGAAAACAACCAAAGCCTAGTAAAGCAAGGTAAAACACATGTCATCTTTTTAGTGAAGTAAGCTCATTTATTTTTTTTCTTTTTTGTTTTAAGTAAGAATTCTAACATCTAATGTTTTTCAAAATTTTCATATATAGGCTACTTGAAACCTCCGAAGAAACCAATGATATAATGGAATTTATCACAGGAAGCATAGACTGGGATAGGGTGGCTATAGAAAACTAAGAGCCTGAATCGTAAGAATTAAATGATTAACTATGGGGAATATTTATTTAATAGTAGTGAACAAATATTTGTTTTTGATACTGGAAATTTGAAATGTGTTATGCATTACAGGGAAATACGTTTGCAAGCTACTGCCACCAAGGAAGACCTAAATCTTGGTTTCAAGTATGGTTTTCAAATTGTGATTGAATATCGGAAATATTGGGGCAGACCCCAATATCCCTAATGACGCAAATGCAGGTAAATAAAATGAATAAGGCCATCATTGCAGTATACTAGTCTATTCAATTTTGATTATATCACCCATAACTAAATATTTATGTTTGTTTTTAAGCAACAATGCAACTGCAGTAGTGAATCTAGCGGTACTCAGCATGTACCAGTTGATGTTGGGGTGTGCATGTCCCATGATAGTGGGGAGCATAGTATCCATTATGGTATGTATGCTTTGGAAATAGAAATATCTACTATGATTATAGATATTTATTTCATGACGTATACTTATAAATTTTCTTGTTTCAAAGGAAGACCATGTAGCTCAGGAGGGTGAATTGTAAGAGGAACCAAGTAGAGAAATAATTAACACACCAGCTGTCACAGCTACACAAACAGGTAAAGAGAAATATTGTAATGTTAATCAAAATAATGAAATATTTATTTCAATAATATTTCAACATATCGATATGCTCATTTTCGTTGTTGCAGTTCACGCCTCTTCATAACAGTCTCCATGCCCTACTCAATGACGTACAAGAAGTATGATACATGAGGGCATGGAAACACAAACAATAGTAGGACATGTCATAGTAAATATTGCACCAAATGATGATTGTGATTCCCTACTCGTCAGTTATTACAATGCAAAAAAACAGAAATCAACGAAAAAGTAGACATAAAAATTTGTTAATTTTTTAGAATATACTTCAATATGATCTAGGATCTTAACTGAGAGAACAACACTTACAGAATATATACAGCATATCAATCATGGACACAATAATGCAAGCACACGAGAGACACAGAGTTTACTTGGGGAAAACCATAAAGGTGAAAACCCCCAATAACTTCCTCAGAGATAGATAGAGCAATGATACAACCCAAGCATAAGAGATAGACATCTCCTAGAAGCAACTTCTCCTCCTCTACATGTGCACCACTCTCCTGAGAGTGTGAGAGAGAATAGAATGATGAAATAGAGTGCCTCCCGCACTCTATTTATACTTGAATTGACTTGCCTATTAACCTTTACTAGGTCGGCCTTAACTTAACCACATAACATAATGCTAACTGGGCCGACACCCAATAGAGTGGTCTAATAACCCTTTGACCCACATGGCTGACCCCCAATAGGGTGGTCTAATAACCCTTCGACCCACATGACTTATACAGGGTTGACCCCAACAAGGTGGTCTAATAACCAATCAAGTATAGGTTACGACACTTACAATATAAATGATGACACTTCCGTATAGAGGAATAATAACATCCCTATAGGAATACAAACACTTCCGTATAGAGGAATAATACCATCTCTATAGGAGTACAATATACATATATGAAATACATTTCGAAGTTTTACATATACATCAACACGCCTTTTTAACTACGAAGGTATTTCTCGACACAGGTCTACTAGCACAAGTCTTCTTCTTTGGATCATCGTCACTGGATAATCGTCATCGATTCATCGTCATCATCACTGTTGCTGCTATCTCAATCGATATCTGAATCTACTCATCATAGGAAGTTCTACAGAGTCAGTCCTTTTTCATACTGGATGTAGGTCCGCCACTTGCAGGTCTTCATCATCACTGGCCATACTGTGGAATCCTCAGGACTTATTACGTGCGTCACAAAACCTGGTTGCAACATCCCAGGCTATTACGATCACACAGCTCTATCTATCGGATCTCCTAGGAGCACATTACATGTGACCGATCACAAAACCTAGCTGAAGCATCCCAAGCTATTACGTGCACATAGCTCTACCTGTCGGATCTCCCAGGAGCACATTACATGTGATCTCACCACAAAACCTTACTGAAGCATCCCAGGCTGTTACAAGCACACAGCTCTACCTGTCGGATCTCCCAGGAGCACATTACATGTGGTCCACCACAAAACCTGGCTGAAGCATCTGAGGCCTTTTTCATCCTATCCAGATCTCCCAGGAGCAAATTACATGTGGTCATGGCAAAACCTGGCTGAAGCATCTGAGGCCTTTTTCATCCTCCCTAGATCTCCCAGAAGCAAATTACATGCCATAGGACAAAATCTTGAAGGAGCATCCTAGGATGCTATGGGTACACAATTTCGACCCGAAGGAACTCCCAGGGCGCTATTATATGTCCTCCTAGAGCAATGTCTCGAAAGAGCATCCCAGGCTGTTACAGGTACACAACTCTGACCTATAGGATCTTTCAGACATGCTCATCTGCACAACCTGTCCATGGCCATAGAGTATCAACCTGATACTCTACATACATCATCCTAATGTACACTTGATCATCCTGATCATCATCACTGCATTGTCCTGATGCATGTCAACTAGAGAAGCTTGTCATCCATGATCATCCTGATCATACAATGCATCCACCTGATGCATACCAAGTATCTACCTGATCATATAAAGATACATGATCCACACAATGTATCCATCAACATACATGATCTACCTGATCATACAAAGATACATGATCCACACAATGTATCCATCAACATCCAACATGATGCATACATAAATAAATGATCCAACTGATCATAACCAGCATCCAACATGCTGCATACATACATAAATGATCCAGCTGATCATATCCAACATCCAACATGATGCATACATACATAAATGATCGAATGGATCATATAGAGCAGAAAATATAACATCATCCTGATGCTCATCATCTAGCGCTTACAACCACAGCCATGTGAAGGATCCTCCTTCCAAAATGCTTGGAATGGCTACAGCAAATGTCTCCATCACTTCGTCCTCGAAGTGTCGTCGATCTGAAGAACACCAAGCCTCTCTCTAAAGTATTCGAACTTCACTCTGGCCAATGGCTTGGTCAATACATCTGCAACCTGCTCATTCATCGCAACATACTCTACTTCGGCTGTACTCAGTGCTACGCAGGACTGCTTCCTACTAAACCAAGAGATCACACCTGATCCTATACTGAAGCAGCACCCAGATGTGCTCTTTCTATCTGCAGCACTGCCTGCCCAATCTAAATCAACATAACCCTGTAGGTTAAACTTTTGATTTGCATCATACTTGAGTCCATAATCAACTGTACCCTTCAGGTACCTCAGAATATGCTTTACAGCAACCAGGTGAACACTCCTCGGATCTGTCAGGAACTGGCTCAATGTGTTCACTGCAAAGCAAATATATGGTCTCGTGTTCGTCAGGTACATGAAGGACCCAATCATATAACGATACATAGTGATATCAACTGACTCAGATGAAGCATCACACAGAAGCTTTAGGTTTGATGCCATAGGTGCGGCCATGGCCTTGCAGTCCATCATCTTGAACCTCTTCAGGATCTCTACTACATACTTCCCTTGTCCAAGGAAGATTCCATCTGCACTCTGCCACACCTCCATACCTAGAAAATAGTGCATCATCCACAAGTTCTTCATCTCCAACTCGACAGCAAGCTTCCGCTGCGTGTTTGAAATCAATCTATGTTCACCTATAATAAACAGTTCATCCATATACAAAAGTAGTATCACTGGATTTCCTTCCTCAACCTTGTAGTAAAGGTTGGAATCCGCTTTACTCTTGGTAAAGCCCAAACTGGATAGAAAGCTGTCTATCCTACCATACCAAGTTCTGCACGTATATGAATCCCTGTCATGTGTCTCAGAACCAAGTGGCTGCTCCACATACACTTCTTCTTCAAGTACACCATTCAAGAAAGCTGTCTTGAAATCCATCTAGTGTATCTTCCATTTCATCACTACAGCCAGAGAAAGTATGGATCTAATGGAAGTGTATTTGGCTACAGGAGCAAAAGTCTCTATGCTACCACCTACATCATGCTTGATCTTGTAGATCCTCTTGGAAGTCACTACAGACTCTCCTTCAGGTCTTGGGACTGCATCCCAAACATCTTCATGATTGACTGGTACTCCTCGATCATGGTATTCTTCCTATATCCCGAGAACTTCAATATCTTCAATATTTTCAATAGACAACTTTGTTGCTGAACAAATGTTGTAGTCCTTCTTTTGTAGGTGATGATATACGATATTTCCTACACAACAAGTTAAATTGCATGATTAGAAAACATCTCATAGTTTTCAGAACAAATTCTTACACATAAAGAAATATGTCATACAGTCATGCAATTATCTTAGCCAATGCTTCAATACAACATTTATACATATCCCGTAACTTTCTAGATGCCTTCCAATCTCTACCAGAACATTGTTAAGAGTGTGCATAACTCCCAACATGTTAGCAAAGAGGTTTCATTCTAGATAAGTAGCAATGGAATGTTGTATAGTGACATAGGCCAATTACCCATGTATATTAGTAGTATATTGCTCATCAATGCAACTATTCTAATATGCATAATACGCAACCTAATTCTAGGAACATGAGTGTTATTGAACAGTATTATTTAAACAATAAAATATGCAAGGAATGATAATTCAAATACTTATCTTTGTTTGTTTGTTGGGTTGACTCCCTCTCAGTCTTTGCTTCTTTTCTACAACTTCATTCTGATGTGGATTGTGAGAAGTGGTCAACTCCCTCTAAATATCTACATCCTTGCAAAAACTACTGAAGTGTGCTCCTTCTTGATATTTGCTTCCTTGCAAGAACAACTGGAGTGTACTCCCTCTTGATTTATTCTTTCTTGCAGGAACAACTGGAGTGTGCTCCCTCTTGATCTTTGCTCCCTTGCAGGAACAACTAGAGTTTGCTCCCTCTTGATATTTGCTCCCTTAATTACCTGTCCTTGAACTTATATCCATCCTTAATCACTATGCATGCTTATTAGTATCATCATTGTGTTATCCTCAAGGTCTCATACATAATCACACATTCATTAGTATAATATTAATACTATCAAAACAAAATAATCTTGAACATGTATAGTCATGATCATTTCAAATAGAAATAATAAGCATTAATATTCAAGGACTCTTATGGTTAGTTATATCATAAATTAAAGTAAGAAACATAATATTCCTACACCCATTATTACTCAAATCCATGAATAATCATTATCAATCAAGCCATGTATACTTATATAAGAGATCCTATCACAAGGTAGGATTCTAACTTGATATAGGAAAAACATACCTGGATTTGTATGTTTAGCTAGTTATGTCTAACATACTCACATGATGTCTTCTTGTTCTTCTTCAATGACTTGTGCTAGTAACCTGCATATCTCATAGGTTAACCATTATAGAACCAAGTTATACATACCTCGTAAATGGATCTTCTATGTGATCCATGCCAATGGATGAATCTTTGTCTTCATTTAACCATGACCATATGTTCTTGAACTAGAACATGATTTGTCTTTCATGGTGTACCTTTCATGTTAACAGACAACATAAACCTCATACACCACCATAATGCATTAGTACAATCATAAGTGTCAACACCCTAATCAATGAATATCTTCTATCATGCATTCATAATTTTATTAAGGTGATACGACAAGTCTAAATTTAAACAAGATTGTATTAACTGTAATAATATGAAGACAAACACACCATAGAATTAATCATGAACAAATATTGAAACATACCTGGATAAGTCATACCTGTCGATATTGCTTGTAATCTTCTTATGTAAGGCCTTAGCCTCATCTCCCTCTGAAACATGAACTTCTTCACTTATGCAGATGACCAATCCATTCTCTTCTAGGATTAACTCAATCCACTTGATTTGCAAGAACTGGATCTTGATATGGATTAAGGTTTGTCAGAGAAACCCTAAAAATTCAAACTTTGAATTTCAATTCTGAAAGGATAGAAATATGCGCCTTGATGAGCTGATCAAACTGGTATACTCAGAATTTGTAAACTGCAAAGTTTCACCCCTCAAATTTGTCTTTGAAACTTCTGAATTCACTGGACAGGACCCTGAACTAGGGTTTGATAAAGCCCACCCTTCTTCCCAATCAAAAGGTTCGACCCAAAGCTCTAAGCTTCTATTTTTCTGAGGAGCTTCCAGCCGTGGTCACAGATTTCAAAAATTCCCATTTTTAGAGAAGCCCTAATTTTCCACTTTTCTGATCAAAGTCCCGAACTAGGGTCTGATCAAGCCCGACCTTCTGCCCAACCAAAAATTCTGATCTTGGTCTATAAATTTTGATTTTGATGAGTATCATTCAGCCGTGGTCTTTGATTACAAGAATTCCTACTTTCTTCGAAACCCTAAATTCCGGAAGCCATGAATGAAGCTGCTCAAAAATAATTCTGTTTTGACAGAAATATGTACCTGATTGTTTCTAGTGTAACTCCGAACTTTTCGATCTACAGGGTCTGAAAACGTTTCCTGTGATATCCCAACCTGTCATCTTTCCAAACCCACAGGTCTGACCTCAAATGGATTCTCTCAGAGCCAAGTGTCTCAACGTGACCTGTTTATGGGATAAAACAGGAGAGCGAACTTGTACGGCGTGCCACGTGTCAATGGTTTAGTTTCAGCCTCTGAAAATGTTACCTGAGAAAGTACCATCCGTGCAATACCTGTAACTTTTTACGAAATTTCATTTGGAGCTTCCTAGCCCAAATTATGACCTTTTTTCCAAGGTCACCTATTTATGACTCAGATCTAGAAGAGGCAGAAACCCTATATTGTACATATCATAAAACACAAAGTACAACGAATTAGAAGTTGTCCTTTGGACACAAGGTACATGGTGATCTGATATTCGACCTGTAGAAGTTTCAGATCTGAAAACTTTGCAAAAATGGATTTATAGCGAAAGTGCCACGATGACTGGTTTTTTCTATATCAATCCCAAGCATCGTAAGTGCAACAAGTGTCATACATGCCATACCATGCCTTCTTTCAGGCTAGCTCTGATACCATGTTAATTTTTCAGAATTTACTTCAATCTGATCTAGGATTTTAACTGAGAGAACAACATGTACAACATATCTACAGAATATCAATCATGGACACAACAATGCAAGCACACAAGAGAAACAGAGTTTACTTGGGGAAAACCATAAAGGTGAAAAACCCCAATAACTTCCTCAAAGATAGATAGAGAAATGATACAACCTAAGCATAAGAGATAGACATCTCCTAGTAGTAGCTTCTCCTCCACCACCAGTGCGCCACTCTCCCGAGAGTGTGAGAGAGAATAGAATGATGAAATAGAGTGCCTCCCGCACTCTATTTATTCTTGACTTGACTTGCCTAATAACCTTTACTAGGTCGGCCTTAACTGTTGAATATTGTAACTTCTAAGAATATTATATTTGTGTATTATTTATTCCAGAGATGTTCCATACCTCTGATGTGATTATACTATGAATCCGGAGATGTTTATTCCTCCGAATTGGTTTTGGTAACTAGGGTTATTAGACCCACCATGTGGGGGTCGACCCAGTCAGTTATAATAGGGTATCTAACCTAATGGTTAAATACGAGCCTACATGTACTTGTGTAAAATACATGTCAGTGTAGTGTATAAATAGAGGAGGTATGTTCCTCATTTGACACACACACACACTTGAGAGAGGCGCACTTGTGGAGGAGAGGTCTGCTATGGTGGAGAAGGAGATCATATCTTTGGTTTGCATCTTTGTATATTGCTGGTCATCTATATTGAGGAAGCTTTACTGGGTTTTCTACCCCATGAGGGTTTCCCAGGATAAATCTGTGTCTCTTGTGTTTATGCTATGCTTGTTGTTTCTTCAGTGATCCTGTATATGCTATTATTGTGAAATGGAATGCAATGAAACTATTTTTTGTCTTAGCATATTAAATTTTAACATGGTATCAGAGCTAACCTGAAGGAAGACAAGGTATGGCACTTACGAAACTTGCTTTACTTACGACAATTTGAAGGTTAGGGTTTTACATAGCAAAAACCAGTCATCGTGGAACTTTCGCTATAAATCCATTTATGCGAAGATAACATCCCCAGGTACCTTGTGTCCAAAGGGAACCCTCAGATTCGTTGTACTTTATGATTTATGATCAGTACAAGTTAGGGTTTCTGCCTCTTCCAGATCTCAGTCAAAATCAGGTCACCTTGGAAAAAAGGTCATAACTTGGGCTAGGAAGCTCCAAATGAAATTTCGTAAAACGTGACAGGTAGTATACAGACTGTACTATCTCAGGAAATTTTTTGAGAGGCCGAAGGTGAACCAGTGACAAATGGCACACCGTACAAGTTCGCTCTCCTGTTTTATCCCATAAACAGTTCACGTTGCGACACCTGGCATAAATCTCTCTCAGGGAGTCCAATTGAGGTCATACCTGTCAATATGGAAAGATAACAGGGTGATATATCTCAAGAAAAGTTTTCAGAGGCCGAAGTTCAAACAGTGACACGTGGCACACCGTACAAGTTCGCTCTCCTGTTTTATCGCATAAACAGGTCACGTTGCGACACTTGGTATAACTCTCTCTCAGAAAATCCAATTGAGGTCAGACCTGTCAGGATGGAAAGATGACAGGTTAGGCTACTGCACAAAAAGTTTTAATACCCTGTGGAGAAGAAATTTCAGAGTTATAGCAGAAACAATCAGGTGCATATTTCTGTCAAAACAGAATTATTTTTGGAGCATCTTTATTCATGGCTTCCGGAGAAAGTTAGAATTTTTGGAATCAGAGTCCACGGCTGAATGCTACTCAAGAAAATTGAAATTTAGAGACCAAGATCGAATTTTTGGTTGGGTAGAAGACCGAGCTTCATCAAACCCTAGTTCGGGTTCCTGTCCAGAAGATCCAGAAGTTTCGAAGGCAATTTTGAGGGGTCAAATTTTGGAGATTTCAAAATTGAAGAATGCTAGGTTGATCAGCTCAGCAAGAAACATTCTTCCATCCATTCAGAAGTGTGAAAGTCAAAGATTGAATTTTTAGGGTTTCTCCAGCAAACCCTAATCAAGCTCCAGATCAAGTTTTAGGGGGAGTTGAGGCTAAGGCCTTACATAAGAAGACTACAAAAGGTCTCGATAGGTATGACTTAAGGAGGTTCAGGTATGCCTTGAAATCTGATTCTTGATTAAGTTCATAATGTGTTTGTCTTCATTTGTACAAATGTTATTAATTGTCTTATCGCCCTAGTAACAATAGGAATGCATGTGAATGATCGAAGACATTCATTGATTAGGGCTATATGATTGTACTTATGCATTATGGTGTTGTGTAAGGTTGATGTTGTCTGCTAACAAGACACAGGTACATCACAAAAGACAAATCAAGTTCCATGACCATGACAACATGAAGACAAAGACTCACGAGGTATGTATGACTTTGTTATATTATGTTTAACCTACGAGACATGCAGGTTCTAGCTCAGGATCTCTAAATCATTGAAGAGATTGTTTAGGTATGTTGTACATAACTAAGCAGGTATTCTAATCCAGGTATGTTTTCCTATGTCATGTTAGAATCTTACCTTCTGTAAGTATACTTGGTATGATTGGTTAGTAATCAAGGTTTTATGCATACTAGATTAAACAAGAATTTGCATGAGTAAAAGAAGACTTCCTTGAAACCCTGAATACTAATAATCATGACTGTACATATTCAAGATTATTTAGAATTAGAATGTTTTGATAATATTGAGAATATACTAATGAATGTATGTTTGTGTATGAGATCATGAGGATGACACTAGTGTACACTTGAGCATGCACAGTGGTACAGAATGAATAGAAGTTCAGAAGACATACAGAAGATCAAGCAGAAGACAACCACACAAACATAAAAGATAAGTATTTGAGTTGTTATTAGAAATGAAAATGAAAGATCTCGGATTAATGCACTACTTCTTAGGTCTAGAAGTATGGCAAGATCCAAAAGGAATATTTTAAATCAAGGTAAGTATGCTATGAAGTTTCTAAAAAGATTTAATATGTTGGAGTATAAAGCCATGGCCACTCCCATGGACTCCAACTTGAAGTTGTTAGTTAATGACTCATCGTATTTAGTGGACCTAACCCTATATAGACAAATCATTGGGTCATTGATGTATTTAACAAATACTAGGCAAGATATATGCTTTGCTGTAAATACCCTAAGTCAGTATCTAGTAGAACCTAGAAAGGTTCACTTAATAGCTACAAAGCATGTAGTGAGGTACCTAAAAGGTACATTAGATTTTTTGGTCTATGTTATCTTGGAGGTCATGAACTCCGTTTACATGGTTACTCAGATTCTGATTGGGCAGGAAGTGTCTCAGACAGAAAGAGTACATCAGGTGGATGTTATAGTCTTGAATCTGCCATGATCTCATGGTTCAGCAAGAAACATTCTAGTGTGGCTCTCAATACTGCTGAAGTAGAATATATGGCTGTCTGCTCTGCCAAATGCCAAATGTGAAGTAGTATGGCTTCAGAAGCTTTTATATGGAGTGTTTGACTTAGAAATGGATCCCACTGTGATTATGTGTGATAATCAAAGCTGCATTAAGATGTCTGAATATCCTGTGTTCCACGATAAGTCAAAACACATTGAGATCCGATACTTCTAGATACGAGACATGGTGCAGAGAGGAGCTATCAGGATCGAGTATATAAGCACTGAGGATCAGATTGCCGATATCCTAACTAAACCTTTGTTTCGAGTAAAGTTTGAATACTTCCGAGACAAGCTTGGTATAGTCCAGAAGGACCCTCCTCGAAAGGGGGAGTAGTAGAGTACTTGATAACAAGTCTGTCCCTTAAATTTTGTTTTGTTGCACTTAGTTACTTAGAATTATTTAGATTTAGAACTCCTATATATCTTTTATTTTTTGATGTATACATGTTTTGATACATGCTAGATGTATACATGTTTTGATGTTAGATGTATTAGTGAGAAGACATGCTTTGATGTGATGTATACATGTTTTGATAATACATGCTAGATGTATACATGTTTTGGTGTGATGTATACATGTTTTGATTAGTGATGTATACATGTTTTGATGTGATACATGCTCTTGGATATTTGTACCTGTATAGATGAGAATACAGATGAGGATTGGATCATCCTTGAACTTAAGTTCTAAAGTGAGCCGTAGACGTGAGGTCTCCAAGAATGAAGTCCTTAGTGGATAGTTGAGGGGATTGGATCATCCCTGGACTTTCAGTCCTAAAGAGAGCCGTAGACATGAGGTCTCCGAAAATGAAGTCCTTAGTGGATAGTTGAGGGGATTGGATCATCCCTGGACTTCCAGTCCTAAAGAGAGCCGTAGACGTGAGGTCTCCGAGAATGAAGTCCTTGGTGGACTTGAGGGGATTGGATCATCCCTGGACTTTCAGTCCTAAAGAGAGCCGTAGATGTGAGGTCTCCAAGAATGAAGTCCTTGGTGGACTTGAGGGGATTGCATCATCCCTGGACTTTCAGTCCTAAAGAGAGCCGTAGACGTGAGGTCTCCGAGAATGAAGTCCTTGGTGGAATTGAGGGGATTGGATCATCCCTGGACTTTCAGTCCTAAAGAGAGGCGTAGACATGAGGTCTCCGAGAATGAAGTCCTTGGTGGACTTGAGGGGATTGGATCATCCCTGGACTTTCAGTCCTAAAGAGAGCCATAGACGTGAGGTCTCCGAGAATGAAGTCCTTGGTGGACTTGAGGGGATTGGATCATCCCTGGACTTTCAGTCGTAAAGAGAGCCGTAGACGTGAGGTCTCCGAGAATGAAGTCCTTGGTGGACTTGAGCGGATTGGATCATCCCTGGAATTTCAGTCCTAAAGAGAGCCGTAGACGTGAGGTCTCCGAGAATGAAGTCCTTGGTGGACTTAAGGGGATTGGATCATCCCTGGACTTTCAGTCCTAAAGAGAGCCGTAGACGTGAGGTCTCCGAGAATGAAGGCATTGGTGGACTTGAGGGGATTGGATCATCCCTGGACTTTCAGTACTAAAGAGAGCCGTAGACGTGAGGTCTCCGAGAATGAAGTCCTTGGTGGACTTGAGAGGATTGGATCATCCTTGAACTCAAGTTCTAAAGTGAGCCGTAGACAGGTGTCTCCAAGAATAGAGGATAGGACTGCATCGTCCCTGGACCTTGGTTCAAAATGCACGTGATTGGATTAATCATCCTTAGACAGTAAATCCAGGAAGGATAGTCTTAAATGTGATTGTGGTTGGATTAATCATCCTTAGACAGTAAATCCAGGAAGGATAGTCTTAAATGCGATTGTGATTGGATTAATCATCCTTAGACAGTAAATCCAGGAAGGATAGTCTTAAATGCGATTGTGGTTGGATTAATAATCCTTAGACAGTAAATCCAGGAAGGATAGTCTTAAATGTGATTGTGATTGGATTAATCATCCTTAGACAGTAAATCCAGGAAGGATAGTCTTAAATGCGATTGTGGTTGGATTAATCATCCTTATACAGTAAATCCAGGAAGGATAGTCTTAAAATGCGATTGTGGTTGGATTAATCATCCTTAGACAGTAAATCCAGTAATTCCGAAAGGAAGGATAGTCTTAAATATGATTGCGGTTGGACTAATCATCCTTAGACAGTAAATCCAGTAATTCCGAAAGGAAGGATAGTCTTAAATGCGATTGTGGTTGGATTAATCATCCTTAGAAAATAAATCCAGTAATTCCGAAAGGAAGGATAGTCTTAAATATGATTATGGTTGGACTAATCATCCTTAGACAGTAAATCCAGTAATTCCGAAAGGAAGGATAGTCTTAAATATGATTGTGATGAGATTGATCCAGTAATTCCGAAAGGATCATGTATATAGATGACGATGCTGCTGATCATGTGATGACGATGCTGATGATCGTGTGATGACGATGCTGCTGATCGTGTGATGACGATGCTGATGATCGTGAGATGACGATGCTGATGATCGTGAGATGACGATGCTGATGATCGTGTGATGACGATGCTGATGATCGTGTGATGCCGATGTTGATCGTGCGATGATGATGTTGATGATCGTGAGATGATGATACTGATGATCGTGCGATGACGATGTTGATGATCGTGATGGTCTAGATGACGATGTTGATGATCGTGAGGATCCAGACGTTGATGTTGCTATAGTTGTTCGAGTGCTGCAGAAGATAAAGACTCAGTACTGAAGATGTTGATGTGCCAGTAATTGGTTGAGTTACTGATGATGTTAAGAAAGCTTCCAATGATTTATAGATGTATCATGTATGATGTATGACTCGTTTCCCCTGCAAATGTTGTTATAATATCCTTCTCGTTAAGGGGGAGTGTTGAATATTGTAACTTCTAAGAATATTATATTTGTGTATTATTTATTCCGGAGATGTTCCATACCTCCGATGTGATTATACTATGAATCCGGAGATGTTTATTCCTCTGAATTGGTTGTGGTATCTAGGGTTAATATACCCACCATGTGGGGGTCGGCCCAGTCAGTTATAATAGGGTATTTAACCTAATGGTTAAATACGATCATACATGTACTTGTGTAAAATACATGTCAGTGTAGTGTATAAATAGAGGAGGTATGTTCCTCATTTGACACACACACACACTTGAGAGAGGCGCACTTGTGGAGGAGAGGTCTGCTATGGTGGAGAAGGAGATCATGTCTTTGGTTTGCATCTTTGTATATTGCTGGTCATCTATATTGAGGAAGCTTTACTGGGTTTTCTACCCCATGAGGGTTTCCCATGATAAATCTGTGTCTCTTGTGTTTATGCTATGCTTGTTGTTTCTTCAGTGATCCTGTATATGCTATTATTGTGAAATGGAATGCAATGCTGCTATTTTCTGTCTTAGCATATTAAATTTTAACATTAACTTAACCACATAACATAATGCTGACTGGGCCGAAACCCAATAGGGTGGTCTTATAACCCTTTGACCCACATGGCCAACCCCCAATAGGGTGGTCTAATAACCCTTCGACCCACATGACTTATACAGGGCTGACCCCAACAAGGTGGTCTAATAACCCATTAAGTATAAGTTACGACACTTACAATATAAATGATGACACTTCCGTATAGAGGAATAATAACATCTCTATAGGAATACAAACACTTCCATATAGTGGAATAATACCATATCTATAGGAGTACAATATACATATATGAAATACATTTTGAAGTTACATATACATCAACAAAATTTGTGACTTGTAATTGTGACAATGTTTATATGTTTTGATGACTAGCCTAGTTATGCATGAATGCTTATATGTTTTCTATGTAAACAAAATCATTTATTGGGTATGGGGAATTGAGAGTGATGTGAGGGGGGGGAGGGGCCATATGAGATTCCACCTTCACGTGGTTGGCCCCGTTTAGTAGTGAATATTAAACTATTCTTGAAACAAAGGGGAGCTCAATAAGGTATAAATAGTCTTTTATTCCTATATATTAAAGATTGTTGCAAATTTTTAAATGCATGTCTATTTCTTAAAATATTGTTAATAAATTTAACATTTCACGGTTCATTGATTTCTACAGGACTTTGTAGTAGGATTTAAATGCCTATTTATTTGCTTATATATCATTTACTCATATAAAAATCATGTCTTTGATGATTTATGTGGGTCTTGGTGATGCAAATGCATCTCGTGTACAACTCTTATCAAGTTGTATGGGTGAATGGATCTGTTGAAAGGACAATGATAATGTAAGGGTTTTGACGATTTTTTTTAAAGTGGGTTTTTACATGGTTTTTTCCTTCTTCTTTCCAAGTTTTCCAGTTATTTTAGTGTTTAGAAGATCCGTCTTGAAATGAAACAAATATGGCATTATTTTATGTTTGGGGATCATAATCAACATTTTGAATTTTGGTTTCTATTTTTTAATTGATGCTTACTAGTGAAGGATAATAGGCATCCATTGTGTTGAAATACCACTCTTAGGTCACGACCATAGTCATCACACACTAAGACAAAAGTATTGTGAACTCTGACATAGTGAGAATAGGCATATTATACAAAAGTGAATGAGATCCGCACTCAATAATTATACATATAAGCCTAAAGAAGATCAAATGAAGAATTATGTCCACTCATGGAATTCAGTTACAATGTTTCAAAACCTGCATAAGTGGGATCGATAAGAAGTCAATAATCATATCCACCTAACAAATTCTTGGAAGTTGTTTCAAAATCAACAACTTGGCCCCATGAACTTGTTCAAATAGGAAACAAGAAACACTTGGATACTCTTGGAGTGATTTGGAATATCCATTCAATACGAAACTTGTCCAATGCATTAGCTTATAGGGTTTTGGCACTAGCTTCTGGGAGCCCATGTTTTTGAGAGAGGTCTTCATATAGGATTGTAGATCAAGAAACCTATGGACCCCTTCTTCAAATGAATTCTAGGCGCTCAAGAATGTGTTATATTCCACCACATTTTATTGCAACTATTTTTTCTTCATTTTTTCAAAATAGAGGAAGGCCATTTCATATTTATATTCTTAATGCATCTCTTGATAAAAATTGTGTATGTGCTGCCATTAGGCTTAGTACTGGCTTTGCACATCTTTTTGAAACTTTGCAAATCCACTTGTACATAACCCACATTTACATATGCATTAGAGAGGATGGAACTACTAATACAAGCTTGCCATATGCCATGCATTTCTATTTTTTCCATCAAATATCTTGCATGGCAAGGAGCAAAATTATGCATGCTCTCATGAAAATGTTGTAAGTGACAAGTTTAGGTTTGAATTGAGACATCTTGGATGGTTAGGTATGAATGACAATAATAGATTCCCATATATTATGCTTGGATTTCTTACTATTTGTTTTTGTCACATCCAAAGAGGTCTCCATTTCAATTTCATATATACATTATATAATCCTAATTTCTAAGCTTTCCTCATAGAGATATTTTTGTTTTGAAGTGTTAAAGGAACAAAAATATTGACCCTAATGAAAAAACTCAACAAAACCTTCGAGAATGGTATTTCAATCTTGATTAGAAGCACCTAGCTAGTCCCTTTTATTATCCATTTAAAAATAAATAAAGTTATGCATGTCAACACTTGAGTTAACACAACATTTGGATTCTAAGGGCACTTCCAACTCCAAACCCTTAGCTACAATATATAATGTTTTTGAAAAGCATTTCTCTGTTGTGTAATATCCTCATTTTGACCCCATTGCATTAAAAATGTAAATGAGGTAAATATGCTAATTTGAATTCCTAGTGCTGAGCTTAAGGCCAAGGCCCGACTAGTGAATGGATATGCATGTATGATGTTATAATTTGTTTGGACTTTTTGGTTGGCTTTTATGCTGACTTAGAGTATATGTAAATATTATGTGCATGCATAATAAACTGGTCCAATAATGGTTGTGTAAGGACAACCAAAGGGGCTATGATTCCACCAGAGGGGAAGAGGAAGGGGCCCTATGGGAAACCAAATCTTATGCTGCCAAGTGTCAACCTTAGAACTCACACCTAAATTTTGTCATGTGTTGAGAATAATCCAATTATCTCCTATTTTGACCATTTTCCAATCATTGAGGCATGTGTGTGGTTGGTGGGAAAATTCACCTCATGTAGTTATTGTAGCATGGGACTTACTGCACTTTTGTGATAGTCCTATGATTAAAGAATTTAGTCTACAGTTGCCAGGAGTCCTTTCCCTACTACCAGAAATTATGTTAGTTGTCTTGTCACCATTTTCTCATATACATTGGAGTCAACCCTCATTTGTCTCATTCTTTCATGCAAGTTTATAGGTTGCAGAGCTCTCCATTGCTGTCCAATAACTTACCTTATTGTTTTGAACCCAGAAATTCGAATTTGGAGACCATGTTGTAGTTTTGGAAGTGGGTTTTGTTGCCTGTAGGTGAGCAGATAGGTTGGGAAAGCTAGGAACCCTTACCCTTGAGTTCTATTGCTCGTAGGTGCTTGAGAAGCCACAAATTGAGGCTAAGTGAGGCCCTTGTAGGGATTTGTATGAGCATTTGGCTAAGCATAAAGAGCAGAGTGGGTTGTGGAATGAGAGATAGAAAATCGTACGTGTTTCCTTTTCCCTGGTGGACTCATAACCTAGCTTGGGGGTGAACTTGGGAGCTGAAATAGTACAGGCTGGACAAGTTCTATGGTTGGGTGGAAAAGCGCTCTTACACAGCCAGTTGCTTGGATCTGCATTGGATAAAGATAAGTATTCTCATGTATTTGAATCTGAATGTTTTATTTGATTCCTGTAATGTTTATATGTGTATTTTCATATTAGATGTGTGTGGATAGACATTAATTCCGTTGTGCATGTTTATTTTCATTACTGCACACATTTTGTTTGTTGAAATCCGTATTATGGATCTGGGGCGAAATTTGAGAGCCCAAATTTCGCCAATGTACCCTCTCGATGGCCGGATTGAGTGAGGGGGATGTTACATGTTGAATTTACAATTAGATCAATCAAAGGAGATATACTAGATCAATCTCTTTTTTCATTCTCTTCTTTTGCACTTGAAAATTCTAAAAACCATGATAAACTCACCATCAATTTCATTTAATCATCTTTGTTCTCAGAAAAGATGATAAGCTCTTGTCCAACGCCAAAATTCACTAATATAGTGTCACTTGTCTTGGACATTTAGGTTATACTCATAAGACATCCGTTTCCACACCCAATCTGCAATTTGGAATGCGTCTCTCAACTAGCAAACATTTCCCATTACTGCAAGTTCACAAGTGTCAATATGAGATACCACACACACCGCTTTTCATCAATGCTTGATGGATTGTTGTTATAACTTTATATACCCTCCTCACAAATTTTTGCATCTTCTGAAGGTCAATATCAGACTTATTCTTTGCAGTAGTCATTGGGATTTTCCATGCTTATTTTATCCTTAACTGAATCAAAGGAGGCCATTCTGAATGAAATAGTCACAATTTGTTCATGGGGTGTGTTAGCACTCAAAATGATCTTCAAGGTTGTGGGAAATGACACTTTGAGGTAACCACATAACCACTTCAGGAAAGAGAGCCAGCTTCTATCTTTCCAGAGAGGGATCTCTCATCCATTGTTTAACAAGGCCAGGCATATGAATTAAAATTAAATTCAGATTTGTTGTTTGGTTGAAACAAGGTAAATATTCATTAGGCAATGGAGTCAAAACAATTATGATGATAAAGTGGAAATGCTTTGCAAATAATTCATAATAGAGGCAGGGTAGCTACTCATTTACAGTCAAAGAGTTGTTTGTTTGGTGATAAGGAAGAAAATAAGAACAGTCCATCAACAAAGAGCATTATTAAATGAATTATGCATTAACTTTAGTAGAAATTGGTTTGTGGATGCTTAGAATAAAAGAAACAAAGCATAATCATATGAATTCTGCCTCAATGTAAACTTATCCAAACATGAAAGAACACATTATGAAAAAGATAACAAGGAAACATTCACATGAAGAAAAAGAAGGTACAGACTGTAAATCAAATAAAAAAAGAATCTTTGCATCAAAATACTTGCTCGACTCTGCCAATTTTATTAAAGGAGCATCTCAAAATACACAGCACAAAATCCTCACAGGTTCCAACAGGTTTCAACCTTTTGTTCTTCATTACATATGAGTATATATAGATATCATCAGCCCTCATGCTTGAATCACCCTAACAGAAACTGTTACAAAATTCTTGACACCTATGCAACTAAGTCTATCCCTCTCGAGGATTAGTTAGACCAAAAAATCTAATGCTGACAAAATAGGCTAAACAAGCTTCAACAAGTGTCACTAAGCATCTACCAGCTAGTAACTAACTATAGTAAGTAAACAAAATTCTTGGTAACTAATTCTTCATTCCATAATCTTCATGATCCTCAAATCTTCATGGGTGCAGCGTTAGTTTATCTTTCCCATACTTCTCCATGAGCTTCCACTGATCAACAGCTGGCAACTCTGACGTGGCCACCTCTTTAAAATTTACTCAAATCTCTGTGTGATCCCTATATGAACAGCTCCTGAACTGTGCACAAGCTTCCCTGAAGACCCAAACTAGCTCAAATTCCTTGGTTAGCTTTTCCACCATTGTTTTTCTTGTCATAGGCTGGTTCATGTTAGCAGATCCTTCATGATACAATCTGCACTCCCATAACTTGCTCTGATATTCTTCCTCTGTCCTCATGGTGCCATCTTCCTCCCAAAAGAGAGGAAGTCCCCTCTTGAATAAAGGGTCAAACAGATCTCTGAAAAGTTTCACTTGTTGTGTCATAACATCAATTCTAGCTTGAATAACACTCACCCGCTAATGCTTATGTATCACTCTCTTGGCCCAAATGATAGTGGACACTCTATCCTTTATACCTGTTGTCTTTACTCCATCTTCATCCAGCCATTCAAGAATTCTATGGCCTTTTCAATGTGCTCCACAAGATTTTTATTCAATTTTTCATTTGCTGCTACTACACTTTGCTTGGCTGACTTAATTATAGCCTCTTTGTCCAGAATGAAATCAAGATATGGCCTTAGCTTTTCTGCCTATGCAATAATGTCATCCCAAATGACTTGCTTTGCTTCTTGCAGGGAGTTTTGACCTATGGCCTGCTTCACGAATTCATCATTTTTGACCTGCATCTCTTGGTACTCGGTTTCCCAAGCCTCTTTTTCCTGCTCTTCCTTTGACATCATAGTTTTTAGATTTATGTTTTGCTTCTTTAATCTTTCCATGTCTAAATCTCTTAGAATTTCCTACATCATAGCCCCCATAATGGAGAAGTCTCCAGATTCAATGGAGGAGGGTGTGGCCATGTTCTCCAACACCTTGCTCTTCACTTGCAACTGCCTTTCAAGGTCTTCAGACTTGGCCTTCAGAGCCTTCTCACTTTCCACCACAAGAGCTATATCCCCCTACCACTATTTTTCCTTTTCTTCATACTTTAGCAACTTAGCCTTACAATCTGTCAACTCATTTTGTGGCCCCTCTCTCTTCTCCTAAAGCTCTGTCAACTTAGATCCCTCTATTAGCTGGGTGGAAGGGATTTTTAACTTCTTCTTCAATGTATGAATATCCTTGTCTTTTTCATTGAGCAGCTTTTGAATGCTAGCTCTTTGGTCTGCTTGTCTCTCAGCAGCTAAAATGTCAGCCTGCAGCTTCTTAATTTGTGCTTTGTGGGATTTTTTTCCCAGTCTCTCTTGTCTGAGTTGGTTTCCAAACTTGCTTTTACTGTCCTGCAATTTAGACAGCTCCAGTGCTACCTTTAGCAACTTGGCATATAAACCTCCCCAGTCTCCTTGTGCAAATTTATCATATCGGGTATAGGGATGTCTTCCAGGTTCATCTTTAGTTTATTTGCTTCGTTTTTGGTAGCCAGGGCCAAGTTCAAGGTGTTATGGGAATGGCTTCTGCTAGCCACCAAAGACACCTCTTTATTGGAAATTTTCCTCACCTGTACATATAGTTTAGGCCCCTCTGAGGCTGCCTCAGTTCTTTCTTTATACTCCTCCAGTAGTTCAACTCTACTTTTGCTTGGTTGTAACGTCCCCTTCCATCAATCCGGTGCAAGGGAGGAAACATGACCAACATATCGGGCTTATTGACAATCTCAGCCCCATTCAATTTACCAAGAAATGCATGGATAATTAAAAACTTCCATGTGCAATTCATACGCAATATAAACACAGCGGAATTAAAACATAATAACACACACATAGACTGGAATGCCTCGGCATATCTATTCCAAGTATATGATGAATCAACAGGTAGCGAATCAATCCCATTCTTATGCTATGTACAAGCTTCATATCAACCATATTAAGATATTCATTTCATCTCATTTACATGAACAGTTAACATTCAAAATTAACACACTACAAAACACATAATGCATATAAATTAATCCATAGAGAACACTTATCTTGAAATGAAAACGTCCAAACAAATGGCTACGTGAGAGCAACGTTCCACCCAACCATAGATCTCTATCCAACCTATATTCTTTTAGCTGAGAGATCACCCCCAAGCTGGGATGTGTATCCACTAAGGAGGAACTAGACAGTCTCACTCACAGCCATAGATTCACTCAAACGGTCATGCTAAGCCAGGACACAACTGGGTTTATCAAGCATGCAATAAGAAAAGGAGGAGGATGCTAAGGCAGTGAGCTCAACCATAGAGCTACAGATATCTCAAGCTAAATTCAAGCAATCCAATCCTTTGTCCAAACATTCACTCTTGGATTTCTCACAAATCTGTCATCAAATAACTCAATCCCATCACTGGATTTCTGAGCTGTAAAACCTGGGTTTTCCTATGGATTTCGGGGTATCTAATACTCTCAATTTCTCCCCAAGGTTCATATCTATGGATCCCCCATTGGATTTCACTGTCAAATACCAAATCTGGGCATTTTTGGCTCTTCAAAACATGGGTTCTAGCAAAGTCACGATTTCTAGTTTTGCTCGCTGTTGGGAATTCATTTTTTTGGATGAAGATTGATGTTGGGTTCTTTCACCCTGGAATGGGAATCAGGAAGAAGCAAATCTGATGAGGTAGAGTGACTTGTGGTACAATAAAACAGAGCCCATACTCTGCCATACGAAATTTCTGGGCTGCCCATGCTCCATTGAAGCCATGGACTGTTTTCTTCAACCACTTCCTTACAACATAATTAAATGCCAGCAAGGTAAGTCAAATGGGTTCTCAAGATGACATTTGGAAACCTATGGTTCAATCCCACAACCCCGTCACCACTCCCTAGTGGATAAACATGACCCCTTCTCATTCGTTGCCTACATAGCCAGTTTTGGTATTTTATTGCATGATGTTTATTTACATCATTTTTACAACGTTCCATGGATAAATAGCACATGGGTAACATAATGTCTAATAATTTCCTTTTAAATAAAATTTGATCTTCCACTAGTGGGGCCTTGGTCTTGAGCTCCATGCTAGGAAAACATACATCACATGTATACAATATTTACATTAAACGTTAATATATTCTAAGGGTCAAAATGGGGTATTACATTGGTGCAACAGGTTCAGTGGATGCTTGATTGAATACATACTCCCTGACCTCAAAGGAAGGTATATGTATCTTCACTTGCTTCTTTTTGGCTTGAACTGTTGTTACTATCACCAACTGCTGGTCAGGTTCTTCTATTTTTTTCCTTTTGGAAGCTCTCTCTGGGTCTGTATCCACATCCATGGGATCAGTGCCTTCCAATTTGTTGGATTCCCTAGAGCCAGTGGAAAGGGGTGCATTTCCTTTAACGTTTGGGGCTAGGTTGGAGGAGCTAGATAGTGGGGTAGTGGTTTTAGGTACTAGGGGGATGGAGTCATCAGGTGTATCTACCTCCATCTAACGTTTTCCAAGATATTCTAACAAATTTGCAGTCTCAGCTAGACCTGCAAGCTCAAAATGCTCAAAACCCTTTCTCCTACTCTTTTGTCTTCTGTCTAAAATGATATGGTGTTGGTCATAATTTATGGCTTCCTTGGTTTGAAACCCCATTTCCCTCATCACATCCTCAATGGTTGGGAGGGAAGCCTTTTTTTTAACAATGAAAGAGCCCACTACCCATGGAAAGGTGATATCTGACGCCTTCTTGTCACCTAGGAAATGTTCAATTTCCACCTCTAGCTTATGTCTGACCATCTCCATGGTAAATAGTCTAGGGGTTAAGAAAACAGGCAATACATATGGTGGATGGGAAAAACCATAAATTATGATCATTGTGCCATGTTCTAACAGGAACCGGTATCGAATCCTTTTCTCAAGGGAGGGTTGCAACATGTCCTTCATTTCTGCTAGGAACCTAGGGAACTTCCTCTGAAAGAAAACATGGTAAACCTCTGACATGAGGTTTTTCATGAATAGGGTGCAGCTTGTGTACAGTTCCTATGTGAGTATCCCCCCAGGCATCTGCAAATTCTCTTCATTGAAGGACATGAACATCCTCAGTAGATATGAATGAAAAACGAAGCTCCTAGTCTTGGGGAACTCCACTAGCTGAGAATGGATATTCTCATCGAGGGCCTCATCAAACCTAAGACAAGCACACCGGGTTGACTGACTGGAGCCATCAGGCTCAAGACGACATGTGCTTGTGAAAATCCTCATAGCATATCTAAGAGATAATGTATATTTCACAAGAAAGATTAAGATTAAATAGGAAAATAGAGTGGTCAATGCAGTGTAAAGGAGCAACAGAATTATGATATAGTATAATTCGGATAGAAGCAGAATAACATCAAACACTAATTCATTAATCATAATATGAACAATAAATAATACAATGGTGGAGATAATTCGAATGCCAAGGTGGCAATTCGAATTAGCCTGCATGGGCATGGCTTATCTACACTAGGAGTCATCATCATCATCAGTGGAGTGTCAACAATACACCAGTAGGAGTCCTAATCATCATCAATGGAGTGTCATCAATACACAAGTGACTTTCAAGCTGGTGGAAAACATAGTCTAACTAAATGCACTAGGTATAACACATGCATGGTGCACTAATGTAGTGTAGGAGGCTCAAAGGAGGGTGCAAGAGGAGCTGACTGGAGTCAGAACTGGCAATCTAGGATCACTAGAGGTCCATTGGAGTGTCTCAGTCAGTAAACTAGTCAATCTATCCTCAAATCAAGGAACAGATCCACAAATCACTCAACTAACTGAAGTGTAACTGGTGGTAGGTGATGGAGGGTGCCTTTCTCATGTGGTAGGTGAAAGGAGGGCACATTACTGACTAGGAGGGATAGAACTGAGCAGAAACAGGCTCCCGAGGCTAGTAAACTAAGCTCTAAGTGCTGGGAGACACCAACCTAATGACTGGTATGCATGCAAAAATGCATGCATGACTAAAACAAAAAAATGGAAAATGTTTTTAGGACTAGGATGGAGTATAGTAATATCCCAACACACCCCCTTAATCCATCCTGGGCCCTGGTAACTGATACCAAATCTCGCCCAATACAATGAATAAAGAACAGTCCATGAAATAAGGAAATGGGGAAAAACCTCATGGGAAAAATAGTCCCCCCTCAAAAATACTATAGGGCACACCAAAATAAATGCTCCAAACTCAAGCAGGTGTGATGCTTGGTCATATGTCTGGAGGTATCTTCTTCTTGGGAAGAAGTGGATCATGCTCAAAAAGCATGTGCTTGTACTTGCTCTTCAGATCGAATGTGATGAGAACAAATCCAGAGGTATAAGGATGATCCTTGAACCTGTGATTCGAATCAGCTGAGGCAGGATCAAATCCATGAATGTGTAGGTATTCTTTTGTTTTCTCCTTTGAACCATTAGATGTGAGATCAAAACCATGAAATGCATGAGAAATTATCCCAAGCGAATGGAAATGCCCTACATCTTCAATAAACTTTTGAGAGCATGTACATATGATCTTATAGTAGTACATAAGAGGTGAGTGATCAAGGAGAGCGGATGCATTACCTCCAATTATTGATTTAACCTACGAAACATTCATGAGATCATCATTATGCAAACCAACAGGCTCTTTTGCAAGAGAGGATTTAAGAATCTCTATAGTATCTAGAGTGTGAGCTGGCACAGAATTCGAAATAGAAGATATTGAGAGCATGAGTGTAGAATATGCAAGTTCTTCTTCTTTGTGGACAACTTCATTATGAGATATGTTTGATACTGATTCATGATCAGAGAGACCATCAAGGAGGGCGAATGCATCACTGGGTTTGCTCTCGAAATGGTTTGGACCAATCCCTTCATTCTGTTTTCCAAATCTTTCATCCAGATGAGCCCATAGCTCTTTTGGAGATTGAACAGAAAGGAAGTGGGTTACCATGCAATGAGACATAGCATACATCATTGCTGCATAGGCTCTATCACCTCCATTTAACCAATCATTCTCTTCTTCAAAGGATTCAAACTCTCTTTCAAAACAATAATCAAAGAGACCATGTCTCTTCAAATGTGCTATCATCTTTGGTTTCCACTCAGCATAGTTGAATGGAGAAAGAGGAGTAATTCCTTCTGGATTCATGGAAGTTGTTTCAGAAGACTTGCAAAAAACAATAGAAAATATCTGCAACTGCTACTACTACAAAAGTGCATAAATTGCTACACTCGAAATATTGATAATAACCTGCAAAAAACTCTCAAGAATGGAGATAGACAATACTCTCAATAGGCTCTAATACCATGTGAAAATCCTCACAACAGATCTAACAGTTGATGTATACCTCACAAGAAAGATTAATATTAAGTAGGAAAATAGAAGAAGAGTGGTCAATGTAGTGGAAAGGAGAAACATAATTATGATACAATAGAACTCGGATAGAAGCATAATAACAACACACACTAATTCATTAATCATAATATGAACAATAAACAATACAATGGTGGAGAGGATTCGAATGCCAAGGTGGAAATTCAAATTAGCCTACATGGGCATGGATTATCTGCACTAGGAGTCATCATCATCATCAGTGGAGTGTTAGCAATACACCACTAGGAGTCCTAATCATCATCAGTGGAGTGTCATCAATACACAAGTGACTGTCAACCAAGTGGAAAACTGAGTCTCACTGAATGTAGTAGGTGTAACACATGCATGGTGTAATAATGTAGTGAAGGAGGCTCAAAGGAGGGTGCAAGAGAAGCTGACGGGAGTCAGAAGTTGAAATCTAGGCACACTGGAGGTCCATCGGAGTGTCTCAGTCAGTAAACTAGTCAATTTGTCCTCAAATCAAGGAACAAATCCACAAATCACTCAAATAACCGAAGTGTAACTGTTGGTAGGTGAGGGAGGGCGCCTTTCTCATGTGGTAGGTGAACGGAGGGCGTATTACTAACTAGGATGGCTGGAATTGAGCAGAAACAGGCTCCCGAGGCTAGTAAACTAAGCTCTAGGTGCTGGGAGACACCAACCTGATGACTGGGATGCATGCAATTGCATGCCTGCATGCATGACTGAAATGCAAAAATGGAAAATGTTGTTAGGACTAGGATGGAGTATAGGAATATCGCAACAGTGCTCATGACAAAAAGTTGGCTTATTAAAGGCTCAATGATGTACATTTATGTATCTAAACCTAGGAACTGGGCTAACATGGTAATGAAACATTTGGACTCTTCTTTAAATGGACTGAATTCACCAGGGAAAGGTTGTTTCTGGAAGGAGACATTTGGTTGCAGGATAGCATAGAAGAAACTCTGCTTATGGTCGGCTAGGGCCTATTTGAAATGTTGAATTAGGGATTCTTCTCTGTATTCTTTGGCCTTTTGATACAACTCGTTCGATATTGATAGGGCCTTTCTAACAATCAGGGGGTTGATTTGGCACAATATCTTAGAGTTGGATGCGTCCATAATCACCCTCTCAGAGGAGGAGTAATGGGTGGCGCACCAGTTGAAAAAATCAGGACAGTTTGGGGTTTGGTTGATTGCAAATAAATTGAAAATTGTCTGGTAAACCTTATGCATGTCAATATTCCTCTCCCTAATCAGCTTCAACCTGTCCTCAACCATCTCAATGGAGTTGTTTATTAGCACTGTGTCATAAATATTGACATCTTTATCCTCAAACAAATCGTTTATCCTCTGGTATTCAAAACCTGGGGGTTCTATCAGTTCGGCCATTTAAATAGTTTAGTGTGGAGACAGGAGGCCTACCTTGTTATCGACAGTTGGTTAGAGAGTCTGGCTGAGTTGTCCGCTTCTGCATAGTTGTCTGTCGTTTTGCAATGCAACTGATGAATAGTAATTCATATTCCCCGTGCAACATGTATTTTCATATTATTTTTGTTCCCTTATAATCCTTGTATCATCTGCAGCAAAGAGTTTTTCAAGCCATCCATCTATAAGATCTACTCTAGGCTGTGGATCGCTGTCCCTGTTTAACCCTCAGTACCTTCTGTAGTCTTCCACCTTCGGGCGATGCCTTCCTTTCACTTTAGATCAATGAAACCACTGTCCACTGTCGATCTTGATCTCTCCCACATCTTGACCGTCAAAAGGTGCAGGGCCTACCATGTTTGCAGATTTGGACAACGCCGATGCTTCGTGCATGTTCAATCTACGAACAAATCTTCAATCGTAGATCCTAACTCCACCAAATCTACACCGTTGCAATCTGCAGGGCCTACGAAAAGTTTGCATATTTGGACCGTAGATATGCCTTTATGCCCATTGATCTGATTCCCAATTTTCCCACGGGCTAGCACACTCTTCCTCTACAAAAACCACTCCATCTTAATTTGTGAAGGTGCTTCTCAGCTGTTGATCATTATCACTCTAGAACTGCGCCCTTCACCGGTGCCACCAATTAATTGTGGGCGTATTTTTGCATTCACCTTCATCTGTTAGGTTAACACTTAGGATTTCTTGGTTATTTCACTTTGCTTTTAGGAACAAACCCTTTAGAGACATGATTTGCATCCTTATGGGTCATATGGCTAAAAACCAAGTCCTTGATTAATCCTTTCATGGGATTGAACCCCTTCAAATCGTATAGGAAAAAACTGGTGCCAAAAACGGGATCCAATTGGGGATGCTATCCTCCCTGTGAGGTAGAAAAGAACCCTGCAGACCCAGTTCCTGATCCATTGGGATGTTCTTCACAACTTCAAACCATTGATCCTGCTTTTTTGTATGTAAAAATCAAAACAAAAGAGATGGGTATCCCTCCAGATTTCAGGGCCTTCTTGTTGATGTATTTGTAACTTTGGAATGCATTTCATATATGTATATTGTATTCCTAGAGAGATGTTATTATTCCTCTATACAGAAGTGTTTGTATTCCTATAGAGATGTTATTATTCCTCTATACGGAAGTGTCGTCATTTATATTGTAAGTGTCATAACTTATACTTGATGGGTTATTAGACCACCATGGTGGGGTCGGTCCTGTATAAGTCATGTGGGACAAATGGTTATTAGAACACCCTATTGGGGGTTGGCCCAGTCAACATTATGTTATGTGGTTAAGTTAAAGCCGACCTAGTAAAGGTTATTAGGCAAGTTAAGTCAAGTATAAATAGAGTGCGGGAGGCACTCTATTTGATCATTCACTTTCTCATTCATACTCTCATCCGAGAGTGGTGCACTTGTGGAGGAGGAGAAGCTGTTGCTAGGAGAAGACTATCTCTTATTCTTGGGTTGTATCATTTCTCTATCTATCTCTGAGGAAGTTGTGGGGTTTTTCACCTTTATGGTTTTCGCCGGTGAAACTCTGTGCGTCTATTTTCTCTTGTGTGCGTGCATTATTATGTCCATGATTGATATGCTATAGATATGTTGTACATGTTGTTCTCTTAGTTAATATCCTATATCAGATTGAAGTAAATTATGAAAAACTAACATGGTATCAGAGCTAGCCTGAAAGAAGGCATGGTATGGCATTTATGACACTTGTTGCACTTGCGAAGCTAGGGCTTGATATAGAAAAAACCAGTCATCGTAGAAAGTTCGCTATAAATCCATTTCGGAGAGGTTTCAGGATCTGAAACTCTTATATGTCGAAGATAAGATCCCCATGTACTTTGTATCCGAAGCAAAACTTCTAATTCGTTGTACTTTGTGTTTTATGATCTGTACAATCTCGGGTCTCCGCCTCTTCCAGATCTCAGTCATAAACAGGTGACCTAGGAAAAAAAGTCACAGCTTGGGATAGGAAGCTCCAAATGAAATTTCGTAAAATGTAACAAGTACGGTATGGACTATAGTTTCTTAGGTAAGGTTTTCAGAGGCCGACGTTGAACCAGTGACACGTGGCATGTCATACAAGTTCGCTCTCCTGTTTTATCCCATAAATAGGCCACGTTGCAACACTTGACATAACTCTCTCTCTCCGAGAATCCAATTGAGGTCAGATTTGTGGGGTTGGAAGGATGACAGGTCGGGATACCACAGGTAGAATTTTTAGACCCTGTGGATTCATAATTTCGGAGTTACACTAGAAACAATCAGGTGCATATTTATGTCAAAACAGAATTAGATTTTGAGCACCTTCATTCATGGCTCTGGGCATTAGGGTTTTGGAGAAAGTTGGTATTTTTGTAATCGGAGACCACGGCAGAATGCTACCCATTAAAATCAAAATTTAGAGGCCAATATCAATTTTTTTGGTTGGGTAGAAGGTCGGGCTTGATCAAACCCTAGTTCGGGACTTTGATCAGAAAAGTGAAAAATTAGGGCTTCTACAAAAATGGGAATTTTTGAAATCTTTTCCCATACCTGGAAGCTCCTTGGAAAAATCGAAGTTTAGAGCTTTGGATCAAACTATTTGGTTGGGTGAAGCTCCAGGAAACTCAAACCCTAATTCAGGGTCCTCCTTAGTGAATTCGAAAATCTAAAATGCAATTTTGTGGGGTGAAACTTTGTAGTTTTCAAATTCCAAGTATGCCAACTTGACCATCTCATAAAGGCGCATCTTTCTATCCTATCAGAAGTTTGAAATTCAAACTTTGAATTTTTAGGGTTCCCTTGAAAAACCCTAATCCAGGTCTAGATCCAGTTTCTGCAAATCAAGTGGATTGGTTTAATCCTAGAAGAGAATGGATTGGTCATCTGGATAAGTGGAGAAGTTCCAGTTTCAAAGGGAGATGAGGCTAAGGCCTTACATAAGAAGATTACAAGCAATCTCGACAGGTATGACTTATCTAGGTATGTTTCAAGATCTGTTCATGATTAATTCTATGGTATGTTTGTCTTCATTAAGGTTAGTACAATCTTGATTAACTTTAGACTTGTTGTATCACCTTAATAAAATATGAATGCATGATAGAAGATATTAATTGATTAGGGTTTTGACACTTATGATTGTACTAATGCATTGTGCTGTTGTATGAGGTTGATGTTGTCCGCTAACATGAAAGGTACATCAAGAAAGACAAATCAAGTTCTAGTTCAAGAACATATGACCATGGTGACATGAAGAAAAAGATTCATCCATTGTAATGGATCACATTGAAGCTCTACTTACGAGGAATGTACAATTTGGTTCTACAATGCTTAACCTATGAGATATGCAGGTTACTAGCACAAGTCATTGAAGAGAACAAGAAGAGATTGCTAGACATAACTAGCAAATATGATAACCAGGTATGTTTTTCCTTTATCAAGTTAGAATCCTACCTTGTGTTAGGATCTTATACTGTTGTATGGTTGATAATGATTATTCATGAAGTTAGAAATGTAAGTAATCAAGGGTTTATGCATATTATGTCTCTTACCTTGATTGATGATATGACTAACCAGAAGAGTTCAATGGTCAAATATGAATATGAATGAGTAAGTGAAGTCTTCCCTGAAACTTTGAATGCAATACGTATTATCTGTGTTTGAAATGATCATGACTATACATGTTTAAGATTATTCTGTTTTGATAGTATTGAGATTATACTAATGAATGTATGATTATGTATAAGATCACGAGGGTAACAAAATGATGATACTAGTAAGTATGCATAAGTGATCGAGGATGGATATAAGTTCAAGGACAGGTAATCCAAGAAGCAAAGATCGAGAGGGAGCACACTCCAGTAGTTCCTGCAAGGAAGCAAATATTGAGAGGGAGTCCACCCTACAAACCACACAAAGATAAGTATTTGAATTGTCATTTCTTGCATATTTATTTATTTAAATAATATTGCTCAATGCTGTATATGCTTATGTTCCTAAAGTTAGGATGTGTATTATGCATATTAGAATAATTACATTAATGAATAGTATACTACTAATATGCATGTGATGGGTAAGTGTCCTATGGCACTGTACAACATTCCATTGCTACTTATCTAGAATGAAACCTCTTTGCTGACATGTTGGGAGTTGTGCACACACTTAACAATGTTCTGGTAGAGATTGGAAGGCATCTAGAAAGTTACGGGATATGGATAAATGTTGTATTCAGGCATTGGCTAAAATAATTGCATGAATGTATGACATATTTCTTTAAGTGTAAGAATTTGTTCTGAAAACTATGAGATGTTTTCTAATCATGCAATTTAACTTGTTTTGTAGGAAAGATCATATACCATCACCTACAAAAGAAGTACAACTTTTTTTCCAGCAATGAAGTTCAAACTATCTATTGAAGATATTGAAGAAGCTGAAGTTCCCATGATACAGGATACAGTAAAAGGATGCCATGGTCGAGAAGTACCAATCGATCATGTTTGGGATGTGGTCTCAAGACCTGAAGGGAAGTTTGTTGTGACTTCCAAGTGGATCTATAAGATCAAGCATGCTACAGATGGTAGCATGGAGAAATAAAAAGCAAGGTTGTAGCTCGTGGCTCCTCCCAAAAAGAGGAATTGACTATGAAGAGACGTTTGCACCTATAGCCAGATTCACTTCCATTAGATTAGTACTTGCTCTAGCTGCAATGATGAAATGGAAGGTACACCATATGGGTGTTAGGACAACTTTCTTGAATGGTGTAGTTGAAGAGGAAGTGTATGTGGAGTAGCCACTCGGGTTTGAGACACATGACCGAGAGTCACATGTGTGCAAACTGAAGAAAGCCTTGTATGGTTTGAAACAGACACCCAGGACCTGGTATGGTAGGATAGATGGCTTCCTATCCAGTTTGGGCTTTACCAAGAGTAAAGTGGATTCCAGTGATACTACTATTGTATGTGGATGACTTGTTTGTAACAAGTGAGGATAGATTGATTGCCGATACCAAGACGAAGCTTGTTGTCGAGTTCAAGATGAAGGACTTGGGGATGATGCACTATTTTCTAGGCATGGATGTGTGGCAGACTATAGATGAGATCTTCCTTGGACAAGGGAAGTATGGAGTAGAGATCCTGAAGAGATTTGGGATGATGGACTACAAGGCCATGCCCACACCTATGGCATCGAAACTGAAGCTTTTGTGTGATGCTTCATCTGAGGTGGTTGATGTCACTATGTATCGTCAGATGATTGGGTCCTCTATGTACCTGACGAACGCGAGACCAAATATTTGCTTTGCAGTGAACACATTGAGCCAGTTCCTGTCGGATCCCAGAGGTGTTCACCTGGTTGCTGTAAAGCATATTCTGAGGTACTTGAAGGGTACAATTGATTATGGGCTCAAGTATGATGCAAATAAAAAATTTAACCTGTAGGGTTATGTTGATTCAGATTAGGTAGGAAGTTCTACAGATAGGAAGAGCACATCTGGGTGTTGCTTCAGTATGCGATCAGGTGTGATCTCTTGGTTTAGCAGGAAGCAGTCCTGCATAGCACTGAGTACAGCTGAAGAAGAGTATGTTGCAGCTTGTTCGACTAGTTGTGAGGTAGTATGGCTCCGGAAGCTACTGTCTAAGCTATTTGATCTCCCGTTGGAGGCTACTAGTAACTTTTTGTGACAACTAGAGTTGTGTGAAGCTGTCTGAGAACCCGGTGTTCCATGACAGGTTGAAGCACATTGAGATCAAATATCACTATACCAGGGATATGGTGCAGAGAGGAGCAGTGAAGCTCCTGTATGTTGTGACAGATGAGCAGGTTGTGGATGTGTTGACGAAACCACTAGCCAAAGTGAAGTTTGAGTACTTCAGAGAGAGGCTTGGTGTTCTTCAGATTGACGACACTTCGAGGAAGAAGTGATGGACACATTTGCAGGAGCCATTCCAAGCATGGTGAGAGGAGGATCCTTCCCATGGCTATGGATGTAAGCGTTGGATGATGAGCATCAGGACGATGCTGCAGTTACTGCTCCATATATGCATCATGTTGGATGCTTGTTATGATCAGTTGGATCATGTATATGTATATGCATCATGTTGAATGCTTGTTATGATCAGTTGGATCATGTATATGTATATGCATCATGTTGGATGCTTGTTATGATCAGTTGGATCATGTATATGTATATGCATCATGTTGAATGCTTGGTATGATCAGTTGGATCATGAATATGTATATGCATCATGTTGGATGCTTGTTATGATCAGTTGGATCATGTATATGTATATGCATCATGTTGGATGCTTGGACCATCTATCTGTATATGTATCAAGTGGATATGATTGTATGATCAGGTAGATCATGTATGTTGATATATATCAGGTGGATCCATTGTATGATCAGGTGAATCATGTATTTGTGTATGTATCAGGTGGATACATTGTATGATTAGGTGGATCATGTATGATGATATGTATCAAGCATATACTTGGTATGCATCAGGTGGATGCATTGTATGATCAGGATGATCATAGATGACGAGCTTTAGGATGTTGCGCGAAATGACATGCATTAGGATCATGCAATGATGATGATCAGGATGATCATGTACATCAGGATGATGTATGGTGAGTATCAGGTTGATACTCTATGGCCATGGATAGGTTGTGCAAGGGTAGCATGTAATAGGTCATGGAGATCTGGACAGGATGAAAAAGGCCTCAGATGCTCTTTAGAGATCTTGCTTGGCAAGACACTCTTTTAAGGTTTTTCTAGACCACATGTAATAAGTCTTGGAGATCTGGACAGGACAAAAAAGGCCTTAGATGCTCTTTAGAGATCTTGCTTGGAAAGACACTCTTTTAAGGTTTTGTGGGGACTACATGTAATAAGTCCTGGCGATCTGTACAAGATGAAAACGGCCTTAGATGCTCTTTAGAGATATTGCGTGGCAAGACACTCTTTTAATGTTTTGTGGTAGGGGTCACATGTAATAAGTCCTGGATATCTAGATAGGATTAAAAAGGCCTTAGATGCTCTTTAGAGATCTTGCTTGGCAAGACACTCTTTTGAAGGTTTTGTGACAGTCACATGTAAAAGATCTTGGGAGATCCGATAGGTTGAGCTGTGTGCTCGTAAAATCCCTGGGATGCTCTTTCGAGCTTTTGTTGACTCACATAATAAGTCCTGAGGATTCCATAGTATGGCCAGTGATGAAGACCCATAGGTGGTGGGCCTACATCCAGTATGAAAAAGGACTAGCTCTGTAGAACTTCCTATGACGAGTAGTTCAGAGATTGATTGAGATAGCAGTAGCAGTGACAAACACGATTATTCGATGTTGATGATCCAGTGACGATGATCCAGAGAAGAAGACTTGTGCTAGCAGATCTGTGTCGAGAAATACCTTCCTAGTTAAGAGGGATTGTTGATGTATTTGTAACTTCGGAATGTATTTCATATATCTATATTGTATTCCTATAGAGATGTTATTATTCCTTTATACAGAAGTGTTTGTATTCCTATAGAGATGTTATTATTTCTCTATACGGAAGTGTCGTCATTTATATTGTAAGTTTCATAACTTATACTTGATGGGTTATTAGACCACCTTGGTGGGGTCGGCCCAGTCAGCATTATGTTATGTGGGTAAGTTAAGGCCGACCTAGTAAAGGTTATTAGGCAAGTCAAGTAAAGTATAAATAGAGTGCAGGAGGTACTCTATTTGATCATTCACTTTCTCACTCATACTCTCATCGGAGAGTGGCGCACTTGTGGAGGAGGATAAGCTATTGCTAGGAGAAGACTATCTCTTATGCTTGGGTTGTTTCATTGCTCTATCTATCTCTGAGGAAGTTGTGGGGTTTTTCACCTTTATGGTTTTCCCCAGTGAAACTCTGTGTGTCTAGTATCTTGTGTGCTTGCATTATTATGTCCATGATTGATATGTTGTAGATATGATGTACATGTTGTTCTCTCAATTAAGATCCTAGATCAAATTGAAGTAAATTCTCAAAAACTAACACTTCTCTTCGGGCTTCAAATCTTTTGGTTCACCACATGTACTAATGCAAATGTAAAGCAATATATACAAAATATGATACAAAGTTTACCTATCATCCTCAGGACAAGTAATGCTTCAAAAATATGCCATTTATTGGACATCCTGTCAATGGAGACCCATCTTGATGCTACATAATGAAAGAATTGACACCTCTATTTCCTGCAATGATGTATGGACCTACCCACATATGGTCAAACTTCCCATGCTTGTCTTCTCTAGGAGCATCCCACTTCAATACCAAATCATCAACCTGGAATTGTTCTTCTTTCACCTTCCTATAAAAAGTATTCTACATTTTCTCGTGATGTACTTGTACCTTGTCATAGGCTTCGTCTCTCAATTCATTCAATTCTATTATCTGATTTATTCTCCTTTTCATATGGTTTGGTTTATATTCATGCCCCTACAATAGGTTCATGACTAGAAATCCTTGTTAGCTCACAAAATGATCTAGAGGTTTTCCAATATAGACCCAGGTTCTTCGCGGATTCACTTAACCAACAAAACCCCTCCTCACCGGCCCTTTTGGCAACCGCCTGCGAACAGCCTGAGGTCTCACCCGAGGTGTAGCTATGGGGGTACTGCGGAATTAGGCTTCCACAGTGAAGTGATGAGTTGTTTGGATAGGACTAATGTGCAAAACACTATCAGAACTGCGCTGCGAACTGAGGACTACGTGACATAGATTACGTCATGGTCCGCACTTCCATAGACTAACTGCTGTGCGGTTCGAGCAGGATATCATTTATACGACAGCGCAATGGTCTAATACGCTTCCTCTTCCAGACTTGAAAGATCTTAAGGATTTTACTTTAACACTTAGCCATTCATCTACTGCCTTAGATTAATTAGTCTTATAGAAACTAGAAGCAAACCACACATACACTACTGCACGCACCCGGTGCGGTGCGGTGAGGGGTTATACAATCTGAACGTTATAAACACTTGTGATCATTCAATACACTAATACTTTCACAGAATTAGAACACTGAGCATTCATCATTCATCTATCCATGTAAGACTTAACATATTACTCCCATCTTTCCTCTATGGCGAATAAATATAAAAGCATTAACATACAACTCATAAATGAGAATCTAGACATTCAAAGTAGGCAGATAAGCAAATGCAGAAACAAAACAATCACACTACATAGTATTTAATGTGGTTCACCCCCCGGATGGAGGCTACGTCCACAAGAACTGTTGTTATATTAGTCTTTGAGAAGGGTACAACAGTTCTTAGTCTGCGAACTCAACTGCATACTCTCTTCTGTCTCAGATAGGTCTCTACGCACTCAGCTGCAGAGCCTTTACAATTAATCTAAAAAGATTCAACAATTTTTTGACTTACAAAATGAAGAGTAACCCTTTCCCATACAAAACTTCCTTATTCATAGATCATGCCCGTAGGTCATGTCTTTAGAATCTGCAAGCAAAAACCCTTAGGTTTACAAAACTGTCATAGTTTCCCCAAAACCAGACTTCTGGCCTCTAGTAGCGAATATTCCGTCTTGGCAGTCTTCCACGCGTGCTTCATGTCACTATCGGCCTTCGTGTTGCGCGCATGCCAATAGGTCACTTTCACTGAGCTGTTCTTCCTCTAATGGTCTCATGCTACTGGTTCAGGTAGTTGTATCTTTCACATGTGCGACCAGTCGCTTTCTTCCCGATTTGCTCCTACCCATCGCTTGGCACTCCTGGGGCATCTTTGCAAAAAATAGACCATCGATGGTCTAATCGGAACACGTGCTGTCTTCCGTCCAACACTCTGCTTTGCTAGCATCCTGTAGACTGGACACTTTGCAGGACTACCTCCTCGTAGTACTGATCCTCACAACTCTTTCGACATTGTTCTGTGCACAACTTTGCAGTATCCCAAAAACTTATACAAAATTGTTTCAACTGAACTATGCTCAGCTCCGCAGTTCCAAATCTCCTTCTTGCTAAAAAATGCCCCACCTAGGCCAGGCCCAATAGGCCCCTAACACTTACATGTTGCTCGCCCCTGAGCCACCTGTAGCTTCTTCAAGATGTCCCTCCGACAACGTAGCTAGCTTCGAAATTGAACTCATTGTATGTGCTGATCAGCTTTTCTACTATGTCCTTCATATCTTGCTCGACTTGCCTGACTGTATCCATCATCTCAGGTGTTATCTCATCGTTGATCTTTCCTTCCACCTATTCCTGATTCTCGCGGAGCTCCTTCAACTTTTCCTCGATCTCTTGTGAGATCGTGCCAGCATCCTCCAGCAATGGTTGCAACTCCTCTCCCATTTCAGTCTCTTTTTCACGTAAGTCTTGCACTTCCTTCTTGAGGGCGTTTATTTCCCTGTACTTCTGAAGCCTATCTCTTGGTAGTAGGGCCTTTACTTCTGCATCCAACTTCTCCAGTGTGGCTTGCTTATATTTCACTACATTCTTTACTTGCAGCAATCCTAGATCTTCTTCGAGGGCAATGAATGCCTTCGATGCCGCGTCCAACAGACTCTGGCACCTAGCTACTCCGGCAACGATATTCTTTGTTACGGCCTTCACTACTTCCACTCTTAGCTACTGCTCATTTGGTGGGGTTTGTGGGTTTATCTACTCCTTCAAGGAAGTAATGTTATCCTCATGGAGAATCTCCGTGTCTTGTATCTATGTCTTAAGATTGGTAACTAGGTCGCCAATCCTAATGATAGTTTCTGTGGGGTCTTCCTGTACCTCGAATTCATCAATATTATCTGTGACTGCAGTGATCATGGATTCTAGTATTTGCCGACGATCATACTTATCTATAGCTCCATAGCTCTCCACGAGCTAGACTCCTCCAATTGCCGATTAGTTTCTTGCTGCTCAGCCTGCCCCTTCAGCAGATCAGTGGTTCTCTCATGCATTTCTTCGACACACTACAGATGTAAATAATGTATCCCAGGCAGTGGTATATTTGCAAATCCGAGCTCCACACGCTTGACATTATTTGTGTCTAATGTTAGTTCCTTAGCAGTGGCAAGCTTATTGTTAGTGGATCAAGGTGAACAACGCGAGACCTTGTAGGTATAGTCATGGTTAGCTGCAGCTCCTTCTACTGTGAATTTCCTCCTGAATTCCCTTCAGAATCGGACTCCTGCGGCAAGGGCAATCTCTCATGTATTGCTTCCATTATCTCTGTGATCCCCTGCAGCGCAGTCAGATTCTTCCGTAGAGTGTCTTGAATCACTTTGTCTTTCTTCTCCTTTGCAGTCCACCTATCTTCCATCTGCTCTGTGACCTTCACCGTGATAATTGTCATAGTCCTCCTCATGGAGTACTGCATCTAACTTGGTTTTATTGGCCTTTTGCTTCTTCCTCGGCCATGTTTGCTGCACGGGGCTCTTAGGCTCCTTTGTCTTTCCCGCCTCCTTCTCTTCAGTAATAATACATGGAATAGGTTTTCCCTCAATGGAGTCGCTTTCAACATCCACAATTTCCACTCAAAACTCGACAAGACATTCCTTCATGATAGTGCCAATATCATCTTCGTACACATGGTAGTCGAACCATTCCACCTTCCCCTTCTACGCTTTGGCTTAAATATGAATGCTACGCATGTCAGCATAAAAATTAACAATGCGAATGTACCTACTGGTTACCTGCTTTGTTATCCGTGATGTTAGTATGATTGCTACGTGTAGCTGGTCATAATACTGGTAGAAGACCTCAGCTGTTGCATGGTTTCTTTATGAGTTCTGATTTTCCAAGAGATTTGAATAATGGGGTCCTCTGCACTCGTTGGTATCAATGATTACACCAATGAATCCTTCGGCTCCTTCGAGCCAACAAAGGTGATCAGCACTATGAGCCAAGTATAATGGAAATTTCCTCCATTTAGATACGTGTCATTGAGTTCTTCCATGAAATCATTCAGTAAATACTGAGACCTATTAAATTGTTCGCCTTCCACGGCAGCAGTGCCAAGCAGTACTGCACCCGCACTTACCTCTTGGGGCCTGCATTTTCTTAATATCTTGTCGGCTAACAGTTGTGTGATAAACCTTGTTGCTCTATCATCTATGTATTTTGTATAGAAACCCCTCTTCCCTTTGACGGCCGTCTAAGTTTTCTTCATCTTTGTGATAGCTTGTTTGTCCTTGCTCTTCCCTTAGAAAAATTGCTTGGGATCCTTACCCCTTTTATGCAACCTAGTGATGCGGTGGATGATGTCAATAGTTAGGTCAACATTGCAGTCGAGCCACAAATAACCTTGGTGACCTATCGAAATGCGGAAGTTTGAGCATATTGAGTAGCCCAGACTAGACTACTCCAGATAACCAACTTTGGGTGACTAGGTTAAGCTCAGCCTTTGCGTTCTTCTTCCACCACATGTACTAGTCAGGTTGGAACTGTGGGAACCTTGGTTCATTGGGACACTCCTTCTGCATTGCAATCATATCATAATCCTCCTATCTACATTCAGGGATTTTACCCAACAAGTTTTTATTGATCTCGACATGATTTGAGATTGGTGATAGCAGGATGTCGTATTTGGAATTCTTCATCAACTTGAAAACCAGTGCGTCCAGAGCATGCGGTGAAATATATTCTGGGGTCAATGTCAAACATATCTCCTTATCCGTTAGTGGTGGTTTCTTCACTGTCGAAGCCATCTTGGGTACCATTGTTCTTGGCGCTACTGGAGTTTTACCTTTATCTTGCATCGTTGGACCATGTCTTGGTGATAGTTTTGATGCTTGACTTAGTTCTAAGACAACCTTCTTAGCTAGGGTTCTCATTAACCCTTTGATCCCTCCGTAGTGAAATAGCTTCACAGAGTCTTGGATGGTGAACTCTTCTTCTATGGGAGACCACTGAGACATTCACTCGCTAACTTCATAGGGTTTCAGATAACTTGTGAAAAATAGCTCACACAGAAATGTTTGCAAGAAAATTCTAAGTGTTTGGTAACGCTCGTAAGTCTGAATGCAGTGTTACTTATAGGCGCAGCTAACTTCCTCTACACCCCGCAACGACTAGATAAGAATTAATGGTGGTATCCATTGTCCAATTTCGGAAGATCCTTCGGTCCTTTCCTTCATAACCTCGTTCAGAACGACTATATGTGCATTAAATTCCCAAGTGGTTGCTGGCAATGGCTATATAATGACTATATTCTCAACCGACATTGTAACGGCTATTTTTTTGAGTGTTGCGTCAAACTGCGTGGTAGGTGATTTACTCTTGTGCAGTCTCTTCGCGATGCCTGATTTCTTGCTTATGAACTAAGTCTTTTTCTCATTTAACTTGGTCTTCATAATTTCCCTGTGGAGTTCGCAACTGCGTCGTTCCTCTTTTCTTTTTCTTTTCTTGCTTCTCTTTTCTTCTTCTTCTTCTCTTTTTTTTTCGCAGCAGCATATTCTAACAGTGCTGCATAGTATATACATCTTCCTCACTATACATCGCTTACAGATTCCTTCATCTTTCTAGTTCCCAATTTAAACCATACTTGGCACTTAGAAATGTCCTTCTTTCTTACCATTACAGGTTCTGCGAAGCAAGACTATCCCGATAGGGTTTTACTCTGCTGTCATTAACTAAAATGGGCAAGTTATCTCCTGCTAATGTGGCTAACTAAGTTGCACCACCATTAGTAACATGTACAATAGTATATGGGCCGAGCCAATGTGTTTTAAACTTCCCAGGAATTTTCATAAACTTGCTATCATACATGAGGACTAGATCACCTACCTGGAAAGACTTGTTCTTGATGTGGCGATCATGTCAAGCTTTTTCCCTTTCCTTCTGTACTTGTTGGTGAAAGCCTATGATGAAGTGATCCTCCTCTAGACCAACCAAGTGTAAGAGTCATTCTTCTAGCGCGTCACGATCTGCCATGCCTGTAAACGCTGCTATCCTCAAACTCGGAACAATGTACTCCATCGGCATTATGGATTCTTGCCCATAGGCCAGTCTAAATGGTGCATGGCCAGTCAACTTCTTGCATGTGGTCCTATACGCCCATAACACAGCCGGAACGCGCAGTTCCCAATCATCCCTATTCACATTGCATACTTTAGTGAGCACATTCTCCAGCACTTTATTGAATGCTTCCACAGTTACGTTCGCTTGCAAGTGATAAGGCGTACTGTATTGATGGTGAATGTGGAACTCTTCTGTCAATGCCTCAATGGTTTTATTCAAGAAATGAGTACCCTGGTCACTAATTGTAGCTAGGGTTTTCACCCTAGCTTGTGCAAATGAGCACGTACTAAGGAGAAGGGACTCCTTAGTAGTAGTTCAATAAACAGTAAATGAAAAGACAATACATTGAAATGGAAATTATCCTAAACATGTGCATGAAAGATAAGAGACAAGAAATAATAAATGGTTTCCTTTTGTATTAAAATTTTACCTCAAGTGTAGAGGTTGGTGAAGTTCTTGCAATGATCCAAGAGGGTTGCTCCAAAATCCAACTTTGCTCCTTGTCTTTCTCCAATGGTGGAAATGGGCCAAAAGGGGCTCTCAATGGTGAAAGTAGCTCAAGGGTGAGCTAGGGTTTCAAGGGAGATTTTGGCAGAGTAAGGGTACACTTGATTGTGGATATGAAATGAGGGGTCTCCATCACCTATTTATAGTTTTTTGGTGGTGGAGTGCTGGCCCATGGTTTTGGGAACCATATGGTTGAGGTCAGCTGTATAGGGTTTTTTCCTCCTTTTTCCTCTTTTTCCTCATTTTTTTATATTTTTTATTCCCTTTTTAGAGGGTTTTTGCTATTTTTGGAGGAATTTTGGATAATTTTGGGGGGAAAAGGGGTTTTTTAGCCTTTTGGAGGCTTTTTTGATGGTTTTGTGGCCTTTTGGAGGCTTTTTAGTGGGATTTTTAGGGTTTTTAAGGAAAAATATGGTAGGAAAATGGACAAATGAGTCATGTAATGGGGTAGATGAGGTAGTGAGCACTTTTTGGGTGTTAACACTCATCAACATCTTAAGGCATCCAAACCTTGTAAGGATGTCTTCGAAAATGAACTACGTGGCAGTACCTGCACTATAGTCCTTTATTGGTTTCACTTCTTCCCATTTGGTGAGGTAATCTGTGGCAGTAATAATATACCTTGCACCAGTTCTTTTCCCTGGTGGGTTGTTAGGTCCCACAAAATAAATGGCCCATTTTTCAAATGCCTGTAATGCCAACTTTGGATTTAGTGGCATCTCGTCTCTTTGTGATGGCCTTCCTTTCCGCTGACAGACATCGCAGCTATGACAATGCTCCTTCGAGTCCTTATGGATTGTAGGCCACCATAGCCTTGCGCACAATATCTTCTCCACAATGGACTTTCTTGCATAGTGACCTCCTGCTGCTCCTGAGTGTGCATCAGCCAATATGAATGGCTTCTCATGCTCCAATACACATTTGCGCAGTACTTCATCATGTCCCAATTTGTATAGCTGACCTGCAATAATGGTGAAGTCTGCTGCTCGCACTACCAGCTACTTCTTTTGCTGTGTAGTGAACTATGTGGGTGCCAGTCTAGTAGTCAAAAAGTCTATGATGTCTTTATAGTAATCATCAGCTATGTGGATAGCAAACAACTACGCATCAGGCAGATTGCTTCAAGGTTCGTCGACTCTTCTCCTAACTCGATCCTTGACAGATAATCAGGTCCCAAGTTTAGTCTCCCAGGTTTAACTACTATTTCAAAATCATTCTCAGGTTCACGCAATGATTCTTCAGCAGTCCGAACATAGTCTAGTCATCAAAATAAGCTTCCAAAAACTTATGCATGAAATCCTTGAATGCTACGACCACAACTCTAGAAAAGATGGTGGGTGCGTTCTTTAGACCAAAAGGCATCACTATATATTGGAACGACCCCCATTTTGTAGCAAATGTAGTCTTGTGCCTAATCATGGGATCAATTTTTATTTGATGATACCCCAAAAAACCATCGGTAAAGGAATAAGATTCATTTCCTCCCACATTATCAAGCACTTAATCCGTAAAAGGAGTAGGGAATGGGTCATGCATGGAAGCATCGTTCAGTTTCCTAAGATCCACACAGATCCTGATTCCCCCCCTTGTCTTCTTATCTTGGACAAACATTGGGCTTATCAACTCAAATTCATCAACGGGCTCAATGATTCTTGCCTCCAACATCTTGTCTAGTTCGGCTCTTACTCTTTCTTTGTAGCGCGGGTTGAGTTGGTACGGCCTTTGCTTAACAGGCTTGGCTCCTGTATTAAGAGGTACTTTCATAACCCCTAAGTCTCCCAAAATGCCCTTCATCTCTGTAAACTTAGTCGAAAATAGCTCATGATATTCATCTAGTGTATCTACAATCTCCACAATAGTCTGATCATCCTAGTAGTCTCCAATAGGTGCGAACTTTGGCTCTTCGCTGGTGCCAATGTTCACTTTCTTTGTCTTAACAGGTCCGCTCATGTCTGAGATTTCTAGTGGAGGTTCCTTTGCATCGCTTGCACCTTCGGACTCATGTATCTTGATGCTGCGCGGATCCTCCTCATCATTGTCCTCTTCTTCTTCGACCCCCTCAGCTAGATTATAGCATTCCATGGCATGCTCTGCCTCTTTCTTCCAATCTGACTATAGGCTCACAAGTATGCTACTTGCGCCAAAGAATTCTTCCAAAGTGATATTGCCATGAGGATACTCTTCCCTGAATATTCGTTCCTTAATTATTTGTAAAGCATCATGTATAAATGGGTTCTCATCCTCAAAACTGAAGTCCTTCTGGAAGTTCGCAGTTAGCATGGCCCAATCTGTGGTTCCTCTGCACAACTCTAGGTCTAGGTACCATTTCTTCAGAATGTCATCCTTCAGTGTGTGCACAAACAGATGCACCCATTCTGTATGTGGTCTCTCCTCCCATGCTTGTGCATAGACTTCAATTTGTTGTTTCGGATTTGCCTGCCCATTATATTTCTTAAAATGTAGTGTAACTTTATCAGCAAACCTGATCTAAATCTTCATTCTACACTGATCCCATGTGGTCAGTGTCTGCTTAATTGCAACCCACCATCTGGTAGGTGTATTGCCCAGTGCCACATATAGTGCTTGTAAGCGATGTTCATCTGCAATTGCTGCAGTATATTCTTTTATAAAGGAATAAACATTAGAAAAACCATCATAGCCAGGAATTGGGCTTACCTCCTTTCCAATCCAGCGTAGTGACTTTGTAACCTATGTGCATATTCTTACTGTTACTTCATGCATGCGACTCTGCTAGTTTTCCATTCTCGTGTCTGATTCTAATACACAAGAGCTGTTGCATCTCGAGCTAAGTGTACCATCCTTAGTTGGGTTAATATAATATTCTTGGTTCACGGTCATCTGGTACAGTATGTACAAATATTGAGCTTTGGATTCCTCTTGAATCAGCTCGCTGTATTTGTCCCCATCTGTAAGGTCCAATGGTGCGATGACCCTAAGATGCTTCCCTTCGATGATCATCTTCTCTGTCTTCAATATTATTATGGCCAGGTTTTCCATAGCCCAATCAATCCCCAACAGTGTGGGATAACGCTGGCTATCATCAACAATCTCAATCACCTGAAAATCTGCATGACTTTGTACTCCGTCAATGTCAACAAGAATATTGGCTAACCTCCCGAAAGGTATGACTTTTTCCTGGTTTTCCATTCTAAATTGGATAGGTGACGATAACAGCTTTGGTCTCCCCATCCTCTGCCATGTAAGCTTAGTTAAGACAGTTACTTCAGAGCCCAGATCAAGGATGATTTCATCCATTTCATAGTCTCCTATCTGCGCACTGAGCCTCATTTCTCATTCGATTCTCTGATGTTTCTTGATCTAGTGGACTGTTCTATCGGTCATCTTTGTGTCGCTCTATGTTTCATATTGGTTCAACAGTTTTTTCAATGTCACGATAGCGTCTATGCTTTTCAACAGCTTCATGCAGCTCCTTAGGAACTGGGCAACAGATGTGGCTGTCTCTACTATGGGACTCGTATTGTCATAGGAAGCTGGCCTATCCTCTACATATGGTATTTCACTGGGCAGTGGGATTCTCACCAACTTGGGTGTCGATTCCTTGAGGATATCCCGTGCTTCTGTAAATCCTTCCTTGTTCTTTTTCAAATTGAGTGGAGGTGCTTTCCCAACGGGCTTTCTTATCCATATTGTTTCAAGAGGAGATTGTTTAGTGTCAAAATATCCAGATGTCGAAGATTCTGCTCCTTGATCTCTTCCTATCGTAGCACCACTTCGCGTCACTACGTTGACACATGGATACGCAGGTCTCCTTTCTCCTGCAATGAACTAGATATTTGGCTTTGGCGGCTCTGTCCGCTTCCTTTTCTGCATTTCTACCTCTAACACAGGGTAGTCTTCAATAACATGATAAAATGAGCTACAATAACTGCATGTAGTGCATGGGTTGGTGCAATCTCTGGATAGATGGACTGCTTGGCCACAGTTATAACAGATTACCTGACCTCAGCCCCATCGCTGTGTCAGACCGCTATTCCTTTCTCTCCCGCGGTATCCTTTGCAGCCTATGTATGTGCCCTGATCAGGTTGGGCATTATTCTATTTTTGCAGAGCCTCTTCTTGGACTTTGTACATTCCTCCATACATATGCTCAATATCCTTCTTTCTTTCTAACATGAGCTCATATGCATGGAAATTAGACTCATCATGCCTTACTGACTTACAAAAATTACAATATAGGTTTTTAGGTGTTCTTACGTATTTCTGGATCATGTGGCAATCTTCTGTCTGATGTCCTCTAGTTCTGCAAATTTCACACCATGGCCCTAAGTGTGGATTCAATGGGTTTGGTCCTCCCATGTTAAGGAACTCTTGGAATAAATGACAATGATCATTGGTGTGTCCTTCTCCCTTACAACCTATACCCCAGACTTCCTTTCTCTCTTGCTTTCCTTGCTTGATATCTTGTAATTGTAGTGTCAGGGTAGCTATCTGGTTCTGAATCTGAGACATGCCAGTGCTAGTTTCTCCGATCAGTGAAGCTTCGAACTTAATCGCGATCTCCAGGGCTTCTTCCTGTGAAGCCACCTTATGCTACATCAAAGGCTGTCTAATATGGGGCAATAGCACAGCTATGAACCATTCCTTGTGCTGCTGCAGTGCTATGACGAAGATTACTTGGTCCAACAGAGTCTTAAATTTCTGATCAAACTCCAAGACTGTTTCATTAGGTTTTTGTTTGATCTCTTTTAACTTTGTAATACACTGTGATTCTGACTTTGGCTTCCTGAATTATTCTAAGAGTGTAGCCTTGATTTCTATCAGGTTTCTTGGTTGTCCCTATGAGTATTTCATGAACCAATGCAAGGCACTATCTCTAAAGGTGATAACGAGCTGCACTTGCTTCATAGCATCGTCCTGGACTTGTTTTACACTCCATACAACTTCACATAGAAACCAATGCTAATTAGGGTCCTCTAGACCCGTTCCTTTGAATATCAACAACTTGATGTCCTCAGTTATGTTCCTTCTAGGTGGTGGAGGGTTTTGTGCAGTGTTCTGCATGGAAAAAATGAATGTGGTATTGTACTGAATGTTCATGACTTTGGGGTTATGAATTGGCTGGGTTTGTGCAATGATAGGTGCGGTGTTCACAACTGGTGGATTTTGGGGCATAATAGGTTGATAGGCTGCAGATAGAGGTGTTGTTTGGCTATCAGGTTCGGTTTCTAAATCAATATCTACGCGGAGTCCAGATCCACTATAATTCTTCTTCGGTGTGTATTTATATCTTTTCCCACTTCTTAGGTTATGCATCTCTTCGTCAGAATCACTAAAAATGCTATTAACGATTACAGATTCCAAAAACTTTACAGCAATCTAAAAACACCTTTCTCAGCTAAGACCATCTAAATGTATAACCTGAGGTTGTTCAAGTACTTACCTCTAATTCCTTTGAAAAACTCTCTTTCGGTTGTGCTTTAGGACTGTAGCATGTCCAAAGCAAATTGCGTTATAAAGCTTTGTAGTGTGCTGTCAACCCAAAAGTCAACTGCACGTACAAATCGACTATCCAATGCTTTGAGCCTTTCAATAAGCTCTAGTGTTCACATAGTCGGCGCATTTCGCTGTAGACAGCTTCTGTGCTCTACGAGTCTTGAAAACCACTCATGTATCTTGTTTCCAAACAATGCTCAGAATACTTTGTGAATGTCTTTCCATAGGTACTTATTCAACCAATCAATGTCAGAGAGATGTGGGTGTCTGTTTTCTTTCCTTGCAAAGTCTCTCTCTATCTTGTCACACGAAGCCCATATTTCTTTGTTGTCTGGATACCAAATGTCGACGTCGAGCTCAACTTCTTTGTACATCATGACTTCAACTCATCACAAATTCTTAGCACGGCAATGGAGCCATTTGTTGGCTTACAAACTGATATAAAGGTTTTCCAATATAGACCAAATTTCTTTGCAGTTTCACTTAACAAACAAAACCCATTCTAACCGGCCCTTTCAGCAATAGCCTGCGAACAGGCTCAGGTCTCACCCGAGGTGTAGCTATGGGGGTATTGCGGAATCAAGTTTCCATAGTGAAGTGATGAGTTGTTTGGACATGAATACTACGCAGTGCACTATCGGACCAATGCTGCGAACTAAGGATTGCGTGACGATAGATTGCGTCGTGGTCCTCACTTCCACAGACTAACCGCTACGGAACCAGTGCACCTAAGGGCTGCGCAGTTCAAGCAGGATATAATTTATAGGACAGTGCAATGGTCTAATATGCTTCCTCTTCTAGACTTGAAATATCTTAAGGATTTTATTTAAACACTTAGTCATTCATCTACTGCCTTATATTAATTAGTCTTATAGCAACTGCAAGGAAACCACACATACACTACTGTGTGCACCCGGCACGGTGCAGTGAGGGGTTATACAATCTGAATGTTACAAACACTTGTGATCATTGATTACACTGATACTTCCGTAGACTTAGAACATTGAGCATTCATCATTCATCTATCCATGTAAGACTTAACATATTACTCCCATCTTTCCTCTATGGCGAATACATATAAAAGCATTAACATACAACATATAAATCATAATCCAAACATTCAAAGTAGGCAGATAAGCGAATGCAAAAGCACAACAATCACACTACACAATATTTAATGTGGTTCACCCCCCAGATGGAGGATATGTCCACAAGAACTATTGTTTTATTAGTTTTTGGGAAGGGTACAACAGTTCTTAGTCTATGCACTCAGCTGCAGACTCTCTTCTCTCTCAGATAGGTCTCGGGACACTCAGCTTCAGATCCTTTACAATTAATCTCAAAATATTCAGCGATGTTTTGACTTACAAAATGAAGAGTAACCTTTTCCCATACAAAAATGCCTTATTTATAGATCATGCCCGTAGGTCATGCCTTTACAATCTGCGGGAAAAAACCCTTAGGTTTACAAAACTGTCATGGTTTCCACAAAACTGGACTTCTGGCCTCTGGTAGCGAATATTCTAATGTGGTGGTCTTCCACGCATGCTTCACATCGCTATCAGCCTTCCTATTGCGTGCATGCCAACAGGTCGTTTTAACTGAGTCGTTCTTCCTCTAACGGTCTCATGCGACTTGTTCAGGTAGTGGTATATTTCATGTGTGCGACCAGTCACTTTCTTCCCTATTTGGTCCTACCCATCACTTAGCACTCCTGGAGCATCTTTGCCAAAAATAGACCATCGATGGCCTAACAAGAACACGTGTCGTCTTTCCTCCAACACTCTTCTTTGTTGGAAACCCGTAGACTGGACACTTCATAGAACTGCCTCCTCACAGTACTGATCCTCGCAGCTCTTCCGACACTGCACTATGCACAACTTTGCAACATCCCCAAAAATTATACAAAATTTTTTCAACTGAACTGCGCTCAGCTCCACAGTTCCAAAAATCCTTCTTGCTAAAAAATGCCCTACTTGGGCCAGGCCCAACAATCCTAAAGATGTTGGAAAGACAACTTCATCTCCATATACTAGCTAGAATGGTGACATCCCAATAGCTCTCTTTGTGCTAATCCTGTCAGCCCACAAAGCAAATTTCATATTTGTATGCCAAGCCCTTTTGTTCTCCTCCAACAACTTCTTGATTATCCCTATTAGGATTTTGTTAGAAGATTAATCCAATCCATTCCCTTCTAGATAATAGGCAGTAGAATGGTTCAGGTTTATGTGGTACTTATGTCAGAAACTTATCATCTTCTTGGATTTGAAGGCAGCTGCATTATCTGTCACAATTCTTCTAGGGCATCCAAGCCTAGCGAAAATGTTATTCTCTAGAGAGTCCATCATCACAACATCAGTTTCCCTCCTAGTGGGTATGGAGTCAATCCACTTTGTGAAATAATTTGTTGCTGTTAGGATCCATCTATGCTTCCCTAAAGAATGTGGGTTGATCTCCCCAATGAAGTCTAAACCCCACTGCTGGAAAGGTGCCTCTATTGAAACTGGGTTAAGAGGAAGTGAAACCAATTTCCTCTTACCATCAAAGATCTGACACTGATAACATGTGGTAGTCTCTTTGTATACATCATGAAACATGGTAGGCCAATAAAAACCCGCTCTCATAATTTTATTTGTTGTTACCTTCCATGAGTGGTGCCCTCCACAATCAGCTTTATGAAAATCCTTCATTGTTTGTTGTGCTTCATTTTCCAATATGCAATTCAACAATACACCACCAGGGTATTTCCAATACATGTATTGGTTCATGATGTAGAACTTTGCAGTCTTTAGCTTTACAGATCTAGCCCTTGTTTTACTCAGTCCTACAGGAGCTTGTAGATTCTGCAATACATACACAATATCAGTGTACCGAAGAGACAGAAAAATATGGCATTACCTGCATCCCTGTGTCTAGCTAATTTGAATGGATGTTCAAGAAGTTCAGCCGTGATGATTCACAATTAGCCTCTGTCATCATTTTAGCCAGCCCTTGTCCCTTAATCAACTTAGTAGGATTGATCTCAATATCATATTCCAACAAAACAATGATCCATTTAGCTCTCTTACCTTCTGGATCTTGTTGGGTAAGAATGCTCTTTATTGCATTATTAGGAACATGGGAAAAAATTTGTCAATGGAGGATGTATACCCTGAAATATTTGAATGATTTCACCAAAGCATATGCCTACTTTTTCATGATGTCATACTTCAATTTCCCCTCTCTCAATACCTTGTTGAAGAATGCAATAGGTTGCTCAACATTTTGGATATTCTTTTGCAATAGGACACTAGCCACAGTATGCTCAGAAGCATAAGAAAAAACTAGGAAATCCTTGGTAAAATTTGGGCTTACTAGGAATGGAGTTTTAGTGATGGCCCTTTAATACCCCTGAATGATTCTCTAGCATTTTCTATCCATTTTATCTGATTTTCCTTCCTCAACATGTTAGTAATATTTCTCATTATCTCTGCAAAGCTGGGAATGAATCTCCTCAGGAAACCTACCTGTCCAATAAAGGACTGCACTTCCTTCTTGCTCCTAGGTTCTTCCACCTTCAAAATTTCCCTGACCCTTTCTAGATCAATCTTAATACCATCCCCGGAAATAATATGCCCAGGCAATTTAGCTTCTTCTAATGAAAAATTTGACTTCTTGGGGTTCAGTGAAATACCATACTTCCTACACTTCAAAAAGAATTTCTCCAGGTGCTTGATATGTTCCCTGCCATACCTAGAATACACAGTGATAGCATCCATGTAAACAACCACAAATTTTTCCTTCTCCTCTGCAAAAACAATGTCCATAGAACGTTGAAATGTGGCTCCTACATTCATCAACCCAAAAGGAATTTTAGCATACATAAATGTGCCCCAGGGTGTAGTAAACACAGTTTTTCTTGATCCTTTGGGAGCACTTTGATTTGGTTATAACCTAATAAACCATCCATGGTAGAAATTCTTTCAGACCCTACAACTCTTTGCAGAATGTGCTCCATCTTAGGTACTGGGTAATTGTCCTTCAATGAAACCCTATTGAGGTTTCTGAAATCAATCCAAATCCTAATTTCACCATTATTCTGTCTGACAGGAACCAGGTTAGCTATCCACTTTGAAAACCTCAAAGTCACAATGATCTTAGCATTGAACAACTTCTTGATCTCTTTCTCTATTACAGGAAACAACTTGGGGTTTACTCTTCTTAATTTCTATTTGAAAGGATTATCCCTAGGCTTAATTGGAATGGTGTGCTGGATGATGGAGGTATCATATTCTTTCAAGTCTTCATAGCTCTAGGAAAAAACATCTGTATATTTCTTCAGCAAATTGATGTATTCTTCTTTCTCTTTTCCAGGTAACTTCTTGGACAACCTTAGAACTCACAGTTCTTCTTCAGTCCCTAGCTTCTATTCTTCAACGACATCATCAACAAGTTTCATTTTAGGGTCTTCGGGCACATCGTTCTAATCAAACAATTTCTCCAAGGGAATTAGACCTCGTGGAATAAAATTACTTTTCAATTGGATTATGTCCTTTCCTCCCACCGTATTCTACCAACCTTTTCTTCCAACTTCATCTTCAGTCGACCCATCATCTTGGAAACACTCTAAATTTTCATTTTCTAAGTCAATATGAGTATTCACAAATTCATCAGATAGCTCTAAGAATGTCTTTATTTGCATATCATCATAAAAAACTTGCCAGTACTTGGAGTTGTCTGGTATAGAGGGTGTGTTCACAACTTCAACTTCAGATTTCTTCTAAGAGTAAATGGGAGTCTTGAAACCTCCAACAGCGGTAGCCAAAGAGTCTGCTACCTGATTTTCAATTCTCGGTACCACCCTGATTTTATGCTCTGTAAAATAATTGCCAAACATGTCCCAAACTTCATTCCTGTAGGCACTCATCCAGATGTTTGGTTTGGTAGCTTATCATTCACTTGGTTTATCACAAGCTATGAATCCCCAAACACTTCTATTCTCTTTTCTCCCATATCTTTCACCGAGGGACAATATAACCTTCATTCCCCGGCAACGACGCCAATATCTTAGCACTCAAAATGATCCTCAAGGTTGTGTGAAAGGACACTTTGAGGTAACCATAGAACCACTTCATGAAAGAGAGCTGGCTTCTATGTTTCCAGATAGGGATCTCTCGTCAATTGTTTAACAAGGCCAGACATATGAATTAGAATTAAATTCAGATTTGTTGTTTGATTTAAACAAGGTGAATATTCATTGGGCAATGGAGTCAAAATGCTTATGATGATAAAGTGGAAATGCTTTGCAAATAATTCATAACAGAGGGAGGGTAGCTACTCATTTACAGTCAAAGAGCTGTTTGTTTGGTTATAAGGAAGAAAATAAGAACAGTCCATCAACACAGAGCATTATTAAATGAATTCTTCATTAACTTTAGTAGAAACTGGTTTGTGGATGCTTGGAATCAAAGAAGCAGAGCATAATCATATGAATTTTTCCTCAATGTACACTTATCCAAACATGAAATAACACATTATGGAGAAGATAACAGGGAAACATTCACATGAAGAAAATGAAGGTACAAATAGTAAATCAAATAGCACAAGAATGTCTACATCAAAATAGTTGCTCAAATCTGCCAATTTTATTAAAGGAACATCTCAAAATACATAGCACAAAAGCCTCACAGGTTCCAGCAGGTTTCAACCTGTTGTTCTTCATTACATATGAGTATATATAGATATCATCAGCCCTCAGGCCCGAATCACCCTAACAAAAACTATTACAAAATTCTTGACACCTATGCAACTAGGTCTATCCCTATCGAGGATTATTTACAAGAAAAAATCAAATGCTGACAAAATAGGCTAAACAACATTCTATGAGTGTCACTAAGCATCTTCTAGCTAGTAACTAACTATAGTAAATAAACAAAATTCTTGGTAACTAATTCTTCATGCCATAATCTTCATGATCCTCGAATCTTCATGGGTGCAGTGTTACTTTATCTTTCCCATACTTATCCACGAGCTTCCATTGATCAACAGCTGGAAACTATGACGTGGCCACCTCTTTAAACAATACTCGAAGCTCTGTGTGATGCCTATATGAACAACTCCCGAAGTGTGCACAAGCTTCCCTAAAGACCCAAACTAGCTCAAATTCCTTGGTTAGCTTTTCCACCACTGGTTTTTTTGTCAGAGGCTGGTTCATGTCAGCAAAGCCTTCATGATCCAATATGCATTCCCATAAATTTACCTGATATTATTCCTGATTCCTCATGGTTCCATCTTCCTCCCAAAAGAGAGGAAGTCCCCTCTTGAATACAAGGTCAAACATATCTCTGAAAAGTTTCACCTATCATGTCATAACATCAATTCTAGCTTGAATAACACTCACCCGCTGATGCTTATGTGTCACTCTCTTGGCCCAAATGATAGTCGACACTCTATCCTTTATACCTGTTGTCCTTACTTCATCTCCAGTCAACCCATTCAAGAATTTTATGGCCTTTTCAGCATGCTCCATAGGATTTTTATTCAATTTTTCATTTGTTGCTACTACACTTTGCTTGGCTAACTTGATTACAGCCTCTTTGTCCAGAATGAAATCAAAATATGGCCTTCGCTTTTATGCCTAAATAATGTCATCCCAAATGACTTGCTTTGCTTCTTGCAGGGAGGTCTTACCTGTGAACTGATTCACCAATTACTCATTTTTGACTTGCATCTCCTGGTACTTGGTTCCCAAGCATCCTTTTCTTGCTCTTCCTTTGACATCAAAGTTTTTAGATTTGTGTTTTTCTTCTTTAATATTTCCACATCTAAATCTGTTAGACTTTCCCGCACCATATCCCCCACAATGGAGAAGTTTGCATATTCAATGGAGGAGGGTGTGGCCATGTTCTCCAACTCCTTGCTCTTCTCTTGCAACTTCCTTTCAAGGTCTTTAGCATCGGCCTTCAAAGCCTTGTCACTTTACACCACAAGAGTTATATCCACCTACCACTATTTTTCCTTTTCTTCATACTTTAGAAACTTAGCCTTACAGTCTGTCCACTCATTTTGTAGCCCCTCTCTCTTCTCTAGAGCTCTGCCAACTCAGATGCCTCTATGAGCTAGGTGGAAGGGATTTTTAACTTCTTCTTCAATGTATGAATATCCTTGTATTTTTCATTGAGCAGCTTCCGAATGCTAGCTCTTTTGTATGTTTGGCTCACAGTAGCTAAAATGTCAGCCTGCAACTTCTTAATTTGTGCTTTGTGGGATTCGTTTTCCACTCTCTCTTATCTGAGTTGGTTTCCAACCTTGCTTTTATTGACCTACAATTTAGACAGCTTTAGTGCTTCCTTTAGCAATTTGGCATAGATAACCTCCCTGTCTTCTTGTGAAAATTTATCATATCGGGTACAGGGATGTCTTCCAGGTTCATCTTTAGTTCAGTTTCTTTGTTTTTGGTAGCCAGAGACAAGTTCAGGGTGTTCTGGCCATGGCTTCTACTAGCCACCAAAGACACCTCTTTATTGGAAATTTTCCTCACCTTTGCATACGGTTTAGATGCCTCTGAGGATGCTTCTTTGCGTTTTTTATACTTGTCCAGTAGTTCAGCTCTACTTTTGCTTGGTGCAGCAAGTTCAGTGGATGCTTGATTGAATACATACTCCTTGAAATCAAAGGCAGGTATTTGTATCTTCACCTACTTAGTTTTGGCTTGACCTATTGTTACTATCACCAATTGCTGCTCAGGTTCTTCTATTTTTTTCCTTTTGGCAGCTCTCTCTGGGTCTGTATCCACATCCATGGGATCGGTGCCTTCCAATTTGCTCGATTCCCCAGAGCCACTCGTAATGGGTGCATTTCCTTCAACTGTTGGGGCCATCCTAGAGGAGCTATATAGTGGGGGAGTGGGTTTAGGTACCAGGGGGGTCGTTTCATCAGGTGTATCTACCACCATCTAACTTTTTCTAGGATATTCTAACAAATTTGCAGTCTTAGTTAGACCTGCAAGCTCGAAATGCTCAAAACCATTTCTCCTACTCCCTTGTGTTTTGTCTGGAATGATATGGTGTGGGTCATAATTTATGGATGGCTTGGTTTGAAACTCCATTTCCCTCATCACATGTTCAATGGTTGGGAGGACAGCCTTGTTTTTAAAAATGAAAGGGCCCACTGCCCATGGAAAGGTGATACCTTCTTGTCATCCAGTAAATGTTCAATTTCCACCTTCAACTTCTGTCTAACTAGATCCATGGTAAATATTTTGGGGGTTAAGAAAGCAGGCAATACATATGGTGGATGGAAAAAGCCATAAATTCTGATCACTGTGTAATGCTCTAAAAGGAACCAGCCTCCAATACTTTTCTCAGGAGAGGGCTGCAACATGTCCTTCATTTCTACCAGCACCCTGGGAACCTTCCTCTAAAAGAAAACATGGTAAAGCTCTGACATGAGGTTTTTCATGAATAGGGTGCATCTTGTGTACATTTCCTATGCGAGTAGCCCCTAGACATCTACAAATTCTCTTCATTGAAGGATAGGAACATCCTTAGTAGATATGAATAAAACCTGAAGCTTCTAGTCTTGGGGAACTCCACTAGCTGAGAATGGATATTCTCAGCTAGGGCCTCAGCAAACCTAAGACATGCACACTGGGAGGACTAACTGGAGCCATAAGACTCAAGAGGACATGTGCTCATGACAAAAAGAAACCTTATTAAAGGCTCAGTGATGTACATGTCTGTATCTAAACCTAGGAACTGGGCTAGCATAATAATGACACATTTGGACTCTTTTGTAAATGGACTGACTTCACTAGGGAAAGGTTGGTTCTGGAAGGAGACATTTGGCTGCAGGCTAGCATAGAAGAAACTTTGCTTAAGGTCAGCTAGGGATTTTCTGAAATGTTAAATTAGGGCTTCTTCTCTGTATTCATTGGCCTTTTGACAGAACTCGTCCGGGATTGATAGGGCCTTTATAACAGTGAGGGGGTTGATTTGGCACTGTTAGAACATTTTTCCACCTATGTACATTAATCATTTATTAATGATGATTAATTAGCCCAAGTGATTAATGATTACATCCCTAAGTTGTTTAGCTACTAAATGGTCAATTATCATGAACTAGATAGCAAATGTGAACAAGTGCTGAGTCAAACCAGCTAAGTGGAGCGCTCCCCAGGGCAATTAATGCACTCAGCATGCCTAGAGCGCCCTCCTCAGGTCATTTAATGCACTCAGCATGCTTCTCTTCTACCTAGGGCGCATTTGCTCTCTTTGTGGACAATCTTGCCTTGTTTTGTCACATTTTTGACCAATTTTAGACTCCAAACCTCTAGCCAACCAGTTTCTTCACATGTGTGAGGTCACATGGGCCTGTCCAGTCATTCCCAGCATTCACACTGCAGATTCGAACCAGTTTGGGATGGTTTGGGATATTTTGGTCAACCTAGGGGGGTTTGAGCTTTTTCTAAGCTAGATCAGTGTGAACACTCCAGATGGATTCGAATTCTTCCAGATTTGTATATATGGGTGTTCTTAACCTTTGATAAGGTTGGACAGTTAATAATATTGACATTATTCACCAATTCATGTGTATTGTTCTTCATTCATTTAAATTTTTTATGCTAATTCTTGCAAATGTTGTGCAATCTTTCACCAGTGAGGAATCCACAGTAGCTAGATTCAACTGTGCTTGAGATTTTACATGGTATCAGAGCTCTTGGAGCTAGAATTCGAACCAGCAGACTGTTGTAGTGGATTGCCAGAAACAGTGGAGAAACCACATAATTCCTGAGGCCATTGCCTTGAGCTTACTGGAGAAATCTAGTGGCTCCTCTCAGGTGTGATGCTCTCCCGAATGCACCCACTATCCATACAGGGTTCGAATCTGTGAGTGTAGATCCCTCCAGAGTGATTTGAGTGTTGTTTGCAGGTACTGAAGATCAGCATTGTCAGCAAGTGCGAATTGCAGCAGAGGAGAATGGAGCCATCTCACCCAAACGTGCTCACACCCTTCAACTATTTCGATTGGAAGGCAGAAATGGTGATTTTGCTGAGATCCAAGGGTCTCTACAGAATCACGATGGGCACTGAGGTTGAGCCAAACTCAGCTGTGGAGAAATCCAAGTTTTTCAACAGAATGGATGAGGCATTTGGCCTCCTTTGTCTCAGCATTTCGAGAGACCTCCTGTTTCATGTAGAAAGTCTAGCAACTCCAAATGAAGTGTGGCTCAAGCTTGAGACACTGTTTGGAAAGACTGATGAGATGAGAGGCCACCAGCTCGAAAATGAGCTTGTCTCACTGAGCCCAGGGAATTTCGATTCCATCCAGGACTTCTTCACCAAGTTCAAGAACTTGGTCTTGCAGATCAGACAATGTGGCATAGAGAAGAAAGAAGAACAGTTGGTGTTGTCCATTCTCTCCAAATTGGGTTCAGAATACTCAGTTTTTGTGTCTTCCTTCAACTCCACAAGGCTCACAGTCAGAGGTTGGAAGATGCCATCCTTGGCTGACTTCATGGAGATGCTAACTCAAGAGCAAGACAAGCTGGTCTTGATGGGCTCCATCAAACAAAAAGATCAAGTTCTTGCAGCTGGAGATTCGAAATGTGGAAGAAGCAAGCAAAAACCCAGGGTTTCGAAACCTCAAGAGAAGAAGAGAAAGGATGAGAGGCCCAAATCCTCTGAGGGGGTTTCGAATCCTGTTGATCTTTTATCCTTTCTCTCTGGGTAGACCCGGGCTGGCGGTAATCTTTTAGACCAACAGAACCCTTAGCTCACTGGCCCTTTCGGCAACAGGTCGCAGAAGCAACCTGAAGTCTCACCCGAAGTGATTCTAATGGGAGGCAGAAGACTCAAGTGTCCTCAGCCAATTTCCGAGGCATCCAGGGTGGGTAAACCCTCCTTAACCCCTTTCACAGAAGCTGTCTATCTCATTCCATTACTCCGGCTACGCCTCTGTCTTATCGCAGTACGCAGGGAATGCGATAAGTCTTTCCCTATGTGAAACCGTCTAGCGATACCCAAGATATCGTAGGTGCGATATCTTCCCCTTCTAGTTCCTGCGGCAAGCAAACTTTGACCGCTTCCTGGGTTAACAGGTGATCTTAGCTATTCTTATCCTGGTATTGCAGTTAGCAACAGCATTCAGCCTACAAGCCTAACCCTCACTACTGAACTCGACCCTTGATATCTCGCAACACGTAACTAGGTAGAACGTTACTTTGCGCAATGTCTAAATAAACCATTCATGCCTCATATTCAGTTCTTATTCGCACATTAACCTCTGTTTAACAATTATCTAGTTCGCAAAGAGGTTAGCTACGATTATTGCACTTGTTATACATCATTCAGAAGTTAACTGACAACCATGTACATTACTTATAACAGATTGAAGCATTCATATATAGCATAAACACGGGAATGAGAACAAGGGCTACACAATTACAATAGTGCTACTTAGATAAGCACATTGATACTCCCAGGGCAAAGACTACGCCCAGGGGAACTGCGGTTCTTGTTTACAACTCTGGGGAATGAACACAGCCCCGTTCCACTCTTTACAATAGGGGTCTTCTGGGAAACTCCACCTCAGTGGGAGCCCTTCTCTATAGACCTCTTTTCTCTTCTTGCCTTTACAGTGCACTCTCTTCTTCTCGCAATCCCTGCGGATTGCACTATCTCTCAACAGGTCGGCTCTTGTATTCTCAGGGATGTTCAGACTTGCAACAACAAAAGACTTGACTAGCATCTACCTGATGTCTCTATCGCTATGTGGCCAACCCCTTATCCTATAAAAAGACTACTATATATAGATGGCCCGAAGGTCTCATCGCAGTTACAAAACTGTGGGCCTTATCCCAACAGTGACTCAACCCTAACCACTTACAGTCAACTGGCTGTACTTCCATGGCCGCCTTCTGTCTTGTCGCTGCTTCCTGCAGTCCTTAGTCTTTAATGCATCGGCCCGTTGCTTCTTCTTGGTTCAAGCAACGCCGACTGTGGTCCTTCTTCTTTAATGAGGGTAGCTGAACCCTCTCTTCATCTCCGGCGCCTTTATTGCGGTGGTTGAGCTCTCCCTTCGGCCTCTTCTTTGTACCACATGCTTGACTTTTCTGTACCTATCGCCGTGATTCCCGCCGGAATTTGCGCTACAGCGATATCTTTGTCTTACCGCCAAAATTGGTACTTTCCCTCCAAAATTAGTTATCCTTCCCAAAATTAGCAGCTTCCTAACTGCTGCGGAAGTTCTCTCCAACAACTCCCCTAACACTTACTTGTGGCTCGTCCCCGAGCCACTTGCAACAACAGCCTGATTCATTTGCCTAAGCTTATCCTTTGTTGCTCGTGAGATTGTTGCGAATTGTGCCTTAAGCGCTTTAATACTTTCATCCATGTGTGTTACTTCTTCCTGCGCTGCGCTGAGCAGCTCAGCGGTTACCAAGGAGTCCTCTGTGCCCTCAATGACTCCTTTACTTGAGGTGAAGCTTTTCACCTTTTGCTCCAGTTCATCAACCAGATGTGCGATGTTGCTTTCATGCGGGCTAACTTCGTTAGCCAGGTTGATCTGCTGTTCTCTGTATTTCTGCACCTGCTGCTGAATTTGTGTGATTTCTCCTTTCTTTCTTATCTTCGCAAGAGCACTCAAGCCCTTGTACTCTTCTTCAGCTCTTGCTATCGCATCTTCACAGTGCTTAATGTGCTGATCGAGCTGGGATTTCTGTGGGAGCTCCTCTAGCTCCAGCCATGTCTTTGATGCATCTTCCAGGATGGCCTCTGCTGCTTCCACCCGACAGTGCATCTGTGTCTGTACAACTCTGAAAGCTTGCACTCGTGCTTCTTGGATTTCCTCTGGGGTAGGTGGCTTATTTGCTTCAAGTGCAGCAATCTTTGCTTCGTATTCTTCCTCCATCTTTCTCTTCTCTTCATCTAGAGCCTTTGCTCTTTCCGCTATTTTTCTGATCTTTTGAGTTATTTCTAACTCAGGCCTGATATCGCACTGCGGAAGCTCTGCTGCGATATTCTTTAAAACAAGAGAGACATCCTGCTCTCGCTGAACATATTGCGTCAACTGGGCACTCTCTGCCTCATGCTGCGCAATGAGCTGCACATTGTCGTGAGACAGCAAAACATTTTGCTCATATGTGACTTGTTCTCTGTGCCTCAGCTCCGTGCCTATCTGTTGGAAAATTTCATACAACTGATCCATAGGTACTTCTGGTAGGTTCACCTCAAGAGGATGAACCATCTGCACCTCCATAGGTACAGGGAACTTAATACTTCCTGGCGGTATACGAACAATGTTCGTGCGGTCCCTTGCAATGCTTTCTTCTCTGCTCTGCGAAGGGGGCTGCGAACTTTCTGCGACTGTAGTTGGAGCTGGCTGAATCTGCATGGAAGCAGTCTTCTCAGTGATTGCCTTCAACTCTCGCAATTTGTTGTCAAGGCTGATGCGCATACGATCCTGCGATGACTGAATCGCAGCGAATTTATCCCGCATCTTCTCCTGTATTCGGCTGGCGATGAGATCATACTCATCCTCTGTCATGACTGGTGTCTGCGGTTCGTCGGAAGTAACCGCCTTTGTTCTCTTCTTCTTTGCTCGCACCGGAGAAGGGCCTTCAATAGCCTTTCTCTTAGAACCCATTGGTTCTTTCTCTTTGTCTTTAGGATCTACCTCCTGAACATCTTCTGGATCCTCAGCTGGGGGATCAACTGGAACTAGGCCAGAGGATAGATCATCATACATTTGTTTCATGTCCTCGTCGAAACAGTTCTTAATGGTATCTTCGACCTGCTGGATGTCCATGCGATATGGGCCGGGGGCCCATTCGTTATGTTTCCTGAACCCTTTGGGTCTGATGTAGGTTTTATCCCTGTCGACTTTAAATTCCAGCTTGGACTGATAAAGATCAACGACCGGCGAGTCGACACGCGGAATCGTTGCGACGGATTCAAGCAATAGCGTATAATATTCATGGAATACCATTGCGTTATTCTTGTGCTTCTCTGGGTGATTACTCGCCCAAAGATTGGAGTACCTCGACCCTCTGCACGCCCCTGGCGCCAGCTGTGGAAACTGCGAATTGGGCGGCTCTTTCCATCCAATGAAAGCCATAAGGATCAGCAGCCACGAGAAGTGGAAGCTGTGAAGTGGATCCTGCTGCGCCTGCGCACAGTCTTGAAAGAAACTATTTAACAAAAATAAACTCCAGTTGTAAGGTTTACCGTTTATGACTTCGATCGCTAGGCGGATAACTGAGCCTGTGACCTCCTTCGGCCTCACCTTGAGAAGGAGTTTTCCGGCCAACAGACTAACAGTAAACCGCAAGGCGTCATCCTGTATTGAATTGACATCGTAGGCGCGACCTCCTCTTTGCAGCTTATACTCCGCAACCTGCTTGGTTGAGAGCCTGGTATCCTTTGTGGCGCCATCAATATTTATCTGTGGGTCAAAACCAGTCTTCGACAGACCGGTAATGCGGTGAATGAGGTCAACATTGACATCTATTCGGTTACCCAACCATAAGTAACCACCATGCACGCATGAAAGTAGCGTCCGCACCACAGCATTGACCTCCGGGCCCCGTCCAAAGTGTGGGATCTCCAGGAGATTGAGCAGTCCCGACGGTACTAAATGGCTTACATGGTCCATGGGGACGAACTCATCGTGCTGTGTCCTTGGGTTCCTCTGAATCGTCATATAACGATCACGGCGGAATTGTGGGTACAGCGTATAATCTCTCAGATTATAATCAGTAAACTTAACAGCATGCATATTCCCCCACAAGTTACCTTCTTCCTTCACTCGGTTATCCAGCGGCGGGAGTATGAGTTCATATTTAAAGTCTCTTGGAAGGACGATCGCTGGCGCATTCTCTACTCTCGGTGGGAAGTATATGGTAGTGACTGTAACTTCTTCCGGAAGTTCCTGCTCCGGTTCTTCTGACTCTGTGCTATTCAGGGTCTCGCTACGTTCCATATTAGCTAAGGTTCTCGGCGACTGGCGTATGGTCGAAGAGCCAGCAGCAATTTTCTTTCCTTTCTCCGCCACAACTGAAGTCATAGCGCACTCAATTCCACCCCTTTGGAATCTCTGCAACACGTCTTCGAGAGGCTCGTCTGGCGCGAGGCGCCTTCCCCTGTGGTACTCTGGACTTCCTATGATTGCTAATCTTAATGCAAATCAGAGTCTGCAACTGTTTCTAGTTTCCCTGCTCAGGACTCTGCTAAGAATACGCTTGGCTCGGCTCAACTGCGCTCAACTCTTTTAGTGAAAATGACCAAGTAGCCCCGTGCTTTGAATAGAACGTGTATTTATCATAAGGTGGAATTTCAAATGGCAACGGACCAGTGACTGGACCCGTTGGCGGTATTTAATGCATAGACAAGACAGCACCCCGCGCCTATTTATTGCAAACACCGTTTGAAATTTCGCTGGGAAACTGTGCGCCGGAGTGATGTCGCATCGGATTTTCCAAATCTAGAAGAATCGTCGTACTGCTGCCAAATCTTAGTACAACAGATACTTGTCAGCCGTGCAGTTAATGCTTGTCAGATGGCGAAGTGACTAGCCCTCTGATCAATTCAAAATTTGATATCGCATCAATCTGTCTTCTGTCCTCTGCGATAAGATATCGCATCGTATGGAAGTGGAAAGTGCCAAAAACTCGCCTCATATCAAAATTGTCGCAACCACCAGGAAAACTGGCTGCGAATTCTTACCTGAAGTATTTCCCGGTGTAGACTCCTTAGGGTGCGATGCTTCATTTCAACTACACTGAACATCTGCACCATTTGCTTCCTTTCTGGGCTAGGGCTAGGAGGTGGCATGGCCTTCGCGATACAGCTTAAGCCGACTACCATTGATCAAGGTAGGAAGAAACTCCCCACTCATAGTACGAAGCTGTATAGCACCTCCATCTGTTATTTGCTGGATTTGATATGGTCCTAACCAATGAGTTTTGAATTTTCCAGGGAACTTTATAAACTTACTGTCATAAAGGAGTACCAAGTCTCCAAGCTGAAAGGTTTTGTTCTTGATATGCCTATCATGCCAAGCTTTTTCTCGTGCTTTCTGCACTTTTTGATGGAATCCCGCGATAAATCTATCTTCCTCCAGATTGAGCAGCTGTGCCAATCTCTCCTCTAAAGTATCAGAATCAGCCATCTCTATAAGCTGAGCGATCCTTAGACTGGGTAAGATGTATTCCATAGGCATAACAGCCTCTTGTCCATATACCAGGCTGAAAGGTGTGTGCCCTGTTAGTTTCTTACACGTGGTCCTGTAAGCCCATAATACAGCATTAACTCTGAGGTCCCAATCATCCCTTTGACTGTTACAAATCTTTGTAAGAGCATGTTCTAATATCTTATTGAAAGCCTCCACCGTACCATTAGCTTGAGGGTGGTAAGGTGTACTCTTATGGTGCTGTATTTCAAATTCCTCTGTCAAGGCTTCTATGGTGCTATTCAAAAAATGTGTGCCTTGATCACTCATCAAAGTCACTGGGCATCCAAATCTAGTGATGATGTTTTCAAAAATAAATTGTGCTGCTGTAGCAGCATCACAATTCCTGACTGCTTTTGCCTCAGCCCACCTGGTGAGGTATTCTGTTGCTGTAATTATATATCTCGCACCAGTTCGTTTTCCTGGGGGGTTAATAGGACCCACGAAGTCTATGGCCCACTTATCGAATGCGCGTAGCGTTATCTGTGGTCGCAACGGCATTTCATCTCTTCTGGAGGGCTTTCCTGTCCTTTGGCAGATATCGCATGATCTGCAAAACTCTTTACTGTCTTTATGTAATGTAGGCCACCATAGTCCGGCTGCTAGGATCTTCTGAGCGGTCGGCTTCCCTGCGAAATGGCCTCCTGCGATGCCCGAATGTGCTTCCTTAAGAATGGTCTGTTTCTCGTGGGGCATAACGCATCTGCGCAAGATTTCATCTGGTCCTAACTTATATAGGTGTCCTGCAATCAGGGTGAAGTCTGCTGCTTTCACCACTAATTGTTTCTTTTGTTGCTTGGTAAACTCAGGTGGTGCCCACCCTGTAGTAAGGAATTGAATTATGTCTCCATAATATTCATCTGCGACCTGAATGGAGAATAATTGCGCATCAGGCAAGTTGTCCTCTAAATTACTTGGTTCTTCACCTGAGTCTAGCCTTGACAGGTGATCAGGTCCTGCATTTAGTCTTCCTGGCTTAACAATGATTTCGAAATCATATTCCTGGAACAACAATAGCCATCTGCATATTCTTCCCCCTAACACTGGCTTATTGACCAAGTACTTTAATGCAGAATGGTCGGTGAACATCTTGAACGGGGCACCCAATAAATAGTGCCGAAATTTCTGTAAGGCATACACCATTGCTAACCCTTCTCTCTCTGTGGTGGTGTAATTCTTCTCAGCTGTCGATAGTCTCCTGCTCGAATATGCGATAGGGTGGTCAATACCCCCTTCGCCTGGTTGCGTGAGAATAATGCCCAGTGCGATGCCAGATGCATCCACATGAACATGAAAAGGTTTGTTCCAATCTGGAAATACCAGAATAGGTGTTGTAACCATTTTTTCTTTTAGAGCGTCAAGACTCTTCTGACATTCCTCATTCCACTGAAATTTGATATCCTTCTTCAATAATTTCTCCATTGGTGCGGTAATCTTGGCATAACCTTTGATAAACTTTCTGTAATACCCAGTATGACCAAGTGTAGTTCTCAGCTGCTTTACTGAGTTAGGTGCTGGTAAATTGACGATGATGGCGATCTTCGCAGGATCTACCATCAAGCCTTGTCTGCACACAATGTGACCCAACAACGTACCAAAAGGCGCACAAAATATACATTTTTTTAAGTTAAGGGAAATCTGGTGCTGTCTACATTTTTCAAACATTAATCGCAGGTTTCCTATGTGCTTCTTGACTAGTCCAAATACAGTCCAATCATCAAAATAAACTTCTAGAAATTGATGGATGTATTCCTTAAAGACAGCAACAACTACTCTAGAAAAAATTGCTGGGGCATTCTTAAGACCAAAGGGCATTACCGTATACTGAAAGGAGCCCCATTCTGTCGCAAATGTGGTCTTGTGCCTGTCGTCTGGATGGATTCTTATCTGGTGATAGCCTGAAAAGCCATCAGTAAATGAATAGATTTCTTGTCCTCCAACATTGTCTAAGACTTCATCAGTGAATGGTGTCGGAAATGGGTCATGCAGCGATGCATCATTCAGTTTGCGCAAGTCGACACAGATCCTGATGTCTCCTTTTGTTTTCTTTTCTTGTACTACCATGGGACTAACCCACTCACTTTCTTCAACAGGTTCAATGATGCCTGCTGCTAGCATCTTATCTATTTCATCTTTTACTTTTGCTTTATACCGCGGATTCAACCTGTATGGGCGTTGCTTAACCGGCTTAGCGTCCTCCTTAAGCGGTATTCTCATGACTCCGAGGTCACCCACTATTCCCTTCATTTCTGTAAAGTTGGTAGGAAATAGGTCCTGATACTCATGTAATAGGTCTGTGATTTGGCCAATTGTCTCATCATCCCAATAATCTCCAATAGAGGCAAACTTAGGGTCTGTTTCTGTGCCAATATTGCTCTTTCTAATCTTGATTGGTTCTGTTACAGCTGGGATTTCTAAGTGCGGGCCTTCAACTTCACGTGTACCTTCTGTTTCTGCGATATTGATACTGCGAGGATCTTCATCCTCATCGCTTGAGTCTTGTGCGCAGTTGTAACATTCTAGTGCATGTTCCATCTGGATAGCCCACTCGGGTTGCGAATCCGCTGGTAATGGGCAATCCTCAAATATTTTAGTCTTTATGATCTTCAAGGCCCGATCAATGCTTGGATGCTCAGATTCAAAACTGAACGTGACCAAAAAGTTTTCAATCATAATAGGCCATGAGATAGTTCCTTTTCTTAGCTCTGTTTCTGTATACCAGTTCCGTGGAACTGTATCCAGTGTATGGATAAACAAATGAACCCATTCTTCTGCTGGAATCTCTAGCCAACTCTGTTCACAGTTCATAATGTGTGCTCTGGGATCACTCTCCCCTGTATATTTCCGCTGTGTACAGTCTCTTTCTTTAGAGAATCTAATGCGCATCAATCTCTTACAATCATACCATGATGCGATATGTTCCTTGTGTGTGTACCACCATCTTGCAGGTGTGGCTCGAACTGCAAGGTCAAAAACCTCCATCCTCTGCTCTTGAGGAATCTCTTGTTCAAACTGCTGCAAAAAATCATTGACATCTGCTAATCCATCAAAAGTTGGAATATACCTGCTTTCTGTCCCAATCCATCGCAGTGATTTAGTCATGAATGCGCATCTGCGAATAGAGACTTCGTGGAGTCTATTTTGCCAATTTTCTAAGCCAACATCTGAATCTGATGTGCAAGAGCTATCACATCTCCAGCTGATATGTCCATCAGCTGTAGGATCAATGTAGTCTGTCTGATTAGAAGTCATTTGGTACAAATTTTCCATGTTATGCACCTCCTCTTCTGCTTTGATTGGCTCAATGTAGCGAGGACCCTGTAAAGGGTCTAATGGTGCGATAACCCGGACTTGAGCATCTTCAAATGTCATCTGCCTTTTCTTTAAGTTGATAACAGCCTTGTTATCAAAAGCCCAATCAATACCTAATAGAGCTGGATAGGGTTTGGTGTCACCAATAATTTCTATAATCTCAAAATCGGCATATGTGTGAACTCCGTCGATGTCCACTGGGACATGCGATAGGCGACCCATCGGTGATATTCTCTGTTGATTAGCTAGTCTGAGATGGATAGGGGATCTGCTTAGTTTTGGACTTCCCATCTGTTCCCATGTCTGTTTAGTCAAGACATTTACTTCTGAACCTAAGTCTAGGATAACCTCATCCATTTCAAATAGTCCGATCTGCGCTGTGAGCCTCATCTCTCTTCCTGTCCTTGTATGGCCCATTATATGGTGAATGGTGCGCTGTGTATTGCTCACAGAAGGGCTCTGTTGACATTGGTCAATAACTTTCTGAAGTTCCTCTACAGCTTTCCCATTTCTTAGAAGTTTCAAACAACTCTGCAAGAAGGACTGTACACTCCCGGTCAATTCCTCTTCGTCGCATCTGCCAGATGTGCTAGCCTGTGGTATCTGCGTAGTACTAACATCCTGCAGTGGTTTCCGTGGTATACCCTGAGATGGTAATAATAGTGATCTGGGCGGTGTCTGTTCAGCAAAGGAAGTCTTAGTTTGTTGAAATGCCTCCTTATTCTTCTGTAGATCAAGTGGGATAGGTTTTCCTGGAGCTTTGCGCACCCACTGCGTTCCTGTCGTTTTTTCCACGTCCTGCGATATGTTGCTCGTGGAGAGGCCACTGCGAGTTACAATATTGACCCGTGGTTCGGTTTCGTTCTGCTCAGCAGCGATAAACTGGATAGTCTGATTGGTTGCTGGCTTGGCGTCCTTGATCTTAGCTATCAGTATGGGACATTCCTCTATTGTGTGATCATAAGATTTACAATACTTGCACGTTGTAGTAGGGTTCTGACAGTCTCTAGCGTAATGTCCTGTGCCTCCACAGTTATAACAGGTGATAGTTCCACGGCCACGGCCAGATTCATAGCCTCCTCCGCGTCCTCGGCCTCTAAAATTTCCTCCACGGCCTCCCTGATTCGGATCAGTTTGTGCACGTACTGCTGGTCCGGATGCTTCTGACTGAACTCTGTAGAGGTCGTGCTTCCTTTCTATCATTAACTCATAAGCTCTACAATTGTTTTCGTCATGTCCCACAGATTTACAGAAGTTGCAATATAGGTTCTTTGGTGTCTGCACATATTTCTGAAGGAGAGGGCATTCCTGAGGACTGTGTCCTCTGGTTCTACAAATCTCGCACCATGGCCCCTGGTTCTGCATCAACGGGTTAGGAGCTCCACTGGCGATATAGTCAGCAAAGACAGGGCAGTTATCCTTACTGTGTCCCTGCGCTTTACACTTAGTACACCAAATTTCATGCGCAACCTCCTTTCCTTTCTTAATTTCATGCAGCTGTAAGGTGAGGTTAGCTAGCTGATTTTGCAGATTAGTGATACCGGTGCTAGTTTCTGCTAGAGGTGAAGCCTCTAGTTTCATTGCCATTTCTAATGCTTCATCTTGTGTATTTAATTTCTGTTGCATTAGCGGAAGTCTGATGTGTGGTAATATTGCTGCGATAAACCATTCTTTATGCTGTTGAGGCGCAAGCTCAAAGCTTACCTGATCAATGAGGGTCTTGAATCTCTGGTCAAAATCCCAAACCGTCTCCGTAGGCAATTGTTTAATATCTTTAAGTTCTGCTATGCATTGTGACTCGGATTTAGGTTTTTTAAACTCTTTAATCATAGCAGTTCTAACCTGTGCAAGCGTTCTGTTATGGCCAGTGGTATACTTCATATACCAAGTTAATGCTCTTTCTCTAAATGTGGTGGCCAGCTGGACAAGCTTGACATTATCATCTTGTATTTGCTTAATGGTCCATATGGCTTCGCATAAGAACCAGTGTTGCTCAGGGTCCTCCGACCCTGTACCTTTGAATGTTGGTAGCTTCATATCATCTCCCATTCTGCTTCTAGATGGTGGGTTCTGGTTTGCTGTATGACTACCACTCGGCTGTGTAGATGTGGAGGGTGTAGCGGTAGTATTCGCTGTATAAGAGCTACTGGAAGGGGTTCCTGCGGGATTATTCTGAGTTCCGACTGGCTTTTGAGGAGTCCTAGGATTCTGACTCTGCTGTCTCGGGTGATCTGAACTGTCTTTTTCAGAAGAAGATGACTCGTTGACTCTATATCTTTTACCACTACGTGTATGTCCAAGATACTCGTAATCACTTTCAGAGTCTACTGACATTACAATATCATGCTACAATTCATCTGAGAGTATATCCAGTACTCCTTTTTCATATAGTAATTGCTTAATGGACAGACTTAGAGAATTTAGGTACTTACCGCGATAACCCTTGAAGAAGTACCGTTCTGCTGCGCTGAAACTCTTTCTCTGATCAACCGCGAACTCTGTGATGAAGCCGTCCAGCAGACTCGTAAGCCAGAAGTCTACTGCGCGTGAGATGGGGTTATCGACACCCTTCAAGGTCCGAATCAGCTCTGCTGTCCAGACAACTTCTCGACTCTTCTTGACACCGCTGTTGTCAACAAGCTTTGATAACCAACCATATAACTCAATAGCATAAGTTACGAAGAATATCTCGTGAAGATCTGTAAAAATGTGCTTCTGTAGCCAAGCCTCAGTGCTCAGTCTAGGATTCTTGTTTTCTTTTGCAGCAAACTCTCTTTCTTTTGACTCAACCCACTGGTTAAGTTCTTGCTTGGTAGGATGCCAACAGAACATCAGCTCAATGTGTTCAAACCGGCAACGGAACCATTTGTTGATCTTTTATCCTTTCTCTCTGGGTAGACCCGGGCTGGCGGTAATCTTTTAGACCAACAGAACCCTTAGCTCACTGGCCCTTTCGGCAACAGGTCGCAGAAGCAACCTGAAGTCTCACCCGAAGTGATTCTAATGGGAGGCAGAAGACTCAAGTGTCCTCAGCCAAGTTCCGAGGCATCCAGGGTGGGTAAACCCTCCTTAACCCCTTTCACAGAAGCTGTCTATCTCATTCCATTACTCCGGCTACGCCTCTGTCTTATCGCAGTACGCAGGGAATGCGATAAGTCTTTCCCTATGTGAAACCGTCTAGCGATACCCAAGATATCGTAGGTGCGATATCTTCCCCTTCTAGTTCCTGCGGCAAGCAAACTTTGACCGCTTCCTGGGTTAACAGGTGATCTTAGCTATTCTTATCCTGGTACTGCAATTAGCAACAGCATTCAGCCTACAAGCCTAACCCTCACTACTGAACTCGACCCTTGATATCTCGCAACACGTAACTAGGTAGAACGTTACTTTGCGCAATGTCTAAATAAACCATTCATGCCTCATATTCAGTTCTTATTCGCACATTAACCTCTCTTTAACAATTATCTAGTTCGCAAAGAGGTTAGCTACGATTATCGCACTTGTTATACATCATTCAGAAGTTAACTGACAACCATGTACATTACTTATAACAGATTGAAGCATTCATATATAGCATAAACACGGGAATGAGAACAAGGGCTACACAATTACAATAGTGCTACTTAGATAAGCACATTGATACTCCCAGGGCAAAGACTACGCCCAGGGGAACTGCGGTTCTTGTTTACAACTCTGGGGAATGAACACAGCCCCGTTCCACTCTTTACAATAGGGGTCTTCTGGGAAACTCCACCTCAGTGGGAGCCCTTCTCTATAGACCTCTTTTCTCTTCTTGCCTTTACAGTGCACTCTCTTCTTCTCGCAATCCCTGCGGATTGCACTATCTCTCAACAGGTCGGCTCTTGTATTCTCAGGGATGTTCAGACTTGCAACAACAAAAGACTTGACTAGCATCTACCTGATGTCTCTATCGCTATGTGGCCAACCCCTTATCCTATAAAAAGACTACTATATATAGATGGCCCGAAGGTCTCATCGCAGTTACAAAACTGTGGGCCTTATCCCAACAGTGACTCAACCCTAACCACTTACAGTCAACTGGCTGTACTTCCATGGCCGCCTTCTGTCTTGTCGCTGCTTCCTGCAGTCCTTAGTCTTTAATGCATCGGCCCGTCGCTTCTTCTTGGTTCAAGCAACGCCGACTGTGGTCCTTCTTCTTTAATGAGGGTAGCTGAACCCTCTCTTCATCTCCGGCGCCTTTATTGCGGTGGTTGAGCTCTCCCTTCGGCCTCTTCTTTGTACCACATGCTTGACTTTTCTGTACCTATCGCCGTGATTCCCGCCGGAATTTGCGCTACGGCGATATCTTTGTCTTACCGCCAAAATTGGTACTTTCCCTCCAAAATTAGTTATCCTTCCCAAAATTAGCAGCTTCCTAACTGATGCGGAAGTTCTCTCCAACAAATCCTGTCAAGAACAAGGGAAAGAAGGCTGAGAAGACAAAATGTAGCTACTGTCAAAGAGGTTTTCATCCAGAAAGCTCATGCATGAAGAAAACCATAGACACCATGACACATCTCCTACAGAAAAATAATATTCCTCTTCCTGAAAGTTCCAAGAAGAAGGAGTGCGCTTCTGAAGACAAGGAGAGCTGCCATGCTTTGGTGGCTAGCTCATCTCATTCACCTTTGTTTATCATTGATTCAGGTGCCTCAAGGCACATGGATTCCTCAAGAGACTCGTTTTCTGAACTTGCTCCCTACAGTGGCCTCTCAATTCGAATGGGAGATGACTCAGAAATCCCTGCTCATGGCATTGGGAAAATCTCTATGGAGAATGGCTTCTTCTCCAATGTGCTGTATGTACCAAATCTTGCAGCAAACTTGCTCTCTGTGTATCAAATGACACATACTGGAGCAGCAAAGAAGGTGGTCTTCACTCAGGATGAAGTGGAGATATCAGAAGTTTCCACCGGGAAAATTGTTGCAAAGGGTGTTGCAGACCATGACATGAAGATGTACATGTTCTCCCACTTCCTCAAATTTTCTTCACCAAGTGTGCTGCTGTCACATGGGAATGAGACCATAAAGCTATGGCATCAAAGGTATGGGCACCTAAACTACAGATATCTTTAAGTTTTAAGCAAAGAAAATATGGTAGAAGGGCTGCCCCAAATCAGATTTTCGAGTGGAACATGCAAGGGTTGCATGATTGGGAAACATCCTGAAAGGAAGTATGACAAAGGGAAGGCTAGGAGGGATGATCAACCTCTTGGGATAGTACATTCTGATATCATAGGGCCACTCCCCACACCCTCCTATGGCTGCAGCAAATATGTGCTCACCTTCATCGATGACTACTCAAGGTACTGCTGGTTATTTTTCCTTAAGCAAAAATCTGAAGTCTTTGATTGTTTCAAGATTTTTAAGAGCATGGTTGAGAACTTCAGTGGGAAGGCCATGAAGGTTTTGAGGACTGATAATGGCAGAGAGTATGTCAACAACAATTTGCAGCAGCTCTGTCAAGAGCATGGCATTCAGATGCAACACTCAGTGCCCTACACACCTCAGCAAAATGGTGTTGCAAAGCGCAAAAATAGAGCACTGAAAGAGATGGAAACTTGCATGTTGCAAGCAAGGGATTTGTCTCCTAAATTATGGGCTGAAGCTATGAATTGTGCAGCATATGTTCAGAACAGGGCACCACACAAAGCATTGCAAGGAATCACTCCATTTGAAGCTTGGATGGGCCACAAGCCAAATGTCTCACATTTCAGAATTTTTGGCTCAAGGGCTTGGGCCAGAATTCCACCAGAGAAGAGAAAGGCATTGCAGCCCCAAAGCAAGGAGTCAATCATGGTTGGGTATGCAGAGGATTCCAAGGGCTACAATCTCTTTGATCCATCCACTCACAAAACTTTCATTGAAAGAAGTGTCAAATTCGAAGAGGAAGAATTTTTGCAAGCTAGTGAACAAGGTGATGGGGAATGCTCATTCCCTCGTCTTGATGATGAAGTAAGTAGTGATTCATTCTCTGATATTTCTGATTCTGATATTGCTGAAGATGATGTTGATATGGATTCTGAACATATCCCTCCCTCAAGGCCCAAGTGGGTAGATAAAACAATTCAAAGTGCCGGAGAGCTAGTGGGAGATCCCCAAGATGCTAGGAAAACTAGATCTCAATTTCACAATTCCTTTGCATATAATAATTCTGATCTGATTGAGGCCTGTTATTTGATAGTTGGATCTGATCCAATGTCATATTCAGAAGCATGTACAGACCCACCGTGGCAATCATCCATGCAAGAGGAGATGAACTCACTCCATGAGAACAAAACTTGGGATTTGGTCCCTCTTCCTCCCAAGAGGAAACTAGTGCAATGCAAGTGGATTTATAGAACCAAAATTGGATCTGATTGCTCTGATCTGAAGTATAAGGCCAGGTTGGTGGCTAAGGGTTACTCTCAGGTCCAAGGAGTGGACTATACAGAAACATTTGCACCGGTGGCAAAGATGGACTCCATAAGACTAGTTTTGGCAATTGGGGCTTCCAAGCGATGGGAGATTCATCACATGGATGTAAAAAGTGCCTTTCTTCATGGGGATCTGAATGAGGAGATTTATATGCAGCAGCCTGAAGGTTTTATTTCTGATCATACACTTGTTTGCAGGTTGAACAAGTCACTCTATGGGCTCAAGCAAGCTCCTAGAGCATGGTATGCAAAAATGGACAATTTTCTGCTATCTTTGGGGTTTGAAAGGTGTAAGTCTGATCCAAATGTGTATATGCAGCATGTTAGTGATCTGATATTGATTATTGTACTGTATGTTGATGATCTTTTGATCACTGGTAGCTGCACCAAAGAACTTGACTCAGTTAAGAGAGCATTGCACAGTGCATTCTCCATGACCGATCTAGGATTGCTAAAACAATTTCTGGGTTTGGAGATTGATCAATCTGTGAATGGAATTTCTGTATGTCAGTCAAGGTATGCTTCAGATTTGCTGCAGAAATTTAAGATGGCTGAATGTAAGTCTGCAAAATTTCCATTTCTTTCAGGAGTTAAGCTTACAGAATGGGGTTCTTCACCACTAGTTGACAGTTCGTTGTATAGGCAACTTGTTGGGAGTTTGCTTTATCTTACTCATTCTAGACCAGATTTTTCATATGCTGTTGGGGCTGTTGCAAGGCACATGCAAGAGCCTCATGAGATCCATTGGAAGGCAGCCAAGAGGATCCTTCATTATGTTCAGGGTACTAAGTCTTTTGGTATCCATTATGCTGCTGGTTCATCCCTTGAACTAGTAGGATTTACAGATTCTGATTGGGCCGGTGATTGTATTGATCGGAAGTCAACTTCCGGTTATGTCTTTATGCTTGCACATGGACCTATATGCTGGTCAAGCAAGAAACAAAGCACTATTTCCTTATCTTCAGTTGAGGCCGAGTACAGGGGAGCAGTCAATGCAGCCACACAATGTGTTTGGTTGCAAGGTATTCTTGCAGAGTTCGGGATTGTCTTTGATTCACCCACTATTCTTTGGTGTGATAATCAAAGTACAATCAAGATTTCTACCGATCCAGTACAGAGGCAGAGGACCAAGCACATAGAGATACACATGCATTACATTCGGGGTTTGGTGCATGACCGGATCATAGCATTGCAGTATTGCCCATCCAGTGAGCAAACTGCTGATATCTTCACCAAGTGTTTTACCGAGAAGACCTTCACTCACCTTAGATCTTTGCTTGGGGTGAGTGATGCATGGTGATGATTGGTGTATTTTGATATATGCCACATGTCCATTTTAGAGGGGAGGTTTTATTTCCCATGTGGTTTTCCTCCTTACCTTGGTTACATGGACAAATAAATTTTATGATGTAAAAGGTGACTTGAGCCTAGTTGCCAAGGCCTTAAATTTTGAAATTTCACTAAGTCTAGCTTAAGGGGGGGTGTTAGAACATTTTTCCACCTATGTACATTAATCATTTATTAATGATGATTAATTAGCCCAAGTGATTAATGATTACATCCCTAAGTTGTTTAGCTACTAAATGGTCAATTATCATGAACTAGATAGCAAATGTGAACAAGTGCTGAGTCAAACCAGCTAAGTGGAGCACTCCCCAGGGAAATTAATGCACTCAACATGCCTAGAGCGCCCTCCTCGGGTCATTTAATGCACTCAGCATGCTTCTCTTCTACCTAGGGCGCATTTGCTCTCTTTGTGGACAATCTTGCCTTGTTTTGTCACATTTTTGACCAATTTTAGACTCCAAACCTCTAGCCAACCAGTTTCTTCACATGTGTGAGGTCACATGGGCCTGTCCAGTCATTCCCAGCATTCACACTGCAGATTCGAACCAGTTTGGGATGGTTTGGGATATTTTGGTCAACCTAGGGGGGTTTGAGCTTTTTCTAAGCTAGATCAGTGTGAACACTCCAGATGGATTCGAATTCTTCCAGATTTGTATATATGGGTGTTCTTAACCTTTGATAAGGTTGGACAGTTAATAATATTGACATTATTCACCAATTCATGTGTATTGTTCTTCATTCATTTAAATTTTTTATGCTAATTCTTGCAAATGTTGTGCAATCTTTCACCAGTGAGGAATCCACAGTAGCTAGATTCAACTATGCTTGAGATTTTACAGGCACAAGATCTTAGATTTGGATGCATCCATAATCACCCTCTCAGAGGAGGAGTAATGGGTGGTGCACCAGTCGACAAACTCGAGATATTTTGGGGTTTGGTTGATTTCAAATAAATTGAAAAACATCTAGTAAATCTTATGCACATCAATATTCCTCTCCCTAATCAGCTTCAACCTGTCCTCAACCATCTCAATGGAGTTGTTTATTAGCAATGTGTCATGAATCTTGACATCTTTATCCTCAAACAAATTGTTTATCCTCTGGTATTCAAAACCTGGGGGTTCTATCAGTTCGTCCATTTAAATATTTTAGTGTGGAGACAGGAGGCCTACCTGGTTATCGATAGGTGGTCAGAGAGTCTAGCTTAGTTTTCCGCTTCTGCATCATCGTCTGTCGTTTTCCAATGCACCCGAGGAATAGTAATCCAGATTCCCCATGCAACATGTATTATATTATTTTTTTTCCCTTATCATCCTTGTATCTTCTAAAGCAAAGAGTATTTTCAAGCCATCCATCTGTAAGATCTACTCTGGGTCATGGATATCTATCCCTATTTAACCCTCAGTACCTTCCGTAGTCTTCCGCCTTCGGGCAATGCCTTCCTTTCACTTTATATCCATGAAACCACTATCCACCATCGATCTCGATCTCTCCCACATCTTGACCATCAAAAGGTACAGGGCCTACCATGTTCGCAGATTTGGACAACACCGATGCTCCGCGCATGTTCAATCTACGAACAAATCTTCAATCATAGATCCTAACTCCGCCAAATCTACACCATTGCAATCCGCAGGGCCTATGAAAAGTTCGCATATTTGGAAAGTTAGTTTTTCTGCGCAGTTTGAAATCGCGAACAAATTTGTGATCATAGATATGCCTTTATTCCCATTGATTTGATTCCCAATTTTCCCGTGGGCTAGCACACTCTTCCTCTTCAAAAACCACTCCATCTTAATTTGTGAAGGTGCTTCTCAGCCATTGGTAATTATCGCTCTATATCTGTGCCCTTCACCGGTGCCACCAATTAATTATGGCCATATTTTTTCATTCACCTTCATCTGTTAGGTTAACACTTAGGATTTCTTGGTTATTTCACTCTGGTTTTAGGAACAAACCCTTTAGAGACCTAATTTTCATCCTTATGGGTCATATGTATAAAAAACGAGGCCTTGCTTAATCCTTTCATGGGATTGAACCCCTTCAAATCATCTAGGAAAAAACTGGTGCCAAAAACTGGATCCAATTGGGGATGCTATCCTCCCTGTGAGGTAGAAAAGAACCCCATAAACCTAGTGCCCGATCCATTGGGATGTTCTTCAAAACTTCAAACCACTGTTCCTGCTTTTTTGTATGTAAAAATCAAAACAAAAGAGATGGCTATCCCTCCAGATTTCAGGGCCTTCTTGATGTATTTGTAACCTCGGAATGTATTTCATGTATGTATATTGTATTCCTATAGAGATGTTATTATTCCTCTATACGGAAGTGTTTGTATTCCTATAGAGATGTTATTATTCCTCTATATGGAAGTGTCGTCATTTATATTGTAAGTGTCATAACTTATACTTGATGGGTTATCAGACCACCTTGGTGGGGTCGGCCCTATATAAGTCATGTGGGTCAAAGGGTTATTAGACATCCCTATTGGGGGTCGGCCCAGTCCGCATTATGTTATGTGGTTAAGTTAAGGCTGACCTAGTAAAGGTTATTAGGAAATTCAAGTCAAGTATAAATAGAGTGCGGGAGGCACTCTATTTGATCATTCACTTTCTCACTCATACTCTCATCAGAGAGTGGCGCACTTGTGGAGGAGGAGAAGCTGCTGCTAGGAGAAGACTATCTCTTATGCTTGGGTTGTATCATTGCTCTATCTATCTCTGAGGAAGATGTGGGGTTTTTCACATTTATGGTTTTCCCGAGTGAAACTCTGTGTGTCTATTTTCTCTTGTGTGCTTGCATTATTATGTCCATGATTGATATGCTGTAGATATGTTGTACATGTTGTTCTATCAGTTAATATCCTATATCAAATTGAAGTAAATTATGAAAAACTAACATGGTATCATAGCTACCCTGAAAGAAGGCATGGTATGGCATTTATGACACTTGTTGCACTTGCGAAGCTAGGGCTTGATATAGCAAAAACCAGTCATCGTAGAAATTTCGCTATAAATCCATTTCGTTGAGGTTTCAGGATCTAAAAATCTTATATGTCGAATATAAGATCCCCATGTACCTTTATCTGAAGAAAAACTTCTAATTCGTTGTACTTTGTGTTTTATGATCTGTACAATCTAGGGTTTCTCCCTCTTCCAGATCTCAATCATAAACAGGTGACCTAGGAAAAAAGGTCACAACTTGAGATAGGAAGCTCCAAATGAAATTTCATAAAAAGTGACAGGTATGGAAAGGACTTTAGTTTCTCAGGTAAGGTTTTCAGAGGCCGACGTTGAACCAGTGACACGTGGCATGCTGTACAAGTTCGCTCCCGTATTGTATCCCATAAATAGGTCACGTTGCGACACTTGGAATAACTCTCTCTCCGAGAATCGAATTGAGTTGAGAACTATGGGGTTGGAAGGATGACAGGTTGGGATACCATAGGTAGAATGTTTAGACCCTCTGGATTCGTAATTTCAGAGTTAGACCAGAAACAATCAGGTCCATATTTATGTCAAAACAGAATTAGATTTTGAGCACCTTCATTCATGGCTCTGGGCATTAGGGTTTCGGGGAAAGTTGGTATTTTTATAATCGGAGACCATGGCTGAATGCTACCCATTAAAATCGAAATTTAGAGACCAATATCAAATTTTTTGGTTGGGTAGAAGGTCGGGCTTGATCAAACCCTAGTTCCGGACTTTGATCGAAAAAGTGAAAAATTAGGGCTTCTACAAAAATGGGAATTTTTGAAATCTTTTACCATAGCTGGAAGCTCCTTGGAAAAATTGAAGTTTAGATCTTTGGATCAAACTATTTGGTTGGGTGAAGCTCTGGGAAACTCAAATCCTAATTCAGGGTCCTCCCTAGTGAATCCGGAAATCTAAAATGCAATTTTGAGGGTGAAACTTTGCAGTTTTGAAATTCCGAGTATAGCAGCTTGACCAGCTCAGAAAGGCGCATCTTTCTATCCTTTCAAAAGTTTGAAATTCAAATTTTGAATTTTTAGGGTTTCCCTGACAAACCCTAATCCAGCTCCAGATCTAGTTTCTGCAAATCAAGTTGATTGGGTTAATCCTAGAAGAGAATGGATTGGTCACCTGGATAAGTGAAGAAGTTCCAGTTTCAGAGGGAGATGAGGCTAAGGCCTTACATAAGAAGATTACAAGCAATCTCGACAGGTATGACTTATCCAGGTATGTTTTGAGATCTGTTCATGATTAAGTCTATGGTATGTTTGTCTTCATTAAGGTTAGTACAATCTTGATTAACTTTAGACTTGTTGTATCATCTTAATAAAATATGAATGCATGATAGAAGATATTCATTGATTAGGGTTTTGACACTTATGATTGTACTAATGCATTGTGGTGTTGTATGAGGTTGATGTTGTCCGCTAACATGAAAGGTACATCAAGAAAGACAAATAATGTTCTAGTTCAAGAACATATGACCATGGTGACATGAAGACAAAGATTCATCCATTGTCATGGATCACATTGAAGCTCTACTTACGAGGTATGTATAATTTGGTTCTACAATGCTTAACCTATGAGATATGCAAGTTACTAGCACAAGTCATTGAAGAGAACAAGAAGACATTGCTAGACGTAACTAGCAAATATGATAACCAAGTATGTTTTTCCTATATCAAGTTAGAATCCTACCTTGTGTTAGGATCTTATACTGTTGTATGGTTGATAATGATTATTCATGAAGTTAGAAATGTAAGTAATCAAGGGTTTATGCATATTATGTATCTTACCTTGATTGATGATATGACTAACCAGAAGCGTTCTATGGTCAAATATGAATATGCATGAGTAAGTGAAGTATTCCCTGAAACTTTGAATGCAATGCATATTATCTGTGTTTGAAATGATCATGACTATACATGTTTAAGATTATTGTGTTTTGATAGTATTGAGATTATACTAATGAATGTATGATTATGTATAAGATCTCGAGGGTAACACAATGATGATACTAGTAAGTATGCATAAGTGATCGAGGGTGGATATAAGTTCAAGGACAGGTAATCCAGGAAGCAAAGATCAAGAGGGAGCACACTCCAGTAGTTCCTGCAAGGAAGAAAATATTGAGAGGGAGTCCACCCGACAAACGAAACAAAGATAAGTATTTGAATTGTCATTTCTTGCATATTTGTTTATTTAAATAATATTGCTCAATGATGTATATGCTTATGTTCCTAAACTTAGGATGTGTATTATGCATATTGGAATAATTACATTAATGAACAGTATACTACTAATATGCATGTGATGGGTAAGTGGCCTATGGCACTGTACAACATTCCATTGCTACTTATCTAGAATGAAACCTCTTTGCTAACATGGGAGTTGTGCACACTCTTAACAATGTTCTGGTAGAGATTGGAAGGCATCTAGAAAGTTACGGGATATGGATAAATGTTGTATTGAAGCATTGGCTAAAATAATTGCATGAATGTATGACATATTTATTTAAGTGTAAGAATTTGTTCTGAAAACTATGAGATGTTTTCTAATCATGCAATTTAACTTGTTTTGTAGGAAAGATCCTATACCATCACCTACAAAAGAAGAACTACAACATTTTTCCAGCAATGAAGTTCAAACTATCTATTGAGGATATTGAAGAATCTGAAGTTCCTAGGATACATGATACAGTAAAAGGATGCCATGGTCGAGAAGTACCAATCGATCATGTTTGGGATGTGGTCTCAAGACCTGAAGGGAAGTTTGTTGTGACTTCCAAGTGGATCTATAAGATCAAGCATGCTACAGATGGTAGCATGGAGAAATAAAAAGTGAGCTTGTAGCTCATGGCTCCTCCCAGAAAGAGGAATTGACTATGAAGAGTCTTTTGCACCTGTAGCGAAATTCACTTCCATTAGATTAGTACTTGCTCTCGCTGCAATGATGAAATGGAAGGTACAACAGATGGATGTAAAGACAGCTTTCTTCAATGGTGTAGTTGAAGAGGAAGTGTATGTGGAGCAACCACTCGAGTTTGAGACACATGACTGAGAGTCACATGTGTGCAAACTGAAGAAAGCCCTGTATGGTTTGAAACAGGCACCCAGGACCTAGTATCGCAGGATAGATGGCTTCCTATCTAGTTTTGGCTTTACCAAGAGTAAAGCGGATTCCAACCTTTACTACAAGGTTGAGGAAGGCAATCCAGTGATACTACTATTGTATGTGGATGACCTGTTTGTAATAGGTGAGGATAGATTGATTTTCGATACCAAGAGGAAGCTTGCTGTCGAGTTCAAGATGAAGAACTTGGGCATGATGCACTATTTTCTAGGCATGGATGTGTGGCAGAGTGCAGATGAGATCTTCCTTGGACAAGGGAAGTATGGAGTAGAGATCCTGAAGAGATTCGGGATGATGGACTGCAAGGCCATGGCCACACCTATGGCATCGAAATTGAAGCTTCTGTGTGATGCTTCATTTGAGCCGGTTGATGTCACTATGTATCATCAGATGATTGGGTCCTCTATGTACCTGATGAACACGAGACCAGATGTTTGCTTTGTGGTGAACACATTGAGCTAGTTCTTGTCGGATCCTAGAGGTGTTCACCTGGTTCCTGTAAAGCATATTCTAAGGTACCTGAAGGGTACAATTGATTATGGGCTAAAGTATGATGCAAATCAAAAATTTAACCTGTAGGGTTATGTTGAATCAGATTGGGTAGGCAGTGCTGCAGAGAGGAAGAGTACATCTGGGTGTTGCTTCAGTATGGGATCAGGTGTGATCTCTTGGTTTAGCAGGAAGTAGTCCTGCGTAGCACTGATTACAGCCAAAGCAGAGTATGTTGCAGCTTGTTCAGATAGTTGTGAGGCAATATGGCTCTGGAAGCTACTATCTAAGCAATTTAATCTCCCGTTGGAGGCTACTCGTATCTTTTGTGACAACCAGATTTGTGTGAAGCTGTCTGAGAACCCGGTGTTCTAGGACAGGTCGAAGCACATTGAGATCAAAAATCACTATATCCAGGATATGGTGCAAAGAGTAGTGAAGCTCCTGTATTATGTGATGGATGAGCAGGTTGTGGATGTGTTGATGAAACCACTAGCCAGATTGAAGTTCGAGTACTTCAGAGAGAGGCTTGGTGTTCTTCAGATTGACGACACTTCGAGGAAGAAGTGATGGACACATTTGCAGGAGGCATTCCAAGCATGGTGAGAGGAGGATCCTTCCCATGGCTGTGGATGTAAGCTTTGGATGATGAGAATCAGGATGATTATCTAGTTATTGCTCCGTATATGCATCATGTTGGATGCTTGTTATGATCAGTTGGATCATGTATATGTATATGCATCATGTTGGATGCTTGTTATGATCAGTTGGATCATGTATATGTATTTGCATCATGTTGGATGCTTTTTATGATCAGTTGGATCATGTATATGTATATGCATCATATTATATGCTTGGACCATGTATCTGTATATGTATCAAGTGGATACGATTGTATGATCAGGTAGATCATGTATGTTGATATATATCAGGTGGATACATTGTATGATCAGGTGGATCATGTATGATGATATGTATCAGGTAGATACTTGGTATGCATCAGGTGGATGCATTGTATGATCATGATGATCATAGATGACGAGCTTCAGGATGTTGCTCCAGATGACATGCATTAGGACGATGCAGTGATGATGATCAGGATGATCATGTACATCAGGACGATGTATGGTGAGTATTAGGTTGATACTCTGTGGCCATGGACAGGTTGTGCAAGGGTAGCATGTAATAAGTCCTAGAGATCTGGACAGGATGAAAAAGGCCTCAAATGCTCTTTAGAGATTTTGCTTGGCAAGACACTCTTTTAAGGTTTTGCTAGACCACATGTAATAAGTCTTGGAGATCTGGACAGGATGAAAAAGGCCTTAGATGCTCTTTCGATATCTTGCTTGGAAAGACACTCTTTTAAAGTTTTGTGGGGATCACATGTAATAAGTCCTGGCAATCTGTAAACAATGAAAAAGGCCTCAGATGCTCTTTAGAGATATTTCTTGGCAAGACACTCTTTTAGGGTTTTGTGGTAGGTGTCACATGTAATAAGTCCTAGAGATCTGGATAGGATGAAAAAGGTTTCAGATGCTCTTTAGAGATCTTGCTTGGAAAGACACTCTTTTAAGGTTTTGTGACAGTCACATGTAAAAGATCCTCGGAGATCCAATAGGTTGAGTTGTGTGCTCATAAAATCCCTGGTATGCTCTTTCGAGGTTTTGTTGACTCACATAATAAGTCCTGAGGATTCCATAGTATGGCTAGTGATGAAGACGTGCAGGTGGTGGGCCTACATCCAGTATAAAAAAGGACTGACTTTGTAGAACTTCCTATGATGTGTTGACATATTGTAACTTCAAAGATTATTATATTTGTACTTTATTATTCCAGAGATGATTCATTCCTCCGTGAAGATCTTATTGTATATCCGGAGATGTTTATTCCTCCGTCGGAATGTGGTAATTCGGGTTATTAGACTTCCCTAGTGGGGGTCGGCCCTAAATGTGTTATGTGGGTCAAAGGGTTATTAGACCACCCTAGAGGGGTCGGCCCAGTCAGTTATAATGGGGTATTTAACCTAATGGTTAAATACAAGCCTACATGTACTTGTGTAAAATACATATCAGAGTAGTGTATAAATAGAGGAGGTGTGTTCCTCATTATACATACACTCACACACTTGAGGGTAGCGCACTTGTGGAGGAGAGGTATGCTATTGTGGAGGAGGAGATCATGTCTTAGGGTTTCATCTTTGTATTTTGCTGGTCATCTATATTGAGGAAGCTTTGCTGGGTTTTCTACCCCATGAGGGTTTCCCAGGATAAATCTCTGTCTCTTGTGTTTATGCTATGCTTGTTGTTTCTTCAGTGATCCTGTATATGCTATTATTGTGAAATGGAATGTAATGCTGCTATTTCCTGTCTTAGCATATTAAATTTTAACATGGTATCAGAGCTAACCTGAAGGAAGACAAGGTATGGCACTAACGACACTTGCTTTACTTACGACAATTTGAAGGTTAGGGTTTTACATAGCAAAAACCAGTCATCGTAGCACTTTCGCTATAAATCCGTTTTGGAGAAGTTTTCGGATCTGAAATTGTTACAGGAAGAATATTAAATCTCCAGGTACCTTGTGTCCAAAGGAAAACCTCTAATTCGTTGTACTTTGTGATTTATGATCTGTACAATATAGGGTTTCTGCCTCTTCCAGATCTGAGTCAAAATCAGGTGACCTTGGGAAAAAGGTCATATCTTGGGCTAGGAAGCTCCAAATGAAATTTCGTAAAACGTGACAGGTAGTACACAGTATTTAATATCTCAGAAAACGTTTTCAGAGGCCGAAGTTGAACCAGTGACACGTGGCACGCCGTACAAGTTCGCCCTCCTGTATTATCCCATAAACAGGTCATGTTGCGACACTTGGCATAACTCTCTCTCAGAGAGTCCAATTGAGGTCAGACATGTCAGTATGGAAAGATAACAGGCATAGATACCTTAGAAAAGTGTTTCAGAGGCTGAAGTTCAAACAGTGACACGTGGCACGCCGTACAAGTTCACTCTTCTATTTTATCCCAAAACAGGTCACGTTGCGACATTTGACGTAACTCTCTCTCAGAGAATCCAATTGAGGTCAGACCTGTCAAGATGGAAATACAACAGGTCGGGCTATCTCAGAAAACGTTTTCAGACCCTTTGGATTGAAAAGTTTGGAGTTACACCAGAAACAATCAGGTACATATTTCTGTCAAAACATAATTATTTTTGAGTACCTTCATTCATGGCTTCCGGAATTTAGGGCTTTGAAGAAAGTTGGAATTTTTGTAAACGGAGACCACGGATGAATGCTACTCATCAAAATAGAAATTTAGAGACCAAGATAAGATTTTTTGGTTGGGCAGAAGGCCGGGCTTGATCAAACCCTAGTTCGGGACTTTGATCAGAAAAGTGGAAATTAGGGCTTCTGTAAAAATGGGGATTTTTGAAATCTGTGACCATGGCTGGAAGCTCCTCAGAAAAATAGAAGATTAGAGCTTTGGATCAAACATTTTGATTGGGTAGAAGAGTGGGATTCATCAAACCCCAGTTCAGGGTCACGTCCAGTGAATCCGGAAGTTTCAAAGGCAAAATTGAGGAGTGAAACTTTGCAGTTTTCAAATTCTGAATATATCAGTTTGATCAGCTCATCAAGGCGCATATTTCTATCCTTTCGGAAGTTTGAAATTCAAAGTTTGAATTTTTGGGGTTTCTCTGACAAACCCATATCCAGCTCCAGGTCTAGTTCTTGCAAATCAAGTGGATAGGGTTAATCCTAGAAGAATATGGATTGGTCACCTGCATAAGTGAAGGAGTTCCTGTTTCAGAGGGAGATGAGGCTAAGGCTTTACATAAGGAGATTACAAGCAATCTCGACAGGTATGACTCATCGAGGTATGTTTTGAGATTTGTTCATGATTAAGTTTATGGTATGTTTGTCTTCATGTTATTACGGTTAGTACAATCTTGATTTTAGATTTGTTGTATCACCTTAACAAAATTATGAATGCATGATAGAAGATATTCATTGGTTAGGGTGTTGACACTTATGATTGTACTAATGCATTATGATGTTGTGTGAGGTTGATGTTGTCTGCTAACAAGATACAGGTACATCACAAAAGACAAATCAGGTTCCATGACCATGAAAACATGAAGACAAAGACTCGTCCATAATCTTTGTTCTACTTACGAGGTATGTATGACTTTGTTATATTATGCTTAACTTATGAGACATGCAGGTTCTATCTCAGGATCTCTAAATCATTGAAGAGATTGTTTAGGTATGTTGTACATAACCAAGTAGGTATACTAATCCAGGTATGTTTCCCATGAATCTTACCTTGTGTTAGGATCCCTTATATAAGTATACTGGGAATGATTGGTTATGCTTATTCATAAAGTTAGTAATCAAGGGTTATGCATATTATATCTTTTATCTTGATTGATGATATGCATGAGTAAAAGAAGACTTCCCTGAAGTCTTGAATACTAATGTTTATTAACTATAATCATGACTATACATTTTCAAGATTATTTAGTACCATAATGTTTTGATATCATTTAGAATATACTAATGAGTGTATGTTTGTGTATGAGATCATGAGGATGACTCTTGAGCATGCACAGTGGTACAGAATGAATAGAAGTTCAAAAGACATACAGAAGATCAAGCGGGAGGCAGCCACACAAACATAAAAGATAAGTATTTGAGTTGTTATTTGAAATAGTAATGATATTGCCTGTAATAGGTTGTATGCATATTTGTATTCCTAGAATATATAATGCTGAGTGTAAACATTCATAGAGCATTGAACAGTATACAACTAATGTGCATATGTTTGGTAAGTTGGACAAACATTCCATTGTTGCTTGTCTAGAATGAAACCTCTTTGCTGACATGACGAGAGCTGTGCACACTCTCGATAGTATGTTCTGGTAGAGATGGAAGGCATCTAGATAGCCACTGTATGCATACAGGATATGGGAAAGTGTTGTGCCAAAGTATTGGTCAAATTAGTTGCATAACTATATAAATGATATCTGTATGCATAATAGGTTACCATGTCAATATGATTTGATGATTATGAAGTATTACTAATCCTGTACTTAATTTTGATTTGTAGGAAAGATCATGATGAATGATGAACACTGAACAAGCAATGGATGTTCAACAAGAAGATTTACAAATCAAACAAAATATAGAAGGCTCGTGGCTAGAAGATTCTCTTAGAAAGAGGAAGAGAATCATGATGAGATGTTTGCTCCAAGTGGATAAAATAAGACCATTCTCTTAATGGTGTAATTAAAGAAGAAGTGTGAATCAGGTTCTATATGGTTCCCAGGATCGATAATCAATTGATGAGCTTAATGATCACCATGGGTGATATGGATCTCAACCTTTGCTACAAGGTTGAATATGGCTTCTATACACATATGACATGGATGCAAGAAGGAACTCACCACAGAGTTCGAATGATGTTGAGGCTCATATCAATAGACCCATCTGATGAGAGATGGCACAGATAGATGACTGTAGAAATGAAATTGAAAGATCTCAGATTGATGCATTACTTTCTAGGTCTAAAAGTATGGAAAGTCTCAGAAGGAATCTCTCTCAACCAGAGAAAGTATGCTGAGAAATCTTGAGAAGACTTGATATGTTGGAATGGCCACTCTTATGGATTCCAACTTGAAGCTGTTAGGAGATGACTCATCAGAGTTAGTGGATATAACTCTGTACAGTCAAATTATTGGGTCATTGATGTATCTAACATATACTAGGTTAGATATATGCTTTGTTGTGAACACCTTGAGTCAGTATCTAGTGGAAACTAGATGTGTTCACCCGATAGTTGCAAAGCATGTGATGAGGTACAGAAAGGATACGATAGACTTTGATCTATGCTATCTTGGAGATCATGACTTTAGATGGCTAATCAGATGCTGGTTGGGAAGAAAGTGTATCAGACAGGAAGAACACATCAAGAGGATGTTATTGTCTGGGATTAACCATGATCTCGTGGTTTAGCTCGAAGCAGTCTAGTGTGGCTCTCAGCACAAGTAGAATATATGGCTGCTTGCTCTGCTAGTTGTGAAGAAGCTTGGCTTCAGGATTGGTTTGAATTAGAGATAGAACCAACTGTGATCCTATGTGACAAATAGAGTTGTATGAAGATGACAGAGAATCTAGTGTTCCATGATAAGTCAAAGAACATAGGGATCTAATAAGATATGATGCATAAGGAACTAAATTTTGAATTTGTTACAGGTTACCGATGTACTAACCAAATCTCTACCTCAAGTGAAGAAGTTACCAACATACTAACCAAACCTCTGTCTCGAGTGAAATTTGAATACTTCCGAGACAAGCTTGGTATAGCTCAAAAGGACCCTCCTCGAAAGGGGGAGTAGTATAGTCACTGATGATGAGATTGTCTCATCGAACAACAAGGTCAATGATGAGGTAACCTGTTCTCTACACCTAGATACTTAGAAATATTTAGATTTAGGACTCTTATGCTTAGAATACTTTGTTTTACATGCTTTTGATGATAGATGTATTGGTGAGAATACATGCTTTTGATGATAAGATGTATTGGTAAGAATACATACTTTTGATGACACATGTATTGATTAATGTACTTGTATGGTTGAGGATACTTGTACTTGTATTGATGAGAATACATGTGGGAATTGTATCATCCTTGAACACTTGTTCTAAAGTGAGCCGTAGACAGGTGTCTCCGAGAAAGAAAAGGGATTGTATCATCCCTGGACTTCGGTCCCTAAATTGATCCGTAGACGTATGGTCTCCGAAAATGAAGTCCTTAGTGGACAGTTGAGGGGATTGGATCATCCCTGGACTTTCAGTCCTAAAGAGAGCCGTAGACGTGAGGTCTCTGAGAATGAAGTCCTTAGTGGAAAGTTGAGGGGATTGGATCATCCCTGGACTTTCAGTCCTAAAGAGAGCCGTAGACGTGAGGTCTCTGAGAATGAAGTCCTTAGTGGACAGTTGAGGGGATTGGATCATCCCTGGACTTTCAGTCCTAAAGAGAGCCGTAGACGTGAGGTCTCCGAAAATGAAGTCCTTAGTGGACAGTTGAGGGGATTGGATCATCCATGGACTTTCAGTCCTAAAGAGAGCCGTAGACGTGAGGTCTCCGACAATGAAGTCCTTAGTGGACAGTTGAGGGGATTGGATCATCCCTGGACTTTCAGTCCTAAAGAGAGCCGTAGACGTAAGGTCTCCGAGAAGTGGGGATTGTATCATCCCCAGACCTTGGTCCCTGAATTGATCCGTAGACATATGGTCTTCGAGAATAAAGTGATGGGGATTGCATCATCCCGGAACCACTAGTTCAAAATGTACGTGATGGGGATTGCATCATCCCAGAACCACTAGTTCAAAATGTACGTGATGGGGATTGTATCATCCCCGGACTTAGGTCCCTGAATTGATCCGTAGACGTGAGGTCTCCGAGAAGTGGGGATTGTATCATCCCCGGACTGCGGTCCCTGAATTGATCCGTAGACGTGAGTTCTCCGAGAAGTGGGGATTGTATCATCCTCAGACTGCGGTCCCTAAATTGATCCGTAGACGTGAGGTCTCCGAGAAGTGGGGATTGTATCATCCCCGGACTTAGGTCCCTGAATTGATCCGTATACGTATGGTCTCCGAGAAAGTGATTTTTGATGTGTTTACTTGTATCGGTAGGATACTTGTATTGATGATGTGGTTACTTGTATCGGTAGGATACTTGTATTGATGATGTGGTTAATTGTATCAGTAGGATACTTGTATTGATGATGTGGTTACTTGTATCGGTAGGAAACTTGTATTGATGATGTGGTTACTTGTATCGGTATGGATACTTGTATTGATGATGTAGTTAATTGTATCAGTAGGATACTTGTATTGATGATGTGGTTACTTGTATCGGTAGGATACTTGTATTGATGATGTGATTACTTGTATCAGTATGGATACTCGTATTGATGATATGTATACTTGTATTGGCATGAATACTTGTACTAATGATGTGGATACTTGTATTGTTATGGATACCTGTATTGATGACGATGTTGATGATCGTGAGATGACGATGCTGATGATCGTGAGATGACGATGCTGATGATCGTGAGATGACGATGCTAATGATCATGTGATGACGATGCTGATGATTTTGTGATGACGATGATTGTGCGATGACGATGTTGATGATCGTGAGATGACGATGCTGATGATCGTGTGATGACGATGCTGATGATCGTGTGATGATGATGCTGATGATCGGGTGATGACAATGCTGATGATCGTGAGATGATGATGCTGATGATCGTGTATCGTGAGGATCCAGATGATGATATTGTTGTAGATGTTCAAGTGCTACAGAAGATAAAGATTCAATACTGAAGATGTCGATGTTCCAGTATTGAAGATGTTCCAGTAACTTCTTGAGTTACTAATGATGTTGAGAAAGCTTCCAATGATTTATAGATGTATCATGTATGATGTTGATGACTCCTTGCTCAGGCAGATGCTGTTATAATATCTTTCTCGTTAAGGGGGAGTGTTGAGATATTGTAACTTCAAAGAATATTATATTTGTACTTTATTATTTCGGAGATGATTCATTCCTACGTGAAGATTTTATTGTATATCCGGAGATGTTTATTCCTACGTCGGAATGTGGTAACTCGGGTTATTAGGCTTCCCTAGTGGGGGTCGGCCCTAAATGTGTTATGTGGGTCAAAGGGTTATTAGACCACCCTAGAGGGGTCGTCCCAGTCAGTTATAATGGGGTATTTAACCTAATGGTTAAATACGAGCCTACATGTACTTGTGTAAAATACATATCAGAGTAGTGTATAAATAGAGGAGGTGTGTTCCTCATTATACATACACTCACACACTTGAGGGTAGCGCACTTGTGGAGGAGAGGTCTGCTATTGTGGAGGAGGAGATCATGTCTTAGGGTTTCATCTTTGTATTTTGCTGGTCATCTATATTGAGGAAGCTTTGCTGGGTTTTCTACCCCATGAGGGTTTCCCGGGATAAATCTCTGTCTCTTGTGTTTATGCTATGCTTGTTGTTTCTTCAGTGATCCTGTATATGCTATTATTGTGAAATGGAATGTAATGCTGCTATTTCCTGTCTTAGCATATTAAATTTTAACATGATGAGTAGTTCATATATTGATTGAGATAGCAACAACAGTGACAACAACGATGATTCGATGTTGATGATCCAGAGAAGAAGACTTGTGCTAGTAGATCTGTGTTGAGAAATACCTTCCTAGTTAAGAGGGAGTGTTGATGTATTTGTAACTTTGGAATGTATTTCATATCTCTATATTGTATTCCTATAGAGATGTTATTCTTCCTCTATACAGAAGTTTTTGTATTCCTATAGAGATGTTATTATTCCTCTATACGAAAGTGTCATTATTTATATTGTAAGTGTCGTAACTTATACTTGATGGGTTATTAGACCACCTTGGTGGGGTCGGCCTAGTCAGCATTATGTTATGTGGGTAAGTTAAGGCCGACCTGGTAATGGTTATTAGGCAAGTCAAGTCAAGTATAAGTAGAGTGTGGGAGGCACTCTATTTGATCATTCACTTTCTCACTCATACTCTCATTGAAGAGTGGCGCACTTGTGGAGGAGGAGAAGTTGTTGCTAGGAGAAGACTATCTCTTATGCTTGGGTTATATCATTGCTCTATCTATCTCTGATGAAGTTGTGGGGTTTTTCACTTTTATGGTTTTCTCCAGTGAAAATCTATGTGTCTAGTCTCTTTTGTGCTTGCATTATTATGTCCATGATTGATATGTTGTAGATATGTTGTACATGTTGTTCTCTCAGTTAAGATCTTAGTTCAAATTGAAGTAAATTCTGAAAAACTAACACTTCTCTTCGAGCTTCAAATATTTTGGTTCACCACATGTACTAATGCAAATGTAAAGCAATATATACAAAATATGATACAAAGGTTACCTGTCATCCTCAGGATAAGTAATGCTTAAAAAATCTTCCATTTACTGGACCTCCCGTCAATGGAGACCCATCTTCATGCTCCATAATGAAAGAATTGACACCTCTATTTGCTGCAATGATGTATGGAGCTACCCACATAGGGTCAAACTTCCCATGCTTGTCTTCTCTAGGAGCATCCCACTTCAATACCAAATCATCAACCTTGAATTGTTCTTCTTTCACCTTCCTATAAAAAGTATTCTACATTTTCTCGTGATGTACTTGTACCTTGTCATAGGCTTCGTCTCTCAATTCATTCAATTCTATTATCTGATTTATTCTCCTTTGCATATGGTTTGGTTTATATTCATGCCCCTGCAACAGCTTTAGGACTGGAAATCCTTGTTGGCTCACAAACTGATCTAGAGGTTTTCCAATATAGATCGAGCTTCTTCGCGGATTCACTTAACCAACAAAACCCCTCCTCACCGGCCCTTTTGGCAACCGCCTGCGAATAGGCTGAGGTCTCACCTGAGGTGTAGCTATGGGGGTACTGTGGAATTAGGTTTCCACAGTGAAGTGATGAGTTGTTCGGATAGGACTACTGCACAACACACTATCAGACTTGCGCTGCAAACTGAGGACTACGTGACGATAGACTACGTTGTTGTCCACACTTCCACAGACTAACTGCTGCACGGTTCGAGTAGGATATCATTTATAGGATATCGCAATGGTCTAATACACTTCCTCTTCTAGAATTGACAAATATTAAGGATTTTACTTTTACACTTAGCCATTCATCTACTGCCTTAGATTAATTAGTCTTATAGAAACTGCAAGCAAATCACAAATACACTACTGCGTGCACCCGGTGCGGTGCGGTGAGGGGTTATACAATCTGAATGTTATATACACTTGTGATCATTCAATACAGTTATACTTTCGCAGACTTAGAACACTGAGCATTCATCATTCATCTATCCATGTAAGACTTAACATATTACTCCCATCTTTCCTCTATGGCAAATACATATAAAAGCATTAACATACAACTTATAAATGAGAATCTAGACATTCAAAGTAGGCAGATAAGCAAATGCAGAAACACAACAATCACACTACACAATATTTAATGTGGTTCACCCCCTGGATGGAGGCTAAGTCGACAAGAACTGTTGTTGTATTAATCTTTGGGAAGGGTACAATAGTTCTTAGTCTGCGCACTCAGCTGCAGACTCTCTTCTCTCTCAGATAGGTCTCTACGCACTCAGCTGCAGAGCCTTTACAATTAATCTCAAAAGATTCAACAATGTTTTGACTTACAAAATGAAGAGTAACCCTTTCCCATACAAAAATTCCTTATTTATAGATCATGCTCGTAGGTCATGTCTTTAGAATCTGTAGGAAAAAACCCTTAGGTTTACAAAACTATCACGGTTTCCCCAAAACTAGACTTCTGGCCTCTGGTAGAAAATATTCCATCGTGGCGGTCTTCCATGCATTCTTCATGCCGCTATTGGCCTTCGTGTTGCGTGCATGCCAACAGGTCACTTTGATTGAGTCGTTCTTCCTCTAATGGTCTCGTGTGACTGGTTCAGGTAGTGGTATCTTTCGTGTGTGCGACCAGTCGCTTTCTTTCCGATTTGCTCCAACCCATCGCTTGGCACTCCTGGGGCATCTTTGCCAAAAATAGACCAGGGATGGTCTAATCGGAACACGTGTCGTCTTCCGTCCAACACTCTGCTTTGCTGGCATCCTATAGACTCGACACTTCGCAGGAATTCCTCCTCGTAGTACTAATCCTCACAGCTCTTCCAACCCTGCGCTTCGCACAGCTTCGCAGTATCCCAAAAAATTATACAAAATTGTTTCAACTGAACTGCGCTCAGCTCCGCAGTTCCAAATCTCCTTCTTGCTCAAAAATGCCCCACCTAGGCTAGGCCCAATAGGCCCTTAACAATTGCATGTGGCTCGCCTCCGAGCCACCTGCAGCTTCTTCAAGATGTCCCTCCAACAGCGGAGCTAGATTTGAAGCGAATTCATTGTATGTGTTGATCAGCTTTTCTACTATGTCCTTCGTATCTTGCTCGACTTGCCTGACTGTATCCATCATCTCAGGTGTTATCTCATCGTTGATCTGGCCTTCCACCTATTCCTGATTATCGCGTAGCTCCTTCAACTTTTCCTCGATCTCCTGTGAGATCGTGCCGGCATCCTCCAGCAATGGTTGCAACTTGTCTCCCATTTTAGTCTCTTTTTCATGTAAGGCTTGCACTTCCTTCTTGAGGGCGTTTATTTCCCTGTACTTCTGAAGCCTATCTCTTGGTAGTAGGGCCTTTACTTCTGCATCCAACTTCTCCAGTGTGGCTTGCTTATCTTTCACTGCATTCTTTACTTGCAGCAATCCAAGATCTTCTTCGAGGGCAGTGAATTCCTTCGATGTTGCGTCCAACAGACTCTGGCACTTAGCTACTCCGGCAACAATATTCTTTGCTCTAGCCTTCACTGCTTCCACTCTTAGCTACTGCTCATTTGGTAGGGTTTGTGGGTTTATCTGCTCCTTCAAGTCAATAATTTTAGCCTCGTGGAGAATCTCCATGTCTTGTATCTCTGTCTTAAGATTGGTAACCAGGTTGCCAATCTTAACGATAGTTTCTGTGGGGTCTTCCTGTACCTCAAATTCATTAATATTATCTGCGACTGCAGTGATCATGGATTCTAGTCTTTTCCAACGATCATACTTATCTATAGCTCCATAGCTCTCCACGAGCTAGACTCCTCCAATTGCCAATTAGTTGCTTGCAGCTCAGCCTGCCCCTTCAGCGCGTCAGTGGTTCTCTCATGCATTTCTTTGACACACTGCAGATGTAAATAATGTAGGCCAGGCAGTGGTATTTTTGCAAAGCCGAGCTCCACACACTCGACATTCTTTGTGTCTAACGTTAGTTGATCTGGCAGTGGAAAGCTTACTGTTAGTGGATCAAGGTGAACAACACGGGACCTCGTAGGTATAGTCATGGTTAGCTACAGCTCCTTCTACTGTGAATTTCCTCCCGACATCCCTTCAGACTCGGACTTCTGCGGCAAGGGAAATCTCTTATGTACTTCTTCTATTTTATCCGTGATACTCTGTAGTGCAGTCAGATTCTTCCATAGTGTGTCTTGAATCACTTTGTCTTTCTTCTCCTCTGCAGTCCACCTATCTTCCATCTGCTCTGTGACCATAATTGCGATAATTGTCACAGTCCTCCTCATGGAGTATTGTGTCTGACTTGGTTTTATTGGCCTTTTGCTTCTTCCTCGGCACTGTTTACTGCGCGGGGCTCTTAGGCTCCTTTTTCTTTCCCGTTTCCTTCTCTTTAGTAATAATGCATGGAATAGGTTTTTCCTCAGCAGAGTCGCTTTCGACATCGACAATTTCCACTCAAAACACGGCAGGACATTCCTTCATGATAGTGTCAATATCATCTTCGTACACATGGTAGTCGAACCATTCCACCTTCCTCTTCTGCGCTTTGGCTTAAATATGAATGCTATGCATGTTAGCATAAAAATTAACAATGCGAATGTACCTACTGGTTACCTGCTTTGTTATCCGCGACGTCATTATGAGTGTTGCGTGCAGCTGGTCATAATACTGGTAGAAGACCTCAACTGTCGCGTGCTTCCTTTGTGAGTTCTGATTTGCCAAGAGATTTGAATAACAGGGTCCTCTGCACTTTTTGGTATCAGTGATTACGCCAATGTAATCCTTTGGCTCCTTCCAGCCAACAAAGGCGATCAGCACTATGAGCCAATTATAATGGAAATTTCCTCCATTGAGTTGCGTGTCATTGAGTTCTTCCATGAACTCATTCAGTAAATACTGAGACCTTTTAAATTGTTCACCTTCCACGACCGCAGCGCTAAGCAGTACTGCACCCGCACTTACCTCTTGATGCCTACATTTTCTTAATATCTTGTTGGCTAGCAGTTGTGTGATAAACTTCATTGCTCTATCATCTGTGTATTATGTTTAGAAATCCCCCTTCCCTATGACGACCATCTAAGTTTTCTTCATCTTTGCGATAGCTTCTTTGTCCTTGCTCTTCCCTTAGAAAAATTGCTTGGGATCCTTACCCCTTTTACGCAACGTAGTGATGCGGTGGATGATGTCAATAGTTAGGTCAACATTGTGGTCGAGCCACAAATAACCATGGTGAATGCGTTCCATCAGTGTTCGCACCACCACATTCATCTCTGGTGACCTATCGAAATGCGGAAGTTTGAGCAGATTGAGTAGCCCAGACTGGACTACTCCAGATAACCAACTTTGGGTGACTAGGTTAAGCTTAGCCATTGCATCCTTCTTCCAATGCATGTACTGGTCAGGTTGGAACTGTGGGAACCTCGGTTCATTGGGCTCTTCCTTCTGCATTGCAATCATATCATAATCCTCCCATCTACATTCGAGGATTTTACCCAACACATTTTTTGTTAAGTTTAAACCAAATAGACAAGCAAGATCACTGAAAGAAACACAATCACAAGATAGACACACAATATACCCTGGGAAATCCTCATGGGGTAGAAAACCCAGCAAATCTTTCCTCAATAAGATGATCAACCAAAATACAAGATGTGCTCCTTCCTTCTTTGTCTCCTTAGCAGATCTCCCAGACAAGTGCACACTCTTCCACAAGTGAGTGAGTGATCTAATGAGGAGTTCACCTCCTCTATTTATACTTGAATCTCAACTGACTAAAAGACCTTATGGGGCCGACCTCACCTAGAGATGTCTAATAACCTCTAAAATATAACTACAGGGCTGACCCACACATGGTGGGTCTAATAACCCTAGTTAATACTAACCCTCGGAGGAATAAACATCTCCGGATACATAATAGGGTTACCTCAGAGGGATGAAACATCTCCGGAATAATAAAGTACAAATATAATATTCTTTGAAGTTACAATATTCAACACTCCCCCTTAACGAGAAGGATATTATAACAGCATCTGCAGGAGCAAGGAGTCACTACACATGATACATCTATAAATCATCGGAAGCTTTCTTCAATTCGTCTTCATCAGTAACTCAAACAGTTACTGGTACATAAATATCAACATCAACATCAACATCACGATTTTTAGCATCGTCTTCACACGATCAGCAGCATCATCATCACACGATCAGCAACATCGTCATCACACGATCAGCAGCATCGTCATCACATGATCAGCAACATCGTCATCACACAATCAGTAGCATCGTCATCACACGATCAGCAGTATTGTCATCACACGATCAACAGCATCGTCATCACACGATCAGCAGCATCGTCATCACACAATCAGCAGCATTGTCATCACACGATCAGCAGCATCATCATCACATGATCAGCAGCATCGTCATCACATGATCAGCAGCATCGTCATCACATGATCAGCATCGTCATCACACGATCAGTAGTACAAGTATCCTACCGATACATCATCAATACAAGTATCCTACCGATACAAGTAACCACATCATCAATACAAGTATCCTACCGATACAAGTAACCACATCATCAATACAAGTATCCTACCGATACAAGTAACCACATCATCAATACAAGTATCCTACCGATACAAGTAACCACATCATCAATACAAGTATCCTACCGATACAAGCAACCACATCATCAATACCCGTATCCTACCGATACAAGTAACCACATCATCAATACAAGTATCCTACCGATACAAGTAACCACATCATCAATACAAGTGTCCTACCGATACAAGTAACCACATCATCAATACAAGTATCCTACCAATACAAGTAACCACATCATCAATACATGTATCCTACCGATACAAGTAACCAAATTATCAATACCATTACTTTCTCGGAGACCATTCGTCTATGGATCAATTCAGGGACCGAAGTCCGGGGATGATACAATCCCCATCACGTACATTTTGAACTAGCAGTTCCGGGATGATGCAATCCCTATCACGTACATTTTGAACTATCAGTTCCGGGATGTTGCAATCCCTATCACGTACATTTTGAACTATCAGTTCCGGGATGATGCAATCCCCATCACGTACATTTTGAACTATCAGTTCCGGGATGATGCAATCCCCATCACGTACATTTTGAACTATCAGTTTCGGGATGATGCAATCCCCATCACGTACATTTTGAACTATCAGTTCCGGGATGATGCAATCCCTATCACGTACATTTTGAACTATCAGTTCCGGGATGATGCAATCCCCATCACGTACATTTTGAACTATCAGTTCTGGGATGATGCAATCCCCATCACGTACATTTTGAACTATCAGTTCCGGGATGATGCAATCCCCATCACGTACATTTTGAACTATTAGTTCCGGGATGATGCAATCCCCTCAACTGTCCTTTAAGGACTTCATTCTCGAAGACCTCACGTCTACGGCTCTCTTTTGGACTGAGAGTCCAGGGATGATCCAATCCCCTCAACTGTCCACCAAGGACTTCATTCTCGGAGACCTCACGTCTACGGCTCTCTTTAGGACTGAGAGTCGAGGGATGATCCAATCCCCTCAACTGTCCACTAAGGACTTCATTCTCGAAGACCTCACGTCTACGGCTCTCTTTAGGACTGAGAGTCCAGGGATGATCCAATCCCCTCAACTGTCCACTAAGGACTTCATTCTCGAAGACCTCACGTCTACGGTTCTCTTTAGGACTGAGAGTCCAGGGATGATCCAATCCCCTCAACGCTCCACTAAGGACTTCATTCTCGAAGACCTCACGTCTACGGTTCTCTTTAGGACTGAGAGTCCAGGGATGATCCAATCCCCTCAACTGTCCACTAAGGACTTCATTCTCGAAGACCTCACGTCTACGGTTCTCTTTAGGACTGAGAGTCCAGGGATGATCCAATCCCCTTCTGTATTCTTATCTATACAGGTACAAATATCCAAGAGCATGTATCACATTTAGCATGTATTCTCACTAATACATCTAATCATCAAGATATGTATACATCACAACTAGCATGTATTCTTACTAATACATCTAAACATGTATACATCACACTAAAACATGTATACATCACAACTAGCATGTATTCTTACTAATACATCAAAACATGTATACATCACACTAAAACATGTATACATCACAACTAGCATGTATTCTTACTAATACATCAAAACATGTATACATCACACTAAAACATGTATACATCTAGTATCAAAACATTTATTTGAGAAAATAAAAGATATATAAGAGTTCTAAATCTAAATAATTTGAAAGTAGCTAAGAGCAACAAAACAAAAATGCTATCAAATACTATACTACTCCCCCTTTCGAGGAGGGTCCTTCTGGACTAAACCAAGCATGTCTCGGAAGTGTTCAAACTTTACTCGAGACAGAGGTTTAGTCAGAATGTCGGCAATCTGATCCTCAGTGCTTATGTATTCGAGCTTGATGGCTCCCTTCTGCACCATGTCTCGTATATAGAAGTAACGGATCTCAATGTGTTTTGACTTATCATGGAACACAGGATTTTCAGTCATCTTAATGCAACTTTGATTATCACACATAATCACCGTGGGATCCATTTCTAAGTCAAAAATTCCAGATAAGAGTTTCCGAAGCCACACTGCTTCACAGCTGGCAGAGCAAGCAGCTATATATTCTGCTTCGACAGTACTGAGGGCCACACTAGATTGTTTCTTGCTGAACCAAGAGATCATGGCAGATCCAAGGCCATAACATCCGCCTGAAGTACTTGTCCTGTCTGAGATACTTCCTGCCCAATCAGAATCTGAGTAACCATGTAACTTGAGTTCATTACCTCCAAGATAGTATAGGCCAAATTCCACTGTACCTTTTAGGTACCTCATTATATGCTTTGCAGTTATAAGGTGAACCTTTCGAGGTTCTACTAAATACTGACTTAGGGTATTTACAGCAAAGCATATATCCGGCCTAGTATTTGTCAAATACATTAATGATCCAATGATTTGTCTATATAGAGTTATGTCCACTAGTTCTGATGAATCATTAACTAATAGTTTCAGGTTGGAGTCCATGGGAGTGGCCATGGCTTTACACTCCAACATATCAAATCTTTTGAGAATCTCCACAGTATACTTACCTTGATTTAGAAAGATTCCTTTTGGCTCTTGCCACACTTCTAGACCTAAGAAGTAGTGCATTAGTCCGAGATCTTTCATCTCGAATTCTGAAGAAAGCTTCTTCTTGATTTCAATGATTTGATTCTCATTTCCGGTTAGAAATAGATCATCTACATACAACAGCAATATAACATGTTCATCATTCATCACTTTAAGATAAAGGTTGGGGTCAGCTTTACTTTTGGTAAATCCCATGCTTGTTAAGAAACTGTCAATCCTTCCGTACCAAGCCCTGGGAGCTTGCTTCAAACCATATAATGCCTTTTTCAGTTTGCATACATGTGTCCTTCCATCTTTGACCTCAAAGCCTTGAGGTTGTTCTATGTATACTTCTTCTTCAATTACACCATTCAGAAAAGCTGTCTTAACATCCATTTGATGCAATTTCCATTTCATCATGGATGCAAGTGCCATGATAGTTCTAATTGAAGTATACCTAGCAACAGGTGCAAATGTTTCTTCATAGTCAATTCCCTCCTTTTGAGAGAATCCTCTGGCTACAAATCTTGCCTTGTATTTTTCAATGCTACCATTTGCAGCATGTTTTATTTTGAAAATCCATTTGGAAGAAACCACACATTTATCTCTTGGTTTGGGGACTATATCCCAAACATCATTTTTCATTATCGACTGATATTCTTCTGTCATTGCTTCTACCCATTCTTTCTTTTGAGCTGCTTCTTCATAGCTAGTAGGCAGTTGATCCACAAGATCACACATCAAGGCCATATAGTTGGACACTAGCTTTGGTTTCTTCCTTTCTCTAGTGGAGCCTTCAGGAGCACCATATCTTTCAGCTCCTTGAATAATATCTCTAGCCCATGCTGGTCTTCTTTTCCTAGATAATTCTGCAACAGGAGGTTCTTGTGGTTCCAGCATGTCATGATCCTCTGGTATGTCCTCTTCAGGGATGTGAACAGTCTCTGAGATTCTGGGAGATGTATCTTCTTCATAAACTTCTTCAAGTTGACACTTTCTAGATTTCTTAAGAGCTGCTTCCTCATCGAAGGTTACATCTCTACTTATTTCTATATGATGAAAGCCTGGTATGTAAATCCTGAAGGCTTTGGATGATTCACAGTAGCCAACAAATATTCCTTTCTTACCAGAAGGATCCAACTTGGTTCTCTTTTCCTTTGGAATGTGGATGTACACAGGACACCCAAATATTTTAAGATGGCTTACCTCGGGCTTCTTTCCAGAAAACACTTCTTCTGGAGTTTTGAAATCAAGAGCACTATAAGATAATCTGTTTTGAACATATACTGCTGTTCTGGCTGCTTCAGCCCACAGATACATGGGAAGATCCTGATCATGTATCATAGTCTTCACTGCTTCCATGATGGTTCTATTTTTCCTTTCTGCAACCCCATTTTGTTGGGGATTGTAGGGAGTGGTTAGTTCTCTCTTGATTCCAGCTTCCTTACAGAATTCTTCAAATTCTTTTGAAGTATATTCTCCACCATTGTCTGTTCTGAGAATCGTGATTTTCTTTTCTGAGAGATTTTCTATTAGAGCCTTGAACTCTTTGAACTTTCCAAAAACTTCATTCTTACCCTTTAGAAAGTATATCCAAGTTTTCCTTGAATGATCATCAATGAATGAAAGATAGTATTCAAACCCACTTAGAGAGGTGGTGGGCATTGGACCACATACATCTGAGTGTATTAACTCCAAGATACCTTTGGTCTTTGTTTCACTCTTTGGAAAGGGGTTCTTTACATTCTTGCCTTTCTTACATCCTTTACATGAGCCATCATGATCAACCTTTAAATCTGGTAGTCCTATGACCACCTTGCTTACATAAGGTAAGGCTTTGTAGTTAATGTGAGCTAGTCTTCTATGCCATAGCTCACTGGGGCTAGAGGTTTCATGAACAAGAGCAGCTTCTGGATGACCCTTGAGTTTATATAAACCTCCTTCCTCTTCACCAATAACAATTGCATCCTTAATGGATTTGCCTTTGGACCACATTAACACTTTTCCATCAATGAATGCAACTCTGTAGCCTTTCTTGTCTAAAGCTGAGATTGAAAGCAAATTCTTCTTTAATCCTGGAACATATAGAACTTCCTTCATCTTCATGGGAGTTCCAGAATCGAGTTTGTAGTTTGCTTCACCAATTCCCTTAATGGGGTATTGATAGTCATCTCCTAGAGATACCTTTTGGGGAGAATTCTTTTCTTCAAGATTTGAGAGAGTCCTCTTCTGTCCTGTCATGTGCTTTGAAGCACCACTGTCAATAAGCCATGTACCTTCTCCAGGGGTTATGGATCCAGAGAGTGCGGAGAAGAGAACATATTCTTCTGCATCTTCTTCTGTGTTTCTTCTTGACCTCCTTTTGAAGAAGGTCCTTTCTTCTTCTTCCTCTTCATCTCTAGGCCTTTTATTGTGAGACCTTTCTTCCTCTACTTCTTCTTCTTCACTATCATCCTCTACAAGATGTGCTTGGTGTCTTTTGTAGTGATTACCCTTTTTCTTCTGTAGAGGGCAATCTTTAGCAATGTGTCCTAATTTGTGGCAAGAATAGCACTGGAAAGAAGAGTAATCCCTTCTTTGAGTAGATCCTCTTTTCTTGTGAAATCTGTGAGGAGGATGAGACTCCTTGTGACTACCTTTCTTGAAGTAGGATTGACTCCTTCTTCTTTTGGTATGGGTAGCCAAAGCTTGGTCATCTTCTTTGAGCAAGGCTTCTCTATTTGCAACCCTAGCCTCCTCTTGTACACAATCCTCCCAAACTACATCAAACTTCATACTTTCTTTTCTGGCACACATAGTTTGAATGAATGACTCCCAAGGTCTAGTGAGACCATTTAGAGCTGTCATCACAAGTTCATCTTCATCAAGAGTATCACCAATGGCATCTAGTTGTTCTTTGATTTGATAGACTCTTGAGAAGTAGTCTTGAATGGATTCTCCTTTGTGCATCTTGGTACTCTTCAACTGAGTCCTTAGATTCATCTTCCTATTGATGTTCTTTCATTCATACATTCTTCCTAGGGCATCATACATTTCCTTTGGAGTCTTCTTGGATGACACTTGGGGAATCAAGTGGTCTTTAATAGAATCAGCTATGATTCTCTTTGCCCTAATCAGATCCTTCCTGTGTTTTTCTTTGGCTTCATCTTCTTCTGGTTCTGCAACTTCCTCCTTGATATAATGAGCAAGATCATTCTCCTCAAGAATTAGACCAATTCTGTATTTCCATGCCCGGAAATTCTCTATGCCTTCTAGCTTGTCTTCAAGCTTAGTATTTGGAGCCATCTTCTCTTGGGGGAGTCCAAGAGACAGAGTAGACTTACCTGGAAAGTTACTTTTTACTTTTCCGGAATCTGGAACAGAATTTTATCGCACTTTTGGTAGAATTAGGGTTTGACTTTCCCGGAGTTCTACCCAACCAAAAAGTTCGATCTATAGCTCAAAAGAATGCTCTTGAGAAGGGCTATCCAGCCATGTAATCAGAATTCAAAAATTACAACTTTTTTCTGAAACCAAAATCTGATGTATCGCACTTTTGGTAGAATTAGGGTTTGGATTTCCCGGAGTTATACCCAACCAAAAAGTTCGATCTATAGCTCAAAAGAAAGGTATTGAAAAGAGCTATCCAGCCATGCAACCAAAAATCAATAATACCAACTTTGGGATGAAACCCTAACTTCACCAAAGAGAGAGAAAGAGGTATTCTTACCTTGTGAAAGATGTCCTATTCAGTCTAGCTCTGATACCATGTTAAGTTTAAACCAAATAGACAAGCAAGATCACTGAAAGAAACACAATCACAAGATAGACACACAATATACCCTGGGAAACCCTCATGGGGTAGAAAACCCAGCAAAGATTTCCTCAATAAGATGATCAACCAAAATACAAGATGTGCTCCTTCCTTCTTTGTCTCCTTAGCAGATCTCCCAGACAAGTGCACACTCTTCCACAAGTGAGTGAGTGATCTAATGAGGAGTTCACCTCCTCTATTTATACTTGACTCTCAACTGACTAAAAGACCTTATGGGGCCGACCTCACCTGGAGATGTCTAATAACCTCTAAAATATAACTACAGGGCCGACCCACACATGGTGGGTCTAATAACCCTAGTTAATACTAACCCTCGGAGGAATAAACATCTCCGGATACATAATAGGGTTACCTCGGAGGGATGAAACATCTCCGGAATAATAAAGTACAAATATAATATTCTTTGAAGTTACAATATTCAACAATCGACCTCGACATGTTTTGAGATTGGTGATAGCGGGATGTCGTATTTGGAATTCTTCATCAACTTGAAAACTGGTGCGTCTAGAGCATGAGGTGAAATATGTTCTAGGGTCAATGTCAAAGGTATCTCCTTAACCATTAGTGGTGGTTTTTGCACTGTCAAAGCCATCTTGGGTACTGTCGTTCTTGGTGCTACTGGAGTTTTACCTTTATATTGCATCGTTGGACCATGTCTTAGTGATCATCTTGACGCTTGACCTAGTTCTAAGACAACCTTCTTAGCTAGGGTTCTCATTAACCCTTTGATCCCTCCATAGTGAAATAGCTTCACAGTCTCTTGGATGGTGAACTCTTCTTCTATAGGAGACCACTCAGACATTCACTGGCTAACTTCATAGGGTTTCAGATAACTTGCAAAAAATAGCTCACACAGAAATGTTCGCAAGAAAATTCTAAGTGTTTGGGAACGCTCACAAGTCTAAATGCGGTGTTACTTATAGGCACAGCTGACCTCCTCCATGCCCTACAACAGCTAGATAAGAATTAATGGTGGTATTTGTTTTCCAATTTCAGAAGATCCTTCGGTCCTTTCCTTCATAACCTCATTCAAAACGACTATCTGTGCATTAAATTCCCAAGTGGTTGCTGGCAATGACTATATAATGACTATATTCTCAACCGACATTGTAACGGCTATTTTTCTGAGTGTTGAGTCGAACTGCACGGTAGGTCATGTTACTCCTGTGCAGTCTCTTCGCGGAGCCCAATTTCTTGCTTATAAACTAAGTCTTTTTCTCATTTAACTTGGTCTTCATAATTTCCCTGTGGAGTTCGCAACTGCGTCGTTCCTCTTTTCTTTTTCTTTTCTTGCTTCTCTTTTCTTTTCTTCTTTTTCTTCTCTCTTTTTTTTCGTAGTAGCACATTCTACTAGTGCTACATGGTATATACATCTTCCTCATTATACATCGCGTACAGATTCCTTCAACTTTCTAGTGCCCAATTTCAACTATACTTGGCACTTAGAAATGTCCTTCTTTCTCACCATTACAGGTTCTGCGAAGTAGGACTATCCCGATAGGGTTTTAGTCTGTTGCCATTAACTAAGATGGGAAAGTTATCTCCTACTAATGTGGCTAACTAAGTTGCACCACCATTAGTAACATGTACAATATTATATGGGCCAAGCCAATGGGTTTTAAACTTCCCAGGAATTTTCATAAACTTGCCATCATACAGGAGGACTGGATCACCTACCTGGAAAGACTTGTTCTTGATGTGGCGATCATGCCATGCTTTTTCCCTTTCCTTCTACACTTGTTGGTGAAATCCTGCGATGAAGCGATCCTCCTCCAGACCAACCAAGTGTAAGAGTCATTCTTCCAGTGCGTTGCGATCTGCCATGCCTGTAAACGCTACTATCCTCAAACTCGGAACAATGTACTCCATCGGCATTATGGTTTCCTGCCCATAGGCCAATCTAAACCATGTATGCCCAGTCAAATTCTTACATGTGGTCCTATACGCCCATAAGACAGCCGGAATGCACAGTTCCCATTCATCCCCATTCACATTGCATACTTAAGTAAGCGTATTCTCCAGTACTTTATTGAATGCTTCCACAGTTCCATTCGCTTGTGGGTGATAAGGCGTATTGCGTTGATGGTGAATGTGGAACTCTTCTGTCAATGCCTCAATGGTTTTGTTCAAGAAATGAGTACCCTGCTAACTCATCAACATCTTAGGGCATCCAAACCTTGTAAGGATGTCTTCGAAAATGAACTGCGTGGCAGTACCTACACTATGGTCCTTTACTGGTTTCGCTTCTGCCCATTTGGTAAGGTAATCCGTGGCAGTAATAATATCCCTTGCACCAGTTCTTTTCCCTGGTGGGTTTATAGGTCCTAGAAAATCAATGGCCCATTTTCAAATGCATGTAATGTCAACTTTGGATTTAGTGGCATCTTGTCTCTTTGCGATGGCCTTCCTTTCCACTGACAAACATCGCAACTATGACAATGCTCCTTCTAGTCCTTATGGATTGTAGGCCACAATAGCCTTGAATGCAATATCTTCTGCACAGCGGACTTTCCTGCATAGTTACCTCCTGTTGCTCCTGAGTGTGAATCAGCCAATATGAATGGCTTGTCATGCTCCAATACACATCTGCTTAGTACTTCATCCTGTCCCAATTTCTATAGATGACCTACAATAATGGTGAAGTCTGTTGCTCGCACCACCAGCTACTTCTTTTGCTGCATAGTGAACTCTGTGGGTGCCTGTCCAGTAGTCTAAAAGTCTATGATGTCTTTATAGTAATCATCAGCTATATGGATAGCAAACAACTGCACATCAGGCAGATTGTCTTCAAGGTTCATTGGCTCTTCTCCTAACTCAATCCTTGACAGATGATCAGGTCCCATGTTTAGTCTGCCAGGTTTAACTACTATTTCAAAATCATACTCCTAGAAGAGTAACAGCCATTTGCAGATTCAACCCCTTAACACTGGCTTATTGACCAGGTATTTCAAAGCAAAATAGTCAATGAACATAAGGAAGTGCGCACCAAGTAAATAGTGCCTGAACTTCTGTAGTGCGTAGACCATTGCTAGGCCTTCCCTCTCAATGGTGGTATAATTCTTTTCTGCAGATGAGAGCTTCTTGCTCGAAAACGCGATAGGATGGTCAATACCACCCTCTCTTGGTTGTTCTAAGACAACCCCCAACGCTATGCATGAGGAATCAACATGTATGTGGAATGGCTTCTCATTGTCTGGGAAAACTAGGATCAACACGGTGACCATTTTCTCCTTCAAGGTGTCAAAACCCTGTTCTCACTCTATGTTCCAGATGAACAGTGCATCTTTATTCAACAACTTCTCCATTGCAGCGGTTATCCATGCATAACCCTTTATAAAATTCCTGTAATACCCAGTATGTCCTAATTTAGTACGCAACTGCTTGATTGAATTTGGCATGGGCAAGTTTACTATGACTGCGATCTTCGCAGGGTCAACCATCAAGCCCTGTTTACAGACAATGTGTCCCAGTAGAATCCCATAAGCAACACAGAAAACACACTTCTTCAAATTCAAGGAGATCTGGTGCTGTCTACACTTTTCCAGCATCATTCTCAAGTTCATGCAATGATTCTTCAACAGTCCGAACATAGTCCAGTCATCAAAATAAGCTTCTAAAAACTTATGCATGAAATCCTTGAATGCTGGGACCACAACTCTAGAAAAGATGGTGGGTGCATTCTTTAGAAGAAAAGGCATCACTCTATATTGGAACGACCCCCATTTTGTAGCAAATATAGTCTTGTGCCTAATCGCGGGATCAATTTTTATTTGATGATACCCCAAAAAACCATCGGTAAAGGAATAAGATTCATTTCCTCCCACATTATCAAGCACCTCATCCGTAAAAGGAGTAGGGAATGGGTCATGCATGGAAGCATCATTCAGTTTCCTAAGATCCACACAGATCCTGATTCCCCCCCTTGTCTTCTTATCTTGGACAACCATTGGGCTTAACCACTCAGATTCCTCAACGTGCTCAATGATTCTTGCCTCCAACATCTTGTCTAGTTCGGCTCTTACTCTTTCTTTGTAGCGCGGGTTGAGTTGGTACGGCCTTTGCTTAAGAGGATTTGCTCCTGTATTAAGAGGTATTTTCATAACCCCTAATTCTCCCAAAATGCCCTTCATATCTGTAAACTTAGTCGAAAATAGCTCCTGATATTCATGTAGTGTAACTGCAATCTCTGCAACAGTCTGATCATCCTAGTAGTCTCCAATAGTTGCGAACTTTGGCTCTTCGCTGGTGCTAATGTTCACTTTCTTTGTCTTCACAGGTCCGCTCATGTATGATATTTCTAGCGGAGGTCCCTCTGCATCACATGCACCTTCAGAATCAAGTATCTTGATGTTGCGTGGATCCTCCTCATCACTGTCCTCTTCTTCTTCGACCCCCTCAGCTAGATTATAGCATTCCATGGCATGCTCTGCCTCTTTCTTCCAATCTGACTTTAGGCTCACAAGTATGCTACCTGCGCCAAAGAATTCCTCCAAAGTGATATTGCCATGAGGAGAATCTTCCCTAAATATTCATTCCTTAATTATTTGCAAAGCATCGTGTATAAGCGGGTTCTCATCCTGGAAACCAAAGTCCTTCTGGAAGTTCGCGGTCAGCATGGCCCAATCTGTGGTTCCTCTGCACAACTCCAAGTCTAGGTACCATTTCTTCAAAATGTCATCCTTCAATGTGTGCACAAACAAATGCACCCATTTTGTATGTGGTCTCTCCTCCCATGCTTGTGCATAGACTTCAATTTGTTGTTTCAGATTTGTCTGCCCATTATATTTCTTAAAATGTAGTGTAACTTTATCAGCAAACCTGATCTACATCTTCATTCTGCACTGATCCTATTTGGTCAGTGTCTATTTATGTGCAACCCACCATATGGCAGGTGTATTGCGCAGTGCCACATCTAATGCTTGTAAGCGATGTTCATCTACAATTGTTGTAGTATATTCTTTGATAAAGGAATAAACATTAGAAAAACCATCATAGCCAGGAATTGGGCTTACCTCCTTTCCAATCCAGCGCAGTGACTTTATAACCTATGCGCATATTATTACTATTACTTCATGCATGCGACTCTACCAGTTTTCCAATCCCGCATCTGAGTCTGAGACACAAGAGCTATTGCATATCCATCTTAGTGTACCATCTGCAGTCGGGTTAATATAATACTCCTGGTTCGCGTTCATCTGGTACAGTATGTCCAAATATTGAGCTTTGGATTCCTCTTGAATCGACTCGCTATATCTGTCCCCGTCTACAGGGTCCAATGGTGCGATGACCCTAATGTTGTGGGGGAAAAGCACCTATAGTTCAGGGGAGAAACTACCAGCTTACAGTGATAAAGATAGACTTACAGGCATTCTGCAAGTACAACAAATAAATGAAGAGATTAGGGTTTAGAGATGTAAGCACCTCATTTAGAAGGTTGATCCTAGCTTTTGCTTCCCTCGCTCTTCAATGCTTATCAGTGTCGCCATGCCCAGACCTGCAAAACAACTTGATACCTTTCTCAAACACATATGACTACATATATAAGATTGATATTCATAATATAAAGAGACATCAAACTATAATCAAACAGTAATCAAATCTAAGACACATTAATAGGTCATATTTGGAAAGAGAAGAATGTCTGATCTTTATTAATGAATGAAAGCAAGTACATAAAGTTATACCTTCTTTCAAGCTTGGCACTTCACGAAACCTAGATTCAAGGTCTCCTGGTTCCGTTCTCCAAGGATTCCAGCCTCTAATCAACTGTGCTAGGGTTTACCAAAACTGAAGCACAAGAGAGGGGGATGAGGGTCTCCATTCCTCCAGCATAACTTTGTAATTGGGCTTAGTCCCCTCACATGGCCCATCTACCCTTCTTATATAGTCAATGAGGAAGAGGAAAATAAGTTATAACCACTCAAGAGGTTTCCCAACCAACTTAACTTACTCGAATTTTGAGATTTTGACCAAAACAGGGGTGTACACTACTCTACAGTAGACAAAGTCATGTACACACGCTACTATTTCAATAGTGGAGTCGCGCTCAGTAGGGTATACATGCTACTATCATGCCTGTGTACCAGCGATCATATTAAAAAATGGCCAAAAACAGGCTTTTCTGCTCATTTTCAGGAGATGGTTTGGTCTGGAAAAATGTTCCTAAGGGTCATATACATCAAATGGGTCAAGAATGAGGTAATTTCAACCATTTTTAGTGTCCCAAATGACTCCTTCATCCACAAATGTCTTGTTGTGTGACTGAACTTGATCTCAAGGAGTGTCGTCATGCGACCAAGGGAAACAAGTGTCGTCACGGATGGAGAGGTGTCATTCCAAGCTATAACAGATGCCCCCTAATGTATGAGGTCAGAGGGAGTGTGGGAAACAATGGCTGAAATACATTATAAATACTAAAGAGTTGAAACATGGAGGAACGGAGAAACCAAGAATCGTAGGCTCAAATGAAGTATCTGAAAGCAAAGGCAATGTCAAACAAACTTATCCTTGGGGTAACTGTCCATGTTCAAATGGTGGAACATGACCTCCAAGAGGATACAATAATGATCCAAATACTTATGCATATATCATGGCCACTAGAATACAAGCATGGATCCATGAGGAACATAAGTGTAAACATAGCCACATAAATACAAGGTGGATCTATGTCAAAACTGGAGAACATAGCCATAGAGAACAAGCTGGATCTATGTCTCATCAAGAGCCCCAAAAAGAATGTGGCTCAGTCTTGCGCAACTTGGGCGATAACATAAATGAGGTGATGCTATCGAGGATCCCAAGGTCTTCATCCAAAAACAACCCAAGGTACAAACCTATCCATGCGAATAAATGAGTTGTTGTCAAACATGGGAGGTATCGTTTGATTACCGGTCATTGATGTATATTGTTAACAAACGTGAGGGTGTCCACCAATAATGAAAATGGAACCCAAGGTACCTAGTACATTCAAACAAGTGTGAATAAATGGTCTTGCTGTCGAACACTTGAAGAATCTATCGGATAGGAGACATTGATGTATTCCCATCTATCCAATAGCAAGGGAAACTGCCACTAATGACTGCAATCCCCAAGGTACTAACCGAAACTCTAAACTTCATTCCCAGAGCACAATGAGCGGAAGTCGATGGAAAGAATTTCATTGGAAGGGAGGCCTTAATGCATCCTCCATCATCCAACACGAGGGACACTCAAAAGGTATGAGCTGATTTGGAGTAGGACTAAACACATGATGAAACATACTGACACCAAGGAATGGTCAACACATGAGGTCAAGGCAACTACAGAATGGCCGACACAGGTTATATCCTTGAACAGTGAGCACGACACAAGAGTGACTTAGGCAGCTTTTAACACAAAGGGACCATGATGAAAATCTGCAATGTAGGAGACATTAACAGATTCTCCATATGATTGGAAGACTAACCAAACAGAGGAGTAAGAACTCTGAGATCAGTTTTATCCTAAGGCCAACACTAGAACCCAACTTGTTTGATAGACTCAAAACAGGTGCTTTGTTCAAGGAGATAGTTGACTTGCTGCCATCATATTGAAAGATATTTTAACATTCTTCCCTTCCCTTTCCTTTTTCATTTTTTAACGAGCTTGACAAAGAACCAAAGCATGCTCGATGGTATTTTCATATTTAAGGAGTCTGAAAAACCTAGAAGAAAACTCCATACACCTATCTGTGGATTTTATATCGAGCCCGGATTGGTCTGTGCTTGGCGGTGTTTTCTTGCTTATAGAGTTGAAAAACTTAAACAGTCCTCTATACACCTATCCGTGGATTTTATATCGAGCCCATATTGGTATGTGCTTGCTTGGTGTTTTCACATTTCGAGAGTCTGAAAACCGTAAAGACGACTCCAAAGGTCCTTTTTCGTAAAGTTAGTCTGCTTCCCCAAAAAAGTGTAAAATGATGGAAGAAGAAATCTTCTAGTGCATACAAGAGTATACCTAGAGTATACCATTTCTGTAAATTATCCACCAAGGCCCGGAAAAGGGGTAATTCTATACCTAAGTGGATGTCGGTTCAGTTATTTTAACGAGCCCGAAAAGACAACTATGCTCGGCAAACTTTTCCTATTTAAGGAGTCTGAAAAGGGCTTAAAAGAACTCCATAGGGATCTTTTCCATAAAGGTTTAACGAGTCCGAAAAAGTAAATTCATGACCTCCTTACTGTTTTTAATGAACTCAAAGGAGACACAGAAAATGCTCATAAATTCCTTATTGTTTTTAACGAGATCGAAGTGAAGATGAAAGAAATGCTCATAGCCTCCTTAGTGTTTTTAACGAGCTCAAAGGAAAGGTGAAAGAAATGCTCGTAGTCTCCTTACTATTTTTAACGAGCAAGGAGATAGGAAAATGCTCATAACTTCCTTGCTGTTTTTAACGAGCTTGAAGGAAAGGTGGAAGAAATTCTCGTAACGTCCTTACTGTTTTTAACGAGCTCGAAGGAAAGGTGGAAGACTGATCGTAACCTACTTACTGTTTTTAGCGAGCTTGAAGTAAAATAAGAATGCTCGAAACCTACTTATTGTTTTTAACGAGCTCTAAGTAAAAGAAGAATGCTCAAAATGGGAGGAGACGAGTGTCAGGGACATGCAAAACTAGCTCCAAGCGCATGGAACAAAGCTATGCCTAATGCAAGGAACATGAGCAAGATAAGTACACTCAGGGTGTGTCTCCTCCAGGTAAAGGTGTCAAATTGTGAGGGCAAAATGATACAGGGCTTAGTGGAAATGAGATCAGAGATGGAGGCTTATACAATGGGATAAAAGTGTGGAAGCCGGCATCAGGCTTATTAGCGCAAGTGAGATCGTAACAGATGCACATACAACTTGAACATAAAGATGGGAGCCTTATCAGGGATGGCCAGAAATAGATGAGGAAGAAAGATATGAGGCTTCTTCTCAAAGTCATGGTCAATCTAAAAAGGCTCCCAAACCTATGAGAAAAACTCAGCATGGGCACCAAGATAGCATAAGGGTGCTGACTAGGGTGACCCATGTTAGGTAGGCTCTGCTGTCGGACTGGTGCACGATGCATAAAGAGATGGCTAACACACTAATATCCAACAGGTTCGACCCTATGGAGAATTCGGATGGAAAAAGGTTCAAATGCAACATAACAGCGGGGAAGCCTAAACCTATATGCAAGGTTCCGAATATACCTGACATGGTCGCACAAGGTGTCGAAAAAGACCAGTAAGCAAGTATACATCCAGCTAAGAATCCTGCCTCCAAGAAACATTAGTACCAGGATCATATCTAAAACATATGTAAAGAAAGACCTGATACAATTCACTGTGGTAGAAATACTTTCAACTTCACTGTCATCAACAACAGGCATAAACGAGGCAGAGTTTTCAAATGAAGACTCTATGGTACCCAAGCTCGAGGACTTACAATCAACAAGATCAAATTCAGGATGAAGATCAAAGTTGAAGGACATGATGGAATCTGCAGGAACAAATTCATCATCACGGGAGTTGAAAATTCTAGAAGCAGAATCAAACTCAGTAGGAACACCGATTTGCGGATCTATAGGAGAGTCCAAAGACTCAACAGTAGGAAGATTAGACTTTAAGGTCAAACCGGGGCTAGACATGACTGCGACTGGATCAACATCCAAGTGAATAGCAGACTATACTATAGACTCTAGGAAAACTTCATCGGAAGGAAGTATATCATCCCAGATAGAATACATATCTAAACATTCAGATGGAGGTGTCACTTGGTCAAAAGCTGGGACCAAGTCCCGAGAAGGTAAGCATGAATTTAGAGACTTCTTCTCAGTAGCATTTGAACTCAAGGAACAATATGCCACAACATTCCCATGTGACATAGTAGTGCCTAATGACGAGGGATCCGACTGGTCTACAGTTGGGTAATAAGGAGGATCAACAAATGCAATCTGGTCGATGGTGACAATGTTTTCGTTACGAGGGAAATGCATCACACGAAAAAGCGTAGACACCACAACATGCATAGCATAAACGTAATCACGCCCGAGGATCATATCAAAGTCCATAGGGTCCTTTAAAACCATAAAATCAACTAAGACTGTTTTTCCACCCAAAGTAACAAGTGCCTGACGGAGGAATCCAAACGGTTCACTAGGTCTTTTATCGAAGGTCAACGGCCAATTAACAGCTAGAATAACATTAGGGAAACCCAAATCTCTCCAATCATAAGCGAATAAGATACTAACAGAAGCACCTTCATCAACAATGCATCGATCAACCGTATGGTTCCCGATATCAACCTTTATCTGGAAAGGTGTCGAAGAAGGAAGACGAGGCTCGACTAGACTATTCCAATCAAAGGAAACAGTTCTAGGGCTTGGTAGGGGTTCACATGGCACAGATGAAGTGCCTCCTTTTTCAGGAATATCCAAACTGGTAATGCAGAAGACTTCAGTAGTAGGTGCATCAATCTTTGTAGGAATGATGGGATCGGTCGAAGATTGCATCGATTCGATCACTTCACTCTCTGAAGGAAGGGTGGGGTAGACCAAAGATTGCATTGGTTCAACCACTTTATCAACCAAAGGTTGATCTAACTACATGGAATCTATAGACAACTCAAGAACAGAGGTTCCTTTAGACATGGACCACACTCTTCGTGCCTCTGGAATGGCAGGGCATCGGTGAGTAAGGTGATCTCCCTTACAAAGTTTACAAGGGAAATTTTGTTTCCGTCCTATAGTTTTAGACTCTTTTACAACGTCAGTACTCTCAGCATGACTAGCATTGGCTGACAGCTTGCCCCCAGCATGACTTGCAGTGCCTAGTTGCTCAGAAGCACAAGAATTTTGAACTAAGGACCACACTTTTTGCACTTCTGGAAGTACAGGGCACAAGTAAGTAAGGTGATCTCCCTGGCAAAACTTACAAGGGAACTTAAGCTTCTATTTGTTGGGTTTGTCGACAATGTCAACTCCCTCAGCATGACTTGCAGTGGCTGATCTGGTGTCTCCAGTATGACTCACAGGAACTGGTGACTTGTCATTAATATGACTAGTAGTGATCAATGATGTGTCCTCAACATGACTGACAGTGGTTGAAGACAAACTTTCAGTATGATTTTCAGTAACTAAAGTTTTCTCCCAGCATGACCTCCAGAGGCTAGGTAGGTGCCCCCTGCATGACTTGCAGAGGAAGGGTGCTTGCCCCTAGCATGACTCACAGAGGCTGGGTTGCTGCCTCCTTGGTTTGGCATCTTCTTCCCATTCTTCCTCCATCTATTCCTTTTAGACTGCTGGTTACTAGTATTTCTACTTTCGCCACATGAGGTAGAAGGAGGAGGAGAAGATGTTACTGGCAAGGGAGGCATAGGGTTCTGATGCTCTTGATTTGAGGTGCTCACAAAAGAAGCGTCAGGAGCATGCAAGGCATTCGGAGTGGAAAACAACCAAACCGACAGCCCAATAGTGAATCCAAGAAGATTCAAAGTATCCATTAAGGGAGCACCAATGTTTCCAATGAATGGAACAGCACAAGGATCCCCCGGAACAGGGGTACATTGGTTGGCACTCGCCGGAATGCTAGACATAGTTTCCTGCTCAAATGAACAAGAAGTTCTCTAAGCCAAACTAAAAAAAGTAGCACAAAGAGCACACCACTAAAAAAGGTCCTAGGTAAATCAAACCAGGCAAACAGATGCCTTCCGGAGAAGAGTCTGGGATGATGAGGGCCCAAAACAGATCAACGAAGGAAAAAAGACAGTTACCCGAGGTCCACAATACAATGACTAAGGGTGCAAGCGCTGGAATCACCCAACCACCCTCCCAAAAACCTGCAAGGGATTTCCTCCCACATCTGTACTAGGTACAACAGATATACCCTCCGCTGTCACCTGTGTATGAACCTATGGTCAGATACTAAGGATACCACAACACCGAAAACTCCTGGGGGAACAGTCACTGGTCGAATCAGAAGGCGTGGGCAGAGTAACTGAGCCTGAAACTCAAAAGAGTCCCCAAACGCGATCCAATCCTAGCATATGCTCGAAACAGAAAGTAGGAGGAGTATTCCCAACAATCTGATCTCACAATGACCTACTGCATAGATCCCAGGAAAGCTTTTAGTGAAATGGATTTACTTGTGATAGTCAAACTACGATTTTTGCGTAATGTGTGATCTTGGGTGGTTTAAGGTGTTTTAAACCCAATATCCTAACCAAGACTAGTTGGTGTAGTGTAACCTAAAAAATAAAATGCTGCTAGTACATTTTATTAGAGTTCATTTTAAAGGTTGCTTGCTTACTCAAAAAGGTAGTGGGTGTGTGAGAGTGGTTATGATAGAGATAGAGTACTGAAAATGAAATATTTACCACCAAAAAAAACTTTTTCTTTTCAATGCAAGTCTTAAAATTCTGATCTAGAATGTATATGCAAATGCAATTTTTAATATTTTGAATGCAAAAAAGGTAAAAATAAAGTCTAAACTCAAAACCTAAGAATGCAGCTACTCAAACAAATAGGTATGCAAAAGAAAACTTGTTCTTTTTTATGCAAAGCACTCTAAAATCTTTTAAGCCACTTGCAAGGTACTCTATTAAGTAAATGAATCAAAATTCTTTATGCTTTCAAAGGTAAGAAACAAAACTAAAACTAACCTACTATCAAAGCAAAGCAAAGAAACTTTCAGGTTCTCTTTATGAAACAGTAAAAGCTACCAAATATGACTTTCAAATTCTTATTGATGTAAGCATGCCAACCATTGGGAAAAGAGTACAAAAACTACTTTTAGACCCAAACGAAGCAAATGACCTACGAAGAAGTATGGTTTGGTAGAGTCAGGTCTGCACATAAACAATGAAAACAAGGTCTTGAACAACAGCCAAAACACTTGAGCTTTCACTACAAAAGAAAAACTAAAAGCATAAGGGAGGATAAGAAACCAACCTAAAAGAGAAATTTCACTCAAATAGATACAAACAGGATCAAGAAGACTCAAGAGGTTTCAAATCCAGTGGAAATGGGTCAAGCAAGTTCAATCAGACTCAATTTAGGGTACAAAACACCAAACAGGTGCACAACCCCCCAACTTGGGTCAACAAACCCCAAAACTTTCCAAACAAGCCCAAATTGATCAAAAGAGGTTCAAATCATGAATGTAGGATTAGTACAAGGATGGGAAACCACTTACAGTGGTTTAACTCAGACCTAGGGTCATCAAGCACCCCAAAAAATGCAGCCACAGCCCCCAAATTTTGGTCCACAACCAAAAAACTCAAAAAAATCAAACCTAGATTTTGAGCGCTACTGTGTATGAAGGAAACTAGCGCCCATAGCAGGATGGGTGCTACTGTGCAGAGGAAAATTAGCGTATGGGCGCTACTGTGTTGTACAAACAGTAGCGTACAGGTGGAAAAAGTTGGAAAAATGGGGTTAAAACCACCACACCTAGGTCCACAAGGGTTTGCAAGGGCTGGGAAGGGTCTATAAGAGCCAAGGAGGGTCAAATAGAACCTACTAAATAATCCTAATCAAGAAAATGAACAAATACCATCAAACAAGACTGAAGAAATGACCTTGGATACCCCTAAGCAGTTAGGCTTTCCCCAGTGGAGTCGCCATTCTGTTGTGGGGAAAAAGCACCTATAGTTCAGGGCAGAAACTACCAACCTACAGTGATAAAGATAGACTTACAAGCATTCTGCAAGTACAACAAATAAATGAAGAGATTAGGGTTTAGAGATGTAAGAACCTCATTCAGAAGGTTGATCCTAGCTTTTGCTTCCCTCGCTCTTCAATGCTTATCAGTGTCGGAATGCCCAGACCTGCAAATCAACTTGATACCTTTCTCAAACACATTTGAATACATATATAAGATTGATATTCATAATATAAAGAGACATCAAACTATAATCAAACAGTAATCAAATCTAAGACACATTAATAGGTCATATTTGGAAAGAGAAGAATGTCTAATCTTTATTAATGAATGAAAGCAAGTACATAAAGTTATACCTTCTTTCAAGCTTGGCACTTTACGAAACCTAGATTCAAGGTCTCCTGCTTCCGTTCTCCAAGGATTTCAGCCTCTAATCAACTGTGCTAGGGTTTACCAAAACTGAAGCACAAGAGAGGGGGATGAGGGTCTCCATTCCTCCAGCATAACTTTGTAATTGGGCTTAGTCCCCTTACATGGCCCATCTACCCTTCTTATATAGTCAGTGAGGAAGAGGAAAAGAAGTTATAACCACTCAAGAGGTTTCCCAACCAACTTAACTTACTCGAATTTCGAGATTTTGACCAAAATAGGGGTGTACGCTACTCTAAAGTAGACAAAGTCACGTACACGCAATACTATTTCAATAGTGGAGTCGCACTTGGTAGGGTATACACGCTACTATCATGCCTGTGTACCAGCGCTAATATTAAAAAATGGCCAAAAACAGGCTTTTCTGCTCATTTTCAGGAGATGGTTTGGTCTGGAAAAATGTTCCTAAGGGTCATATACATCAAATGGGTAAAGAATGAGGTAATTTCAACCATTTTTAGTGTCCCAAATGACTCCTCCATCCACAAATGTCCTGTTGTGTGACTGAACTTGATCTCAAGGAGTGTCGTCATGTGACCAAGGGAAACAAGTGTCGTCACGGATGGAGAGGTGTCATTTCAAGCTATAACACCTAAAATGCTTCCCTTCGATGATCATCTTCTTTGTCTTCAATCTTATTATGGCCAGGTTGTCCATAGCCCAATCAATCCCCAATAGTGCAGGATAAGGCTGGCTATCATCGACAATCTTGATCACCTGAAAATCTGCATGACTTTGTATTCCGTCAATCTCAACAAGAATATTGGCTAACCTCCCGAAAGGTATGAATTTTTCCTGGTTGGCCATTTTGAACTAGATAGGTGACCATAATAGCTTTGGTCTCCCTATCTGCTGCCATGTAAGCTTAGTTAAGACATTTACTTCAGAGCCCAGATCAAGGATGATTTCATCCATTTCATAGTCTCCTATCTGCTCACTGAGCCTCATTTCTCAATCGATTCTCTGATGCTTCTTGATCTAGTGGACTGCGCTATCGGTCATCTTCATCTCACTCTATGGTTCATATTGGTTCAACTGTTTTTTCAATTTTGCTATAGAATTTGTGCTTTTCAACAGCTTCATGCAGCTCCTTAGGAACTAGGAAACAAAGGTGCCTATCTCTACTGTGGGACTCGTATTGTCATAGGAAGCTGGCCTATCCTCTACATATTGTATTTCACTGGGCAATGGGATTCTCACCAACTTGGGTGCTGAGTCCTTGAGGATATCCTGTGCTTCTGTAAATGCTTCCTTGTTCTTTTTCAAATCGATTGGAGGTGCTTTCCTAGTAGGCTTTCTTATCCATATTGTTTCAATAGGAGATTGTTTAGTGTCAAAATATCCAGATGTCGAAGCTTCTACTCCTCGATCTCTTCCCGTTGTAGCACCACTTCACATCACTACGTTGACACTTGGATATGCAAGTCTCCTTTATACTGCAACGGATTGGATATTTGGCTTTGGCGGCTCTGGCCGCTTCCTTTTATGCATTTATACCTCTAACACAGGGTAGTCATCAATAACATGATAAAATGAGCCACAATAACTACATGTAGTGCATGTGTTAGTGTAATCTATGGATAGATGGCCTACTTGGCCACAGTTATAATAGATTACCTTACCTCGGCCCCATCCCTGTGTCGGACTGTTATTCCTTCCTCTCCCGCGGTATCCTCTACGGCCTCTGTATGCGCCCTGATCAGGTTGGGCATTATTCTATTTTTGCGGAGCCTCTTCTTGGATTCTGTACATTCCTCCATACATATGCTCAATATCCTTCTTTCTTTCTAACATGAGCTCATATGCATGGAAATTAGACTCATCATGCCCTACTGACTTACAAAAATTACAATATAGGTTTTTAGGTGTTCTTACGTATTTATGGATCATGTGGCAATCTTCTGTGCGATGTCTCTGGTTCTGCAAATTTCACACCACAGCCCTGAGTGTGGATTCAATGGGTTTGGTCCTCCCATGTTAAGAAAATCTTGGAATAAAGGACAATGATCCTTAGTGTGTCCTTCTCCCTTAGAACCTATACACCAAACTTCTTTTCTCTCTTTCTTTCCTTGCTTGATATCTTGTAATTGTAGTGTCAAGGTAGCTATCTGGTTCTGAATCTGAGACACGCTAGTGCTAGTTTCTCCGAGCAGTGAAGTTTCCAACTTCATCACGATCTCGAGGGCTTCTGCCTATGAAGCCACCTTATGCTGCATCAAAGGGTGTCTAATATGGGGCAATAACGCAGCTATGAACCATTCCTTGTGCTGCTGTGGTGCTATGACGAAGATTACTTGGTCCAACAGACTCTTAAATTTCTGATCAAACTCCCAGTCTATTTCATTAGGCTTCTGTTTGATCTCTTTTAACTTTGTAATACACTCCGATTTTGAGTTCGGCTTCTTGAATTCTTCTAAGAGTGCATCCTTGATTTCTATCAGGGTTCTTGGTTGTCCCTGCGAGTATTTCATGAACCAATGCAAGGCGCTATCTCTAAAGGTGGTAACGAGCTGTGCTTGTGTCAAAGCATCATCCTCGACTTGTTTTACACTCCATACAGCTTCACATAGAAACCAATGCTAATCAGGGTCCTCTAGACCCATTCCTTTGAATATCAACAACTTGATGTCCTGAGTTATGTTCCTTCTAGGTGGTAGAGGGTTCTGCAGAGTGTTCTGCGTGGCAAAAATGAATGTGGTAATGTACTGAATGTTCACGACTATGGGGTTATGAACTGGTTGGGTTTGTGCAATGATAGGTGCGATGTTCACAACTGGTGGATTATGGGGCATAATAGGTTGACAGGCTGCAGATAGAGGTGTTGTTTGGCTATCAGGTTCGGTTTCTGAATCAATATCTATGCGGTGTCCAGATCCACTATAATTCTTCTTATGTGTGTATTTATATCTTTTCCCACTTCTTAGGTTATGCATATCTTCGTTAGAATCACTAAAAATTCTTTTAACCATTACAGATTCCAAAAAAATTATAGCAATCTAAAAACACCTTTCTCAGCCAAGAGCATCCAAATGTATAAACTGAGGTTGTTCAAGTACTTACCTCTGATTTCTTTGAAAAACTCTCTTTCGGCTGTGCTTTAGGACTTTAGCATGTCCAGAGCGAACTGCGTTACAAATCTTTGTAGTGTGTTGTCAACCCAGAAGTCAACTACGTGTACAAACAGACTATCCAATGCTTTGAGACTTTCAATAAGCTCTGGTGTTCACTCAGTTGGTGCGTTTCGCGGTAGATAGTTTCTGTGCTCTACGAGTCTTGAAAACCACTCGTGTATCTCGTTTCCAAACGATGCCTAGAATACCTCGTGAATGTATTTCCACAGGTACTTATTCAACCAGTCAATGTCAGAGAGATGTGGGTGTTTGTTTTCTTTCCTTGCAAAGTCTCTCTCTATCTTGTCACACCAAGCCCATATTTATTTCTTGTCTGCATACCAAATGTCAATGCCGAGCTCAACTTCTTCGTACATCATGACTTCAACTCATCATGGATTCTTAGCATGGCAATGGAACCATTTGTTGGCTTACAAACTGATGTAGAGGTTTTCCAATATAGACCCAGGTTCTTTGCGGTTTCACTTAACCAACAAAACCCATTCTCACTAGCCCTTTCAGCAATAGCCTACAAACAGGCTCAGGTCTCACCCGAGGTGTAGCTATGGGGGTACTGCAGAATAAGGTTTCCATAGTGAAGTGATGAGTTGTTCGGACAGGACTATTGCACAGTGCACTATCGGACCAGTGCTGCGTACTAAGGATTGCGTGACGATAGATTACGTCGCGGTCCGCACTTCCACAGACTAACCGCTGCGCAACCAGTGCACCTAAGGGCTGCACAGTTCGAGCAGGATATCATTTATAGGACAGTGCAATGGTCTATCATGCTTCCTCTTCTAGACTTGAAATATCTTAAGGATTTTATTTAAACACTTAGTCATTCATCTACTACCTTATATTAATTAGTCTTATAGCAACTGCAATCAAACCACACATACACTATTGCGCGCACCTGGCATGGTGCAGTGAGGGGTTATAAAATCTGAACATTACATACACTTGTGATCATTGAATACACGGATACCTCCGTAGACTTAGAACAATGAGCATTCAGCATTCATCTATCCATGTCAGACTTAACATATTACTCCCATCTTTCCTCTATGGCGAATCTGTATAAAAGCATTAACATACAACTTATAAATCATAATCCAAACATCAAAGTAGGCAGATACGCAAATGTAGAAACACAACAATCACACTACACAGTATTTAACGTGGTTCACCCCCTAGATGGAGGCTACGTCCACAAGAACTGTTGTTATATTAGTCTTTGGGAAGGGTACAACAGTTCTTAGTCTACGCACTCAGCTGTAGACTCTCTTCTCTCTCAGATAGGTCTCAGGACACTCAGCTTCAGAGCCTTTACAATTAATCTCAAAAGATTTAGCGATGTTTTGAATTACAAAATGAAGAGTAACCTTTTCCCATACAAAAATGCCTTATTTATAGATCATGCCCGTAGGTCATGCCTTTACAATCTGTAGGTAAAAACCCTTAGGTTTACAAAACTATCATGGTTTCCACAAAATTGGACTTCTGGCCTCTGGTAGCAAATATTCTATCATGGCAGTCTTCCACGCATGCTTCACGTCGCTATCGGACTTCCTGTTGCATGCATGCCAACAAGCCTCTTTCATTGAGCTGTTCTTCCTCTAACGGTCTTGTGCGACTTGTTCAGGTAGTGGTATATTTCATGTGTGCGACCAGTCACTTTCTTCCCTATTTGCTCCTACCCATCACTTAGCACTCCTGGAGCATCTTTGCTAAAAATAGACAACTGATGGTCTAACTAGAGCACATGTCGTCTTCCGTCCAACACTTTCTTTGCTGGTATCCCGTATACTGGACACTTCATAGCACTGCCTCCTCGCAGTACTGATCCTCGCAGCTCTTCCGACGCTGCGCTATGCACAACTTCACAACATCCCAAAAAATTATCCAAAATTGTTTCAACTGAACTGCGCTCAGCTCCACAGTTCAAAAAATCCTTCTTGCTAAAAAATGCCCTACTTGGGCCAGGCGCAACAATCCTAAAGATGTTGGAAAGACAACTTCATCTCCATATACTAGCTGGAATGGTGACATCCCAATAGCTCTCTTTGTGCTAATCCTGTCAGCCCACAAAGCAAAGTTCAGATTTGTATGCCAAGCCCTTTTGTTCTCCTCCAACAACTTCTTGATTATCCTTACTAGGATTTTGTTAGAAGATTAAGCCAATCCATTCCCTTGTAGATATTGGGCAGTAGAATGGCTCAGTTTTATGTCGTACTTGTGGCAGAAACTTATCATCTTCTTGGATTTAAAGGAAACTCCATTATCTGTCACAATTCTTCTAGGGCATCCAAACCTAACGAAAATGTTATTCTCTAGAAAGTCGATGATCACAACATCAGTTTCCCTCCTAGTGGGTATGGATTCAATCCACTTTGTGAAATAATCTGTTGCTGTTAGGATCCATCTGTGCTTCCCTGAAGAATTTGGGTTTATCTCCCCAATGAAGTCTAAACCCCACTGATGGAAAGGTGCCTCTATTGAAACTGGGTTAAGAGGAGGTGAAACGAATTTCCTCTTACCATCAAAGATCTGACACCGATGACATGTGGTAGTCTCTTTGTACACATCAGAAAACATGGTAGGCCAAGAAAAACCCACTCTCAGAATTTTATTTGTTGTTACCTTCCCTGAGTGGTGCCCTCCAAAATCGCCTTTATGAAAATCTTTCATTGTTTGTTGTGCTTCATTTTCTAATATGCAATTCAACAATACACCACCAGGGTATTTCGAATACATGTATTGGTTCATGATGCAGAACTTTGCAGCCTTTAGCTTTACAGATCTAGCCCTTGTTTTACTCAATCCTGCAGGAGCTTGTAGCTTCTGTAATACATACACAATATCAGTGTACCAAAGAGACGGAAAAATATGGCATTACCTACATCCTTGTGTAAAGCTAATTTGAATGGATGGTCAAGAAGTTTAACTGCGATGATTCACAATTAGCCTCTGTCATCATTTTGGCCAACCCTTGTCCCTTAATCAACTTAGTAGGCTTTATCTCAAGATCATATTCCAACAAAACAACGATCCATTTAGATCTCTTACCTTCTGGATCTAGTTGGGTAAGAATGCTCTTTATTGCATTATTGGGAACATGGGAAACAATGTGTCAATCGAGAATGTATACCCTGAAATATTTCAATGATTCACCAAAGCATATGCCTGCCTTTCCATGATGTCATACTTCAATTCCCCCTCTCTCAATACCTTGTTGAAGAATGCAATATGCTGCTCAACATTTTGGATATTCTTTTGCAATAGGACACTAGCCACAGTATGCTCAGAAGCATAAGAAAAAACTAGGAAATCCCTGGTAAAATTCGGGCTTGCTAGGAATGGAGCTTCAGTGATGGCCCCTTTAATACCCTTGAATGATTCTCTAGCATTTTCTATCCATTTTATCTGATTTTCCTTCCTCAACATGCTAGTAATATTTCTCATTATCTCTGCAAAGCTGGGAATGAATCTCCTCAGGAAACCTACCTGTCGAATAAAGGACTGCACTTCCTTCTTGCTCCTAGGTTCTTCCACCTTCAAAATTGCCCTGACGCTTTCTGGATCAATCTTAATACCATCCCTAGAAATAATATGCCCAAGCAATTTAGCTTCTTCTAATGCAAAATTTGACTTCTTGGGGTTTAGTGAAATACCATACTTCCTACACTTCAAAACAAATTTCTCTAGGTGCTTGATATGTTCCCTGTCAGACCTGCAATACACAATGATAGCATCCATGTAAACAACCACAAATTTGTCCTTCTCTGCAAAAAACAATGTCCATAGCACGTTGAAATGTGGCTCCTACATTCATCAACCCAAAAGCCATTTTAGCTTACATGAATGTGCCCCAGGGTGTAGTAAACACAGTCTTTTCTTGATCCTTTGGGAGCACTTTGATTTGGTTATAACCTAATAAACCATCCATGGTAGAAATTCTTTCAGACCCTACAACTCTTTGCAGAATGTGCTCCATCTTAGGTAGTGGGTAATTGTCCTTCAATGAAACCCTGTTGAGGTTTCTGAAATCAATGCAAATCCTAATTTCACCATTCTTCTGTCTAACAGTAACCAGGTTAGCTATCCACATTGAAAACCTCAAAGTCACAATGATCTTAGCATTGAACAACTTCTTGACCTCTTTTTCTATTACAGGAAACAACTTGGTGTTTACTCTTCTTAATTTCTATTTGAAAGGATTCTCCCCAGGCTTAATTGGAATGGTGTGCTGGATGATGGAGGTATCATATTCTATCAAGTCTTCATAGCTCTAGGAAAAAACATCTATATATTTCTTCAGCAAATTGGTGTATTCTTCTTTCTCTTTTCCAGGTAACTTCTTTGACAACCTTACAATTTGCAGTTCTTCAGTCCCTAGCTTCTGTTCTTCAACGACATCATCAACAAGTTTCATTTTAGGGTCTTTGGGCACATCGTTCTAGTCAAATAGCTTCTCCAAGGGAATCATACCTCATGGAATAAAATTACTTTTCAACTGGATTATGTCCTTTCTTCCTAGCGTATTCTGCCAACCTTTGCTTCCATCTTCTTCATCTTCAGTCGACCCATCATCTTGGAAACACTCTAAATTTTCATTTTCTGAGTCAATATGAGTATTTACAAATTCATCAGATAGCTCTAAGAATCTCTTTATTTGCATATCATCATAAAAAACTTGCCAGTACTTGGAGTTGTCTAGTATAGAGGGTCTGTTCACAACTTCAATTTCATATTTCTTCTGAGAGTAAATGGGAGTCTTGAAACCTCCAACAGCGGTAGCCAAAGAGTCTTCTACCTGATTTTCAATTCTCGGTACCACCTTGATTTTATGCTCTGTAAAATAATTGCCAAACATGTCCCAAACTTCATTCATGTAGGCCCTCATCCTAGGATGTTTGGTCCGGTATCTATCATTCACTTGGTTTATCACAAGCTATGAATCCCCAAATAATTATATTCTCTTTTCTTCCATATCTTTCACCCAGGGACAATATAACCTTCGTTCCTCGGCAATGGCGCCAATATCTTAGCACTCAAAATGATCCTCAAGGTTGTGGGAAAGGACACTTTGAGGTAACCATAGAACCACTTCAGGAAAGAGAGCTGGCTTCTATCTTTCCAGAGAGGAATCTCTTGTCAATTGTTTAACAAGGCCAGACATATGAATTAGAATTAAATTCAGATTTGTTGTTTGGTTTAAACAAGGTGAATATTCATTGGGCAATGGAGTCAAAACGCTTATGATGATAAAGTGGAAATGCTTTGCAAATAATTCATAACAGAGGCATGGTAGCTAGTCATTTACAGTCAAAGAGCTGTTTGTTTGGTTATAAGGAAGAAAATAAGAACAATCCATCAATACAGAGCATTATTAAATGAATTCTTCATTAATTTTAGTAGAAACTGGTTTGTGGATGCTTGGAATCAAAGAAACAGAGCATAATCATATGAATTTTGCCTCAATATACACTTATCCAAACATGAAATAACACCTTATGAAGAAGATAACAGGGAAACATTCACATGAAGAAAATGAAGGTACAAATAGTAAATCAAATAACACAAGAATGTCTACATCAAAATACTTGCTCAGCTCTGCCAATTTTATTAAAGGAACATCTCAAAATACATAGCACAAAAGCCTCACCGGTTCCAACAGGTTTCAACCTTTTGTTCTTCATTACATATGAGTATATATAGATATCATCAGCCCTTAGGCCCGAATCACTCTAACAGAAACTGTTACAAAATTCTTGACACCTATGCAACTAGGTCTATCCCTCTCGAGGATTATTTACAACAGAAAATCAGATGCTAACAAAATAGGCTAAAAAACATTCTACGAGTGTCACTAAGCATCTTCTAGCTAGTAACTAACTATAGTAAATAAACAAAATTCTTGGTAACTAATTCTTCATGCCATAATCTTCATGATCCTCGAATCTTCATGGGTGCAGCATTACTGTAGCTTTCCCATACTTATCCGTGAGCTTCCATTGATCAACAGCTGGAAACTTTGACGTGGCCACCTCTTTAAACAATACTCGAAGCTCTGGGTGATCCCTATATGAACAGCTCCTAAAGTGTGCACAAGCTTCCTTAAAGACCGAAACTAGCTCAAATTCCTTGGTTAGCTTTTCCACCACTCGCTTTCCTGTCAGAGGCTGGTTCATGTCAGCAAAGCCTTCATGATCCAATATGCATTCCCATAAATTTACCTGATATTATTCCTGAGTCCTCATGGTTCCATCTTCTTCCCAAAAGAGAGGAAGTCCCCTCTTGAATAAAGGGTCAAACATATCTCTGAAAAGTTTCACCTGTTGTGTCATAACATCAATTCTAACTTGAATAACACTCACCCGCTGATGCTTATGTGTCACTCTCTTGGCCCAAATGATAGTAGACACTCTATCCTTTATACCTCCTGTCCTTACTTCATCTTCAGTCAACCCATTCAAGAATTCTATGGCCTTTTCAGTGTGCTCCACAGGATTTTTATTCAATTTTTCATTTGTTGCTACTACACTTTGCTTGGCTAACTTGATTACAGCCTCTTTGTCTAGAATGAAATCAAAATATGTCCTTCTCTTTTATGCCTATGCAATAATATCATCCCAAATGACTTGCTTTGCTTCTTGCAGGGAGGTCTGACCTATGAACTGATTCACCAATTGCTCATTTTTTACCTGCATCTCCTGGTACTTGGTTCCCAAGCCTCCTTTTCCTGCTCTTCCTTTGACATCAAAGTTTTTAGATTTTTGTTTTTCTTCTTTAATATTTCCATGTCTAAATCTCTTAGACTTTCCCACACCATAGGCCCCACAATGGAGAAGTCTCCATATTCAATGGAGGAGGGTGTGGCCATGTTCTCCAACTCCTTGCTCTTCTCTTGCAACTTCCTTTCAAGGTATTCAGAATTGGCCTTCAAAGCCTTCTCACTTAACACCACAAGAGATATATCCACCTACCACTGTTTTTCCTCTTCTTCATACTTTATAAACTTAGCCTTACAGTCTGTCCACTCATTTTGTAGCCCCTCTCTCTTCTCTCGAGCCCTGTCAGCTCAGATGCCTCTATTAGCTAGGTGGAAGGGATTTTTAACTTCTTCTTCAATGTATGAATATCCTTGTATTTTTCATTGAGCAGCTTCTGAATGCTAGCTCTTTTGTCTGCTTGGTTTGCAGTAGCTAAAATGTCAGCCTGCAACTTCTTAATTTGTGCTTTGTGGGCTTTGTTTTCCACTCTCTCTTGTCTGAGTTGGTTTCCAACCTTGCTTTTACTGACCTACAATTTAGATAGGTCCAGTGCTTCCTTTAGCAACTTGGCATAGACAACCTCCCAATCTTCTTGTGAAAATTTATCATATCGGGTACAGGGATGTCTTCCAAGTTCATCTTTAGTTCAGCTGCTTTGTTTTTGGTAGCCAGGGACAAGTTCAGGGTGTTCTTGCCATGAATTCTACTAGCCACCAAAGACACCTCTTTATTGGAAATTTTCCTCACCTTTGCATATGATTTAGATGCCTCTGAGGCTGATTCTTTGATTTCTTTATACTTGTCCAGCAGTTCAGCTCTACTTTTGCTTGGTGTAGCAGGTTCAGTGGATTCTTGATTGAATACATACTCCTTGAACTCAAAGGCAGGTATCTGTATCTTCACCTACTTATTTTTGGCTTGACCTATTGTTACTATCACCAACTGCTACTCAGGTTCTTCTATTTTCTTCCTTTTGGCAGCTCTCTCTGGGTCTGTATCCACATCCATGGGATCGATGCCTTCCAATTTGCTAGATTCCTTAGATTCCAGAAGATCCACAATTTACATTAACCATAGGTCAGACATCCGCAGACCTTTCTGCGGGGATACCATCCATGACAACACCCACCCCCTTGGGTATGCCCAATATGGGTAACACTCCACATTTAGGAATGCCTAGCACAGGACCACAACCTGTCATGGGCATGCCCAACATGGGGGTCATACCCCCTTCGGTTTCCACAAACCCTATCCCAGGAATCCCTAGTACGATTCCTAACCCAAGTGTCACTCCTGTTGCACTTGGGAATGCTATCCCAGGAATCCCTAGTGCGATTCCTAACCCAAGTGTAACCCACGTTGCACTCGGTAGTAATATACCAGGAATCCCTAGTGCGATTCCTAACCCAAGTGTAACCCAAGTTGCACTTGGGAGTACTAACCCATATCAGGCCACACCTGTTGGAGGGCACATACCCGCCATACCTAGCATACCTATAGGAGCTACTAGACCCCTACACCATACCACAATGGCTAGGCAAATCCCGGTTCCGGTCACCACATCCGCTAGTCTACCATACATGGCAAGTCTCAACTTGCCAGATTTAGCTAGGCTTACGAATGACCCCATTAGGCATGATCCTGCTTGGCCCCATATGCCCACTAAGCTTCCCTCTGACATCCCTAAGTTTGAGGGAAAGGCCGGAGAAGACCCCCAGAACCACATCATGTCCTTCCATTTATGGTGTTCCTCCAACTCCATAGTGGACGACTCAGTCCGCCTCCGTTTATTACAGCGCACCTTCACTGGCTCTGCAGCCAAATGGTATATCGAGCAACCCCATGGGACGCATTCCACATTTACCTCCCTTGCCTCGACCTTCCTGCAGTTCTTTCAGCTACCAGTCCGCTATGATGCGGGCGTCGAAATCCTACTGTCTTGCAGACAGAACACGGCCACGCACATCACTGACCATATCCATGATTGGCGTCGGCGCCGAAGCCTATGCAAGATCAAATTAGACGACCGAATCTTTTTAGACTGGTTCCTTAAATCCCTCCTTCCCCTCATTGCGAAGGATGTAGCTTCTGAAAGACCCCAGTCTGAAGAGGAGGCCATCCTTAAGGCCCAACAGTTTGACCTTATCTATGCCCAGTCAGGATACCTATACACCATCATACCTGACGCCCCACGAGGCGACTCTGCACGCGGTGACACACCGGGGGCATCACATGCCGCTGATGGCATTATTGGCCAAATTACACCGCAAGCAAAACCTTTCAGTATGGTGAGCACCATGCCCGCCCCAGACCTTTCTAGGGCTACATCCAGTTCCGGAGCGACAACTTCTTATGCTCCAATAAACCAGACCCATCATGTTCATGGACCCTCTTGTCCACAACATTGTTATGGCCAAGCGCCATCAGCATATGTACCTCCTACATACTATGCTCAACCTACGGTACAAAACCCCATGCAGTTTCCACAACAGCCCATGCATTACCCACAACCGGTTGCACCGGCTAACCTCACACCTCCACCAGCGCAGGGGTACCAACAACCCCAACAGGCAACTGGACCACCTCCACCTCCACCTGCATACTATCTACCGCAGCCTGCTCCCGCACCTGCGGCTCCCCAAAATCCCCCCAATGCTCAAGGGCACGTGTACGCACAACAACATCAGCCCCAATACCAAAACAACCAGCGCAACCAAAGTGCGCAACAGAACCATGGTAGAGGTCATAACCATGGTAATAACCAACAACATCAGCAAGCTCCACAGCCTACCCAGCCCCCGCAAAACAATAACGCGGCGCCCGCTCATCAGAATCCTGATCGGCCACCTAAGCAACCTAAAAATGCTAATTTACGGACAAACCATCCTTGTTCCATTTGCGGTGTCTATGGCCACTATACCCACGCTTTCCCACATCTCGAGCGAGCTCGACAACTATGGACAAATGACGCCCATCGTCAAGGGCAGGCGGCTCCTCAGCCACCACCCAACCCCCCACCACCTCCACAACAACCTCTGGTTCTCCAAAACCCCTTTCCAACACAAGGAGTGGTAAACACCCAGCCGTTAGCCCCCCAACAGGGCAACGTGCAACCACAACAAATAACTTACACAGCTCCTGATCAACCCATGTTTGATTCAGGTACCCACCACTTATTGATGATGTCCACCGCTGACGTCAATGTCCAAACCCGTCGAAATCAATACGGACCGACTTCTGAAGCCCCCCCCGCCGAAAAGGATACCACTGCTAATCCCACTGATCAGACATTGCGTATACCTCAGGTTCCACTTGATGGCGCTTCTAAAGCACCTCGCTTCCCCCTTCGCCGAATCAACAACAACCCCAATGCACGAGCTGCATCCAATTACAACATCGTAGATGACTTAGCTCAATCGCCCGCAGCCATGTCTGCGTTAGAAGTCTTAAAAACCTGTCCTTCTCAGCGCAAGACTTTACTTTCCGCCATTGGGGCTATTGACCCAAATGATTCGAACTTGATGACCTTTGACTTAGACCAATCTGAACCACGGCTGCCTTCTACCATAGCAGTCCAAGTTTCCGTTTCTATTCGGAATCTTGTCATCCATCGATGTATCATCGACGAGGGTGCCTCCACATGCGTCATGTCCACTTTTGTTTGGAAAAAGTTGGGATCCCCTACTCTCCAGCAGTCCACCACTGCATTACGAGCTTATGACGGCCGTTCGGCTCAACCCCTAGGTCTGTTAGCCAATGTCCCTGTCCAGCTGGCGGGTAAAACCGTGCTCATTGACATTGAGGTCATCAATGCCCCACTAGACTATAACCTTTTACTTGGTCGCAACTACATGTACGCCATGAAAGCGGTTGCCTCATCCGTTTTTCGTACCATGATGTTCCCCCATGAGGGACGCGTGGTCAAGGTCGACCAGCTCACCTATTACGATCCCAAGGCCCCTACCACACCTGAAAATGGTCTCACCATGGTTGAACAACCTGTTTGTGGTGCAACTACCTCATTCATTTCCTCAGTAGGACCCAGACTTTACTCCGAGGCGTCGATAACCTCTACATTCCAGGCCATTCCACCACCGTCACCGGAGACCCAGGTCGCTAACCTCTGCACTCTTTCACAAACACCCGGTAATCAACCCTCCTTGTTACCCAAACCACCATTGGTCCCTAGTCACATCGGTGTTACACCTATCCAAACAATCCCCTTTCTATTTCCTCCTTCGGGTGTAGTAAGCGCCCCGTTTATGGCTACCCTTAGTCTCCCCGGGTTAACATTAGGATTACCCGTGTGGTATATTACGCCTCTCGTTCCTCCACCGACACCAAACGTCATCCTACAACCGGTGCAACCCATTGTTACTTCTACCCAACCACCTCCCGGTATCACAACTCCTTCGTCGTCGACGAATCCCCCTCCATTCGTCAGGCCCACTGGGGGCAGAGGCCCACAACCATACACTGCGGTTCCCCCACCCAAGGCAGTTAAACCTCCCCCCATATTTCGTGCTCCTCCAAAATGCTCGCTGTGTGATGAGTTAGACCATCCAACCCATCAGTGCCCACAGTTACCTGCATTGCAGGAACACATGCAAATGTTGGACGACGACCCCAACATCCCGGTGGTCAAACTAGATCCAAACCCTATGCCTCGTGATAAATCACTGCGTACCAACCACCCATGTGCGATATGCGGTATTTATGGCCACTACTCGCATAACTGTCCTGACATCCCAGACTACAGAGCAGCTCTCTACGAGATGAACAATTTGGACCTAGAGACGGCACCCTCTACTATCGAGGAGATCTACCCTCCCGCATCATCCTCATCCGGAGAGATTAACACCATCTATATGATCTCTTCGACTACCACTACCTCATCACTCGATTTGACCACTCAAAGGTCCCGCAATGATGAAGAGGTTCTCGAGACTCCTACTACCTTTGATTATCCCGGGGAAGACATGCACCATCGTCCATACTTCCTCCTGGAAGAGACTTCATCCACCACCGCTACCCAATCCGCGGTTGAGTCCAAGGATTTCCTTCCTACTAAAATCGACTGGTTAACGGATCCCATGGCCGATATTTCTCCCGTCATCCACATTGACATCTCTGACCCACTTGGTGCCCTTCATACCATCACATTAGGAACCTCCCACAGTGAGCATGAGATCGGAGAATACCAACAACTGTTCCAAGAATTCACTGATGTCTTTACTTGGTCAGATACCGAAATGCCTGGCCTTGACCCCGCCATTTATATGATCTCCACTGGATACCCCTCTGTCCGGTCGGCCCCTTCCATTGATCCCTTTGACACACAGGTTGAACCCTTTCAAATCGACCAGGAAACCACATGTACACAACATGGGGGCAGGCCCAAAACCTTGCCTACTCATCATCATCGTGATCCTCGTCAACGATACTGGGGGCATCCACCCCACAAAGGGAATCCCCCATCATCATATCATCACTTCAGTATGCCACCACGACCCACAGCCTCATGGTATAACACCCCGCCAGCAGTTGCTCAATGCCCTATTGATCTCTCCCTGAGACAACATCTGCACCACATTGACACCTCTGAGTTAGGGGGCATAATAGATTACCTCGACCCCGGGATAGGGGGCATGATCAATCATTTTGAACCTTCCCCATCATCTCTATCTCAACACCTCAATGAGCCCACCGTTCAAACCAACACACATGTGATCCACAATCACAAACCCCATGCACATAGCATGGGGGCAGGTCATTAACCCTGCTCACTTTTTCATATTCGTGATCTCAACCATTTTTGAGGTCATGTGTCACTTGTATATTTCAGTTGACTTGATACACCTAGTATTTTGCCCCCACGGGTCATCATTTCTCCCCACCACTGCATCCTTCGCTTGGTGGGATCACCTTTATTTGTAGCCATTTTTTAACCTAGTTCTTTCCTTTAACCATTCCGGAGTCCTTATGACCTCCGTTTTTCGCACCATTTGCACTGCCGGATTCATATTTCCGTGCCCGTGATGATGCTTGAGATCATTTCTCGCTCTCACCAGGACCAATATCAACATTGTGTCCCGACACCTTGTCGCCCCAGTTTGCGTACCACTTCGGCTGCTCTCCATTTTTGATATATTTGATATCATCGGATTCATTTTTCCGCGCTCGTGACGACGCTAGAGATCATTTCTCGCTCTCACGCCTAGATTTTTCGGGCATTTTTTCCACGCCCCCTCGTCGCCTCGGTTTGCGTGCCACATCGGCCGTTCTCCGTTTTCGATGTGTCTTATATCGCCGGATTCAGTTTTCCGCGCTCATGATGATGCTAGAGATCATTTCTCGCTCTCATCTTTATATTTTTCGGGCATTTTTTCCACGCCCCCCTCGTCACCTCGGTTAGCGTGCCACATCGGCCGTTCTCCATTTTCGACTTGCCTTATATCGCCGGATTCAGTTTTCCACGCTCGTGATGATGCTAGAGATCATTTCTCGCTCTCACCTTTATATTTTTCGGGCATCTTTTCCACGCCCCCCTCGTCACCTCGGTTAGCGTGCCACATCGGCCGTTCTCCGTTTTCGACAATCCTTATGTCACCGGATCCAGTTTTCCGCACAGATGACGGTGCTTGAAACCTTTTCTCGCCCTCATCAATCCATTTTTTGTTCGGTATAATTTTATCCCTTTTTCGGGTCGAGCAACCCCTTTTACGAAAAAGGCACTTAGGGAGTTTCTGTTAAGCTCTTTTCTGACTCCTAAAACAATGAAAAGATCGCCGAGCAATCTTGCTTCCTTTCATGCTCGATAAACGTATCTGAAAGGGCGTCTACCTGGTATAAGTTTACCCCTTTTCCGGACCTTGTAGACTAATTACGAAAAAGGTATACTCTAGTCACATCGGCTAGAAGAGTTCTCCATCCGCATCATTTTATGCTTTTTCGGGCCTTGGAGACTAAACTTACGAAAAAGAAACACCAATAGAGTCCACTTACCGTTTTCAGACTCTCTAAACATGAAAGCAACCATGAGCATGCGCCGTCCTGGGCTCACAAAATCCACAGGACAGTACCATTTCAGAGCACACTTTTATCCCTTCTTGGAGCTCATTAAAACTACGAAGAAGGAAGAAGGGTGCCTCTTGGCGCTACAACACATCACGTCTACTCACATAGCAGCTTCCCCATTTTGGTCGCCTTTGTTCAGAGTATTCTGCAGTATGTCACCTTGACAATTCCTCGACGGCACCTATCAGCTCGTCCTCCCCCCCCAGAGTAAGTACATACCCTTCAGTCCCTAAAAGATGATCCCCACACCTACAAGTCAGTCCCCTACGCTGCCAGGTCAACCATGTCATCATGCTCTGAACAAAGGAAGTTTGAGTCTACCCATTTTTTGACCCAGTTATTTCCCATCCCCACAACTATGTCAGTCCTACCAGCAGTACTACATCACTTCAGTTCTACACCTCGAGCTCCTATTAAGGAAACATCATTGCCTTGTTAGTTGCTGGTCTCCCTCTGTCGACGACAACCACATTGATTCCAGAGGATAGGCCTAGAGGTCCCTGTGTCTTGGACTCATTACCATTTATAATGAGTGCCTACGGATCATTTCGAGAGGAATCCTCAGTGCCTCTCCAAATGGTTGTTTCTCACATGCTCGACTTCAACACCTTGATCGCATCGTTGATACTCGCACAGGGTATTGGTCCGTTCAGTTATTAGTCGAAGACCCCGGATACCACCTGACTCCTCCACATTTGAGAGTCTACCTATGGATACAACCAGTTACATTTTTTCTATAGATATCCGGGTTGCGTATGGCGACAGTATTCAGATGTACCCCAGTTTTATACTCCCTCGAGTATACAGATACAAATACTTCCCAAAGATGGCTCACAGTCATTGAGTCCATACGGATGTTGGACACCTGCAGTTTCAGCAGTTCAACAGTTATTCCAGTGTATCAGTTATTGAGATCAGCCATGATCATGAGTATATCCCACAATAATGTCCCCTCTGGACCATTATGATGTACCAGTATATTTCTTTACGTATTAGATCCCCCTTCTTGGGACTAATTGTTTTGTATATGTCTTGATACGAGCATGGGAATGCCCGCCTCGTCCTTTATCAGAGATTATACCTCATTCATATTGAGGCCATGTAATATTTTTGTTTTTGCAGCTTCCAAGGACCGTGGCTCCCGTCTCCAACCGGTCTCTTCTCTCCACTAAAACCCCAGAAAAAGACAAATGAACTATGATGTCTATCGGCCATACGATGAGCTCCTGCCCTCACACATCAGGGGGCAATCTGTTAACACCTAAAAAGTGCTCACTAGCTCATTCCCTTACTCACATGACCCATTTGTCCACTTTTCCACCATATGAGCCTCTGAAACCAACAAAAGGTCACCAAAAGACCTTAGTACACCCCTTTTTCCATTAAAAAAGATTATTTTTCCAAAAAAAATCATAAAAAACCCTCAAAAAGGGTCCAAATTCCCAAAAATATTAAAAAGGGAATTAAAATATTATTTTTATTCAAAAAAGGAAAAAGGAGGGAAAAGTACCTAAACCATGTAGGTCAATACCATTTGGTTTCCACAAAACCACAAATGGTATTTCCCACCACCAAAACCTATAAAAAGGTGGTAGGGGCTCCTCATTTCACATCCTTCCATTATCTCATCCTTATGCTGCTGAAATCTCCCCTGAGCACTTTTAGCCATTGAAGCAACCTTGGAGAAAGAGACCTATTGGAGTTTGGAGCTACTCATCTTGGGAGTTGCTCAACATCAACCTTCACCATTGGAGGTAATATCGCAAGCACTTGCTTGCCCCCCACTTTTCAATACAAAATTTATTTCTTATGTTTCTTGTTCTTGATTTTGAAATATTTACATTATTTGCTTAGATTCTTGTTTAGATCCATGAAAAGTATTGTTTATTTAGTTTATTGCTTTTATTTCTATTGAAACTGCTACTACTAGTTAGTAGGTGCCCATAGCACTAAGCTTGGTTGCAAAACCGAGCCAACAACGGGTGCATTTCCTTCAACTGTTGGGGCGATTCTAGAGGAGCTAGATAGTGGGGGAGTGGGTTTAGGTACCAGGGGGGTGGAGTCATCAAGTGTATCTCCCTCCATCTAACCTTTTCCAGGATATTCTAACAAATTTGCAGTCTCAGTTAGACCTGCAAGCTCGAAATGCTCAAAACCATTTCTCCTACTCCCTTGTGTTCTGTCTAAAATGATATGGTGTGGGTCATAATTTATGGATGCCTTGGTTTGAAACCCCATTTCCCTCATCACATGCTCAATGGTTGGGAGGACAACCTTGTTTTTAACAATGAAAGGGCCCACTACCCATGGAAAGGTGATACCTTCTTGTCATCCAATAAATGTTCAATTTCCACCTTCAGCTTCTGTCTAACTAGCTCCATGGTAAATATTTTGGGGGTTAAGAAAGCAGGCAATACATATGGTGGATGGGAAAAGCCATAAATTCTGATCACTGTGTCATGCTCTAAAAGGAACTAGTCTCCAATCCTTTTCTCAGGGGAGGGCTACAACATGTCCTTCATTTCTGCCAGCACCCTGGGAACCTTCCTCTGAAAGAAGACATGGTAAAGCTCTGACATGAGGTTTTTCATGAATAGGGTGCATCTTGTGTACATTTCCTATGCGAGTAGCCCCTAGAAACTTTGACAGAACTCATCCGGGATTGATAGGGCCTTTATAACAGTGAGGAGGTTGATTTGGCATAGGATCTTAGATTTGGATGCGTCCATAATCACCCTCTAAGAGGAGGAGTAATGGGTGGCGCACCAGTCGACAAACTCAAGATAGTTTGGGGTTTTGTTGATTGCAAATAAATTGAAAAACATCTGGTAAATGTTATGCACATCAATATTTCTCTCCCTAATCAACTTCAACCTGTACTCAACCGTCTCAATGGAGTTGTTTATCAACACCGTGTCATAAATATCAGCATCTTTATCCTCAAACAAATCATTTATCCCATCATATTCAAAACCTGGGGTTCTATCAGTTGGGCCATTTAAATAGTTTAGTGTGGAGACAAGAGGCCTGCATGGTTACCGACAGCTGGTGAGAGAGTCTGGCTGAGTTGTCTACTTCTACATAGTTGTCTGTCATTTTCCAATGCACCAGATGAATAGTAATCTAGATTCCCCATGCAACATATATTTTTATATTATTTTTGTTCCTTATCATCCTTGTATATTCTGTAGAAAAGAGGTTTTTCAAGCTGTCAATCTGTAAGATCTACTCTGGGCCGTGGATCTATGTCCCTGTTTAACCCTCAGGACCTTCCGAAGTCTTCCTCCTTCTGGCACTACCTTCCTTGCACTTTAGATCAATGAAACCACTGTCCACCGTCGATCTCGATCTCGCCCACATCTTGACCATCAAAAGGTGCAGCGCCTACCATGTTCGCAGATTTGGAAAATGCCGATGATCCATGCATGTTCAATCTGCGAAAAAGTATTCAACCATAGAACCTAACTCCGCCAAATCTACACCATTGCAATCCATGGGGCCTACCAAAAGTTTGCAGATTTGGAAAGTTATTTTTTCCGCGCACTTTGAAATCGTGAACAAATTTGCGACCGTAGATCTTCCTTTATGCCCATTGATCTGATTCCTAATTTTCCCGTGGGATAGCACACTCCGCCCCTACTAAAACCACTCCATCTTAATTTGTGAAGGTGCTTCTCATATGTTGATCATTATTGCCTTAGATCTGTGCCCTTAACCGGTGCCACCAATTAATTGCAGGCATATTTTTGCATTCACCTTCATCTACTAGGTTAACACTTAGAATTTATTGGTTCTTTCACTTTGATTTTAGGAACAAACCCTTTAGAGACCTGATTTGCATCCTTATGGGTCATATGGCTAAAAAACGAGGCCTTTCTTAATCCTACCATGGGATTGAACCCCTTCAAATCGTCTAGGACAAAACTGGTGCCAACAAGGTGTTCTCGTATCTGTAAGATTTATTGAATGGTCCATAGACAATTTTTTGGGATAAGATCTACCTAGTGCAAATGAAGGTTGTCAAGATAGTCTAATGAATTCATTACCATATCTAGAGGATAAATTTAAAACAAAAAGTAGACCTTCTTAGCTCTATGGATGCTAGTATATTACACAAACAAACATACTATTGGTCCCACTCAGACAACAAATTGGTTAGAGAAAAAAATGGTAAAATAGGACCAACATTATGTTATAGAATAAGTTCAATATGCTCCATGAGGGTTTCCTCATGAAACCTAGTGCATTACAAAGAGAGCGCTCCAAATAAGACATACAAATGAATGTGTGATGTGGTGTGTTGCTTGGGAAGACCCTCTCCTTCCTCTATTTATATGAGTGGTGTTATCCCCCCATTTGTATAGGGTATGCACTAAGGTTTTCATAGATCAATCTGATCATTTTGAGCTGATCTGGGATTATTATGTAGATTTATGAGTGATCTATGACATATTTCATACCATAAAGATCTATTATGAGTAGTCTCATGGGCATAAACAACCCTAGAATAAAGTCTGAAATATTTTTGAAGGGAATCTGTGTATCAAAAAACTAAATCTGGGCAATTTTGAAGTCCCTCTGGGCATGGACGATAGTAGCAAGCAGCATCTTTCAAAAATATGGGCACATAAATAATGATGAAGAGGGTTATTTTTCAGGTCTGGGAAGAACTAGGTATTTTCCAAACATTTCCAAACCCCAAATTATCCTTGAAATGGAATTCTTGATCACCCAAAACCATCAAGTATTAACCTTTTCTCAATTTCGGGTGCAAAAGAAGTAATTATGGATAGAATTTGACAGCTGAAAATGGCATTTTCCCCTATAAGACAATAGCACTATGATTATGGGCAGAGTAACAACCCTAATCCATGAAATTCATGCATCAGTTTTCAAGTTATGAGCATAAATAACGTTCAAACATCAAACTTCTTTGGATGTAGAAAATGTTCACATTTTTTTTTATCCTCCAGGTATTGTCGATATATAGATGAAATTTTGTCGCAATTATAGCAAAACTGTCGGATGTTCTGCCTTCTTTTGGTCTATTCGATGAACGTTCGTCGATATTTGCACCGGAACATCGCCACAGGTATAGCAAAACCATCGCAGGTTCTGCCTTCTTTTGGTTTGTTTAATGAAAAACCGTCGATAGAGAGACGACTTTTCATGGAAGCAAATTTCTGTGAAACACTTTCGCAACATATTTGCATCATTATAGGGATGAATTTTCATCGATAGAGAGATGATTTGTAGAAAATGAATAAAACAAATCATTTTCAATACCACCTTATAGAAGACACATGAAAACCAGTTTTCGTCTCTATTGCGACGACTTTCCAAGTTCGTCATTATATCCACGAAATAGGTTCCACGCAAAATCACGCCCATGATCATCGCAATTGAGATGACAAAACGTGGCAATATCAACGAAAAACCATGGAAAACTTCCTCAAATGTGCTAGTGCTAGTATCCCAATGTTCTCCAACTACACGCTAGAAGGTGCAAACACTCCAAGAAAGATGAAACTATGTTAGGAACCTATGTCAACCCTTCACTTTACTATGTTAGTATATTGTTGTTCGACGCATATGCTTTGTAAGTCGTCCCATAGTATTTGTTGATCCGTAGTTTATATTAGCCCATAGTATTGACCCATAGTATTGGATGCATATGCTTTGTAATTTGTCTCATAGTATTATATGTCCCATGGTTTTGACTCATAGTATTGGGCATAGACTTAGTATATAAGTGTGTGTTGAGGTCATTGAAGGCACCATGAAGTTATTTGTATTGAGCTTGCTCATAGGAGGTTGCCCCATCGAAGTGGCCTGTGATCAATATAAAAGTGATTCTGAGTTCTGTCATTTCTGCTATTTCGCATATTCTTATTAATTAATTGTTGCAGGTGCTTCACATCTGGTATCAGAGCACTCTCTTGGGCTCGTTGGGTGAAATTTCTGCGAAATTTTTTTTTCGCATCTGTTGCAGGTTTTCGGATTTGGGAATAATCCCTATCCGCTTAACTGTGGGAAGTACTTGGGCATAATCCCTAAAACTCATTCTGAGGAGTACCACAGGATCCCCGAAGTAGCTGGCCCATTGAGAGGACTTGCTAGCGAAAAGGGCAATGACCCCTACCTGATTGACTAGTTCCCACCCGTGAGGTAAACCAAGAGCTATCGTTTGTGGCAAAGCGGTTATCAGTTTTACCTGAGCCGTGGAGTGAGGGGTACTGCCCCAATACGCAAGCTGTTAGACAGCATTGGTGGCCAAGTGAAACCCCTGAACTGTTAGGAAGCCGCACATCCCTGGGGTCCATATCTATTTTCAGTTGAGTTATTGCCGATCACTTCCGCTCTAGATCCAGCCGTTTCAAATCTATTCTGAAAGTCTTTCTAGATCCAGTCACTGTTTCAGATCTAGCCATTTTCGATCCCTTCCACGCCATTGTGCCACTGTTGCCGATCCATTTCTGAAATAAAATTAAAAAAATTAAAAAAAATTCAATTTTTTCTCCATATCTCCCTTGTTTTCACTTTGTTTCCCTTGAAATTTTTGGGGAACCCCTATCATCCCATTCTGCATCTTTCATTCCTAGGGACCCTATCCCCAATTCCCCTTCCCAAAGCCCGAAATCCCACATTTGTCTATTTTAGGGTTTGCCATAACTTCCTCAGATTTCACCCAATCACCTTCAAATTTTACCACAGAGTTCCTTTCTGAATTATGCTTCTTTGTCCCTCTGCCAAATTTTCTCATTCTATCACCCCGCTTCTGAAATCCCCCTTTTTGCTTTCTTTTCCTTTCGACAGTGTCCAAAATCTAGTCAAACCCCAATTACCCATGAGATTGTTTCCGCAATCCAAATTTCCCTTTACTAAATCAACTTCTATTTGTGTTTTTCTACCCATTCCACGAAAAAAAAAAAAATCCTGGTTATGGTTGTCACATGTGCAGGAGCACACACCATGGAGGAAGCACTTGCAACCATCCAAACCAAACTCCAAGATCTGGATGAAAAATTTCTCAGCCTCCATCTTCAACATTCATCCATGAACAATACCAGACAACCAAAATCTTTTGCAACCACCGGGTTCTCTTCTTCCAACAATTTTTGTGGGCCGAAGCTTGATTTTCCTTACTTCAATGGTACTAATTCGACTGGATGGATATATCAAGTAGAACAATATTTCAGTCTGCATAATACTTCTGATGCCTAGAAAGTTCCACTTGCATCCTTTCATTTGGAACACGAAGCCCTTCAATGGTACCGTTGGTACATCAAAGCTCATCCCGAGCCAAACTGGATAGATTTTTGCCAACTCATTTTGCCACGATTTGGTCCTAGTGCTTTTGATGATTTCATAGGAGCACTCACTAAACTTCACCAAATTGGCACAGTGAGAGAGTATTAGACAGAATTTGAGAAATTGGCCAATCACACAGAAGGATTGTCTGATGAATTCTACAGGGATTGTTTTATCAGTGGTCTCAAGGATGAAATCCGCTCAGAGGTCAAAATGTTTTGTACCAACACAATGATGGAATTCCTAGGGTTGGCTAAGATGGCTGAGGACAAGATCGCAACTCAACAACGCTCCAAACCCACCTTTGTTCCCTTTAGAAACATGGGTTCCCAATGACCTCCCATCACGCCTGCTCCTCAACCAACTCCTATCAAGCATTTGTCTGAAATAGAAATGCAGGCACTCCGAGAAAAAGGGATTTTCTATAATTGTGATGAGAAATTCACTCGGGGACATAGATGTGTTCAACAAAAGCTCTATCTCTTAGATGTGGATTATCCGCCTGCCTTAGAACTTGGTGAAGAAGCTACAGATACAGTAGATGATCAGGTCGACATTCAACACCCGCCTGTTGACACCCCATCTTAGGACGACCCACCTGAGATCTCTCCCCATGCTGTAACCGACGTCACGACCCCACAAACAATGCAGGTCAGGGGATACTTCAAGAAGCTCCCTCTTACCATACTCATTGATTATGGTAGCACTCATAACTTAATTGACCCTCGGATTGCCAAATAGGATGATTGTTTTGTCCATCCTTACTCCAACTTTGAAGTCATGGTTGCCAATGGGGGCACCTTACCTTACAAGGGGAAGTGTCACAATGTGCGTATCTCTATGGAATATTATAACCTACGCTCTTACATGTTTGCCTTGTCCTTAGGCGGATGTGATGTGGTTTTGGGTGTTCAATGGTTACGCACACTTGGCCCCATCCTATGGGATTTTGCTGAACTTTGGATGCAGTTTAAAGTCAATGGGGCACAACACAATTTTATGGGCTTACAACCAGGGTCTCTCTGCATCACCAGTTCACATCACCTGGAAAAAATCCTTAAGAAGAATTCACATGGTGTCATCGCTCAACTCAATTCCATTCAGATGCACCCATCAACAGTCTCCACTACTTCCTTGGATAGATATGCAGGTATATTTGCTGAACCAATGCGCTTGCTGCCTTCAAGAGACCGTTCCGGTAAGAATTTAGCCACATCTACCTCTCAAAAAGAAATGATGGCTATTTTGCATGTAGTACAGAAGTGGAAGCCATACTTATTAGGGAATTATTTATGCATCAAGACTGATCTCCAGAGTCTAGAAAATTTTCTGGAACAATGGGTCTCCTCCCCAACACACCTGAAATGGGTTATCCAACTCATGGGTTATCCCTATGTGATCACTTACAAGAAGGGTAAGGACAATATGGTGGAAGATGCTCCTTCTCGCACAATTGATGACCCAGTTTCTCTTACAGCTCTTTTTCTGCTTGTTCCAAATTGGTTGCAATATGTTCAACATGCCTATCTCTTCTATGAACTCCAAGCTTCTTCATCAACAGGGCACTCTGGGTTCTGCAAAATGTATGACCGAGAACAATGTAACCTCTTTTGGCAGGGACTAAAAATGACAATTCAATAGATGGTGGCTGACGATGATACTTTCCAAGTCAACAAGGGTGAAACGACACTCCTTTCGGGATTGCTCAAGCTCTTGCCCATCCCTACACAGCTTTGGCCAACTATTTATATGGATTTCCTAGCAGTGCTCTGGTGGTACAATACCACATCTCAAAGGACACCATATGAAGTAGTCTATGGAAAAACACCACCAGTTCTTCTTCCATACACCCTTAGCAGCTCCCCAGTTCAGGAAATTGACTCGATTCTTCAGAACCGTGATCAGATTCTTCTCATCTTGCAGGACAATCTTCACATGGCCAGAATTCGCCTGAAACAACAAGCCGATCAGAACCATTCTGAGTGCATTTTCCACGCAGCTGACAGGGTTCTTCTTAATCTACATCCTTCCAAGCAATCCTCCTTGACACTCCAAAGGTGTCAATGGCCTGAAATGCAACCCGAGGATGCTACCGGGGAACCACTCCTTCAGATTCTGTAGCAATTTCTCCAACCAAAGCTTTGAGGACAAAGCTTTTTCTAAGGGAGAGGGAATGTTAGGAACCTATGTCAACCCTTCTCTTTACTATGTAAGTATATTGTTGTTGGACGCATATGCTTTGTAAGTCGTCCCGTAGTATTTGTTGATCCGTAGTTTATATTAGCCCATAGTATTGACCCATAGTATTGGACCCATATGCTTTGTAAGTTGTCCCATAGTATTATATGTCCCATGGTTTTGACTCATAGTATTGGGCATAAACTTAGTATATACGTGTCTGTTGAGGTCATTGAAGGCACCATGAAGTTATTTGTATTGAGCTTGCTCATAGGAGGTTGCCCCCTCGAAGTGGCCTGTGATCAATATAAAAGTGATTCTAAGTTCTGTCATTTCTGCTATTTCGCATATTCTTATTAATTAATTGTTGCAGGTGCTTCACAAACTAAAATGGACAAAGGGGATTTAGGGTTTCAATGAATATTTTGGCAGAGTAACGGTATATGAAATGTATGGAGAAACATATATAATAAGGTACCCTCACATTCAATATATAGGAAAAATGGTTTATAGTTTTGGTGGCTCGTGGTATTTGGTGACCAATGGTATTTGGATAGGAATTAGGTTATTTCATTTTTTTATGGGATTTGATCTTTTGTCACTTATTTTTTTGTTTTTTGGGAATTTTCCCTTTTTCCCATTTTTAAGGAATGTGCCAACTTCCCTCTTTTGTGGGAAGAGGAAATATCGAAAATATTAATTATGAGCCAAATTAATTTTCAACTTTAGGATTTTAGATGTGTGAAGGTCAAAGTGCTTGAAATGGAAAGTAGTGGTCATGCTGTATGTTAGAAATAGAAATTACTACTATTAGCACTAGACTTTATATTTTAGATTTAGTTCTATTTAGAAGTTCAGTTCAGTTTAGGCATAAAGCTCATGCAAAAACTAGGTTAGTTTTTTTTAGTTTTTTCAATAAGTGTTTAAATACACTTTCAGTTTTTTGATTGTAATAGCGTTGAGCTGATCTTTTGTTTATCAATAAATATTGAAGAGTCGTAGCTCATTGTGCATAAAATTTGTGTTTATTTCTGCCTCCAACCTTCAGTTTGGTATTAGAGCATTGGAAGAAGATTGATAGGAACAAGAAATAAGATCTTCTGAAGCAAAGAAGAAGAATAAAGCTTAGTGCAAGAGAATCCGTAGCTTCAAATGAATTTGCAAGGAAAATTTCTCAGAAATTTATGTGCCCCTTTCCTACATGAAGGCGCAATAATTTATGACAAACTTGTGAAATAAAAATTTCCAGGAAATTTTCGCGCCCTTAACATAGCACAAAGTGCGAAAATTCCTCGATATTTTCACGTGCCCACCTTGATAACAAGTGCGATAATGTTTTGGTATTTCCCCGTCGAGGCCTCCACGAGGGACAAGGAATCCCAAAGTTTGAAATCATGCGGTTTTTTGTAAGACACCAAGAGATTCTCCATGTTATACCTTAAGAGGACTGTGAAAGATTATTATAATATTGTTTAAAAAAAACTCCTCCTCACGTGGTGTTTGAAAGGTTATGAAGGGTTCATATGCCTTTCTTATTTAAAAAAGGTTTAGTTTTTAAAGAGATTTCTTTTAAAAAAAATTCTATATAAAAACTCTTTTTAAAAGGTTTTTTTCTAAGTCTTTTTTTTTTATAAATTTTTTTAAGGAGGTGAAGTGGAGAAATTATTAAGAAAGGAAGGAGTTTTTTAAGGAAGGAGATTGTTTTTTTAACAAATCCAGTGAAAGACTCTGCAACGTCTATGGCTTCTAGAAGTAACAATCAGTCTCATATTTTTCCTCTTACGAGGAAAAAGGACTATGATGTCTGGTCCACGAGGATGGTAGTTAATATCATATTAGAAGATGTGTGGGAATATGTCATGCATGGCTATTCCAAACCAGCAAATGACATAGCTTATTAATCCCTATCAAATGGAGAGAAGGATATCCCAAGGTTTCACAATAAGAAGGATGTGAAGGCACTGCATCACATAATGAATTCTTTGCATAACTCTTTTGTTTGTCCTGAGCTACCTTCAAATTCTACATGATCTTAACAACCTCTTGTTCCATCTATTCAATCACTTCTAGTCCAAGCACTACCCTGTTCACTGGGTTGTCCCAATTTACTGGAGTTCTGCACCCTTTTCCATACAAAACTTCAAAAGGGATCATCTTCGATGATTCCTGGTACCCATTGTTGTAGGAAAATTCTATCAAGTGTAAGTAGTCCTCCCACTTGGATGGCTTATCCATCACATACATCCTTAGCATGTCTTCAAGAACCTAGTTTACTCTCTCAATTTCACCATCTATTTCAAGATGATAGGCTCTATTGAAATTCAACTTAGTCCCCAACTCTTGAAATAACCCTTTACAAAAATTGGAAGTGAATTTTGTGTCCTGGTCTGAAATTATTTCCTTGGGAAATCCATGCAACCTGAATATCTCTCTCATGAAGATATTTGCAGTGTCATTGGCCTTGTACGTAGAATTAACTGGAATCAAGTGAGCTACTTTTGATAGCTTTTCCACTACAACAATAATGGAATCATGTTTCTTCACAGTCATGGGAAAACCTGTTATAAAGTCCATAGAAATCACTTCCCACTTCCACTCTGGAATGGTAATGGTTGCAACGACCGTGCTGGATGATGATGCTTTTCCTTGCCCTGCTGACACTTTTGACATCTAGCAATACACTCTACTATGTCCTTCTTCATCCCATGCCAAAAGTGTTGCTTCCTTGCTGCGGTTATAGTTTTCTGATACCCTGGGTGGCCAAAATATGGCTTTTGGTGTATCTCGCCCAACACAAGCTCTTTCAATTCAGCACAGTTTGGAATGTACAGTCTGGCATCTTGATACATAAGGACATCATATTCTCAAATATGATATCCTACAAACTTGTTATCCACCTTGCCCTGCTGCAAATTCTCTATGATTTGTAAGTAAGCTTCATCATTAGATTGAACTTCAATTATCCTTGATTTCAAATATGATTTACAAATACTTATTGTTGCAACATGAAATTTCCTACTAAGCGCATCAACAACCTTATTCTCCTTTCCTTTGACATGCTTAGTCTCCAAATCAAACTCACAGAGAAATTCCTTCCATCTAGTTTGTCTGGCATTCATATTTGGATGGTCAAATAAGTATTTTAAACTCATGTGATTCGTCCTGAGTTCAAATCTTCTTCCCAAAAGGTAATTCCTCCATTTCTTGAGAGCATGCACTATGGATGCTAGATCTAAGTCATGTGTGGCATAGTTCCTTTCATGATCTTTCAGCTTTATTGACTCATATCCAATTACAAATCCTTCTTGCATGAGTACTCCACCCAATCCTTCCTTGCAAGCATCTGTGCATACCACAAAGTCTTTATTTGGATCTACAATCTTAAAAACAGGAGCACTGGTAAGTAATTCTTTTAACTTCTGGAAACTCCTTTCACACTTCTCACACCATATAAATTTAACTTCCTTCCTTTGTAACGATGTAATGGGATGAGATATCTTGGAGAAACTTTCAATGAAACTTCTATAGTAACCTGTAAGGCCCATTAAAGATCTTACATCTATAACATTTCTCAGAGTAGCCCAATCCATTATGGCCTCGATCTTCTCTGTCTCTACTGCAATAGCTTCTGCTGAAAAAATATGTCCCAAATACTGTACCTTCTACTGATAGAAGTCACACTTACTCATCTTTGCATATAGCTAGTGTTCTCTAAGAACTTGCAGTACCATTCTCAAATGTTCAGTATGCTCCTCTTCATTCTTTGAATACACTAGAATTTCATCCAAGAATACAATCACAAACTTATCCAAGTATTTACTGAAGACACTGTTCATAATACACATGAAAGTAGCAGGTGCATTGGTGAGACCAAATGCCACTACAGTGAACTCATAGTGTCCATATCTAGTTCGGAAACTTGTTCAATGTGAATGTCTTCATCCTTTATCCTCACTTGATGGTAGTCGGACCTCAAGTCAATCTTGGAAAACACTTTAGCTTCCTTCATCTGGTCAAACAAGTGATCAATTCTCATCAATGGATACTTGTTCTTGATTGTTACCTTGTTTAGATGCTTGTAGTCTATACATAGCCTTAAAGTCCCATCCTTCTTCTTAACAAACAACATAGGTGCACCCCAAGGAGATACACTCGGCCTGATATATTTGTTTTCCATTAATTCTTGCAACTGCGTCTTTAATTATATCAGCTACGGTGTGCTCATTCTATAAGGGGCTTTGGAGATTGGTGATGCTCCTGGAATAAGGTTAATGGAGAATTCAATGTATCTCTTGGGTGGTAGTCCTGGTACTTCATCTGGGAATACATCCTGGGACTCGTGTAATAGCTGAAAGTGTTCTAACTTTGTGCCTTTATCTTCTGCTAAATATGATATATGCACAACATATAATTGACAACCGTTCCTATAGAACTTTCTCAGCTATAAGGGTGAAATCTTCCTTACTGAAACTTGTTTCAGAATTCCTTTAACCAACCTTGGTCTTCCTTCATCATCAATACACTCAAGCACCTTCTTATATTTTCAAGCTTGGCTCTATGCTTCTCCAACCAATCCATTCCTACAAAGGCATGATAAGATCGTAAGGGTATTACATTCAAGTTTACCTTGGTGGGAATTCTGTTAAGCTCTATGGGACATTCCACCACTACTTCACTCACCTTTCTTTTGGTCCCAGTGGCTAGCTGAACTAATCAAGACTTACTATGTTTCACTTTACCAAGTGAACAAATTTCAACCACTTTAGGGGACACATAACTATGAGTGGATCCTGGATCAATTAAAATAGAAATAGTTTGCTTAGTAATCTTACCTTCAACTTCTACCACTATTGATTGGTGGTATTCCTAGTGATCATCTAGTGCTACATAGATTCGAGGTGTGTCTCTGGCCATATATTCTACTGTAGTTGCTTCTGCCAAGTTCTGCAAGCTTCAGATATTTCCACTTCGATTCGGGCAATCTCTAAGCATGTGGTTGTCCCCACATCCCCAACACTGAAGTGGTCCTTTTGATGTTTTCTCTGATGTTACCGCTTGTTTGAATCCACTTCTTGTTTGTTGTCCTTGTGGAAAGTTTCTATTTTGATTCTTGAAAGGTGGCTTGAAGCCACTTCTCCTTGGTTAAAATCCTCCTTTGGGATTTCCTTTCCACGCTAGTTGAGTATCTGTCTTCCCTTTATTCTGCTCATAGAAAAGCATGGCCATCTTAATGGATTCATCCAAACTTGGTGGATGGACAAACTCAATCCTATCCATGTAGTTATGTTGTAGGATTCCAAGGAAACACTAAATATTCACCCTTTCATTCTCCATGTAGTCCACATATCGTAACAATTCCAAGAATTTATGAACATGTTTCTCCATGGAATTTTTCCCCAACCTAAGTTCATTGAACTCCTTTCTCTCACTTTCATAATACCTAGCTGATAGGTATTTTTCCTTAAAGTGTCTTTTAAATCAGTCCCAGTTGATCCTCCTTTCGCTGGTTCTCTTTATTCTCATGAGATGTTCCCACCAAATGGAAGATCTTCCATTCAGATTGTAAATGGCAACTCTAGCCTTCTCACTTTCTGAATAATCATGCATTTTGAAGTACTTTTTCATTCCAAGTAGCAATGCCTCTTCCTTTTATCATGTCTTGCTTTCTCCATCAAAGGTAGGAGCTCTTTCTTTCTTGAATTCTCCTTGTGGAATCCGTCTGGAATTCCTTCCTCTCTTAGTCCCATCGTAAGTGTGCCTTGGACTTCTTTGAGAGTCCCTAGAGTGTTTTGATCTACTGGAAGGAGATCTTGAAAAGGATGTTTTGTGCCTTCTTCTCACAGAACCCATTCTATGGCTTGGAGTCCTCTTCCTAGAAAGAACTCTAGAATATTTGAATGCATTCCTTTATTCTCGGCCCATATTACTAGGATTGGACCCCATGTTTACTTTCTGATGCATGTCAGTGAGGCTCTGTAAAATGGCTACGTTGAGCGGGTGCTGCTCTTTTTGCGCCTTTATCAGCCTCTCATTAAAGCCTACCATGGTCTCAAGCAAGTCCTAGGGAGTTATCCATTCCCTTCTTCCATTAGACGTTGTTTTTGCGTGCTCTTCCCACATGTTTTCCCACAGTATGTCTTCTTCAGGATCATAGGGATCTTGCAAATCATTGACAATCACCATTCTTTCTTTCTGAAACACGGTTTCACTGTTCGATTCAATTGTAACCTGCTGCAATCATTGTGCATGATATAATTGTTTATTAGATAGCATAGAACTTGAAACATCCATACAATCTAGAAATTACTCATTAAATAGTTAATAAACAAGAGTTATGTTAGGTTAAAACAGTGCCATGGGCATTTCCTTGCATGCAATTTCTTCCATGGTTCAGCCCTAATAGCCCCAGCATTGTAACTGAAGCTTGGATACCACTCTGTAACATCCCCCGGACCTCCCTTGTGGCCTTCCGAGGCCACCGAAGATCCGGCATTACTTTTTTTTTTTCTTATTTTACTTCCAAAACTACACTCAGCCACATTGGAATCGGATCCGCAATCCACCATTGTGATCCATAGTCTACATGGCATGTTCCGCAATCCGCAATTGCGTCTTTCCGCAATGCACAATCTGCATTGCGCCTTTCCGCAATCCACAATACGCATTGCATCTTTCTGCAATCTGCAATCACATTTTTCCACAATCCGCAATCTTCATTGCGTCTTTCCGCAATCCGCAATCTACAATTGCACCTTTTCACAATTAACAATCCATATTGTGGAAATCGGAAATGTGGAAGTCCAACTTCAACTTTCGAAAAACTTCCCCTTCCGCAATCCGCATTGTGGAATTCGGAATTGCAAAATTCCAACTTCAAACTTCCGGAAACTTCCCCTTCCGTAATCCGCAATCCACATTATGGAAGTCAGAATTGCGGAATCCCAACTTCAACTTCCGCAATCCGCAATCCGCATTGCAAAAGTTGGAATTGCGGAATCCCAACTTCTCTTTTCCTACAGCTCACCAAGGAAAACATCCAAGAGTCATAACTTCCTCATCCTGAGTCCAAATGAGGTAAGGTTGGTACCATTGGAAATCTCTTGGAGAGCTCTATCCAATGGTACAATGCCCTTCCCGGTTGAGGTATCCAACCTCCTCATTTACTTCTCTGAATTTTGGTCTGTAAACCTTCTAAGGTATCTTCCAACCTTTAATAGGTCTCCACCTATCTCCTGCCATAACCCATCTTTCCTCTGACTCTCAGAGCGGGCTAAACCTACAGCAGGCCACATAATCCATTCCACGATTAAGTAAGGTTAAGCAATCCATTTAAAAGGGTAAGCATCTCATAAAAAAATACATATAAGAAATGAAACTAAGGCTAACCATACATCTAACACATGTAAATTAGAAATGCATTAAACTCATGCAACTGAATGAAGCATTCAACCTGCACTCAGCCTTCCACTCAGGCTTACACATGGTCTAACTATTATTCCCATTCATATAACATTCATTCAACAGTTTAAGCAACACAACATAATAATAATACATGAAATACCATATTTAATTCCACAAAGCACTTATCTTTGTATCTTGAAGTTGCCCCAGCAACTGGCTAAGTGACAGCAACGTTCCACCCAACCTTAGGTCTATGTCCAGTCTTTACTCTTTTAGCTGAGAGACCACCCCGAGCTGGGCTATGTATCCACTAAGGAGGACTAGGTAGGCTCCCTAACAGTCAAGATCCACATCAATGCTAAGCAAACCTATAGCTGTGTTTATCAAGCAATCTCATGCTAGTCCAACCTGCAGTTGGGTTTATCAAGCATACACATGCCAAGCCAACCTGCAGTTGGTTTTATCAGGCATACATGGTAGCAGGGAGAATATTTCTAATCCAGTGAGCTCAACCACAGAGCTACAGACATCTCAATCACGTAGCCTCTATGTCACCCACGTTATCCACCTAACCCAGCACAAGGAAGGCCCTCTTGTCTGCTACATAGTCCCTCAAGGCCCCTTCCCTTCCAGTGCTATTCAGGGTAGGCATAATAAGGTCCAACAACTAGTTCTATGGGATCATAGTATTCACAGGTTTTATCAAGCCTTCCAACCTTAAATCCTATCTTCTACGTCTGCTAAACATGTTGGTTCATTCCGAGGTTGCGGACTAAGCTCTGTCCCGCAACTCAACTCTCTGCTCACAGATTCTGGGATTCACACTGCTTCCTCAAGATATTCACACCTCATAGTCTGCCTTTGAACTTGCCTTCAGGGATCTAATCAAGCATAATGCATATGCACGGGATCCCTATGGCATTCGTCTTCACTACTTCGGTTCACAGAGGAGAACTCGTCTCCTTCCTCTATCTCATGGCTCGTTCTCTGCTCAGGATTTTCTCCCCTGAACAATGAAACTAACCAACCACCAAAAGAGTGAACCCCTTCTCCAGATCTCAGTGCCATTTTTATCTTTGGCGAATATCCTCTGCTGGCTTTCCTTCTCCACGTTCTGTAACCAAATTCGTCCCTATACAGGGAATCAAATTGGTTAACCCTTCCCAAGTGGAAGCATGGGTCACCATCCCACAACCCCCTCACCTCTCCCTAGTGGATACCTTCGCCACCTTCTCATTAGTTGCCTCACTTAGCCAGTTTTGGGTATTTCAATGCAATATTAAACATTTACATCAATTACAAAATTTCATGGCTTAACAGCACATGCATAGTTTCACTATCAAATACTTGCCTATGAAAGCAAACCTTAAGCATCGACTAATGGGGCCTTGGCCTTGAGCTCCACACTAGGGTCAACACACATTGCACAAACATAATATTTACTTTGAGGCCAATAATTACTATGGTAGGGTAGGGGTATTACAACCCGGGGTCCGTTTCTAGCCTGCTCGAAACAGACCACCAATGTATCCTCAAAATCAAACTCTAGTTTTTTAATAAAAAATACATAAAACAACTTAAAATAAAATGACTTAAAATAAAATGACAAAAACTTGTGGTCCTAAAAACCTAATTGTTGCCTTGTATTAATCCCCAATTCTAAAACACGCTAGTTTTTATTTTCCATAGTTGTCTACCTTTCTGAGCTTTTTATGTGTGCATATCATGTATGCACACAATTTTTACATCATGTTAATGTTTACAAACTCATTTTGTACATGTGCAATGTTTATGTATCATGTGTTGACTTTTTGACATGTCTACGTGTCTCTGAGTGTCTCCATCGCGTGCCTTCCTTTAATAGTTTTTTTTAGCTCAGAATACTTCTGTTAATTTCGTGTAGTGTTATTTCATAAATATCGATTTTTCGGGTGGTCACCATCCTAAATTTTATTGAGCTCCGTGTCAATTCTTGATACAAGCACTCATTTATTCTGACTAGATTCCTTACATTCTATAGGTAATATTTCCATGGATGTAATCTTCAATTTGTAACATTCTAATATTATTTCGTTACAATTTGTCTCTGCCATGAGTAAAGGATTGAGAAATTAAGCCACTTTGCACTTTTTATCAAGAGAAAATAAATCAAAATTTATCTTCAATAGAGATGGGATTCCAATCTAGCAAGGATAAGCCACACAAAGTATTGTATCAACACACCGACAGATGGTGTCTACAAGTTTGACAAAAAACCAATAGGTTTGGATATTATTGATCATGATATAACTATGTAGGTCAGCCACTATTGTGCATGATATGACTAGTTTTTTATAAGTAAATGTAAGTCCGTAAATTTTAAATAGTTTCTATATAACTCTTTAGATTTTGGACACTTTCTATTGAGTAAATGTACCACTACTTTGTCTTTTAGGAGAAATAAACAAATTCATAACCAAGACTACATGAACCAATTACATGATATCAAGAAAAAAAGGCTATGCCAAATCTTGAACATTATGAAAAACAACAAAACCTTGCGAGTTCTCTAGCTGATCACTAAAATCTTCAGCTCATTCCTTCATATTTGTGCACTTCTGAAACTCTCATTAAACCACAAAAATTGATGCATAAAGCATCTATTCTATTCTCAACAACACTGTGTTATCGTTTACAACAATTTCATATCAATAATAGCCACTTATTTCAAGTTGAATACTATCTGCTCAACCCTAATTTGAGTTCGATTCTAATGCCTTCCCTTGACATTAATCTCTTGGTTTGCTTTAACTATTTACAAAAGGATGACTAAGATTATCTTTCAAAGGATGTACCGTATCGTGGGTATCTTGATCAGTGCACAAGCAATACAAAAATGGAATGAATGCCTCGCTATTCTGGTAACATATTTAATTCACAAAATTACTTTTGAGGAAAAAATTTGGGAGGGCGTGAGTGTGTGAAGAGTACAAGTTTTACCATGATATTATGTTATTAGAACTATCCAAATTCATAACGTCGGTAAAAAAAAATCATTTCAAAGCGAATTCTAACTGTCCTTGCATGTTAATAGAGAGAGCGAATCTAGGATAAATCAAGAGTAAGAATATATATTTTAAATGGAATGGTTTTATGTATAACATTTTAATGATATTCATATGCTTAAAAAAAAACCATAAATAATTTCATTTAAAAAAAAAACCATAAATAATTTCATTTCCACAATAAGGTCACTATGTACATAACAAATTTAAAACTATTTCAATTTATTATATCTTATAAAGAATCAACAATAAGGTCACTATGTACATAACAAATTTAAAACTATTTCAATTTATTATATCTTATAAGGTGGGGACTTGAAGCTTATCTTCTATATCTTTTTTTTCATTAGTATTGTGTTGTGGGAGGGGCATTGGCATCAAATCTATGTCATTCATTTATACATAGGTGGGGTATTTGCATCATGGTGTAGTGTGTTGTACCAACGTAGCACAAGTGTCACTATACGGACACTTTGAACTAGTTTATATGTTGGATCGTCAACATTATGCTAAGTTGGTGCTAGAATTATGTCATGTATGTCATTATTTCATCACCTATTATGATGCAAATATGCATTTTCAATGCTATAACAATATTTTATATTTTGGCATCATAGTTGTGTCATTTATCAATATTTTTAATGTCATATACCTGCTATATGTGTTGCTAATGGGTCTATAATGCATCTATTATAGATATTTGTTATTAAATTATTATTTTTATTATAATTTTGTAGAACAAAATAGATATTTAATGTATAATCTAATTTTTTCATGTAGATTTCTTTATGAGTTGGAAATTCTAATGTTAAATCTGGTGTAAAACTGTAATTTTTAAAGCATTGAAATTAGTGTCAGTTTTAGTGCTAGGATTAACAATAGGTTTATCACTAGGATTAATACCAGATTAGGCACCCATATTAGCATCTAATTGAACGACTATTTTATTGCCAATTTTCTGTAAAATAAATTTATGAAAATAGAAAATGAAAATAGTAAAACTAAAAAAAATGAAAAAATGGTAAGGAAATGTTGGGATTTGAATCCAGATCACTTTCTTAGAGGTAAGATATCTACTTGAGATACATTCCCACAAAAAAATATGAGTAAAGGTGCAAATTTGAATTGAAACTAAACTAACCTAGTGCAAATTAGAACTTACAAAAGGAGGGATGGAAATGGTAAGAAATGAAAATATAAATGGAAAATGTTAGAGGAATGCTGGGATTTGAACCCAAATCACTTTACAAAAGGGAAGAACTCTGCTTGAGCTATACCTTTAGAAGTTCATATTTGAATTGAAATAACCTACATATGCATGCAAATAACTGAATACAAATGGAAAAGTAATAAGATATAGAAAGGTCCAAGGATTTGAACCTAGAACTCCTTACATTAATAAAATCGTATTTAAGCCATACCCATGAACTAGATCTGTGCTTTAAAGAAAACCCCCAAAATGTCACTTTTTTCTTCTTTGTCCATTAAACTTGGAGCAAAAAAAAATACTATCTAAAATCAATAAAGATAAAGCAAAGAAAAATAAAGGAAAAATGGTAAGGGAAGGAAGAAGCCATTACATTTCTTATGGAGGTTCCACCATGAAATCCTAGCCGCCATGCATGAAACCCTACACTTGCAACAACAAAATAACAATAAAAATTAGAAAATAAATAAATAAAAATAAAAACAAAATAGGAAGAAATGAGGAGGAGTCATTACCTTCATTATGAAGGTTTTTCATGAAACTTTATCTTCCATACATGAAACCATAAACCCGCAACAACAAAACAACAATATAAACATTAGTAAATTAATAAAGAAAAAAAGAGGAAGGAATGGGGAAAGAGTAAGGATAATCCATTATCTTCCTCATGGAGGTTCCTCCATGAAACCAAAACCCTCTCTCGTGAAATTTTTTTACTTTTCCTAAATAAAGGAAAAAAAGGAAGCTAAAAGTACACCAATGACAAGGTTGTGTTGTAGTGTTTTAATATTGATGAAAATGATTATTAGTTTGGGCTATTTTATGACACTATAATTGAATCAAATTCACACCTTGAAAGAAAAATGTCTTCTACATATACAAATACAATGATGAAATTTTAATTAAATAAAAATAAAACTTTGTCATTTTTACTACTTGTAACTAGGTGATACACTTACACCATATCAAAATGTCGACTTTATAAACAACATTACATGAAAAAACATCTAGACATTCATGGAAATGAATTCAATTTTGATATTAATATTCCATTGACTTGTTCTTAGTTCCATCATCATCCTCTAAACCCTCCCCATCCTCACTTTGTAAGAACATATTAAAAGTACACTAGTTCAATAAAATAATGAATTGCTTAAATTTAAATATGAAAAAAAAATATAGGTTAAAAAGTTATCAATACCTTCATGTCTGAAAGTGTTAAGTTTAGCCTAATTTGACTAGCAAGATCACTGAAAGAAACATAATCACAAGATAGACAAATATTTACCCTGGGAAAACTTCATGGGGTAGAAAACCTAGAAAAGCTTTCCTCAATATAGATAATCAACCAATACAAAGATGTAGTCCAAGACTAGAGCTCCTTCTCCTCCTATGCAGACTTCTCTCTCTCCTATGCGCCAATCACAAGTGAGTGAATGAATGAGAGAAGTGGGGAACACACCTCCTCTACTTATACTCATCTCCCGACTAAATTTTTACCCTAATGGGGCCGACCTCTCCTAAGAGATTCTAATAACCCCTAAATAACTAACTCAGGGGCGACCTCACATGGGAGATCTAATAACCCTAGTTACCACAATCTCTTAGAGGAATAAAAATATCTGGATACATAACAAAGTCCCATCAGAGGAATGAAACATCTCCAGAATAATAAAGTACAAATATAATATTCTTAGAAGTTACAATATTTCAACACTCCCCCTTAACGAGAAGGATATTATAACAACGTCTACAGGAGCAAGGAGTCATCAACTACATAATACATGATACATCTATAAATCATTGGAATCTTTCTTCATACATCAACAGTAACTCAACCAGTTACTGGAACATCTTCAAGATCTTCAATACTGGAACATGAACATCTTAAGTATTGAGTCTTCATATTCTATAGCACTCGAACAGCTACAGCAAAATCATCATCTGGATCCTCTCAATCAACCATACAATCATCAACATCGTCATCACACGATCATCAGTATCATCATCACATGATCATCAACATCGTCATCACGATCAACAGCATTGTCATCACACGATCATTGGCATCGTCATCATGATCAATAGCATCGTCATCACACGATCATCATCATCCTCATCATGATCAACAGCATCGTCATCACATGATCATCAACATCGTCATCATGATCAACAGTATCGTCATCATGATCAACAGTATCGTCATCATGATCAACAGTATCGTCATCACATGATCATCAGCATCATCATCATGATCAACAGCATCTTCATCACACGATCATTAGCATCGTCATCATGATAAACAATAGCATACCCTACAATAGACATGATCCTTCCTTTCGGAATCACGAGATCAATCTCATCACAATCATGTTTAAGACTATCCTTCCTTTCAGAATTATTGGATTTACTATCTAAAGATGATTAATCCAAACTCAATCTCATTTAAGACTATCCTTCCTTTCGGAATTATTGGATTTACTGGCTAAGGATGATTAATCCAATCTTAGTCTCATTTAAGACTATCCTTCCTTTCAGAATTACTAGATTTACTGTCTAAGGATGATTAATCCAATCTCAATCTCATTTAAGACTATCCTTCCTTTTAGAATTACTGGATTTACTGTCTAAGGATGATTAATCCAATCTCAATCACATTTAAGACTATCCTTCCTTTCGGAATTACTAGATTTACTATCTAAGGATGATTAGTCCAATCACAATCACATTTAAGACTATCCTTCCTTTCAGAATTACTGGATTTACTGTCTAAGGATGATTAGTCCAATCACAATCACATTTAAGACTATCCTTCCTTTTGGAATTACTGGATTTACTGTCTAAGGATGATTAATCCAATCACAATCACATTTAAGACTATTCTTCCTTTTGGAATTACTAGATTTACTGTCTAAGGATGATTAGTCCAATCACATACATTTTGAACCAAGCGCTCAGGGACGATGTAGTTCTATCATGTACATTTTGAACAAACTGTTTAGAGATGATGCAGTCCTATCACGTCCACTAGGGACCACTTCTCGGAGACATATGCCTACGGATCTCTTTTAGGACATGTGTCCAGGGATAATACAATCCCTCTCATCCACTAGGAACCATGCATAGACCTTATCGTCGTAACTGGTAACCTCATCATCAACCTCATCATCGGAACAGGTAACCTCAATATCAATACAGGTATCAACGATATAGTATCCTCATCAATACATGTATCCTCATCATCGACGTTACCATCGATATAGGAAATCTCATCATCGATACAGGTATCCACATCAATACCAATATCCAAGGAATATCTTCATCGACCATATCACTCCCCCTTTCGAGGAGGGTCCTTCTGAACTACACCAAGCTTGTCTCGGGAATACTCAAACTTTACATGAGACAGAGGTTTGGTTAACACATCAACAACTTGTTCGTCAGTGCTTACATACTTGAGCTTGATAGCTCCTTTCTGCACCATATCCCGTATATAGAAATATCATATCTCTATGTGCTTTGACTTATCATGGAATACTGGATTCTCTATCATCTTGATACAACTTTGTTTGTCACATGAGATCACAGTGGGGTCCATCTCTAAGTCAAATAGTCCTGATAGCAACTTTCGAAGCCATACTGCTTCACAACTAGCAGAGCAAGCAGCTATATATTCCGCTTCAGCTATGCTGAGAACCACACTAGACTTCTTCTTGCTAAACCATGAGATCATGATAGATCCCAGACAATAACATCCACTCAATGTACTCTTCCTATCAGATACGCTTCTTGCCCAATCATCATCTATGTAGCCATACAATCTAAAGTCGTGATCTCCATGATAGTATAGACGAAAATCTATTGTACCCTTTAGGTACCTCATCACATGTTTTGTAGCTATCAGGTGAACTCATCTAGGTTCCACTACATACTGACTTAAGGTGTTCACTACAAAGCATATATCTGGCCTGGTATTCATCAGATACATTAATGACCCAATAATCTGTCTGTACAAAGTCATATCCACTAACTCCGAGGAGTCATCAGCTAATAGCTTAAGTTGGAATCCATGGGAGTGGCCATGGCTTTACATTCCAACATATCAAATCTTTTCAATATCTCCACAGCATACTTTCCATGGTTAAGAAATATTCTTTCTGGGCCTTGCCATACTTCCAGACCTAGGAAGTAATGCATCAATCTGAGATCTTTCATCTCAAACTCAGAAGAGATCTTCTTCTTGCACTCGATAATTTGTTTCCCATTTCCAGTCATAAATAGATCATCCACATATAAAAACAATATGACAGGTTCATCATTCATAACCTTGAGATAAAGATTAGGATCAGCTTTACTTTCGATAAAGCCCAAGCTTGTCAAGAAACTGTCAATTCTTCCATACCAAGCTCCGGGAGATTGCTTCAACCCATACAAAGCCTTCTTCAGTTTGCACACATGGGTTTTTCCATCTTCTACCTCAAATCCTTGAGGTCGTTCTATGTGCACTTCCTCCTCCAGCACACCATTCAGGAAAGATGTCTTTACATCCATCTGATGTAATTCCCACTTCATCATGGATGCAAGTGCCATGATGGTTCTGATGGAAGTGTACCTTGCAACTGGTGCAAATGTCTCTTCATATTCAATTCCTTCTTTCTGAGAGAATCTTCTGGCCACAAATCTTGCCTTATATTTTTCAATGCTAACATCCGCAACATGCTTTATTTTGTATATCCATTCGGAGGATACCACACTTTGTTTCTTTGGCTTGGGAACTATATCCCAAACATCATTATTCATTATTGACTGGTATTCCTCTGTCATTTCCTCTACCCACTCGTTCTTATGAACTTCCCCTTCATAACTAGTCGGTTGTTGATCTACAAGATCACACATCAAAGCCATATAATTGGAGAAGGGATTTGGTTTCTTGCTCACTCTAGTAGAGCCTTCAGGAGATCCATACTTTTCTGCTCCTAGTATAATTTCTCTTTCCCATGCTATTAGCTTTCTCTTTCTTGATATGTTTGTAAGGGGAGGTTCTTGTGGTTCTATCATATCATGGTCTTTAGGTGTTATATCTTCAGGGATGGGTACAGTCTCTGCAATTCTAGGAGGTGCATCTTCTTCATATACTTCTTCATACTGGCACTTCCTAGATTTCTTGAGATTTGTTTCTTCATCAAATGTCACATCCCTACTAATTTCCATATGGTGGAATCCTAGGATGTATACTCTGAATGCTTTGGATGCTTCATAATATCCAACAAATATTCCCTTCTTTCTGGGAGGGTCCAACTTAGTTCTCTTTTCTTTTGGTATGTGAATAGATACAAGACACCCAAATATATTGAGGTGGCTTACCTCAAGCTTCTTCCCTGTAAACACTTCTTATAGGGTCTTGAATTCAAGAGCACTATGAGATAGTCTATTTTGCACATAGACTGTTGTCCTGGCTACTTCATCCCATAGATACATAGGTAGGTCTTGATCATGTATCATTGTCTTTACTGCTTCCATAATGGTTCTATTCTTTCTTTCCGCAACACCATTTTGTTGAGGATTGTAGGGAGTGGTTAACTCCCTCTTGATTCCAACTTCTTTACCAAAGACTTCAAAATCCTTTGAAGTGTATTCTCCACCATTATCTGTCCTGAGTATTTTGATCTTCTTTTCTGAATGATTTTCTATCAAGGCTTTGAACTCCTTGAATTTTCCAAATACTTCATTCTTTCCTTTTAGAAAGTATATCCAAGTCTTTCTGAAGTAGTCATTAATAAATGTAAGGTATTATTCATATCCACTCAAGGATGTGGAGGGCATTGGTCCACATACATCTAAATGAATCAATTCCAAAATACTTTTAGTCTTTGTTTCACTCTTTGGAAATGGGTTCTTGATATTCTTCCCTTTTGCACATCCTTTGCATGTGCCATCATGATCAATCTTCAAATCTGGTAGTCCTATGACTACTTTACTCACATGAGGTAGTGCTTTGTAGTTAATGTGAGAAAGCCTCATACCATAGCTCACTAGGGCTAGTGTCTTCATGAACAAGGCAGCTTCTAGATGACCCTTGAGTTTGTATAGACCTCCTTCCTCTTCACCAGTAACAATTGCATCCTCAATTGATTTTCCTTTGGACCACATGAGTACTTGTCCATCTATGAATGCAACCCTATAACCTTTCTGATCTAGGGCTGAGATAGAAAGTAAGTTCTTCTTCAAGCCTGGTACATATAATATGTCCTTCATCTTTAATGGAGTTCTAGAATCAAGCTTGTAGCTTGCTTCACGAATTCCCTTGATGGGATATTGATAGTCGTCTCCTAAAGATACTTTCTGTGGAGAGGTTTTCTCTTCAACTTTTACAAGAGTTTTCTTTTGACCTGTCATGTGCTTTGAAGCACCACTATCAATAATCCATGTATCTTCTCGAGCTGTTACAGACCCAGAGAGTGCAAAGAATAGAACATATTCTTCTGCATCTTCTTCTTCTATTCTAGCTTTTTTCTTCTGAGGCCTTTCCTCTTCTTCTTCTTCTTCACTATCATCTTCTACTAGGTGAGCTTGATGTCTTTTATGGTGGAGGCCCTTCTTCTTCTTCTTCTTTGAAGGACAATCCTTAGCAATGTGTCCGATTTTGAGACAAATGAAACATTGGAATTGGGAGTAATATCTTCCTTGATTAGTTCCTCTTTTCTTCTAAAATATTTGTGGAGGTTTAGACTCCTTGTGATTATCCTTCTTGAAGTAGGATTTATTCCTTCTTCTCTTGGTGTGGGTGGCCAAGGCGTGGTCACCTTCTTTGAGCAAGGCTTCTCTGTTGGCAACCCTAGCTTCTTCTTGAATGCAATCTTCCCATACAACATCAAACTTCATGCTTTATTTTCTGGCACACATGGTTTGGATGAATGACTCCCAAGGTCTGGTGAGACCACTTAGAGCAGTCATGAGTAGTTCATATTCATCAAGGGTATCTCCAACGACATCTAGTTGTTCTTTGAATTAGGAAACCCTTGAGAAGTAATCTTGAATGGATTCTCCTTGATTCATCTTGGTGTTCTTCAATTGAGCTCTCAAATTCATCTTCCTATTGACATTCTTTCCTTCATACATTTCCTTTAGGGTCTTCTTGGATGCCACTTGGGGAATCAAGTGGTCTTTCATAGAAGCAAAAATGATTCTCTTTTCCCTAATCAAGTCCTTCCTATACTTCTCTTTGGCTTCATCTTCTTCAGGTTCTACAATCTCATCTTTGATATATTGGGCAAGATCATTCTCTTCAATAATGAGACCAATCCTATATTTCCATGCCCAGAAATTCTCTATACCCTCTAGCTTGTCTTCAAGCTTAGTGCTTGGAGCCATCTTATTCAGGGGGTCACAGAGATTGAAGTTTCTCAAGAGATAGAATAACACTTACCAGGAGATGTGCTTGATTGAGTTGAGAGATCTGGTGTGTTCTGCTGATGGAAACTTCAACTTTTCACCTTCCAGATCTGCAACAGGATTTTTGGTTTTCTGGTCTTCTCTTTGCTGGTTTCCTGGTGCACAGGTTTGCAGCTTTTCTGGTTCACTAGTGCACAGGTGTGCAACTTTTCTAGTTCTCTGGTTTTCTGGTTTTCTGCACTTTTGTTCAAACTATGGTTTGATTTTCCTGGAGTTCTACCCAACCAAAAATCTCGATCCAAGGCTCAAAGCTTTGATTTTGAGGAGGGCTATCCATCCATGCAATCAGAATCCAAAAATTCCAACTTTTGTAGAAACCCTAATTTTCACAGGAGGAGGAGAGAGAGGTATTTTCACCTTGTGAAAGATGTCATATTTAGGATAGCTCTGATACCATGTTAAGTTTAGCCTAATTTGACTAGCAAGATCACTGAAAGAAACATAATCACAAGACAGACCAAGATTTACCCTGGGAAACCCTCATGGGGTAGAAAACCCAGCAAAGCTTTGCCTGATATAGATAATCAACCAATACAAAGATGTAGCCCAAGACTAGAGCTCCTTCTCCTCCTATGCATACCTCTCTCTCTCTTATGCTCCAATCACAAGTGAGTGAATGAATGAGATAAGTGAGGACCACACCTCCTCTACTTATACTCATCTCCCGACTGACTTTTTACCCTAATGGGGCCGACCTCTACTAAAAGAGTCTAATAACCCCTAAATAACTAACTCAGGGCCGACCTCACATGGGAGATATAATAACCCTAGTTACCATAATCTCTTGGAGGAATAAACATCTCCGGATACATAAAAAAGTCCCATCGGAGGAATGAAACATCTCCGGAATAATAAAGTACAAATATAATATTCTTAGAAGTTACAATATTTCAACAGAAAGAATATGATAATAATTGAATAAGTAATGAAATAATACATTTAAGAATGGATAAGCTAAGAAATAAATGCATAAGTAATAAATAATTTAATTGTTTGGGGTATGCATTGGTAAAATTTTCCATTATTCCATAACTATTTTTTGGTGTTTACTTTATTCTCATTTATTTGGCTTTGACTATAATTATCTGAGCGTATATACAACTTTTGTGGACCTAATGGTTAAGAACATGTGTTTCCTTCTAAGCAGTCATAAATTCAAGTTTGGAGGAGGGTAGGGTATGTACACTTCCGTAGAATTTAGAAGTCAAATAGCTTCTTGGAGGGGGTCTCTTGTCCCATAAACAAGGGGTTCTCATACATCAAATTGGTCTCTCACTTGGCCACGAACTTAACATAAGATTATTATTACAATTATTCTTTATTAAGAGAAAACCATATTTAACAATGAAATATATTAAACTAGTATATCAATATAAATACGATTATATTGATAAACTTACAAAGCATTCTCTTAAGTCTGTATGGATGAGATATCTCCATTTAATAATTTTCATCAAATCTAGAGTTGAATCTTGGGGGGTTGAGGTCCCATGTAGCACAATATGATTTGTCCATTAATTGGGCCAAGTGGCTACTGACTATATTATTGATGAGGTGCTAGAGATGATGTGGTACAAGTGGTAGGTTGGTGACATGGAAACACATGGCATGATGTGGAGAAGTGACTTGGAGAAGGGATCCACTTAGATGATGTGGTAGCCATGTGTCACTATATAAGTACATGGGACAAGGTGTATGCCTCAAAGGACATATAAGTAAAAAAGTAAATTAATGCAATTATGTGCAAAGGACAGGATATATAGACAACATGTTTCCTTACCTTTTTTAAGGTTCGAAAGACCAAAGTTGATCTTAATGGATGATAGTAACCATCATCATCATCATAAAAAAAATGAGGTTGGAAAAACTAAAAGGTGGAGCTGTCTAGTCTATATACCAAGGTAGGGGAGGGGGCATACTTGAATGATGGTGTGGGAGTCACAAGTAGGATGAGTGGTTGTATGTATGAACGGTGGTGATTGTGTGTGGGTGAATGCCGATGTGGAAGTGGAAGTTGGTATCTTGGAGTAAGGTGATCATGGTATGAGGAGGTTAGTGGGGTTGCAAAAGGGAGTGGTTAGTGGAAGGAACCAATGTTGTGGAAAATTGGTTGCAAATTTCATGAGGGGTAAACAAAATTCATCGCTTGGGGACAATTAAAATTACATATCATAAAATAGCCAAATCAAAGAAAATTTTAGGGGGTGAATTTAGCCCATGTGCTATTTTTTGACCCTTTTTTCCAAAAAAAGATTTGCCAATTTTCCTTTTTTTCAAAGATAATTCGCCCAAAATCCATTGGATAGTTTTTTTTTACTATAAAAATAGCCAAACATTGTCCAAAAACTATATATAGTCCTTAGAAATTTGACTTTTTTTAAATTGCCAAACATTTTATGGTTGCAAAATTTAAATATTAGTAAGGTTCGCCAAGGTTTCGATACTTTGAAAAAATTATGGATCCTTAAAATTTTCCATGAACCATGTATTGGATAAAACCTCCTATGGCTTGGGGTGAACCACAACAGACAGTTGACTACCAGAAATTAACTCAATCCTCAGTACTATGCTATATAAATGACAATGCTAAGATAATGAAGAATATAACCAACCTTGATCCAAATGTTTGATGTAGATCCCCGTTGGAGCTTTCAATCCGTGCACTTGAATTTGCAAATTAGTCTTGACATCCAATATGCAACAAGTGGATATAATATATAAACAACATTAACATCATCAATAGAAATGATCCATGATATTATAAGTAAATGCAACCCAATGTAATATAAACAACATTCACAACATTAATGGACGATAATATGAGTATTTCTATTAATAAACAACAAGAAGTACAATGTGATACGACCTCTTGCTGGCAACCAATCTGAACCAAGATCTGGGTGAATCCACTTATGCCTCCACCACTTCAATCCTCCATGGAATGGAAAAATCAAACTATGATACGAGTTTGGAAGGTGACCATAAAGGGTTCACAACTACAAGGATCAATGAATGTGGACTTAAGATAGGAAAAAAATCCACTAGAGTTCTCTTGCTCTTCTTTCTCCTCCCATCCATAAGCCATATGTGCTCAATATATAGTCCTCCCAAAGGTAAGGGAAAGGACACATCGAGATGTTTCAGAGAAAATGGAGAGCCAAAGGTCACCATATGACCGCTTTTTGGGAGTAAAAAGTAATAAACTAGTGATTTTTACCATTTTACATGCTACCCGCGAGCTATAGTGATGCAACTCGCGGGTACGCCCACTGTAGTGATGTAGCTAGCGTACAGGGGAAAAAATAGGGAAAATAGTGTGTCTGAAGGATATCAAGTAGATCTAAGTCAGTAAAATGGATCCTACAGGACAAAGATTGTTGATGCTCTCAAGGTGGAAAATTATGTTGTAACAGATGCCCCCTAATGTGCGAGGTTAGAGACTGATGCTACGATTGCCGAAATACATTATAAATCTCAGAAGTGGAGTGATGGAGACACAAGTGGAAGGAGCATCTCACTCATCATAATACAATATTATTTTTGAATACATGTCGGTATAGTACAACAATCTGATACAATGGCCATGAATAGGCAGTTCATAATGAATACATATCATAAGTGATCATAGCCATGATCCCTCTATAGTAAGATATGGTCTCCTGCTGAAAAGGAAGCAACTTGTGCAAACTGGAGGTACACACTGCTGATATCTAATAGGTGACATCTCAGATGTAAAGTCACGATCATAAGTAGCATACTGAATTCCACTATCGCCTGGGGTCTTCTACACAAGTCTTTAATGGTGCAAGTCCCATCAAGTGAATAAAGGAGTTAAGGTCGAACTTGATGTGACATCGTCTAATTACCAGTCAATGATTTATACCGTTAACAGACGCGAGATAACCCACCAATAATGAAAATGGGCATCAAGTCACAAAGTACAATCATCGGAGTGTGAATAGATGTGTTGAAGTCGAACACTAGGATGAATCCATCGATCAGGGGACATTGATGTATTCCCAAAACTGTCGATGGCGAGAGAACTTGCCACTAATGACTGCAAGCCTCAAGGTACTCAACCAAACTCTAAGCCTCAAGTCCCGGAATAAATGAGTTGAAGTCAACGAAATGAGACTCGCCAGAAGGAGGGAATTAAGTCATCCCCCATCAACCAGCATGAGGTACCAGCTATGCTGAAAGATTTGGAAGATCTCAGGTGAAATGGACTGACTCAATAAGGATGGCCAACATGTAATGGTCAAGAAATCTGAGGAGTGGCCGACTCTAGTTTCAGGACTTCCTTTAAACAAGAGCATGAGCACATGGATAGACTCAACATAGACTGTGTGATGCAAGAGGCACCACAAAGGGCTCCATAATGACTGGAAGCTTAACCAATCGGTGGAGTAAAGTGAGAAACAAGTATAGCTCCTAAGGTTCAACTATAGTCCCAACTCATAATGTATGGAGTGGTATAAATGCTCTGTTCAAAGGTGACACAACAGTTTCCAACTAGAAGTAGTAAACATAAACCCATCTAGCATTTTGGAATATTTGATTTTTTTGGTCTTTTTCATATTTGGAGAAATCTTGAAAAAGAATAAAATTTCTTATGGTACAACAAGTGAGGGAACGAGTGTCAAATAGCGAGCATACTAGTCCCAAGCAGTGGAACATACCTATGATTAATGCAAGGAAGCATGTGTAGGATGTGGACACTTGGGAGGGGGTGGGGTTCCCTCAGGGCCAAAAGGTCATCAAATTGTGAAGGACAAATGGAATCTTTGCAAGGCTCGACAGGGAAAAGTGCTTAGGCACCAGGGTAATAACTAAGTAAGAGGGAGCCGGCACAAGGCTCAAGCGACAAGTAGGACGATGCAATGCAATCACAACATGATACAAATGGGGGGATTCCTTATGGGAAATGGCTAGCATAAGACAAAGTAGAGTATGAGTCTTTATCGCAAAGTCATGGCGTAACTACAAAGGACTCCCAATCCTAAGGACACACAATAGCATGGGAACCATAATGCAAGAGGGGTTTCTAACTAGGGTACCCATGTTCAGAAAGGATTTACCACCACATAACGACACTTCTATAACAATGTGAAGGTTCCATGTCGGTTAAGAAGCGGGGTTGCACCTAGGGTTTATAAAAACGATCAAAAGGTCAAATGCATAATGCACGTGAGAATGCCATCTAACCTATATGCCAGGGGTGAAATATACCTGTCGTAGGTGCGAAATGGTCCAAAACGAGTCTGGTCGAAGAAATTTGGTAAAAAAATGCTACTCCAAGACATTATATTAGTCCAAAACAGCATATAATGGAGAAAACTATAGACAAGTGGGTCTTGAAAATTATAAATAGTAACAAAAATTTACAATTTACAATTCATTTTTACTATTCACCCATTTGGAGTTTTGTGGTTAGTTTTCACCTCAAAGTTCATTTGTTGATTCTAGGAGCTACGAGCATCCAATCATCGAACCGTCAGGAGCAGGTTGGTAGTCTCATCCATCCCTTCCATTTTAATGCTTTTATTTCAATTTTTACTGGTTGGATTTTTTGTTTGGCTAAGCCCTAAATGGCTTTGGCACTACCCACGGGCTATAACTATGCGGGTCGCAGGTAGGGCAAGGTACGCGCAGTCAATGCACACATTGACTGCGGGTACCCGCCTCTGTAAGCAAACTTTCCCAGAGATACGGCCGTGAAGCTAATTTTTTAAATAAAATGGAATAAAATATTTGTTTTTTCTCCCTCCAGGATGGTTCTAGAGTGGAGATATAGGGAGCATGACCAAGTGGATGAGGCCGTCCACAATGATGTGCGTGCAAATCAAGTGCTACAAGCATGTGGGTTATACAAATTCTGGATCATAGGGGGTTTAAGGGCCCAAAACCTATTGCTCTGCCCCTTGATAGACTACTGGGACGTCAATGCACAGAACTTCAATCTAGATGGAAAAATACTATCATTGGAAGTGGAAGATATTTACTTCATTACTGGTTTGTCCCACGGAACTTCAATCTAGATGGGCAAATACTATCATTGGAAGTGGAAGATATTTACTTCATTACTGGTTTGTCCCACCGAGGTGAGGTGGAAAGCCTTCAGTCTCATTCTGTGGGTGGTGGGATAACCATTCCCGACTATACAGAGTGGTATTGTATACCAGATACTCGGGAAGTGGGGAGTCAGGTGCCCATCAGATCCATAGTTAATATGAGTATGAAGATCATAGTGGAAACCCTAGTGTAGATTACTTATTTGAAAGCTCTTCACCAGGCCTCCAACCCAGTGATGTTCTATGTGTCACAGTGTATGCAGCCCATGATATTTGACTGGTGCACAACACTACTAGGGTCCATGAAGACCTAGCTGATAGAGTGCAAGCAAGGGGAGGCAAACAAATTTGGATATGGCAGTATCTTGTGCAGTTTCTTTTTGAGCGAGTTTTGGGGCTCAGTCCGAGGGTTGAGGTCCCTCCTCATAGTCTCCGCAACCCAGCCCTGACCCGGTGGGCAGAGGTCTTGACTCGACAGGGTGGTGGCCGTCAGGAGTCACCATATACAGAGGAGTTCTTTCACTGGTGGGACCGACAGGTCATATCCATAGAGGACTACCCTTATGCAGGGATAGACTTCCGACAGGATCGTGACATGCCGCTTCCATAGAATGCCGCGTTCGGAGACATTGGTGAGTACTCTTTTTAGGTTTTTTTGGTGTATTAAATTTTTATGGATTTTTTATTATAGATGTAAATGCAAAAATACTTTTGGGGGTAGTATCATATATTAATGGTTTACTGTTTGCTCGCAGACAAGGGCCCAATGAGGCCCGAGGGCTTCCCAAGACATCGTCGACGGGGCAGGGGTGATGAGGCAGGGGATGCTGCAGCAAAGCGTGCAATACAAACTCTGTGAAGCAATCTATCATGGATGACTGCCAGGGTACCACAGATAGAGGTGCCATGGCTACCAGGGGATATGCAACGCTAGGTAGTAGGGGTGTTGGGTAACTGCATACAACTATTGCAACGTATAGCAAATGTAGTACAATACTACTATGAGAGTTATCCCGTCGGGGTGGCAGATAGGCCTCCTCGTAGGGAGTAGATATCTCAGGATCCCACATTTTGTATCGATATGTATATTTTTGAGGGCTACGGGCTCCTGTATTATGACACTACCATGTTTGGACATATTATTTATAAAAAAATTTGGTTCTCCGGTTCTACTATATGTGTGTATGTACAAATGTATGAATGTCTTCTTTTATTTGTGTGCATCATTGTGAATGTGACAAATTCCAATCTAATACATAGTTAGTGTATGCATCAGATATATGATTAACACTTCTTGGAACATGAATGTATGTAATTGAAACAAAATGTCATTCCAAGAGTCTTACCCTTAGGAATTTCTGTAGTAGCGTAGGATCTTGCACACGGTACTGACCATTCAACTGAGACACAACTAGTTGTGAATCCAGGAGGACTTCTAAAGACTGGATCCATGTGAAATAGCATCCTGAAGTAGCTCAATCACGACACTATACTCAACCACATTGTTAGATGTAGGACCGAGACAAGCACCTCCTGAAGACACAACTAGATGGTCAGGCGAATAAATAACCCACACAGCAAAAGCAAGCTTCTGCGTATGATGGCTAGCACCATCCACAAAACCTAAGAACGTAGGAGATTTTGCTAACATCTTTCAATCAAACGGAAGCGAATCAATAAATCCGAAGACCAAAAGAAATCTAGACTATGTACAAAAAGAACTATACATTAGTATACAAAGGCATTAGCTCGAACTAGAAGTTCAAGCATAATACCGCTTGAGGTAGAGCCCATTCCTAGGCTCCTTCAAGACATTCCCCTCATAGTTCTCTGATTCATAGGCTCATTTTTCCAAGACATGCTTCACAACATAAGGGTCGTGCCACATGGGTTTGAACTTGCCTGCCCCAAAGGGTTCTTTAGCTTGGTCATATAAGAAGACCAAGTCACCTTCAGCATACTGTTGGGGATGGATAGACCTATCATACTAAACCTTGACACGATACTTATTGGCATCTATAGCCATGGCGGCACCTCGACGCTGCTCGTCAAGCTGCTCAAGTTGGATTAAACGTTGCTCAATACCTGTCGTATCAGGGAGGAGCTCTATGGCCAGTTTAAGCAAAGAGATTTTGCATTCAATCGGTAAAATCGACTCCACACCGTGTACTAGCTGAAACGGTGAGAACCCGATGGAAGTCTTGACTATGGTTCGATATGCCCACAAAGAAGGATATAACATAACGTGCCAGTTGTTCTTGCTTTGTTGGATGGTACGTTGGAGAATGGTCTTTAAAGACTTATTGACTGCTTCAACCTGACCATTCGCTTGGGGATAATAAGAAGATGAGTGTTCTTGATGAAACCCAAGATTGAGTGAAAAATCCTCCATCATTTTGTTCTGAAAGTGATTGCCATAGTCAGTGACAATCTCTTTCGGAATATCGAACCGAGTAATAATCTGATTGAACACGAGATGGGCTGCTGTAGCACCATCGACTTTTACAGTATGTTAATTTTTGAGCATTAATTCAACATACTCTAGGATCTTTACTGAGAGAATAACATGTACAACATATCAAGTATAAAAATGCATATCAATCACACCAAGCAATCACATGAGACAATAGACACGCATAGTTTCATTGGGGAAAACCATAAAGGTGAAAAACCCCACAACTTCCTCAGAGATAGAAAGAGCAATGATACAACCAAAGTACACAAAGATAGTCCTCCTAGTAGATAAACCTCCTCCTCCACTAGCACGCCACTTTCCGAGTAGTGTAGAAGTGAATAATGAGATGATCAAATAGAGTGCCTCTTACACTCTATTTATACATGACTTGACCTGCCTAATAACCTAGCAGGGCCGACTTATCTAACTCAGTCTAATAACCCATGGTTATACTAATCAGGGCTAACCCCACACTTGGTGGTCTAATAACCCATCACTTGCAAGTTGCGACACTTGCGACATTTGTTAATACAAATGACGACACTTCCGTATAGAGGAATAATAACATCTCTATAGGAGTACAATACACATAGTTGAAATACATTCTGAAGTTACAATTACATCAACACTCCCTCTTAACTATGAAGGTGTTTCTCGACATAGATCTGCTAGCACAAGTCTTCGTCTCTTGATCATTGTCTCTGGATCATCATCATTGAATCATCATCATCGAATCATCATCGCCGAATCATCATCACTATTGTTGCTATCTCATCAATCTCCGATCTACTCATCATAGGAAGTTCTACAAAGCTAGTCCTTTTTCATACTGGATGTAGGCCCACCAGATGCAGTTCTTCATCATTACTGGCCATACTGTGAAATCCTCAGGACTTATTACGTGCATCACAATGCCTTGAAAGATTATCCCATGACTTATTATGAGCACATTTCCCAACCTATCAGATCTCCCAGGTCTACTTATATGTGACCCCCTGTTGGTCAATTTTAATGTTACTTAATTAACCTCCATTTAATTATCAACCGGGCAATCGTAAACTTTGAGTTGCTACACTATATGTGCAGGCAAGATAGTTTTAAAACAACCCTAATCTTTCATAGAAATTCCACCTACAGCAATCTTTCAGAGAAGTCCTACCTACAGCAATCTTTCAAAAGAACAATCTACGGATAAATTAACCAAACCCTACATAAATCCCTTAAACACTCCACAATCCACACTCAGCTACAGTGCTCATAATCTATTCTACAACTGATAGAGCTTAATAAGTTTCACAACAACTATGATCTGTTGATCTGAAAACTCCACTATAATCCTATGAAAACTAATGCTTCACTCCACACTAATACTGCTAAAATTATTGCCAGAGTAACACCTGTAATCTCTTGACTTTAAATAGTCAACATACAGCCTGTTATAATGACGCTTGGCTGGTTATTTATTATTCAAATATACTCTGTTTTATTTATGCACATTAATGCACACAGGAAAGTACCAAAGCCATTCAAGCAACTCTCATTAATTAATATTAGGCTGTGTGAGAAATACTTGCTAAGTCTGGTTTGCATATGCACACTGTGGAGCTGATGTTGCTTCAAGAAAGCAATATTATAAACTAGGGTCTTCTCCAAACTCAAACAGCCTGATTTCTTCCTATTTAATTACTTGTTTAAAAGATTATCAAAACCCTATGTGCTCTATAAATTCCAATCTTCAATCCTTTTACAAAATATCACAAGTGCTGTGCAATTTTAACAAGATACCCTACAGCTCTGCAAATTTGAAAATAAAAAGGATGAGCTGTTCATTAACTATTTCCACACTGTAACAAAAAGGAAATCAAATGAAAACTGTTCCTGTGTCTATTCAACAAAATAAACCAGCTGCAATTAACTAAGAATCTGCAATCATTCATATGAGAAACATTATCAGCATTCTATATAACAATATAAAATAATAGAGACATTAACCTGTGATTACAAAATACACAAGGCAAAATACCAAGGTTGGTGCTGAAGGGGGCCCTCCCTCAATGCCTTCCAGCTCTAAATCGAAAACTTAAAAGAGATAAACGCTGGTTGTATTAATGAAATGAAGTATTACAATCTTCTCCTCCTCGAGTATCCATCCTAAGGATGATTTATAGATGGATAGATGAACAAGATCCATCCCAGAATGCAGAGATTTGAGCAACTACCCAGAAAACGGCCAACACAAAATCTGGCAAAACCACGTCTGTTCCAGAAGCGATTTCTCCACATCCGTTCAGAAATTCTGAAAACTGCCCACGGTTAGGGGTAAATGGGGCCATTTGTGAAGTGGGTTTCGAACCGTTTTGAAAAATTCCCAACCGTTTGTTCAGAAATTGAGCCCGAAATTAGGGTCCTGATCAAGGACGGAAATGACATTGCCAGATTGCTTGAGATCCATACACTGCTAAAAATGGAGGGTAACAGCTCTTTGAACGAAGGAAGTCCATGAAACAACACTGGAATATACTTCATAGGCATCTGGAAGGCGATGAAAGCACAAGAGACACCCCAAATGTGGATCGAAGCCCCCGAATCACTGGTGCAGCTAACGTGAACCTGCCCTAGAGCACCGAAAACCCTGCACAAAGAAATAACGAGCCATCAGGTTAACCGGATATTCATATGGAGATTTAAAAACCCAATGTATGCATAAAACAATGTAAAGTAAGAAATAAATAACCAAAAATCACTTACCAAACCTTTGTCCACGTTGGTCTTCATAAAAACATATCCATGCACAAATAAGCATTAATACAACTAACTTATCATATGGTTTTATAAGTGTTATGCTACAAAGTGATGTGTTGGACAGCTAATAATAGGAGACCAACATCTCCCCCAACCCAAAGATCTTGCATGTCCCTACGCAAGAAAACCTCATACAACACGAATTGAAACTCGAAGTAAAGTCTGATAGAATTAAAGTCTGATTTTGCAGACTTTACTCATCATTCCCGCATTTAGCAGGTCAGATATGCTGATGAACATCGGTGGTGATCAACAATCAAGTGTTCCAGGAGCAAAACTTGCTAGCAAAAGGACTTAATCCAAAACAGATCATGAGAAAAATACATAAAGCTGATGGCACAAAGCTGAGAAACTCAGCATCTAAAATAGAGTAAAGTAGCCCTCATTAATGGCCTTGCCATCCAAAACTCAAAGAAGTAATCATGGCCCAAATCCAAATTCAGGGCCTTCTTGGAAAGTCCAGCTACTAGAGAATTATGCTCCCGGAAAACGTGGTTGAAGATCACCTGAGGAGCCATGTGAATCAAAATATCTTATATCTTTGCACCAAGGCATCAGAAAAGAACATCAAATGCCAACAGTCGATTGCCATGAAATAACTATCAAGGAGTCTTCATAAATTAGCTGAACTGGAACAGCTAACCGCATCACACTTAAAAACCCCAATTGCAATAAAACAAGGTTATGATTTTTATTACAAGCTGCCAATCAATAATAGAGGATGAAACATAAAAGAAAAACTGTGATATATCAATTAAATGAGTGCCAAAGTGATCATGATAATTCACAGCTCATCAAATTTTAGTAATGGCAAAAAAAACATTTAATTATAACCATAAACCTCAATACATAGCAATTAAAACTTACCAAATCATGCCATGTGCATTACCTTTACCAGCATTTTTACCTTTGCCATATCGATTTGCAAAAATTTTATATTCTGGTACCTCATCCAGCATTTGATCCAATACTTCAGCCAATGTAAACACAGCAGTGTTTTCATATTGATAAAGGTAAACAAGAGTTATCAGCATCTCGAGCAGCAGCTGTGCTAAGTAAAGGCTCTCACACAATAATGTTAAACCATTAACTTTCCCAACATGCAATATTTAAATGAGTTAATAAACAAATAAACTGAATTGAAATTTGTTTAACCAAAACAGTTTATAGTTTTAAATCAGAACAGTTTATAGTTTAACTACCTCATTTTCAACTTACTGCTGCTCATAATCACACAAGAAACCAAACTAAGTCATGAAATCTATTTTTATACAAAACAAGCAATCAGAATGCAAACCTCAATCAATCACCCTTACTTCTATGTAACTCAAACAATCAAAAATTCAGACTTCATCAATCACTCGTAACTCAAACAATCAAAAATTCAGACTTCATCAATCACTTGTAACTCAAACAATCAGAAATTCAGACTTCATCCTTGTCATCCATACAGAACTTTTTCCACCAGGACATGTGCCACAAGGCAAGGAAAATACCAACAAAAGCTAATGGGGTACTGGTCCATTTTGACTCAGCTTCACACAGGATAATTTGAGTAATGGAACAAATAGTACTAAATTTCTCAGCTATGTTCAGGCATCAGGCATAAACCTTCTTTTTCTAGAATCAAGTAACCCAAAATGCAGAACAGCTGGAGATGATTATCAACTGGCTATCATTTTATTTTTTTTCAATGAATTTATTAAATTTTAATTAACCATCCTCATGGCCTCTCTTTTACCGTCACATAGGTACGTTGTTCATATAGACAAGTATAGATGAGGCTGTTAAAGAAGATATTAGAGTCAGAACCCACTGCCAGCAAGCTCGTTCAGTACTCCGGTGGGGTAACTGTAACATCTTAAGAAGCTTCTTCCCCAGGCAGATGCCCCATTGCCAACAGGCCTGTTCAGCACCCTGATGGGTTTGCCTGTTCATACCACAGGTCGGTACCCGCTGCCAGCGGACCTGTTCAGTATCCCGACGGGTTAACCTCTTACACCCTTTTTCTATCAGAGGCTCTTGTCCCAATTTCACCTTAAGGATAAAATTTATGATTTGCTCAAGCATAGATGAGTGGGGGAGCTGCTCTGAAAACCATCTAGGAGTGGGATGGTACAAGAATTGGAAGAGTATTCTTTGTATATGCCTATAAAGATTTGCCCATATGAACAACTAACCTGTGCAACTGTAGAAAGTGAAAGTCATAAAGTGGCTAAAGACAATGTATATATATGTGTGTTTAGTATTATAACAGCCAAGAGATAATAACCCCCAAACTGCCCGGTCCTGGATACCTTTTTTAACATGATGCCTGTCTTTAAAAATAATTTCATGCCCATAGCTGTTACTAACAACAATTCCCTCTCTATCTAGTGTGAAACCAGGTCAAATGGTCCTAGCAACCCCATAAGTTCATAAGCAGAAAATATTTGGGAAGCTTAAAGCATTAATGTAGGCAATGCCTGGTGGGCAAGTACTCTTATGAATAGCCAGAACAGTTCTGAAAAAAATATGACAGCACACATACATTTACCAGATACAGACATTCTGATTATTAATGCAGCCCAGAAATTACCCAATCAATACAGTCTTTTGCCAAGAAAAACAATCATGGCTGAAAAATAGAAATAATAACAAAAGACTTCCCTATTGTTTTCAAAACAGCCTGAACCTGAAAAGAATATCTGCATCCTTCAAAAGAAACCTAATAAAAAACAACTTCCTGTACATATATACAAAAACAATTTTATTGAATGTTATTATGAGGAAGTGGGAGATGAAGAAGTCATTCCTTCACCTACCAGCTCTAGTTCCAATTGCTGATTCATGTTATGAAGGAACTCTTGCTTAAAAAGAGGTTTGTGATATATCTTTAACCAATATCCATTACCACAAATGCAACCTGTTCACCAATTGGTCTTATGTTTACAGAACCATTATTAAAAACAACAGTCACAATTTCATATTACCTTCTGGCATTTTTTCCTTGCTATGGGCTGCTGTTATAATAAATTTTCTGAAAGTATGGATTGGAGAGAAGGTCTAAATTCTGGTTAAATATCTTATCATTTTATTGAAAAGAAAGAAAAACAACGAAGTTGCATTAATTTCTAAACTAAACATGCAACTTTTTATTTATATACATATTTTCCTATTCGACCTAAGAAGAAAGAAAACATTTCTATTCAAGTATAGGAATTCTTCCAATGTAACCAAGTGCGAAGTAAAATTAAAAATATACCTTTATCCATATACGAAAAAGTTATTGCAATGATTACCTGGATAAGGAGAACCAACTGACTTACTTGCTTCTGCAACAAAAGGTGTTGAAGGAGGAAATGGTGTTGTAGTCTGGTTGCCTCTTGGAACCAACTTTCGAAGTAGTCCTGGTACTCACCTTCCTTTATCATATCATGTAGATCCCCTTCTTCTGATTGATTGCTTTCGGAAGTACATAGAGGATCTGCTAATACCTCCTCAATTTTCAGCTGCTTTCCATCGGATGTAATACCCAAGTTGTCAATTTCCTCTGCAATTTGGCAAGGAATGTCTTTTTGTGGCTCTTGGGACTTTGGTTCATTTGTTATGTCAGGAGAGGTAGATAAACTCTTAACTGCTGTTAGTATGTGTTCTACCTGATAAGAAGAACTCCCAACTGCAGCTAGGATTTGAGAAAGTTTTCCCAAATTGATGGTTACTTCTGTATCCATTTATGTCAGTTGTTTTGTTCATATTTCGCACAAGGATCAATGTCTGGGGCTCTTACAGCACCCAAGTTTTTATTTTTATTTGATTTAGATGTGTTTTAAATGATTCTAATCAAGACTACACGCTGCTCTTGCATAAAATGAAACACTCTTGGAATTAAGTTGCAGAAAGTAAACACACCCAAACTTGCAAAAAGAAAAACACACTTGCATGAAATTAAATTGCAAGAAAGTAAACACGCCTTACAGGAAAGGTAAACACACTTTTGCAGCAAAATAAATCAAACATACAAACAAACACGCTTGCAAGAAGGAAACAACAAGGGTTTGGGGCAACCCACTAAAGTGGATGCGGCAGGCTGTTACACCATGGGAATCCCATAGTGAAGTCGTCTTTGCGTCTTAACGTTTCCCCTCCACCTTGTTGTGTAATGTAACAGGAAACCTATCTACCGGAACAAATTCGTAGAAAATACCAGCTTACCTTGGAGCAACTCCCCGGCAACGGCGCCAAAATGTTGGTCAATTTTAATGTTACTTAATTAACCTCCATTTAATTATCAACCGGGCAATCGTAAACTTTGAGTTGCTACACTATATGTGCAGGCAAGATAGTTTTAAAACAACCCTAATCTTTCATAGAAATTCCACCTACAACAATCTTTCAGAGAAGTCCTACCTACAGCAATCTTTCAAAAGAACAATCTACGGATAAATTAACCAAACCCTACATAAATCCCTTAAACACTCCACAATCCACACTCAGCTACAGTGCTCATAATCTATTCTACAACTGATAGAGCTTAATAAGTTTCACAACAACTATGATCTGTTGATCTGAAAACTCCACTATAATCCTATGAAAACTAATGCTTCACTCCACACTAATACTGCTAAAATTATTGCTAGAGTAACACCTGTAATCTCTTGACTTTAAATAGTCAACATACAGCCTGTTATAATGACGCTTGGCTGGTTATTTATTATTCAAATATACTCTGTTTTATTTATGCACATTAATGCACACAGGAAAGTACCAAAGCCATTCAAGCAACTCTCATTAATTAATATTAGGCTGTGTGAGAAATACTTGCTAAGTCTGGTTTGCATATGCACACTGTGGAGCTGATGTTGCTTCAAGAAAGCAATATTATAAACTAGGGTCTTCTCCAAACTCAAACAGCCTGATTTCTTCCTATTTAATTACTTGTTTAAAAGATTATCAAAACCCTATGTGCTCTATAAATTCCAATCTTCAATCCTTTTACAAAATATCACAAGTGCTGTGCAATTTTAACAAGATACCCTACAGCTCTGCAAATTTGAAAATAAAAAGGATGAGCTGTTCATTAACTATTTCCACACTGTAACAAAAAGGAAATCAAATGAAAACTGTTCCTGTGTCTATTCAACAAAATAAACCAGCTGCAATTAACTAAGAATCTGCAATCATTCATATGAGAAACATTATCAGCATTCTATATAACAATATAAAATAATAGAGACATTAACCTGTGATTACAAAATACACAAGGCAAAATACCAAGGTTGGTGCTGAAGGGGGCCCTCCCTCAACGCCTTCCAGCTCTAAATCGAAAACTTAAAAGAGATAAACGCTGGTTGTATTAATGAAATGAAGTATTACAATCTTCTCCTCCTCGAGTATCCATCCTAAGGATGATTTATAGATGGATAGATGAATAAGATCCATCCCAGAATGCAGAGATTTGAGCAACTACCCAGAAAACGGCCAACACAAAATCTGGCAAAACCACGTCTGTTCCAGAAGCGATTTCTCCACATCCGTTCAGAAATTCTGAAAACTGCCCGCGGTTAGGGGTAAATGGGGCCATTTGTGAAGTGGGTGTCGAACCGTTTTGAAAAATTCCCAACCGTTTGTTCAGAAATTGAGCCCGAAATTAGGGTCCTGATCAAGGACGGAAATGACATTGCCAGATTGCTTGAGATCCATACACTGCTAAAAATGGAGGGTAACAGCTCTTTGAACGAAGGAAGTCCATGAAACAACACTGGAATATACTTCATAGGCATCTGGAAGGCGATGAAAGCACAAGAGACACCCCAAATGTGGATCGAAGCCCCCGAATCACTGGTGCAGCTAACGTGAACCTGCCCTAGAGCACCGAAAACCCTGCACAAAGAAATAACGAGCCATCAGGTTAACCGGATATTCATATGGAGATTTAAAAACCCAATGTATGCATAAAACAATGTAAAGTAAGAAATAAATAACCAAAAATCACTTACCAAACCTTTGTCCACGTTGGTCTTCATAAAAACATATCCATGCACAAATAAGCATTAATACAACTAACTTATCATATGGTTTTATAAGTGTTATGCTACAAAGTGATGTGTTGGACAGCTAATAATAGGAGACCAACACCCCCACCACAATGCCTTGAAAGAGCATCCTAGGACTTATTACGAGCACACATCCCAACCTATCGGATCTCCCAGGTCTACTTACATGTGGTCACCACAATACCTCGAAAGAGCATCCCAGGACTTATTACGGAACACAGCCCAACCTATCAGATCTCCCAGGTCTACTTATATGTGGTCATGGCAATGCTTCAAAAGAGAATCCTAGGACTTATTACGGGCACACAGCCCAACCTATCGGATCTCCTAGGTCTACTTATATGCCATAGGACAATGCCAAGAAAGAGCATCCCAGAATTTATTACAAGCAGATAGCCCAACCTATCGGATCTCCCAGGTCTACTTATATATCCTCCTAGAGCAATGCCTCGAAAGAGAATCCCAAGACTAATTATGGGCACACAACCCAACCTATCGGATCTCCCAGGTCTACTTATATGCTCATTTGCACAACCTGTCCATGGCAACAAAGTATCAACCTGATACTCACCATACATCATCCTGATGTATATCATCACATGATCATCTTGATCATCATAGCATCATCCTGATACATATCATCCGGAGCAACATCCTAAAGCTCATCATCCATGATCATCCTAATCATATAGTGCATCTACCTGATGCATACCAAGTATCTACATGATGCATATAATGTATCTACCTAATACATATGATCATACATGATCTACTTGATCATACAATGTATCTACCTGATACATATCATCATACACATGATCCAACTGACCATATCCAACATCCAACATGATGCATATACATATATATGATCCAACTGATCATAACAAGCATCCAACATGATGCATATACACATACATGATCATCCTGATCATAACAAGCATCCAACATGATGCATATACATATACATGATCCAACTGATCATAACAAGCATCCAACATGATGCATTTACATATACATGATCCAACTGATCATAACAAGCATCCAACATGATGCATATACATATACATGATCCAACTGATCATAACAAGCATCCAACATGATGCATATACAGAGCAGTAACTAGAGCATCATCCTGATGCTCATCATCTAATGCTTACATCCACAGCCATGGGAAGGATCCTCCTCTCACCATGCTTGGAATGGCTCCAGTAGATGTGTCCATCACTTCTTCCTCGAAGTGTCATCAATCTGAAGAACACCAAGCCTCTCTCTGAAATACTCAAACTTCACTCTGGCTAGTGGTTTCATCAACACATTTACAACTTGCTCATCCGTCGCAACATATAGGAGCTTCACTGCTCCTCTCTGCACCATATCCATGATATAGTGATATTTGATCTCAATGTGCTTCGACCTATCGTGAAACACCGGGTTCTCAGACAACTTCCCACAACTCTGGTTATCACAAAAGATACCAGTAGCATCCAATGGGAGATCAAATAACTCAGACAACAGCTTCCTCATCCATACTGCCTCACAGCTAGCGGAACAAGTTGCAACATACTTTGCTTTGGCTGTACTCAGTGCTACGCAGGACTGCTTCCTGCTAAACCAAGAGATCACACTTGATCCCATACTGAAGCAGCACCCAGAAGTGCTCTTCCTATCTGCATCCTTGCCTGCCCAGTTAGAATCAACATAACCCTGCAGGTTAAACTTTTGATTCACATCATACTTGAGCCCATAGTCAATTGTACCCTTCAGGTACCTCAGAATATGATTTACAGCAACCAGGTGACCACCTCTGGGATCCGTCAGGAACTGGCTCAATGTGTTCACCGCAAAGAAAATATCTGGTCTTGTGTTCGTCAGGTACATCAAAGACCCAATCATCTGACGTACACCGTGACATCAACCGGCTCAATTGAAGCATCACACAGAAGCTTTAGGTTTGATGCCATAGGTGTGGCCATGGCCTTGCAGTCCATCATCCCAAACCTCTTCAGGATCTCTACTGCATACTTCCCTTGTCCAATGAAGATCCCACCTGCACTTTGCCACACCTCCATGCCTAGAAAATAGTGCATCATCCCCAAGTCCTTCATCTTGAACTCGGCAGCAAGCTTCCTCTTGGTATCGGCAATCAATCCATCCTCACTTGTTACAAATAGGTCATCCACATACAATAGTAGTATCATAGGATTTCCTTCCTCAACCTTGTAGTAAAGGTTGGAATCCTCTTTACTCTTGGTAAAGCCCAAACTAGATAGAAAGTTGTCTATCCTACCATACTAAGTCCTAGGAGCTTGCTTCAAGCCATACAAGGATTTCTTCAACCTGCACACATATGACTCCCTATCATGTGTCTCAAAACCAAGTGGCTGCTCCACATACACTTCCTCCTCGACTACTCCATTCAAGAAATCAGTCTTGATATCCATCTGGTGTATCTTACATGTCATCACTGTAGCTAGGGCAAGTACTGATCTAATGGAAGTGTACCTGGCTACAGGAGCAAAAGTCTCTTCATAGTCTATCCCCTCTTTCTGGGAGAAGCCATGAGCTACAAATCTTGCTTTGTATTTCTCTATGCTGCCATCTGCAGCATGCTTGATCTTGTAGATCCATTTGGAAGTCACCACAGACTTCCCTTCAGGTCTTGGGACCACATCCCAAACATCATTCTTCATGATCAACTGGTATTCCTTGACCATGGAATCCTTCCATTCTTTCTTTTCCACTGCTTCTTCATAACTGGAAGGTTCTTTGTTCATAATGTCACAGAGTAAGGCAACATAACTGGTGTGTGATCTAGTCCTCTTCCTTTCTATGTGTTCGTATTCTAGAATGCCATATCTTTCTGCATCTTGAATGAGCTCTCTAGACCATGCAGGTTTCCTCTTGTGAGAGTTCTTCTCACGAGGTGGATTTACAGGTTCTTGTGGATCTTCCATTTCATGATCTGCATCTGGAATTTTTTCAGTCATAGTGGTGTCTTGAAATCCGGTTTCCTTTGGTTCTTCATGATCTTCAACGGGTTTCTTTTTTGATTTGATGTATGTTGAGTCCTCATCAAATGTTACATCCCTGCTGACATCAATCTTCTTAGACCCTGGAAAGTATATTCTATAAGCCTTCGAGCTTTCATTGTACCCCACAAAGATTCCCTTCTTTCCTGAAGGATCTAGCTTTTTCCTCTTTTCCTTTGGAACATGTGTGTATACTAGATAACCAAATATTATGAGATGGCTGACTTCAGGTTTCTTACCAGAGAATACCTCTTCTGATGTCTTGTTGTCCAATATCTTGTGAGGTGTTCTATTCTACACATCTACAGTTGTCCTAGCTACTTCTGCCCATAGATGCATAGGAAGATCCTAGTCATGCAGCATTTCCCGTGCTGCTTCGATGATTGTTCTATTCTTTCTTTCTGCAACCCCATTCTGTTGTGGATTGTAGGGAGCAGACAACTCTCTCTTAATCCTTGAATCATTGCATAACTTCTTGAAATCACCTGAAGTGAATTCTCTGCCATTTGTCGGATCTGCATGTCTTGATCTTCTTATGAGTTTGATTTTCCATCAAGGCTTTGAATTCCTTGAACTTATCAAACACTTCATCTTTGTTCTTCAAGAAATAAACCCAAGTCTTCCTAGAGAAATCATCAATGAAAAAGACATAGTATACATACCCACTCAGAGAACTGGATGACATCGGACCGCATACATCCGAGTGGATAATCTCCAAGATTCCTTTTCTTTGCTTTCACTACTTGGAAATTCCTTCTTAATGTTCTTTCCTTTTGCACATCCTTTGCAAACACCTTCATGCTTTGTCTTGATTTCAGGAAGAACCTCTACAGCTTGATTTGATTTGATGTATGTTGAGTCCTCATCAAATGTTACATCCTTGCTAACATCAATCTTCTTAAACGCTAGAAAGTATATTCTGTAAGCCTTCGAGCTTTCACTGTACCCCACAAAGATTCCCTTCTTTCCTGAAGGATCTAGCTTTGTCCTCTTTTCCTTTGGAACATGTGTGTATACTAGACAACCAAATATCCTGAGATGGCTGACTTCGGGCTTCTTACCAGAGAATACCTCTTCTGATGTCTTGTTGTCCAATATCTTGTGAGGTGTTCTGTTCTGCACATATACAGTTGTCCTAGCTGCTTCTGCCCATAGATGCATACGAAGATCCTAGTCATGCAGCATTTCCCGTGTTGCTTCCATGATTGTTCTATTCTTTCTTTCTGCAACCCCATTCTGTTGTGGATTGTAGGGAGCAGTCAACTCCCTCTTAATCCCTGAATCATCGCATAACTTCTTGAAATCACCTGAAGTGAATTCTCTGCCATTTGTCGGATCTGAATGTCTTGATCTTCTTATGAGTTTGATTTTCCATCAAGGCTTTGAATTCCTTGAACTTATCAAACACTTCATCTTTTTCTTCAAGAAATAAACCCAAGTCTTCCTAGAGAAATCATCAATGAAAGAGACGTAGTATACATACCCACTCAGAGAACTGGATGACATTGGACCACATACATCCGAGTGGATAATCTCCAAGATTCCTTTTCTTTGCTTTCACTACTTGGAAATTCCTTCTTAACATTCTTTCCTTTTGCACATCCTTTGCAAACACATTCATGCTTTGTGTTGATTTCTGGAAGACCTTCTACAGCTTTGCTTGCAATTGGTAGTGCCCTATAGTGCACATGTGCAAACCTTCTATGCCAAAGTTCACTTGGCTCCATGGATTCATGTACCATTGCATGTTTAGGTTGTCGTTTCAATTTGTACAATCCTCCCTCTTGCTCTCCAATCACTACTGCATCATCTATAGTTTTACCCTTTGGCCACATTAGGACTTGGCCATCTACAAATGCAACCCCCATACCTTTTGCATCCAATGCAGATATGGAGAGTAGGTTCTTCTTAATCCCAGGTACATATAGTACATCTTTCATCTTCAAAGACTTTCCAGAGTCTAGGTTGTAGGAGACTTCACCACTTCCCTTGATGGGATATTGATAGTCATCCCCAAGTTTTACTTTATGGGGTGACTCATGTTCAGATAGATTTACAAAAGATTCTTTAAACCCAGTCATGTGTTTGGAAGCCCCACTATCAATAAGCCAATCATTACATCCATGAAAGATAGTACCTATGAGAGCAGATATTAGAACATATTCATCTTCACTTGATGAATCATCACTTTTTGCTCTAGCCTTCTTCTTGGGAGGTTCATCATCCTCAGCAGCATGAGCATGATATCTCTTCTTATTGTTCTTCTTATTCTTGTTGAGGTTGTTGTTGTTGTCTTTCTTCTTCTTGGGACAATATGCAGCAAAGTGTCCCTTCTCATTGCAAGTGAAGCATCTAAGATCTTTCTTATGATGGTGTGTGAAGGTCTTCTGTTATGAGATGACTCCTTCTTGAACTTACCTTTCCTGGTATGTGCTGTGAGAGCTTGATCTTCATTCCCCAGCTTTTCTTCTTGGGCCACAAGCCTAGCCTCTTCTTGTGAACATTCCTCCTACTGTCTACTGAAGGAGATCAACTTCCTTCTTCCACATATTCCTTGAATGAAGGAATCCCATGACCTAGGTAGGCCATTCAAAGTGATCATGACAACTTCACCATTATCCACCACTTCATCCATAGCTTCATGTTGTTCCTTGATCTAAGAGACCTTAGATAAATAAGATTGAATGGTCTCTCCATTCTGAATCTTTACCCCTTTCAATTGGTTTCGCAGAGTCATCTTTCGATTTATGTTTTTCCCTTCAAATAGCTTGGTCAAGGAGTCAAACATCTCCTTGGGTGTCTTTAGAGATGACACATGTGCTATAAGATGTTCTTTAATAGAATCAACAATGATTCACTTTGCCTTGACGAAGTTATTCTTATGTAAGGCCTTAGCCTCTTCTTCCTCTGGGATAGGGACCTCAAAACTTATGTAGGTGTCCGATTCATTTTCTTTCAGGATTAACCCAATCCTATACTTCCATGCTCAGAATTTATCATCCCCTTCAAGCTTATCCTCAAGCTTGGTGTGGTGAGACATCTTAAAGAGTACTTCAAATGGAAATAGAAAAGATTTAGGTCTTACCACTTGATTTGCAGAAATTTGGATCTGGTGCTGGATTAGGGTTTGTCAAAGAAACCCTAAAAATTCAAAATGTGAATTTCAACTTTATGAAAGGATAGAAATATGCACCTTGATAAGATGATCATCCTGATATATTAAGAAATTGAAAACTGCAAAGTTTAACCTTCAGAAATGCCTTTTAGTCTTCCCGGATTCACTGGGGAGGACCCTGAATTATGATTGGACGGAAAGATGTGCCTTGCTGAGGAGAGTCAAAATACCCTACTTCCTTTCAAGATATGTGGAGAGAAACCCAATAAACAGGAAACCCTAGTTGTCGCACTTGCATTGTGTCTTCTTCTCGGGTTAGCTTTGATACCATGTTAATTTTTTAGCATTAATTCAACATACTCTAGGATCTTTACTGAGAGAATAACATGTACAACATATCAAGTATAACAATGCATATCAATCACACCAAGCAATCACATGAGACAATACACACATAGAGTTTCATTGGGGAAAACCATAATGGTGAAAAACCCCACAACTTCCTCAGAGATAGAAAGAGCAATGATACAACCCAAGTACATAGAGATAGTCCTCCTATCAGTGAACCTCCTCCTCCACTAGTGCACCACTTTTCGAGTAGTGTAGAAGTGAATAATGAGATGATCAAATAGAGTGCCTCCCGCACTCTATTTATATATGACCTGACCTGCCTAATAACCTTGCAGGGACAACTTGTCTAACTCAGTCTAATAACCCATGGTTATACTAATCAGGGTTGACCCCACACTTGGTGGTCTAATAACCTATCACTTGCAAGTTGCGACACTTGCGACACTTGTCAATACAAATGACGACACTTCCGTATAGAGGAATAGTAACATCTCTATAGGAGTACAATATACATAGGTGAAATACATTCCGAAGTTACAATTACATCAACACGGTAGGCATGGCCTCATCCCATTTGGAAAATTAGTCCACGACCACTATGATATGGTGATGCCCCCCAGCCGAAGCTGGTTTGCAATCCATGAAATCCACCCCCCACTTGGTGAAGGGATCGACGGTGATGACTGGATGAAGGGGCGCTAGATGCGAGTGTTTATTCTGAGAAAACACCTGGAAAGGGTGACATCTCTTCACAGCATTAATACAATCTTTAAAGATTGAAGGCCAAAAGTAACCAGCTCGCATAATACGTTGGGCTGTAGCAAGCCCAGATAAGTGACCGCCACACGCCCCAGCATGGAAATCATTAAGCACATGCTCAACTTCTTCGTGAGTTAAGCAATGACAGAGAATAGAATCCTTTCCTCAGTGATACAAAGTGTCACCGATGATAGTATAATATTTAGCATGATGTTTCACACGCCGTCGCTCATCCTGTGAATAATGCGAAGGAAACTTCAAAGTTTGGAGGCACACAATGACATCTCCATACCAAGGGTCCTCCGACGAGATAAGAAATAAGTGCTCATCCACAAAGGAATCCTAATGGATTACATCCTCATCAAGTCTCGAAAGGTCTGACATAAGCTCAGCAAACACCAATGATTTCACCGACTTCGTCGAAGCAAAATCGAGATCGAAATCCTGAAGGATCACAATCCATTTATTGTACTTCCCCCCATAAGGAATCGTGATAGAATGAACTAAAACAGATTGATATGTGCTACAACTATGGTTGTTCTAACCAAAATGTAATGTTGTAACCGCTAGATTGCATGGACAGTCGCAAGTGCCAACTTTTCCACGTGAGTATATCTCAGTTTAGCATATACTAGAGTTTGACTAAGGATATAGATGACATGCTTGACGAGTGCATCATCAACCTGGACTAAGACCATGCCATTCGTCTCTTGAGACACAACCACATAAAGTATAAAATCTCATGTGAAGTCGGGTGGACTAAGCACAAGGGCTGATACCAAAGATTTCTTAAGGGCATCAAAAGACTGTTGGGCTCACTGATCCTAGATAAACGGTGTGTCTTTCTTCAACAGGCACGTGAAACCTTTGGTAAGATTAGCATAATTGACTACAAATCGACTTAGAAAAGTAGCTCTCCCTTAGAGGCTCTGAAGCTGAAACAAGTTGCCCGAAGGAGGCAACCGAAGTATTGCCTCAACTTTAAGACGATTGACTCTAATACCCTCTTTCGAAACTATGAATCCTAGTAGGCGACCTGACCTCACTGTAAAGATGCATTTGTTGGGATTCAATCGAATCTTGTAGCGTATACATTGTTCGAGACTCCAACGGAGGTGCATGGATTGGTCCACTCTCTAGCGAGAATGGCTGGCAAGATCATCCAAGAAAACCTCCATTATACTTTTAAGGTCATGAAAGGCATAGGTCATGGCACGCTGAAAAGTAGATCCAGCGTTTTTAAGGCCAAAGGGAATTTTCCAATATGAAAACATACCCCAAGGACAAATGAAAGCAGTCTTATGTTGGTCCTTGGGTTTGATTTGAATCTGGTTATATCCCGAAAAGCCGTCCATGAATGAAAAATCTCACTTCCCAAACAAGCATCAAGGATTTGATCAATGAATGGCATGGGCAAGTTGTCTTTCAGACATGCATGATTCAGGTCCCTAAAATCAGTGCATACATGGATCGTTCCCTGCTTCTTATCCACAGGAACGGGGTTTGACACCCATTCGGTAAGGGGAACGAGGTAGATGAAACTAGCTTTGAGCAACTTCTCCACCTCTGCCTTGATAGCGGCTGCCTTCCTAGGGTTAATAGCTCGAAGACGTTTTTGAACCGGTTTAGCATGAGGATACATTTTAATCTCATGTTCAACAATACTAGTTTCTATTATTGGCATCTCCTCGTATGACAAGGCGAAAGCTTCCCGAAGTTCTATAAACAATTCGGTGTAGATGGAAACCTCTTCAGGAGAGAAATCATCACCGATGTCAACGTTCTCAATTCTTCCGGGAGTATGAGAGATGTTGATCAGTTGAGTCAGGGAAATATTAGCCATCTTCCCCTCTATGAAAATCTCATGTGAACCCAAAAGAGCCACAGGGTGACCAACCATCTCTGTAAGAGTCATCCTAAACTCTTCTTTCTCAGTGAGATCGACATTGGGAAGGAAATAAGAGTGATGTTGCATATCCTCCCAAGGCCTCTCACTACCACATATGGCCTCGATAATAGCTTCATCCGAAGGTAAAGTACCATCAAGGAAATCATTCAAACAAGATGAGTCGGCTGCCAAAACTGGCAGCATAACGGGTTCTTCCTCATCTTTCCGAGAAGAAGAGAGATCTGTTTTTGCAGTGGCTTGTTGAATATCCTAGTAAGCAAGCTCAGCTACAGATAGTGGCATGGACATCCCGATGTGTGTAATGTCTCCAAACGTAAAAATCCTAGATGGTAAAGTCCACGGATCGTCAAAATATGAAGTCCGGAACGGTACATTATGCGAAGGAGGAGACGCATTGTCGGAAATGGTTCCAATAAAATTCAGGGGTGTGGGAAAATCATAATATCCCATCAATTATGGGTACATGCCAACACCCATGTTCCCAATTGCTGGCTGAGAATCTGTAACCTATGGGACTATTGATCCCGTGTATGCTTCAGGAGGAGGATTAACGAAATCTAGCTAATCGATGGTCACAATCTTGCCTTCATGTGGAAAGCATATAACTCTGAATACAGTAGATGCGGAAGCTTTCATAGCGTACATCCAATTCCGACCCAGTAAAAGGTTGTAGTCGATGGGCACATCAACCACTTCGACTTAAATAGGCACAAGCTTACCCCCCAAGTGGAAAACAAGGGAATGGATAATCCCATGCGGCTTAAATGACTAACCGTCAAATGTAGTGAGGATGGTTCTAGACGTGAGTAGAGGAGGAGAGCCAAGAGCTATCCAGCAAGCTAACAACATCACTGATGTGGGAGCACCTTCGTCAACCACCGTTCTTTTGACGAAATTCTTATGGCACTCCACAAGGATTTGAAAAGCCACGTGGTAAGGTAAGCGAGTTTGAATATAAGTAGTGTCGAACTTGATAACGTTGGGATTTCTCCCATCCTGATCTTCTAACGCACTCAAAAGGCCATGCCTTTGAGAAGGACACACCTGTAAAACTTCAAGAGCCAACATGGCACACAGATTTTGGCCTAAATCTTATACAATGGAGTAGTTCTGGGCGGCTCAGGCATTGGGATTATGCATAGAGCACTTAAGAACACCTTTGGGTATCCGCGACATAATAAAGGGCCTCTCCATATGCAAGGAATTATCAGGAGGAGGGGGAGGCTCACTCCCCATATTAGGTTGTGGTGCACCGTAATCGCATTGACGAGTAGCAACAATAACCTCCGATTGAACCATATTCACACATCCATAACCACTAGTATTGGAAGAAGACGTTGCAGTCTCATTAGGTCCCTAACCAATGGCGGGAGCATGCAAAGCCATGTTTTGGTGATGAGGAAGGGGATCCTTCAACACAGATGGGCTCTGTGCCAAATGCTTCGATGCTTCTTCGATTCGAGGACATAAGTGAGTAAGATGATCTTCCCCACAAAGATTACAAGTAAATTTCACCTTACGCCTAGGTTTACAATCCTCACCAGCATTTCCGCCTTCCCGAGGAGGGTTGGCATTCTCTTTTTGAGGGGTATTGCGATTGCTATTGTTCTTCCCATTGTTTCCACCCTTACGATTGTTTCTCCCCTTTTTCTTACCACCAGGTTGCTAGTTACTCGATGGGTTCGTCGATTACACACTATGTACATCGGACGACGAGGTGGAAGTGGACAAGGTGTGAACCTGTACGGGAGTAGACTGGTTTAGCGACAAATTTTTCATTTGATTAGCCACCAAATCTACAGGGCGAGTGCTTGTGGATCCCACAATTCCATCGGCATGCGGTCCAGGAACTGACTTGGGCTCATGGTGTGTTCACAGTGCATCAGGAATAATGTCATACAAAATGCCAGACTGAGAGTATAGTAAATCTAACTGCTGGACTTTTAAGATGGCTTGTTCCTCAGTCACAACGCCAGATATCAAAACATCCTTAGCAATATATGGGAGTAGGTACTTGAGGAGCCATTCCAACAAAAACTCTGGAGGAATGTTGGATTTCACTAATCGCTTCCGTCGACACCACTCTTGAACATGGTCAGAAATATGTGTGGCCTTGTTCTAACGGAAGGTAGACAAAAGTTCAATACTGGTATCGTAACGAACCGACAATTGGAAATGATCCAAGAAAATCAAAGCGATCTCAATGAATCCCCTATAAGTGTTCCCAAGAAACTCAACATACCACTTTGCGGTTGCCCCCATGAGGGTGCGTTGAAATAGTCATAATCTAATGAAATCATGATTCAATGAGATGGAGGAGCACCAAAGGTGAAACGTTGTGACATGATCTCCTGGATCCTCACCACCTTTCCCCTCGAACTTAGGAATGTCCGAGGGGATCTTGATAGGGACCAGAGGCCAAATAGGGTCGTGACATACTGGATCATTCGTGAGCTTCGAAAGATCCAGAAGATTCAAACGTGCAAGGAACGGGAGCTGTGGCTGGAAAGCTTGATTATAAGCTCTCATTAAAGGTTGGTTGTACAGAACCGAATTATGAGATGGACCAGAATCTTGACCATGAGCATTAAACTGCTGATAATGAGGACCTAATGGACCATAAGCTTGACCATGGCCATAAGGTTGATAACCTCCTCCAACTTGACCCGTATGAGATTAAGCAGGTATATAAGTGTTTTGGGCACCATATTGAGGTGGGTTGTACTAGTGGCCAGCACCGACTGTGTTGTAGTAAGGGTTGCCACCATAAGTATGGGGCATATACGTACTATTTGTAGCGGGAACCATGTTGTAATGACCATAATAATGAGGTATGTTCCCACCCCCATCATAAGCATTAGGATTAGAGTGAGCAGTCGTGTGGTGATCATAAGCATAAGACGTATTCCCAACCCCAACATTGGTGTTACTAGTAGTAGTAATGGTGGCGTTACGACCATGAAGATAAGATATATTTCCACCTCCTACATTAGTATTACTAGTAGCGGCAGTGGATGCAAAAGTATGCGGTATATGTCCACCCCCGTGGTTAGGAGGAGCATTAACATTCGCGAAAGTGGTTCTAGATTGACGGGTAGCGGCATGTCTATTAGGTGGTGGATGGCGAGTCATGTTGCGAATAGTGTTCCTATTAGGTTGGGCAGCCCTAGGAGGTGGTCGTCTTCCAACATTAACATTGTTAGGAGGAATATGACCGGTCCCCATACTATGTGTGTGAGTGGACAACGTGGTGCCCCCTGTGAGTGTATTTCCCCCAATGGGTGTAGTGTTGCTAACACCATGAATGGTGCCAGCATGACTACCAAAAGGAGTGGAAGGATTAACTATGGTGTAATTCAGCATACCATATGAGAACGCGGTAGGGTTGATCGTAGGGCCTGTGTCATCATGTAACTCTGGTATCCCATATAGATAATTATGTGGATATGAAGGATCGAACCGGTCGTCCTCGGGTGAATCCGGACCAAACAAACTAGGTCGGGTCTCGGGTGGATCCAGACCAAACAAACTAGGTTGGGTCTCAGGTGGATCACCCCCCCATGCCTCACGAGGAGCAGGGGTGTCTAATGTGTGCTCAACTCTACCTGATGGACTGGTTGGGATTTCTCCTGTGCTAGAATGTGCGGTCATGGCGTCGATAATGTATGTCTCGTAAGAATCTAAAGATTCGGAGGGAGCCAGATGGTATCCCTTCTTGACACGGCATGATAGCTCAGTAGCTGGTTAACCAGCCAACCGATGAGATTGATGGAGAGCAGGACTCCATGCCACGATATCTCCGGAGAGACTATAAAATCAAAACATCTCCTAAAGGCCAACTATCGATCAAGAACAGTAAATCAAAAGCACACACCTAGAGAAACTATAGCCAAGAGCAGACAAACAGAGTGGCTAAATGAGCTCCCGACACTAGAGCCGGTATGTCTCTCCTAGGAGAGGCTTGAGACTCGCAAACTATAGCCGGAGGTAACAGAATCCGTTATAACGGCCCCCAGAGTTCACTGCGTGCACAGGGTCAAGTCCCTATACAACGGAAACTATGTTGTCCGACCACTATCTGAATCAGGACACAAACAGCATAACCACTGCAAGTACCCTATGCGATACCTAGGTAAGAAAACTATGGTCACCGCAATATAACCAATGCTCGGGGGGACAGTCGTAGGTGGGATCCGTCGTATTGGTAGGGTAGCTAAGCCAGAAGCACAAGAGGACGAACCTATGGTACCCCTAGATACGAACAAACCATGGAAATATCTCCCACGTTCAGCCAGTATTGAAGGGATATCTCCTCAACCAACCTCTTGTGACCTCGTGTTTAACTTTGGTTTGAGTAGAGCTTCCTGAGAACATTGATGTATACCATGGATTTCACCACTCCCTGGTCAGACACATAATGTTTCGTCTAGTAGTCTTGGATTGTTTACTCACAATGATGTATTCCAAGACTCTAAACCTATGCTAGTTGGTATACCCTATAAATAAAATCAGTCTAATCAATTTTAAGATTAAGCGTTAATTTTAATGATTGTGGTTACTCAAAGGATATGGTCGTGAAACTAGTGATGTTTATGATTCAATAGTATGCAAAATCGTCAAATCCTAGACTCATTTATCCAATAAAAACAATGCCACTAGCATGCGAAATCAATCCAATGGTTTCAAAATAAAAAATGCAACTCTTTTATATTTTCAATGCACAAATAGAACCTAAATGAAAGCAGCAAGCACTCAATGTAAGATGCAGTACATAAAAGCAATTTTTTTTGTATTTTCTCTTATAAACAAAAGGAAAATGCCAAACTATATATATATATATATATATATTGTATTTTTCAATATAAGGAAATGAAAAATGCAAGCAAAATCCTACTATCTAGTCACTGAAATGCAGGGGAGATCACTAAGACAACCCAACAGATCCCAAATAGTAAGACTCAGCCAACGGAGTGAGCTCGATAGGGAAAAACAGCAAGGCTAAATCCAAAGATGGGTAAAAAACCAACAAGGCTCAACAAGGAGAAGAGAAGAGTTCTGGTAACAAACAAGGAATGGAACAGTCAAGAATCAGGCCAATAAAGACTCAGGATCATCCAAAGCCAACCCAGCAACAACCAAGGGTCATGAAACAACCAAAGACAAAGTTGTACTCTATTGTCAAAGGAATTCCTGTGGGTACCCGCGAGCAGTAATGTAAACAGAGGTGGGTGTACAAGGGTAGAGCTAAGCTCACCCGCGGGTAAGGAAAGGTAAATGGGCAAAAAAAGAGTCTAATGGCTCAGAAAAACCAGTTTTCTATAGTGTATCTCAACGGCCAATTAGTGACACAGAGCTTTGAAAAACAACAACTCTAAATAAGGACTAATGCTCAAAAAATCCCCAAAAATGGATGCTTTCCCCAGCGGAGTTTCCATTTCTGTATTGGAGAAAACTTCCTATGGCTTGGGGTGAACCACAATAGACAGTTGACTACCAGAAATTAACTCAATCCTCAGTATTATGCTATATAAATGACAATGCTAAGATAATGAAGAATATAACCAGCCTCAATCCAAACGTTTGATGTAGATCCCCGTTGGAGCTTTCAATCCATGTACTTGAATTTGCAAATTAGTCTTGACAGCCAATATACAACAAGTGCATATAATATATAAACGACATTAACATCATCAATATCAATAGTCCATGATATTATAAGTAAATGCAACCCAATGTAATATAAACAACATTCGCAACATTAATGGACGAAAATATGAGCATTTCTATTAATAAACAACAAGAAGTACAATGTGATACGACCTCTTGATGGAAACCAATCTGAACCAAGATCTGGGTCAATCCACTTGTGCCTCCACCACTTCAATCCTCCATGGAATGGCAAACTCAAACTATGATAGGAGTTTGGAAGGTGAACATAAAGGGTTCACAACTACAAGGATCAATAAGTGTAAACTCAAGATAGGGAAAAAATCCACTAGAGTTCTCTTGCTCTTCTTTCTCCTCCCGTCCATAAGCCATATATGCTCAATATATAGTCCTCCCAAAGGTAAGTGAAAGGACAGATCGAGATGTTTCAGGGAAAATGGAGGGCCAAAGGTCACCCTATGACCACTTTTTGGGAGTAAAAAGTAATAAACTAGTGATTTTTACCATGTTACATGATACTCGCTGGCTATAGTGATACAACTCACGGGTACGCCCACTGTATTGATGCATCTAGCATACAGGGAAAAAAATAGTGTGTCTGAAGGATATAAAGTAGATCTGAGTCAGTAAAATGGATCCTGTAGGCCAAAGAGTGTTGATGCTCACAAGGTGGAAAATTTCGCTGTAACAAACCAAATGTTAAGAAAAGTAATGATGATTGCGAAATACATAGACCCCACCCACCCTACACACAAAAACTTTGGATTTTTGTGTTTAAGACTAGATGCATCGAGTTAGAGAGAAAACATTTAGATGTAGAGCATACATAAGCTTTTTTTATATAAAATCAGCAAACTTTGTAAATAATTTAATCACTATGAGTGCAACCATTGTTTTGGATTTCTCCAAACATCGTGTGAAACATGGAGATTTGAGAAGTGTCCACACAATCGATTTGTTAAAGGGCCAATGCTCATGCCTAATCATGAATCAAAGTTTACTCTAAACTATTGTAATACCATGTGATACAATGGACATGGCCCTAAGATATTAGCAAACCAACAAACTCGCATTTAACATATATGTGGTAAAGCATTCAAGGGAAGCATCCATGTAGAAAATGAGAAAAACTCTCAATTATTAGTCTCGAAATTCTTGTTGTTGTATAATGAAGGCTTGGATCTTTTATTTTTAAAGAAGATACTCGCATCTACGTTCTTTTAATTATAATTCATAAACTAATAATTCAAATATTGTTTAAATTAAGGTTACTTAAACTTAAGATTTATTTATATACTAGATAGTTCCAATTGCCTTATTGTGCATGATTAATTTATTTATATACTAGATAATTCCAATTGACTTATTGTGCATGATTAATTTATTTATATATAGATTATTAATTAAATATTATTTAATATTATATTAATAATTATGCACCAACACTTATTATTGCAATTTGCATCATTCAAAACTTAAAACAATTAGGACTAGATATGCACTTCCTTGGTTAAACCATTAATGGTAGTGGAGAGGAACACCCTTGAAGACATCAATGCTATTAAAAACGCTATCATAACAAAGATGAATGCAAGTGCAAATTGATAACAATAAAAGTTCATTTATGAGAAAGGAATAATTAACCCAACTTAGAAGTTCAAAACTATATTTTTATGGTCATGAACAAAAATAGGTTAGAAGTTCAAAACTATATTTTTATTGTCATGAACAAAAATAAAATAAAAGATTAATTTTTTTTATATAATATTTATGTTAAAAAATAATAACTTCAATAAAATAAAATAACTCTAATAAAATAAAATGCTATTAATTAAAAAAAAATATTAAATTATAAAAATAATATAATAAATCAAAAAATCATAATTTACTTCTAATCATCATCATTATATTTTTAGTACTTTGAAATTTATATTTTAATTTACAATATCAATAAATATTTGTATATATCACCATTTATTTATTTTTTATAAAATCAAATAAGATTTTTAAACTAAAATTGGTTTTTAATTTTTATAAATGATTTTCCATATCTTAATTAATTTAAATAAAAAAGCATCTTATCATGTTATTCCAATTCCAAATAATATAATAATTTAAAAAATCATTTATAAATTGGATTTAATCCTAAATGTATTAAAAAATAATATTTATTATAATAAAAACATATAATATTAATATATATATATATATATATATATGTGTGTGTGTGTGTGTGTGATGATGATGTTGGTGGTCGTTAGTATTGACTGAGATTAACATTGATCTATCGAATCTTAATAGAAAAGAAAGGGGTTATTTGGATTGTTGTAGAATTTTATTCTTGTGCTAAAAAACTTAGAAATAAGCATTCCTAAGTTGCCATAGTTTTGACATATTTGAACGTTAAGTAGGTTTGTATTGTAGCAAAGATCATGAAACTGTAATCTAATGTGAGTGTACAACACTTGAAGAGAAAGTGACTTTCATCCTCATTGTTCATAGTCTCGTAGATATGACAAATCATTTCCTACCATAATGTTGTAGGAGTTGTCCATAATCATGTTTCACTATGAAGCTCATGAGAGTCCACTTTTATCTTGGTTATGTTAATTTAATTCTTCTTTGAACTAGTTAAAATAGAGAGATACTTTTTATCTTCCAGATTATAGTTAATGACCCCCTTATAATATTTAAATTTTCTTTCAACCTCTAATTCTTTCTCGACCCACATTTTCTCTTTAAAATTTGATGTGATAATATTTTTAATGTTATTCATATTTTGCAAAGGGACATTTTCATCAAACCCCTGATGGTTTAACCAAGCCATGTCATCTTTATACCAACCTCTCTTGAGTCGTACGTGGTCTTGACTAGATTTTAAAGCAATTTTAGGAAATCTCTGGTTTCCCATGTTATTCATTTTGTACTTGTTAAGGTACCTAGTCACAACGATCCTCCTGATGGGGGAATACCCACTTCTATTAGTTAAATATGATAGGGTGTATTGCCTTTAATTTTGAGGTTATATGTTATTAAACACTTGTGGATTTGCTCAATCTTTCTCCAGGATTCTCTAGAGATGTTGCAACCCCAAACTTCACAATCATACAAAATAACGGTAGTGACAAGAGTTTCAGAAAGAAACTTGTTCTTATCCAATATCACAAGGTTGTTGATTTACAATTGTTTTCACAACCAAATTAAGTTTATGACCCTCCATTAATCCTTTTTTCAATTCTCTAGTTCTAGTTAATCTTGTGATGAATATCAATTCTGAGATATTTATAAGAAGACATTTGCTCGAAATAGTTATTATTATTATATATATATATATATATAATTTTAAAATAATTTTAAGATTTTAACAAGAATTATGAAATATTTGTAAAAAACACTTCTTCTAAATTGCTATAAATAGATATTTTTAAATCAAATTTAGGATTTTAAGAAGATACTCACTTATGTGAAATTGAAATTTAGCTTATATCATTCCAAGTTCCAATATATTATTACTTTTGAATTTTACATTCATCCAAATTAATAAATAAATTCTCAATTTTATGTTTACAAAATTTATAAATTATCATTATTTTAAATAAGAAATTCATAATTGTTAAATATTAAATACATGTTTAATATAAATATAAATATAATTTGTAAAATATAGTAAAGTGCACCTCGATATCAAATTATAACATAAATTTCACCTATGTTCCTGATGGTTAGGGTTAGGGTTTGTCATATTTTTCCTGTAGAATGAGGACAATGAAGCTAAAAACAACTTGGAGTCTAGCTAGCCTGCGGGCTAGCTTTAGTACCAACCAAGTGATAAAAAAGTGGGAAAAATATTTTTTGTTTTCAACAATTTGTCGGTAACTTTGTAGTATTTTATCTTTACATTTTTGCCTATTGTGGGGGTTTTTCTGACTAATTAGCAGGCTCACTATATTCAGGTATTTTCTATCTATCGATCGGGGACTTGTGGGGTCCATTTATTTTTTCTGAAGTTTGATTGTTGGAGTTTTTGGTTTTTTTTAGTAGTTGATTGTAGGAGGTTTTGACAGCTGGAGTCTTGGGTTGAGGTTTTGATAGAAGGTTAGTGAGTGATGGCTCGTAGGACAGGTGTTGTTACAGATGGGACAAGTGGTCATAGACATGGGTTGGGTACCCTAGATGCTTTTCACGGCGAGGAACCTGCTCATTCTTCTTTTTTCACACACAAGCTATGAGGGTTTGTATGGAATAGGGTTTGATGGTTCTGCTATTAAGGGTTTCCCCTGTAGGGTGTACTCCCCGGCGGAAGATACTATTCACAGGGAGGGCTTACACCGTTATAAACTCAGAGGTGTGAAGGCTCACACCAGGCGTTCTCTCAAAACCATTAAAGTTCGGGAAGGATTGGACAAGTTCTCTATCTCTCAGGACACCAACTTGGATAGAATAGAAATGCTAGCTTCGTGAGTAGTGGTGGGTAGATTTGAGTTTACCTCGGGACAGAAAGGCGAAATTATTGAATGGATGAAGAAGGCTTGGGTACCAGTTATTGGTTCGTTGCCGAGGGTGAACCTACTCATCAATGGCTGGCTTATGTTTATATTTGTTGATTCTGAACATTTGGAGGTGATTTTGAAGGATTAGTGGATTTTTAAGAATGGGTATTTGTGGTTGAAGCATTGGCATCTTACCTTTAATCCTTTATCTAAAATTTAGAATAGGCGGCATCTCTGGATGTTGACTCCGGGCTTTCCTATAGAGCTTTGGACCGACAATATTTTGATTGGCATTGCAAATTTCGTTGGTAATTTTATCATAGTTGAAAATAATTCCCTATATGGGTGTGATAGAAGGTGTGCCAAGGTCATGGTGGAGTTTGATATGTGTAAGGGGTTATCGGCTGAGATTGAGATATCTTGGGGATCTAGGGTTTGGCTACAAAGATTGGACTATTTCAAGGTCCCATTCCACTGCTTTGACTGCCATCAAACTGGTCATGTTTGGGTGAATTGTTCTAGGATTAGGGCTCAGAAGCAAGTTCAGAATGTGGTTCTTTCACAAGATAGCCCTAAAATGGTTTCAGAAGCAGTGCCTGATGTTGTGGGTAAGTTATTCAATAGCCCTATATTTCCTAGCAATGATTTAACTAATGAGGAGTTAAATTATAAACAAGATATGGAAAAGACTCTAGATCATCGTATATCGATTGGGGAGGTTAAACTCAATTTGGGTATTCCAGAATCCCCAACAAAACTTCCTTCTTCTCCTATTGATCCTGTTATTATGCCTGAGTGTGGGGGTAAGATGTATATTAAATGGGATTTATTTGGTTCATGTTCGGGGGATAGACATATTGTGCCGGCTATTTCTAGATCGAAGGATAGGCACGTTGAGTCGGATATTTCTAGAAATACTTTAGGTCTAGAGGGATTAAATAGTTATGGGGTTTTGTCAAACAATGAGGATGTGCATTTATTGGAGAATAATGACCAGGGGGGTGTATTTCTAGAGTCTGAAACTGATCTTCTTAAAGATTCAGGATATGTAAGGATGGAGGGTTTGTCATTCTTATCACCTTTACCAGTGTATTTGAAGAACCTGTCTACTAATACAAAGGTGCTGGCTTCTAACTCTCTGAGATTTCTGAATGCTACCATAACACAAAACAGGTAAAATTAAGGGTTCTCTTGATAATTCTTTGGAGGCGAATTATCAGTCGTTATCATCTAGATTATTGAATAAGGATTCTGGGGATATGTCACATAACAGAGTTGGGAATCTTATAGCAGGTAATTCCCGGGTTCAGGGTTCCCAATGTCAATTTTCTCTCTGAATATTCGGGGGGTTGGTAAGGTTTCTCGGCTCAAGGCCTTATCACACCTTTCAAATACTACTGGGTCAAATATTCTGCTGCTACAAGAAACCATGTGTGATGCATCGGTTGTTGTTTCGAAGATTTCTAGTTTGGTGCCAAATTGGGAATTGTCTGCTATCAGTTCGTCTGGGTTATCTGGGGGGTTATTGTCGGCCTGGGACCCTCACATTTTCTCCTTTTGTGCATATAAAACTAAATGGGGCATATTACTAGATGGATGTTGTAAAATTAACAATTTAAAGTTAACTTTATTAAATTGTTATGGGCAATATCAGGAGAGGTATTCATTTTGGAATTCTTTGGCTACTTCTGGTTTATTAAATATCTGCAATATTTTGATTGTAGGAAATTTGAATTTCACTAGATGGGCTACTTAAATTTTGGGTTTCCATTCTTTTCTGGATGATATGGGGGAATATTTCTCTGACTTGCTAGAGACATATAATCTTGTTGATGTTTGTCCTGCTGTAATGTTGCCCACTTGGACAAATGGTCGGAAGGGGGAGGCGGGTATACATAAGCGTTTGGACAAGTTTCTGATCAATACTACTCTTCTTGAAGCCGGTGGAAATTACAAGTCTTGGGTTGGTAAACATAAAATTTCTGATCACTGGCCTATACATTTTCAATTTTATGATTTAGTTCGTAAAAGAAACTATCCATTTAATATTAACAGCTCATGGATTAGTAAGGTGGATTTCTGCTCGATGGTTCATGATTTTTGGTTAAATTTGGGTGTGGATTTTGCATTGAATCCTATGGATTCATTCAGCTATAAGTTAAGAATGCTGAAAGCTAAAGTTTCTGAATGGATTCATAGATAGAAGAGAAAAGACATGATGGATATTAGGGTGAAAACATGAACCTGGGAAACAATTTTATGACAAACAAAGTGAAAAAAAGCTAGTGCGGGCGGATGATCACGCAAAAAAAAGTCAACCTCAAACTCTAGGTCGAGAGTTTGAACCAATCGCTGCACTGTATTTTAAAAAAAACTCTCGAATGAGAGTTTGAACTAAACTCTCGGCCTAGAGTTTGGAAGATATTGTTTCGGCCGAGAGTTTATGGTCAACAAACCTACGAAAATATATGGAATCTTTCTGGAACCTGCAACTTCAGCAAGCCTGAACGCCTACAAATTTTAAATATTATTTGTGAGACTTGGTAGCAATGGATTCATCTCCAAATCTTGTTTCCAATGATACAATAATTGTTTCATTTTGATTTGAATTTCTATTTATTAATATTTTGTTTCTAAACCTTATCCCTTAAGAATTTTATTACTATGAAAATCACCCGAAATAAAAATTCCATATCATAACAAAGACAACACCAAAAAATTTGAAATTTCACAGATATCATAATTGGCTCATCCTATTCAAAAAGGTACTTTTAGTTTTTCCAATAAGATTCACATTTGAAAGAAAATGCGAAGACACAAACATGTGTTGATAATGCACGATTTTCTGAACATATGTTATTGTTTCGATAAATAATAATAGTTCCCAAGTCTTAAAAAACTCAAAATATAGTCCATGCATAGTGTAGTGTGTGTAGATTATAATCCTACAATTTTTTTCCCTAAAATGAATAACCATCTATAAAAAAAACGACATCAACATAGGTCACTCATTATCCATACCTAAAATTTCAAGTATATGCCATTGGTCGACAACAAATTTGTCCCATGATATATCCATAAAAAAAATTTAAAAAAATACGAGTAGAAATCTAATTCAATTCTCTAAAACCTTTGTGTTTAATTCATGTTGAAATTCCTAAGGAATATATGCGTTTGAAGAGGTCGAAGTTGAAAAACATAAAATTTAGCAGTTTTGTTTGTAAAAAACAAGCCAAAATTGTTTCCCAACTTCATGTTTTAATCCATTATTAATATTGAAGATGAGATTCAACTCCTCAGTCGGAATATTGAGAAGCCTCTAAATGATGAAGATTTTGCAGTTCTAAAAACCCTGGAGGTGAAAAAGGATGAAATTCTGGAGCGAGAGGAAAAGGAGTGGAAGCTCAAAAGTCGAGCCATTTGGATTGAGAATGGGGATAAGAATTCCAAGTTTTTCCATTCATTTGCCTCTCACAAGAGAAATCTTAATACTATTTGGAGCATTGATGATGGATCGGGATTTATGATCTCAAGTAAACAAGTGATTCAAGAGGTAGCTAAAAATTAATTTTGTAATATCTTTACTGATCAGAGGGATTGTGATCTTTTTTATCAACTCAAGGTGGCAAGATTATATCTGAGATATTGTGATTCTGAAAATTCTATGAATCTGGTAAAGGAGGTTACTATAGAAGAGGTGGAGGAGATATTAAAACTATTTGCTAAGGAGAAGAGTCCAGGGCCCGATGGGTGGACTGTGGAGTTGTTTCTTCATTTTTTTCATATTATGGGATCGAACATTCTGGGCATGGTGGAATATTCAAGGAAATTGGGATACATTTATGGAGCCCTTAATGCTACCTTTCTGACATTAATTCCTAACAGTAATGATCCTAAAAATTTTGGGGATTATAGACCCATTGCATTGTGTAATCTGGCCTATAAAATTGTATCTAAAATCATTGCTATGAGACTGAAGCCTATATTATCTAGATTTATATCTAAGGATCAGTTTGGTTTCTTGGAGGATAGGCAGATACTAGATGTTGTTGGTATAACTCAGGAGCTTCTACATTCTATAAAAAGTAATAAAAGGAAAGCTATTATCCTAAAGATGGATTTGGAGAAAGCTTATGATCATGTCAATTGGGATTTTTTTCAGATTGTTCTTATACAAATTGGTATCCCTCCATTGGATATCAATTGGATTATGACATGTGTGAACTCTATGAACATATCGGTTCTGATGAATGGGGACCCGACATATTTCTTTAGTTTCTCTAGGGGTATTCGTCAAGGGTGTTCATTATCCCCATTGTTGTTTCTTCTGGTTATTGATGGTTTAAGCCTATTAATCTCACAAGCAAAGAAAGATGGCTTTATTAAGGGCCTTAAAGTGGCAAAAAATATCTTCCTATCACATATACAATTCGTGGATGATGTACTGCTGGCCAGCTTGGATTCCGTTGATGAATGGAAAGTATTTCAGAAAATTATTAAGTTATTCTACAGTGCATCTGGCATGAAGTTGAGTTTTTCCAAATCCTGCTTCTACTATAATTTGCTGAATGATATTGAGTTGACAAATATTATGCGTGTGATGCCATATAAAACTTGTAAACTGGTTGAGGGGTTTAAATACCTTGGTTACTATATAAAGCCGAATGGTTATTTGATTAAAGAATGGCAATGGATAATCAGAAAGGTGGAAGCTTGCATATCCCATTGGTCATACAAATTTCTATCTATTGGAGGGAAAATTATATTGGTTAAGGCAGTGTTGATTGCAATCCCAGTTTATTTGTTCTCCTTACTTCTTGTTCCCTGTGCCATCTTTAAAGCATTGCAAAAAGTACTCTCCAATTTCCTTTGGTTTGGAGGATTGACTAAGGCTTCTATTGTGATGATTGGCTAGGATAAAATTACCATTCTAGAAAGTTTTGGAGGTTGGGGTATAAAAGATATTTCTTCTTTTAGTGAGGCACTGAGATTCAAATCATTCTGGAGAGGTCTATTCAATAAGACACTCTGGTCTGAAGTTTTACACTTGAAATACATTAAAATGGAAATAAGTCATTGGTTTAGATTTTCTAGTAAAAAGACTAGAGGATTTTCGCCCATTTGGAATGGTTTTTTAAAAGTGTACAAATGGTTAGCATTACAGATCTTAGCTGGTGGATGGGGGATGGAAAAGATATATCCATTGGTGTGGATCCCATTACTGGATTAGATGAATCCTACAGATTGTCAAATGATGTACTGTTGCATATCAGAAGATTTGGTTGTTTTACTTTGGATAGTATTATAAAAAATAATGATTTTGGTTATTGGTACAAAGCTAATGATTTGGGTATGGCTGGAAATATTGCTATTGAATGGGATAGATACATTAGGTCTTTAAATGAGGTGGGTTGCAGAGCTACAGGTGACAGGGATAAAATAATTTGGCTGGGGGATGAAAGGGTTTGAATGGTGACAGCTAAGGCAGCTTACAGGTCTATTATTCATCAAAAATGTATATTTCCCAGACATTGGTGGTATAAGTTTATGTGGCATTGGAAGATCCCTATCAAGATGAAATTTTTTATGTGGTTTGTTTTTATGAATAGACTGAAAACTTGGGATAATCTCATCTTGAAGGGATGGAATGGACCAAATATTTGTATTTTATGCAAAGCTAATGCTGAGAGCATTACATACTTATTTCTAGATTGTGAATTTTCCAAGAAGACTTGGGATAGAGTGTGTCTTTCACTCAGGCTTGATAAAGATTGGGGTAAAAATGATATCATCTCTAGTGTGTTTACCTGGATCAATTCAAATAAAACATTTGATATTCTACCAGTGATTATTTGCTGGTGTATTTGGCATATGAGAAATCATGTGCTTTTTTATAATCTCTCCCCAAACATAATTTCGGCAAGTAATTCCAGCTTGAAGCATTTTTCTATTTATCAGAGCAAGCAGGTTATATGTAAGCAAAGGAAGGGGGTTTGATGGATTTACAAGTGGACAGACCGGTTTATTTTTTGATGGGGCAGCAGCCTTGGGACACTGTGCTGCCGGTGGGGTTATATACCTTAATCAGGATGATTATTTTACATTCTAGCTTAAATGTGGCAGAGGTACCAATATGAAGGTAGAAATTTTGGCCTTATGGATGATCATCAGAGTGGCAAATATTTTTGGTTTGGTGGACGTCAAAATTTTTGGAGACTCACGTGTCACTATTAAATGGGCCATGGGCGACTATAAATTACAGGTGACTGCTTTACTTCATTGGTGTAATCGTATTCGGTACGAATTTGAGAATCTCAAGCTATATCTTTGCATCATATATACAGAGAGAACAATTCAATTGCAGATAAACTCTATAAGCAGGCATTGGATACTGAAAAAGGTCTACTGTTTTGGGAAGAATATTTGGATTCCAAGTTGGAAACCAATGGTTCTATTCACTTTCTAGATGGATGAAGTTTTTTTTGGTAGAGGCCTTTGAGGGTTGTGTTAGTAGGCTATACTAGGCTATATGTCTTTTTTTATTCTGTTCTTATTGACTAGATTGTTTGAATTTTGGTTATATGCTGAAATCGTGCTGTAATGGCTTATCGTTGTACTATTTGATTTATATATATAAATAACAATAATACGCTTTTTTCACTAAAAAAACTTAAAAATTATTATTTCAATTTCTTTTTAAATGAATAACTTTAAAAGTGGAAATAATAAATAAAAACATTAAAAATGAAAAGAAAAAATTCCGCAATAGTTTTTATTAATAAAATATAAATTCAAAATTATTATTTCAGTTTCTTTTTAAATGGATAACTCTAAAAGTAGAAATAATAAATAAAAACATTAAAAATGAAAACAAAAAATTTCGCGTTAGTTTTTATTAGTGATAAATTAAATCATTAAAAGATAACTATTTATAAAATATAAAAATGGAACGATAACTTTCAAATATGCTTAAACGATTTTCGATATAATTTTAAAAATAATCATTATTCATTATATCTTTATAGTACGTAATGAGTTTGAGAGTTAGTATTCCTTTCAGTTATTATGTTCCTATGGTAACATATATCATCTATGGAGTGATATTAATTTGTCGGTACAGAAAGCTAATTTTTCCTTGTGTTAAGTTTTACATTGAAAAAGTAAGTTTTATTTATGAAAATTTTACTTTTTTCTTAATTTTTATTGGTCTAATAAAAGTGACATCAGCCTTGCGTAATGGTTGGAACTTGGGTTGTGCTATTTGCCATTTGTCCAACCTCATTTTTAGAGGGTTACTTAGTTCATAGATAGTAAAAGCATGGAAGAAAAACCAAGTAAAAGCATAGAATGCACTTGTGAATAGGAGCGTCATTTGTCAAATTGAACTTTAAAATGATGGGTTACTCTCAAGTTCCTTGGTCTAGTTTAGATTTCAGTTATAGCTATGGAAAAAAAACATACAATTTGGTTGTGCTTTTCTTTATAAATGACTGTATTTTCCATTTTTTTATTATACAACAAAGGGAGTTTTCACATTTAAATTCAATGACATATAAGTCCTGTTCACGATTTCTAAACTAGAGTAATTCAAAAATTTTGTCTTGTATACAATTTCTAAATTAGAGGAATTCAAAGATTTTACCAAAAGAATATTGTCACATCGTGACTCTTGTTTAATAATTATCTAATAATATAAACATCATCTCCTTGTATTTAGAAAAGAGCAACCTCCTCTAAATAAAACTCTCTTTATATATATTGTTCTCCTTAGTGCAAGAAAGGGATAAATCCCCATCACTGATGGAATTTGACGAGTAAATTGCCCATCATAAAACAATTTAGCCATCAAATATGATCAACAATCTATCCAACCCATCACAAAATGGCTTGGAATATAAAAAACTTTTGATAATTTAGATATTACAGTCAATTTTAACGGGCTTTGATGATTTGAAATTCCTACCCTAATCCCCATCATTTATTCACATATATTTAAAAAAAGGGACAACCTCCTTTGAAGAGAGCCGACCCCAAATACTCACTTATATAAACAATTAAAGTTGCGTGGGTATGTTCTATATACATATACATGTTATATGCAGCCGAAATGGGCGCAGCCCCATGCTATTGAGATAACTTTTAAATTATAGTTTTGATTCCTTGGATGAGCCATGAGGGTGCAGTCAAAGTTGACGCGGCCCTAGGCTGTTGAGATAGCATGTAAATTATATTTTTGATTCTCTATTTGAGCCATGAGGGCTCATCCAGGATGGGTGCATCCCGCGCTATAGAAATGGAATTTACAATTATATTAAGATACTATATTTTGAGTCAATGGCATAGGCATAGAGAGATCTATGCAAGATATATATGGATAATGTAGCTATTAACATAGATTTGATAGTAAAGATATTAGATAGATATTTGTTTGAATTGAAATTATAAGGGCACCGCCCTAAGACTGACACGTTACGGTAATTAATAAGCACAATCATTATGGAGTGATAGGGCACATCCTTTAGCCACAATTGAGGTACTATTTTATTGACCATTATGGAATTGGGTGAAATCTAAGAAGGGTACAACCCTAAGATCCTCTCTTGTTGACAATAATTGAATTAATATTATTGATATGAAATTGCTTGGGAGAAGCTAAGATAGGGCGTACTCTTTGGTTTAGTCTTTTTTATATATTTCGAAGTAAGAATACCATATTTTAGTGCTTGGTAAACGAGGGCCACAATCTTAGTCTTATTATCAGTGTGATAAATTTCAATAGACTACAAACACCTAAATAAGATATACATTCTTGGTGAATGGTAAAGGCTAGTTTTAGCTTCTTATGTTACACGAGAGCTGGAGGATTTTCGGTAATGATTTTCTATCATTTTAGTGGATTCTTTCCCAGTTCAAGGGTGATCTCTTGGTGGAAGGAATATACGCTGAATAGAAAGCCAAAATACCAAGTGAAATGTTGTAGTCAAGTCTTCAATCCACATGCCAAGCTAAGTATTCCTAGATATTAATGTATATTGAAAGTGTTTAGCGTTTTAATGATCTATTTTATGTTAAATGATTTAGTATAAATGCTTGGATTGCCTTTTGTTTATTTGTTGATGTTCTTGTTTAAGTTTTCTTGCTCCTTTAAATCTTGTACTTAGTATTATAGTTCCAAGATTTAAAAGAAGAGTTGGAATGTATATTTAAATGAGTAGCTAATCATAGTGTTCAAGAGAATATTTCAAGAATATGAAATAGTCTTTGTGTATATAATTAAAATAGTATGAGTAAGTAAACTTTCACTATCGATAGAAGATGCGGTATTCTTACTTTCATGAAACATTGTAATAAGTTCATAATGGGTTGATTTGACCCTTATACTTAAAAATACTTTTGTATTTGAAAACAAGATTATGTTAGGAATCCTAGTTTGTTTAGGTAAATGTATATCTAATTGAATACATTGAAGTGAGTTATGAAATATGAACTGGGTAAATCGAAGGATTGGTTCAGAAATGAAATGAGCTATCTTATATTTATATTACTTTCAGAATAGTTGCACTAAAGTGATTATATTTGATAAAGAAAGTAATTGTTTATATTTTGTAATGAGCTCCCTTTGTCATGAAGTAAACATACCCATTCAAATTGAATAGTTGAGGATAATTAATGGATAAATTATTTTATTGGATGTCTATGTTTAAAGAAGAAAGGGCACCGTACTCCTAAATACTAGAATGGTTAAACATAGTCAACGAATTAAGCAAATTTGTATACTTATGAGGGTTAAGTTTGGCTAAAGGACTAAGGATTCAAGTGGAAGTTTAAGTAATAGAATTACATATGATGTTCAAAAGTATTTGATAGTATTATTGATAGCATTATCTATTGGATCATAAGTTAAATAGATCTAAATGTTTATTGAGGCTAACTTATTGGTTGTTTGTTCAAAACTAAAGGAAATTTTGTATACCCCATATTCTGAAGGGCTAATAAGGGTATCATGTATGTTACAAGTGGTATTAGAGTTAAGGAACAACACTGCAGCATAATGGAATCACATATGTAAGGGTAAGTTGTGCACTATGTGAACTATTGTTTATTGGAATGCAAAATTGTTTGCAACAACTGTGTACTTTATTGACATGCGTGATATAGCAAGTATGGACTACGTTGGTTAACTAGAATAATTTATTGATCATGGAGAACATAGATGGAATGTTATGATTGATATTCAAAGCATGTAAAGGAATTTCAGAAACTTGATATGTTTAATTGAATGCATGATGGCAATGAGTATTAGCTCACATAGTAATGATGAACATGAAGTATAAGAGAAAATGGAAATAGTTAGCAAGATGCTTTTTTTATGGATAATTGCTTGGTCATTACACTTTCATTAAAGATTTTGAGATAATAATTGACACACTAAAACAAATCACCCTTTTGGGGGAAGTTTTGGCTTGAGGCGGTTTTGCTAAAATCGCCCCCAAAATTTTTTTTAGGTCTTTGTGGACAGTTCTTAACCCCCCCCCCAAAAAAAAAGTTGTGAGAATTGAAATTTTGGTGGGGGGGGTGTTGGCGGGCAAAAAATACCCTATAGTAAGGAAACTGATACTACCAACTGGAAGGGGATGACAGGTAAGTGTATTTACTGCATTACAGAAATATTTATGAAAAGGAATGAGTTATAGACCTTGAGAACATACCTTTCAACTGACGTTCGATCCTAGCTCTTATTTGATCTTGCGCTCGATCCTCAAGTCCACTTCCCGTTCACTAAACCTGCAATACAGATACCTTTCTCAACGTATCTTGGATAATATATAATGATTGAAAGAAACAAAAGCAATTTTAAACATTGAATATTAACCAAAACAGATCCAAACTAATATATTATTTCAATGAATACTTGATTTGGGACGAGAAAGACACTTCAACCTTTTATTGTCAAATGCAAATTGATGTTACAAATATACCTGACTTTGTGACATGCTCCTGCAACTTGATCCTGGGCTCTTGCTCTTCTCTAACTTGCATATCTTCTAGCATAAACTCCTCCAATACAAATTTCTCCTTAAGGTCTCTTCACACCATTCATGTCTCTAACCCCTCTCCTTATTCTTCTCTATATTTATAGGACATGAGAAGCAGTTCAGGTCGAGGGATGGTTATGGAGGAAGTTGGGGAAGTTGGGAAACTACCTACAACTAATCCTCTTCGTGAAATTAATTATTTTTTAATCATCTTTTGAGATGTACGCTACTATTATTCAGTGAAGTAGCATTTAGGGCGCTACTTTAATGCTTGTAAACTAGCGCTCATATCTTTTTAAATGTTGAGCGCTACTATGCTGAAGAGGAGTAGCTCTCATAAGAGCTTGGGTGCTACTATGGTACACTGGAGTAACGTATAGGCACTAGTCTATTGAAGTCGAGTAGCGCTCATATCTCATAATGATATTTTTAGGGTTTTTCAATGTTGTCTCGAGGTGTAGTAAGTCAAAGTCTCATCTAAGGTCAACATGCTCCTCCATCCAAGTTGTCCTTTTGTGTGATCAATAGCTCAAGGTGATCACGGATGGAGAGGTGCAGGTTTGACCTATAACAGGGGGGGTTTAAGAAACTATCCCCAAAAATTCCAATTCTCAGGACTTTTGGGGGGCAGGGGGGTTTAGAAAGACGCTCCCCCTAAAGGTGTTTTTGAAGGAGGGTTTAACCCCCCCCCAAAGTCATGAGAATTAGAGTTTTGGGGGTGGTTGTTTAAAACTCACCCCCAGAAGTTCAATTCTAATGAATTTGGGTGGGTCAGATTTTTAAATACCCCTAAAGGTCCTTTTCAAGGCAATTTTTAAACACCTCCTGCCTCGCAAACTCTTGAGAATTGAACTTTTTGCGGTGGTTCGTAAAAACCCACTTCCAATTGTTAAATTTTCATCCCTTTAGGGGGGTTTTCGAAAGAACGCCCTTAAATATATGTTTCAAGGCGGTTTTCTAAAAACCCCCTAGTGTGGAAAAAAATGCACAAGTGAACTCTTCCACTTTGTAAGGGGCTAGGCCTTGTAGGATGTAGCAAGGCCTCAGTCCTTGGAGCCCCTGTGGCGTTTTTTGTTGGTATTCCTCCAAGTGATCCTGCAATATATTGTTAGTGTAATTCACATGCAAACAAAGAAATATGGATAAAAGGAAAAATAAAGAGATGGGGGAAGAATGCAAAATCCAATAACAATCCAAGATATTCTAAACCACTTTCTATTTCCCAATGGTATAGTGGTACAACACCTAGGAGGTGTGGGATTCAAGGGGAACCAACAATATCCCTTAGGGAGGTCCCTCTTGTCCAAACTGAATGCTAAGTAGATGGTAGAACAATGGAGACAAACTCTTTCCCCTTGAAGGAAGGTGGAAAGGGAGCTTGGGAATGCTTACAATGATAGGAAGTGGTGGGCTATGAGGAAGCTCCAACTCAAATCCAACATCATATTTCTCTCTACAAAATGCATGACAATGGATTCCTTTTATAGGCCAAGAGGTGGCCAACAAACAACTAGATCCAAATGTGAACTCATATCCTCTTTGAGCTAGTTCCCAAGTAAACCAAGGGGGCTATTTAATGCCACCAAGTGTGTGAAGGGTCAAATTTGGGTTCATGGAGGTGGGAGGTGATGGATCCTTCAATGCGTTGTGGGAAGTTGTTGGTCCTCTCATTTTGACAGCAGCGTGGCTATTGAAGGAATAGCCATGTGGGTGTAGTGCATGCATTTTTATGGTAACCTGCGTTATAGCGCGGGTCGACTGTGTATTGCCCGCACTACTCCCTCTTTTGATTGGATTTTGTCACTTTTGGACTCCTACTATCTTTTGGATTTGTTGAGGATGCATGAGGTGAGATGCGTTCTTTATGTTGATGACACCTTACTAGATGAATCGTCTTAATGTTGCATGTGTGTCAAATTTAGGCATTAACAAATGCCCCCTGATGTGTGAGGTTTGGAGGCTACTGTAGGGATGATAATGCATCATGTTTTCTTTTGTTTCTCTCATGTTCTGTAGGACAAAGAATATGTGGACAATAGGGACCTCCCATGGGGAAAGGTTGTTGGTGACAACCATTGGAGCTGTATCAAAGAATATTTTTTGTACAAACAAAGCGGGTATACCCATGCTCGTTAAATGCTATTGATACGATTACAATAATAGAGGACAAAAGGTGTCACTCGACTATACTATTGGGCCATGGATGAAGGTGGCTCCAATCCATGTTTGAGTGAATTACCAAGGAACTGTTGCAGAGTGTTACAGAAGCGAAATTGTTGCTAACCATGATAATACCATGGGGATGGGGCACCAAACTGCTATGTGAATCTTCCTGAGGGATTCCATATAACAAATAGACTGCTAACATGATTTCCAAATGTGGAAACTGCTACATTGAAAAGTACGTTCCCCCCTGATGCGATGATGTGCTGACGTCGACCATAGGGAAAACCTTTTAGTTAGGGATCACTAATGACTCTCCATATTAAGTTTGAGGTGATCCCTTGTATTGATTGAAAGGAACCCCAAGGTACAACTGCAACTACTACGACTCTCGGAATATAGTGTTTTGACATCGACGAGAGCTGAAGTATAAGATAAGATGAGAGTCTTATCTTGAAAACCAAGATAATATTGTAACTGGCTAGGGAACAGAAAAACCTAAGACAAGACTAGTTGATAAGTGTGGGGCTCATAACTTCCTTTGATCAATGTAAACATGGGGAGTGGGGGAAACAACTTTCCTTTCGGAATGGAACAAATTGAAACGGATGGAGACAAACTACAAATGAAATGGCTTTAAGGGAGACACAGAACAAAGAGTAATGGTGGCCGGTCAAAAAAAATATTGTTGAAAATATTTGAGACTAAAATACATCGATCAAAGGAGACCACGGTTTGCTTCCAAAATAATATAGCTTTCCTACAATGACGAGGAAACTTGTTTGTACATAAAGAATATTGGTGGGGTCACCACAGTTTTGGGTGTGTTGAGGGACCAACTTGATGATGTGTGGAGTCCCCATGGTTTTGAGTGAGTTGGGGGACAGTTTCCAAGATGGAGTGGTGTTTAACTTGTAGACGCAAATACAGGTTCCCCATGAAACAATGGAATGCAGTGTATGCATGTAGGATAATTGAATGGAACTGGTTACTTGATAGGGTGGGGGCCCCATAGGTGTCTTTGCGAGCGTGATGGTACAAGGAATATTGTGGAAGGTAAAGTGATCATCTAGGTATGAGGGGGATTTGTGAATTGTTCTCGTAAAATTTTGCCAAGGAATCAGATGGCATCTACTACGGGAAGTGGGGGAGTAAATGCGCAACTATAAAATGATGAACTAGGGGTGATCTTTTCAAGATGTATCCAAGTCCTCAGACTTGTGGGGGGCTAGAATCATGGTTTTCAATTAATGAAAAAGTGTTAAATAATGTGCACAACCATGGGGGAATATTCTATTCGTAGTGATGATGTTGATGGCACATCAAAACTAGGAATGAGGTACCTATGGTTATAAACCAGAATACAAGTAAATGCATTGTAAGTAGAGGGTAAACATTGCATATATTATAGTTTCAAAATGATACCTATGAGAGAATCCCGACACCATTGCTGAGGGATGGATTCTTCTTCTTCTAATGGAAAAAAAAGAGTCTCCTGCATGTCTTGGTCGTAATCCTATACATACAACGCACATACCCAAATGTAGTAAAGAATGTGACCAAGGTATTGATGATGAAAAAATAATAACCAAAAACATAACTCACCTTTCCCTGATTTTTAGGAAACATGCAATGGTTGTGGAGGATCCAATTCTTTTTTGGAAGATGATGAATTGTGACTAGTGAGTAAACTAGCCAAAGATGATGTGGTATATATGGTATCTGGTAAGGTAGGTGTTAACTCCTATTTTTTGGGCCTATGTGGGGTTACAGGAAGGGGTTGTAGTTGACCCTGTATTCTCATTAGTTCAAGGCAAGATTCTCGTTTGGCGCGCAAAATGGGGCACTAAAATGAGAAGTGGGTACCCGATTATGGAAGTGTGATTGTAATTCTGGGGAGTTGACTTGGTCCACCATACAAACGATAGCACTAGGAGGGAGCATATGTGTGGAATTCCCACAAGAAGAGAAATCATCATGTGGTGGCTTTGGCGTAAGAATAGAATGATGCGGTTCTTGTGGCGCTATAGGATGCACCATATGAATTGCTTCTGGAGCAACATCAATGGGAGGTATGACTGGAGGTGTCATTGATGTGATGACCACATGAACAGATGTTGCTTCTTGGGTTGAGGAGGGAGGTTCCTCGATCGTTGCTTGAGTGAGACAAATGGTTTCCAATGCCTCCTGATATCGAGGGAGGTCGGGGAAATGGTGTGTATAGTGCCCATACTGAGAACATATGGCACATGCGTGATTCATATGTAGTTTCTTGGACTTATATGTGGACAAGTGGGGTGTGCCCCCTTTTACTATTGGATGAGCATGGGTTATATTCATGGGAGTGTTAAGAAAATTCCTTCGCTCCGGCAAATTAGGACATAAGTTGGTTGCATGGCCTTGTTTCCTACAAAGAGAACATGACAATGTGACCCTCTGAGTGGGAGTATTGATCATAACTAGGGCTTTCAAATGATGTTGGTTGATGCCCCTTGCATTAGGCTTAGCGACCTCCGATGAATTGGGCGCCAAGCTAGGTAATAGAGGACCTTTCAAATTCAGTTGTTTGGTGCCCCCGTTGACAGACTTTGGAACGACCGGTTGTGGTTTAGTCGTGGATGTCATAGGTTGGGATGGTGTAACATAATTTGTTATGGGATGTGTAGGCGTGGTAGCTGAAACAGGGACAAACTCATTATGGTATACGGGTTTGGAATCCATCTCTTGGTAGGGTAGTGTAAGGTACCATATCGGGATACCTAAGGTGAGCCCAAGTAGAGTTAACTGAGCCATAACTGGCATCCCTTGTACACCCGTGGGAGGATACAAGAATGTGATTTGGAATATTGGTGGGACTGATGGACTCGACATTTCTTCAATGCCATGGCTCAACAGCGGTGCAGAGGATGGTGTTGAGGTGGAGGCTTCGGAGGTGAAAATTGTGCACATTAGGCCATCGGTCGATGTATAGATATTGGGTGGTGGTCCCAAATACACTCCTAACAAATTAGAATCCTTGTACATGAAAAGGGAAATGTCAACATATGGTTGATCATTTCCCAGTACAGTTGGTAGGACGTTGTCGGGATTTCTTTGCGTATTGGGGTCATAGTAGTTAAGCTGGTCGAGAGTAACTACCTTCCCATTTAAGGGAAACATCATGATAAAGAATACCGAGGAGGAAAGCCGACTTCATGGCATACATATAACTACGCCCCAAGAGGATCTTATATCGAGTTTTGCGTTGAATACTTCGATATCGATCATAAAATCCTTTCCGCCCAGCTCTATGGGAACATTTTGGTACAATCCTCTTGGTTGGTATGGTATCCCATCATATGCGTGAAGAGAAATAGATAAGGGGACCAACTCAGGGGAACCTAATCATTTCCATAATTTTGTAGACATGACGCAAGTGGATGCACCTTCGTCGATGATATAGTGATGGATCATCATTTTTTTTACAGTAACTGGAACTTAGAATGCGATTGACGACAGTAGTCATGAATCACCTTTGTCGAGATCAAAGGTCATGAGGTGCGATTTAGAAGGATCGATGACACCAAGTGAATTGAGTAATTCATTTCTCTGTGTTGGGACATACAATAACACTTCTAATTTGGACATGGATGCAGGGGATTGAGCCAAGTTATCCACAATATTGTAATTGTGGGCGGCTTTCATGTGAGGTTTATTAGGTGTACACCGAAGTGGAAATTTCAGAATCCATGGGATTTTTTCGGTATTCGGGTGTAGTATCTGTAGAGGGACCCCCAAGGGGATAGGAATGTCGTCCACTTGGGGGTGGAAGGACAATCATAAACTATGGCTCGTGTCTGGAAGTTTAAATCCAACGTATTGACATTTTGGAAAGAGCCATTATAGGGTGGGAGAGGGTCTTATTGCTATGTAATTACCTCTTGATTAACAAAGGGTTGTTTTAATACGATAGTTTGCGGTTGGGGAGGGTTCACAACCCGAGGAGGATTCATCACTGTCTTCTTTTTTTCTTCCACTAACTGTTCGCAGTCGAGGAGAAGAGGGAAATGATGTGTGTAATGGCCATAATCGCCGCAAATGGAGCTGCAGTAATTGGTCCTCAGGTTGGGAGTATTCCCTTGCTTGGGTGGATTATTAGTCCCCGTGTTTTGCTTACCTATATTCTGGTTTTGCTGGGGAGGGGGGTTTCCCCCATGCCCTTGCTATTGGTTTTGCTTGATCTTCCCTTTCTTTTTCCGCTGAGTTTGTGGATTTTTGGGGTTTGCAGTGTTTAATTTCTCGAATTGTTGATCTTGTTGAACGTAAGAAGGTTGTACTAGTTTTACCCCCATGTGGGGGGGATATTGCTGACTAGTTGGGAATGAGAAAGGATAATATGGGTTGTACCTCGTGGGTGGGATAAATGTGGTTGGTGTTCCATAAGAGGTGGATGTAGGAACAACTAGTGCCATTGGCGGTGTAGGAACCATTGTCACATGGATAACGTTTGGGTAAGTAGGACTATACAGCCCATACTTTAATTGACCAATTGGTGGGGTTGGTACCAATGTAGGGGGTACCAGCGCAAGTCGCATGGATGGGTAGTGTGGAACCATATTGACTAGAACTGACATGGTACAAGGAGCCTTTCCTAAATGGGAAATGGACCTAGTAATCCCATCCGCTGAATGTGATGAGCCCGAAGGTGTAGGATCCAAAACCAATGCTGAGGGGCATTAGGGAGGATAATATAGAGGTAGTCAGATTGTGGATATATATGATCGAAATGTTGTGCTTTCATAATGGTCTCTTCCTCGCTTTTCAACATGGAGGTGGTGACATATTTAGCTATGGCAGGTTGGAGAGATTTGATAAACCAATCCAACAAAAAGGGAGGTTTTATTTCAATTTTACATAATATGTGGCGTCTATGCCACTCATGGATGTGGGTGGAAGTATTTTTCCGAAACTCGGTGAGAATTTCGAGGCCCAGGTCATGTTGGATTGGAAGCTGAACGTATGTGAGAAATGTGTTTCCAAATGTCACAAATATGGAATGGTTCGCACTTGTTAGTTTTACGTACAATTTTTTTATCGTTCTAGTGAGGGTACATTAGAAGAGGCGAAGCCTTATGGGATCATCCACTATGTTGTTAGATTAACACCATAAGTGGAAATACAGGACATGGTTGGAGGGATCATCTCCTTGCTTTCCTTTGAATTTGGAGATATTAGAGAGAAGCTTTTTTGGCATAGCTGGCCATGTGGGATCATGAGCAATGGGATCATTGGTCAGTTTGGCCAAATAGGGTAGATTTAAGCTAGACATGAATAATAGAGTTGGTCCTGCCATTGTGTGTGGGATATGATTTCCACAAGGGGGAGACCCTGGTGGTGTTGTAAACAACAGTTTTCTTGCTATGAGAGAGGATGGGTCAAAGGGAACCAAGGGTTCTCCAAGGGGAGAATCCAGTGCGGTACCTCTTCCGATGGGGGAAGAAGTAGTGTAATTAATAGTTTCTCCGAGAGGAGAAAATGTACCTAGAAACGCTTGGCCTAGACCATATGATCCTATCAATTTGGTCTGGGAGCGACCTAGACTGAAGTAACTTTCGTGTAAACAATGGGGGGGAGGTGTAAAAACACCCCTCGAGAGAGGGGATAGGCTTTGTAGTCTACGAGACTATCTGAGGATGTTTTTTTTTTCCTCAATGGGAAGGATTTGTGTCAAATGAGAGTGGTAGTGGAATTTAAACAAAATTGAACAGATGCAAAAATATGCCAATGGCAACATATGCAAAATGGTGCAATAAGTGAGTGATATGTGCAAATTCGGTTTTAGTGCATGAGTTCCCACATGTAGGTCCTTTTAGTTACTATTTTAGTGAAGTTGTACTTAAAAAAGAAAATAAATGTAAAGTCACTAACAAGACCTAGCATCCTTCCTCTCAAATGTAACCAAGCCTCCCAAAAGCACAATTGATGGTGATAATGGTCACTCACCACTCAACTAGTGCATGTAACAAAGAGCTAGTTCTATCGGTAATGGGGCCAATGTTCTAATCAAGAAGACTTGGAAACACCTCCCAAAGGAAATATCTAACTTCAGGAGTCAATTTACCACACAATTTCTCCTTGGTGATATCCTAAGTTGGGCCACTAAGATACCTTGTGTCAAGTGTGCATTAGTGGTTCGGCCTGCACTGTATAGTGTCGTCTCCCTACAACAAGCTGAGTGGCTTGTAGGGGAGAGAAGGGATTTTATACCTCGACTTTCACCTCCTTGGTCAAAATGCACTTCTGATCCGGGTTTTCTGTTAACACTTGTTAGAAAAATAGGATCGCAGAGCAATAACACTAAACGAGATGCAAATATAAATAGCATAAAAACAATACAAGAGAGACACCAATATAATGTGGCTCACCTAATCTGGGCTATGTCCATGGATAAATTGCCATTCCTTTTATTAAACCATTGAGAAAAATGAAGGAATACAACCGCAACACATCCGCTGCTATTTGCTCTTCACTCTCTCACAGTCTCTCTTACACAATCACATAGATCTTTACAATACTACAATACCCAACCGTATTACAATACCTTTCTTTTAAAGAGGGATTATCATGGGAAAATACTATGGAACACCCAATACCATGGGCCCATAAATAACCCATTATTGACCAAGTCATGACTATGAAATTACAACATTTTACAAGGCATTTTTTTGAAATTTTTGCTATAGGGGCACTGCCCCCAAATCCCGGCTAGGGGGGATCCTAAAATGTAGTCACCGCCCCCCCTTTGACCACCCATGGTGACTATATTGGGGGGGGAATCCCCCCCAAATCCCCCCATCATGAGCTCAGATCTAGACACGGCTGAAACATGACCTCTAAATAAGGAAGATCATGCTCCACAACCAACAACACTTGCTTATAGCAGGATCTTGTAAGTGCCCTATGAGACAACAATGCTACGTTTCAAAATATTGCTTAATGAAACTAGATTGGTGGGAATTAATGGATTCCTATCCCAATCAATCCTACCTAACTAAAATGTTATTTTGTGACCTCCTATGGAGTATTTTAGTTGGTTGAGACAATTACAATGTTGATTTTAAGGTGTTTTATCTTTACTTATGGAGTGTAAGAGAGGAATTTCACAATTCCTACCTTTCTGATTCAACAACCTCACATAAAGTGCGAGGTGAAGAGCATACTTGGATCGGAAAAGTCTTTAGGTCTCTTAGTGCGTGCTAGTGGTTCAAACACATCTGATGAAAGAAAATCGATATCGGCAAATTAACTAGAAGAGTATACCAAATAATATGTACTTTTAACTCTAAAAGATGCTCATGGTGCTTTTCAAATCAAAAAATGATAACTAATAGACAAGTGTGCAATGGAGGTATTTCACACATCTCTACTTTTTCTGATTCACCAAGTTCACTTGAAGTGCGAGGTAAAGAGCCTACTTCAAGAGACAATATTCTATCTGTCCTTGCATTGTGTGCAAAAAGTGTATTCTACACTAGCATTGATACTAAAGACATGTCAATTGTGCATAAACAATAAATGGTTTTGAATACTAGTGACAACAATGGGGCCCATTGAAAGCCTCAAAGTTGTTTACGTAGTTAAGTTTCAAGAGAGATGAACTCTTTACTTCCTAATCTTGGTCTAGGTGAACTAATTACTAAAAAATTAAGTAAGTATACAAATTATCCTTAATTTAAGTTCACTAGTAAGCAATAATTGGACTACCAAGTTAAACTATGCAGATTAAAATTAAATAAAGAAAGGTAGCACGGGTAAACTACACTTTGCCATGCGGACCATGTGGTTAAATTCAAAACATGTGCATTGAACAACACGGGTCGTACAATAACCAACCGCGTGGATCGTCTTACGGGGTAGCGTGGGCCTTGAACTGATTACCTTCTCTGACCATGTGACTATCAGAGTCATTTTTGTGCTGGTAGCACAGTCGAGAGGCCGATATATGCACTACTGTGTGAAAATAAATTGGGGCTGACTTAGGGCCAAATTATGCAGAAAGTGGTCGAATCCCTGATCTCCTGCAAGTGATAAATACCTAGAATTAATTACTTAGCATAAAAAAACCTAGTTTAATGAAACAAAGGAAAAAATAAGTATGGTCTCCATTAGAATTGTTGTGAAAAAAATCGCACAACTGCACTCTTCCACTTGGTAATGGGCTAGGCCTTGTAGGCTGTAGCAAGGCCTTAGTCCTTGGAGCCCTTGTGGGGTGTGTTGTTGGTATTCCTCCAATTTATCCTGCAATAGATTGTTAGTCTAATTCACATGCAAACAAAGAAATATAGATAAAAAGAAAATTAAAGAGATGGGAGGAGAATGCAAACTCCAATAACAATCCACTTTTGTATTTCCCAATGGTATAACTGTACAACACCTAGGAGGTGTGGGCTTCAAGGGAAGCCAAAAATATCCCTTAGGGAGGCCTTTCTTGTCCGAACTGAATGCTAAGTAAATCATAGAACAGTGTAGAGAAACTCTTTCCCCTTGAAGGAAGGTAGCAAGGGAGTTGGGGAATGCTCACAATGTAGGAAGTGGTGGGATATGAGGAAGCTCCAACTCAAATCCAACAGCATAACCTTTCTCTTGATTTATCTCTAAAAAATGCATTCCAATGGAATCCTTTTATAGCCCAAGAGGTGGTCAAAAAACAACTAGATGCAAATGTGAACTCATATCCTCCATGAACTACTTCCCAATACACCAAGGGGGCTATTTAATGACACCAAGTGTTTGAATGGTCGAATTTCGGTTCATGGAGGCGATGGAGCCTTCAATGCATTGTGGGAAGTTGGTGGTCCCTCTGTTTTTACAGTAGCGTGGCAATCGAAAGAATACCCGCGTGGGTGTAGAACGAGCATTGTTATGGTAACCTACACTATAGTGCAGGTCGATTGTGTATTACCTACACTACCCATTTTTTTGACTGTTTTTTGGCACTTTTGGACTCCTACTGTATTTTGGATTTGTTGAGGATGCTTGAGGTAAGATGCATTCTTTATGTTGATGAAACCTTAATGGATGAATCGCTGAAATGTCACATGTTTGTGAAATTTAGGCATTAATAGATGCCCCATAATATATGAGGTTTTGAGGGTAATGTAGGGCCAATAATGCATCATGTTTTCTTTTGTTTCTCTCTTGTTCTTTAAAACAAAGCATATGTGCAAAATAGGGACCTCACATGGGGGAAGGTTGTTGGAGACGACCATTGGAGTTGTAGCAAAGGATATTTTTTGTACAAATGAGGTGGGTATACCCATGCTTATGAAATGTTGTCGATGTGATTACAATAATAGAGGACAAAAGGTGTCACTCGACTATACTACTGGGCAATGGATGGAGGTGGATCCGATGCATGTTTGAGTGAATGATCCAAGAACTGTTGCAGAGTGCTAAAGAAGCGGAATTGATGGTGACCATGATAATAACACGGGGGTGGGAGACCAAACTGGTATGCGAATCTACTTGAGGGATTCCATATACCAAATAGACTACTACTATGATTTCCAAATGTGAACACCGCTACCTTGAAAAGTATGTTCCCCCCCTGATTCGATGATGTGTTGACGTCAAGCAAAGAGGAAACCACTTAGTTAGGGAGCACTAATGACTCTCACTACTAAGTTCGAGGTGATCCCTTGTAATGATTGAAAGGAACCCCAAGGTACAACTACAACTACTACAACTCTTGGAATATAGTGGTTTTACATCAACAAGAGAAAAATTATATGATAAGATGAGAGTCTTATCTTGAGAACCCAGATCATATTATCACCAATGGGTGGATGGATAGACCTGGTACAGGAATGGTTGATAGGCGTGGGGCTCGTAACTTCCTTGGATCGATGTAAACATGGGGAGTGGGGATGACATATTTCCTTTCGAAATGGGATATATTGAAACGGAAAGAGACAAACTGCAAATGAAAGGGATTTGAGGGAGAAGTAAAATGAAGAGTAATGATGACCAGTAAAAATAAATATTGCTGATGGTATTTGAGACTCAAATACATCGATCAAAGTAGACCATGGGTTGATTCCAAAATAATATAGTTTTCCCGCAATGATGGGGAAACTTGCTTGTACATAAAGAATATTAGTGGGGTCCCCACAATTTTGTGTGTGTCGGGGGACAAATTTGAGGATGGGAGGAGTCCACGGTTTTGAGTGAGTTGGGGGATGATTTCCAATATGGAGTGGAGGTTAACTTGCAGATGCAAAGACAGGCTCCCCATGAAACAATTCCATACATTGTAATCTTGTAGATAACTGAATGGAATTGTTCGTTGGTTGTGGAGCCAGATCTACCAGTCTCATAGATGATATTGTCTTAGCCGTCCACCCCGGAGGACTGTACACCCATTCTGCATTTTTAGGGGTTCGGGGCAACGACCCGAAAAAGGGGGTTTGGGGGCGGAGCCCCCGAGAAATTTTTTTGGGGCTGTTTTCGCTAGCTGTTTTGCGGGCCCATGGTTTTGGGTATCATGTGGTATTTTTCCCATTGTATTTTCCTTATAAAAGAAAGACATTGTAATACGGCTAGGAATGATGTATTAGTTTTTATGCATTGTAAATATCTCTAAGATCAGGAGAGAGACTGTGAGACAATAAAGAGGAAGTGAAATGGCTGTGCTGCAGGTTGTATCCCTTCACCTTGCTAGACAGTAATAATAATAAGGACTGGCAAATTCAGTGTGGATGTGGCCCAAGTTGGGTGAACCACGATATATCTGTGTCTCTCTTGTAATGTGTATGTGTGATTATATTTGCATTTATGTTTATTGTTATTTCTCTGCGATCCTGTTTTCTAACAATTGGTATCAGAGTCGAAGGTCTATTTGGCAGATAAACCCGCAGGAAGCTAGGGTTTCTGATTCGAGTGGGAGCAATGGAAGAAGAAGGAAAGTTTAAGGTCGAGAAGTTTATAAGCCAAAACTTCGAGTTATGGAAGATGCAAATGGAGGACTATCTATACCAGAAGGATCTATTCGTACTATTGGGAGGAAGATCAAAACAGCCAATGGCTATGAAGGACGAAGAAAGGGAGGTTCTTGACAGAAAGGCTTTACGAACAACACGGTTGAGGCTGGCTTCATCGGTGGCTTTCAATATCTCAAAAGAAATGACAATGGAGGGTTTGATGAGCGCACTGGGTAAGCTGTATGAAAAACCCTCGACCTCCAACAAGGTATTTCTAATGAAACATTTATTTAATATGAAGATGTCTGAAGGTGGATCTGTTGCTGATCATTTAAATGAGTTTAATACGGTTACAAATCAATTAAGTTCTGTAAGTGTGAACTTTGATGATGAGGTTAGGGCTCTTCTAATCTTGTGTTCATTGCTAGAAATCTGGAATAGCTTGGTCATGGCTGTAAGTAACTCTGTCTCTGGTTCAAACACCTTGAAATTTGATGATGTTATTGGTGTTATTCTTAGCGAGGAAATGCGAAGAAAAAGTGCAGATGAGACATCAGGTAATGCGTTGACCATGGAGAGCAGGGGAAGACAAAACGAGAGAGGAAATATCCATGGTAATCATGGCAAGTCTAAAACATATAGATCTAAGTCCAGACTGGGAAAAATAGAGTGCTGGAACTATGGAAAGAAATGACATCTGAAGAAAGACTGTAGATCTCTAAAGAAGAAAGGAGATGCACAGAAGGAAACTACCCAGGAAGCAAATGTAGCAGGTGATGTGTTACAAGATGCTTTGATTCTTACATTAGATAATACTAGTGATTATTGGGTAGTAGATTCAAAAGCTTCATGTCATTCTACACCCCATAGGAAATACTTTCATGAGTATGTTCCTAGCGATTTTGGACATGTTTTATTGGGTGATTATGAGCCATGTAAAATTGTTGGAATGGGTAAGGTATGGATAAAAGTTAAGAATGGAACTGACTGGTTGTTGAAAGATGTTAGGCATATTCCTGCTATGAAAAGAAATTTGATCTCAACAAGGCAGTTGGGAGATGGCGGTTGTCTATCTACATTTGGAGAAAAGTGGTGGAAGATCACTAAAGGATCAATGGTGATAGCAAAAGGAGACAGGATAGGTACGTTGTATTTATGTTCTCATAATACTGACCATTCTATGTCTTTAGCTTCCACAGGAACAAATAAAGCACTGTGGCATCATAGGCTTGGCCACATGAGTGAGAAGGGGATGCAGATTCTCCACTTTAGGAAGTTGCTGCCAGATTTGAAGCAGGTAAGTTTGGAATTCTGTGAAAACCGTGTTTATGGAAAACAGAAGAGAGTCAGATTTCTCAGGGTTGGGAAACAGAAGAAGAATGAAAAATTAGAGTTAGTGCATACAGATGTATGGGGACCGGCTCAGGTACAATCTCTTGGTGGCTCTCATTATTATGTTACATTTATTGATGATGCAACTAGGAAAACTTGGGTTTATTGCATTAGACAGAAATATGATGTGTTTGCTACTTTTAAGAAGTGGAAAGCTTTGGTTGAGAATGAGACAGGGAAAAGGTTGAAGTGTCTCAGATTTGATAATGGAGGTGAGTACTGTGGCAAGGAGTTTGATAGTTGTTGTTCATACCATGGGATTCGTAGAGAGAATATAGTCCCAGGAACACCACAAGAAAATGATGTGTCAGAAAGGATGAATAGAACGATCATGGAGCGTGCAAGGTGTATGAGACTGCATGCAGGGTTGCCCTTACAGTTTTGGGTGGATGCTGTAAATACTATTGTTTATTTAATAAACAGAGGACCTTCAAGTGCTTTGGATGGTGGTTTTCCAGAGGAGGCATGGACAGATAAAAAGGTAAAATACTCATTTCTGAGAACGTTTGGTTGTGAAGCATTTGTCCATATTGATAAAGAAAATAGAACAAAGCTTGAAGCTAAATCCAAGAAATGTACCTTTATTGGATATGGGGTTGATGAATTTGGTTATCGCTTATGGGATTATGAAAATAACAAAATCATCAGGAGTAGAGATGTGATATTCAATGAAAATGTCATGTATAAAGATCAGTTGTAGCGAAAGCAACAAGAAAAGGAAACCACAGAGTACACAGTACTTGATGAAATTCAGGAAAATGAAGTTCCAAAGGTGCCAGAAAATCAAGAACAGCAGCAAGTACTTGAAACTCCTGCAACTGTAAGAAGATCTACCATGTTAAGTAGACTCCCTGAACGATACTCTCCTTCAATGTATTATTTATTGATGACTGATTCTGGTGAACTAGAATGTTATGAAGAAGCAATGCAGGTGGAAACTAGAAAGAAGTGGGAGCAAGGCATAAATGAGGAGATGGATTCATTGGTAGGAAACCAGACTTGGGATCTGGTTCAGTTGCCTGCTGCTAAAAGAGCATTGCATAAGAAATGTGTAATACCCCAATTTTGACCCTTAGGAAATATTGGCTCTAATGTAAATATTGTAAATACGCGATGTATGTTTCCCTAGCGTGGAGCTCAAGGCCAAGGCCCCGCTAGTTTATGCTCGGATTTTATTTAAATTAGACATGCTTGATATTTTGTTACCCACGTGCTATTAAGTCATGGGATATTGTAAATTGATGTAAATGTTTAATATGGAAATAAAATACCAAAAACTGGCTATGGAGGCAACGAATGAGAAGGGGCCACGTGTATCCACTAGGGAGTGGTGAGGGGGCTATGGGATTAAACCCTAGGCTGCCATTTGTCATTATGAGAACCCATTGACTTCCCTAGGTGACATTAATGTCTGCTGTAAGAAGGTGGTTGAGATTTTCAGCCCATGGCTTCAATGGAGCATGGGCAGCCCTGAAATTCGTATGGGTGGGCATGGGCTCTGATTGCTTGGGCAAGAAGTCACTCAACCTCATGGGAGGTTGCTTCATTCTCACCCCATTCCATTGAGAAACTATCTAGCATCATTCCCAGCCAAAAAAAAATGAGTGCCAGCAGTGAGAAAAACCAGAAATCGCGACCTTGAGAGAACCCAATTTTTGAAAGACCAAAAACGTCCAGATTTGGCATGGGACAGGGAAATCCAATGGGGGATCCAATAGCATGAACCTTGGGGCGAATTTGGGAGCATTAGCTACCCCGAAATCAATGGGAAAACCCAGTTTTTGCAGCTCAGAAAATGAGTGACGGATTTGAGTATTTGGTGAGCAGAACAGAGAGAAATCAAGTTGGGATTGACTATGCAGAGGTTGGGTGTGCTTGATAAACCCAGTGAAGGCTAGGATCTCAAGGATCAGCAGCTGGACCTTTCTATGCCCATCCTGAAGAGCACTGGAGGGAAGAGTTCCTGAGGGACTGTGTAGCAGAGAAAGGGATCTTCCTTGTGTTGGATGTGGTAGGTAATGTGGGTGCCTGACTGTTGAGCTCACTTGAGAAGCCTGTAGCTATGTGGTTGAGCTCACTGGCTTAGCATTACCCTCCTCTATCTGCTTGGATGCTTGAATGAAGCCATGGCTATGAGTGAACCCAGCTAGTCCTCCTTAGTGGATACACAGCCCAGCTCGGGGGTGACCTCTCAGCTAAAAGAACACAAGCTGGAGAGAGGTCTATGGTTGGGAGGAACGTTGCTCTCCCATAGCCAGTCGTTTGGACCGTTACAATTCAAGATGAGTAATCTGTGATTTAATTTATATATAGTATGTGTTTTGCAATGCATTCATGATTAATGGAACGAAAGGCGTCATGTTTATGCAATATGATAATTAATGACTGTTGTTTATCTGTTGAATACGTGAGGAAACTATGGGTATATGTGAAGTTTAATTCCGCTGTGTAGTTATTGAGTTTATGTCTGCACCCATAAGTTTTAAATTGCATGCGTTATGAGTTAACTTATTTGGGGATAAGCCTGCCGTAAGCCGTGTGTTGATTAACGTTTCCCCTCCTTGCATTTGGCTATGGAAGGGGGTGTTACAAAATGGATTTACAGGTTGAAGGAAGAAGAAGGAGGCAAGAAGCGGTACAAGGCCAGACTTGTTGTAAAGGGGTTTGCACAGAAGAAAGGTATAGATTTTGATGAAATATTTTCTCCTGTTGTTAAGATGACTTCAATTAGGACTATCTTAAGTCTAGTGGCGGTAGAAGATTTGCATCTTGAACAGTTAGATGTAAAAACAGCCTTTCTCCATGGGGATTTGGAGGAAGAGATATATATGCAGCAGCCACAAGGGTATGAGGTCAAAGGGAAGGAGGATTTGGTATGCAGGTTGAAAAAGAGTTTGTATGTCTTGAAGCAAGCTCCAAGGCAGTGGTATTTAAAATTTGAAAGGTTTATGACAAAACAAGGTTATAGTAGATGTCATTCTGACCACTGTGTTTATTTCAAGAAGATAGACAATGAAAGATATATTATCTTGTTATTGTATGTGGATGACATGCTTGTTGCAGGGTCTAACATGCAGGATATAAATGTACTCAAAAGGAAGCTAGCTAATTCATTTGCAATGAAGGATTTGGGTGCTACAAAGCAAATCCTTGGTATGAGAATAATGAGAAACAGGAAAAATCGCAAATTGACATTGTCTCAGAGTGAGTACATACAAAAGGTGTTGGAGAGGTTCAAAATGCAAAATGAAAAACCAGTAAGTACACCTTTGGCCATCCATTTCAGTCTAAGTAAGGAAATGTGTCCCAAGACATAGGAAGAGATAGATTATATGTCCAAGATTCCCTATCAATTAGCAGTTGGCAGCTTGATGTATGCCATGGTGTGCACAAGACAAGATATTGCACAAGCAGTGGGAGTTGTGAGCAGATATATGAACAATCCAGGTAAAGAACATTGGAAGGAAGTACTGTGGATTCTCAGGTATTTGAGATGTACCACCACTCAGACATTATGTTTTGGAGGTTCAGACACTGTTCTACAGGGATATGTTGATGCAGATATGGTAGGTGATAAGGATAGTAGGAGGAGCACCATAGGGTATGTGTTTACTGTAGATGGAACAACAGTAAGTTGGATTTCGAGACTGCAGAAGGTTGTTGCACTTTCAACAACATAAGAAGAGTATGTTGTTGTTACAGAGGATAGTAAATAGATGATTTGGTTGCAGAGGTTTATGGAGGAAGTGGGTAAGAAGCAGAAGGATAGCAGGTTGTATAGTGACAACCTATTACATCGTAATCTTCCACCCTGTGAGCATCAACATTATTTGGCCTATAGGATCCATTTCAGTGACTCAGATCCACTTATATCCTTCATAGATACTATTTTTCCCTATTTTTGTTCCTACCCGCATGTTGCATCATTATAGCATGCGTACTTGTGAGTTGCATCACTATAGCCTGTGGGTATCAAGTAAAATGGTAAAAATCACTAATTTATTACTTTTTACTCCCAAAAAGCAGTCATTGGGTGACCTTTGGCTCTCCATCTGCCCAAGTAACGTCTCGATGTGTCCTTTCACCTATCTCTGAGAGGACTATATATTGAGCACATATGGCTTATGGACGGGAGGAAGAAGAGAATAGCAAGAGAACAAAAGTGGATTTTTTCCCTATCTTGAGTCTACACTCATTGATCCTTGTAGTTGTGGACCATTTATGTTCACCTTCCAAACTCCTTTCTAGTTTGAGTTTTCCATTCATGGAGGATTGAAGTGGTGGAGGAACAAGTGGATTGATCTAGATCTTGGTTCAGATTGGTTGCTGGCAAGAGGTCGTATCACTTTGCACTTCTTGTTCATTAATAGAAATGCTCATATTCTTGTCCATTCATGGTGTGAATGTTGTTTATTATACATTGGGTTATATTTGCTTGTGATATTATGGACCATTGTTATTGATGATGTTAATGTCAATTATATATTATATGTACTTGTTGGATATTGACTGTCAAGACTAATTTGCAGATTACACGTGCATGGATTGAAAGCTCCAACGGGGATCTACATCAAACATTTGGATCGAGGTTGGTTACATTTCTCCATTATCTTAACATTGCCATTTATAATAGCATTGCTTTGAGAATTGAGTAGATTTCTGGTAGTCATCTATATGTTGTGGTATTCCCAAGCCATAGTGAGTTTTCTCCAATTCATCCATGTCGGCTCTTGAAGTTTTGCAAGCCTGTCCCTATCAAAAGCATGCCCTTTTGAGTGCATTAGGAGTTCAGGATGGGGGAAATCCTAGTGTTATCAAGTTCGATACTACTGATGTCCAACCTCGCTTACCTTACCACGTGGCTTTTCAAATCCAGGTGGTTTTCCTTAAGAGCTTCGTCAAACATACTATGGTTGATGAAGGTGCTTCCACGTCAGTAATTTTGTTAGCTTGTTGGAAAGCTCTTGCCTCTCCTCCTCTACTTGCGTTTAGAACTACACTCACTGCATTTGATGGTAGATATTTTATGCCACATGGAATTATCCCTTCCCTTGTTGTCTCCTTGGGAGGTAAGTCTGTGCCTATTGAAGTCGAAGTGGTTGATGCGCCCATCAACTAAAACCTTTTACTGGGTCGGAACTGGATGTACGCTATGAAGGCTGTTGCGTCTACTGTATTTAGAGTTATCTGCTTTCCCCATGAAGGAAATATTGTGACGATCGATTAGCTGGATTATGTTGGCACTCCTTCATCAGCATCCACGGGATCTGTAATCCTGCAAGTTTCTAATTCTCAACCAGCAACTGGGAACATAGGTGTTGGAATGTACCCTTCATTGATGGGAACTTTTAACCATTCTGCGCCTGTGAATTTTATTGGAACTATTACCGACAATGCGTCTCCTCCTTCGAATAATATGTTATTTCGGACCTCCTATTTAGATGATCCATGGACTTTACCATCCACGAATTCCACGACTGGAGACATTACGCATGTTGGGATGTCTATTTCTTTATCTGTAGTGGAGCTCGCTTATGATCATATCCAACAAACCACGGCAGATCCAGATCTCTCTTCTTCCCAGATAGTTGAAGAAGATCCCGTTACGCTGCCAGTTTGGGCAGCCAACTCATCTTGCTCTCACAATTTCCTTGATGATACTTTACCATCTGATGAAGCTATCCTTGAGGCCATGTGTCGTAGTGAGAGACCTTGGGAAGATATGCACCATCGCTCTTATTTCCTTCCCAACCTCAAACTCGTTGAGCAAGAGGAGTTTAGGATGACTCTAGCAGAGATGGTTGGTCACCATGTGGCTTTTTTGGAGTCGCATGATGTGTTTGTGGAGGGGAATATGGCCTATATTTCCCCAACCACTTCAATCTACATCTCTCGCACTCCCGGAAAGATAGAGAACGTTTGCGTCGGTGCCGATTGCACTCCTAAGGAGATTTCTATTTACACTGACTTGTTTACAGAACTCCGGGAAGCTTTCGCCTGGTCATACGAGGAGATGCCAAGAATAGACCCCCGCATTGTTGAACATGAGATTAGAACGTACCTTGATGCTAAACCAGTTCGACAACGCTTACGTGCTATGAACCCTAGGAAGGCAGCTGCTGTTAAGGCAGAGGTGGAGAAACTGCTCAAAGTTGGTTTCATCTACCCCGTTCCCCTTACCGAATGGGTGTCAAACCCCGTTCCTGTGGATAAGAAGCAGGGAATGATCCGTGTATGCACTGATTTTAGAGATTTGAACCGTGCATGTCCGAAAGACAACTTCCCCACGCCATTCATTGATCAAATATTGGATGCTTGTGCGGGGAGTGAGATTTTTTCGTTCATGGACGACTTCTTAGGTTATAATCAGATTCAAATCAAACCCATAGACCAAAATAAGACGACATTTATTTGTCCATGGGGAACATTTACATATCGGAAAATACCCTTCGACCTTAAAAATGCCGGAGCTACTTTTCATCGAGCCATGACCTATGCCTTTCACGATCTTAAGATGATTATGGAAGTTTTCTTAGATGATCTTGCTGGCCATTCTCGTAAGAGAGTGGACCACCCCAAGCACCTCTGTATGATTCTCGAATGATGTATCCACTACAAAATTCGATTTAATCCAAACAAATGCATCTTCGCTGTTAGGACTAGTCGCCTTCTAGGCTTCATAGTTTCGAGGGAGGGTATTAGAGTCGATCCTCTCAAAGTTGAGGCAATACTTCAGTTGCCTCCTCCGCGTAATTTGTTACAACTTCAGAGCCTCCTAGGGAGAGCTACTTTTCTACGTCGTTTTATAGCTAACTATTCTAGTATTACCAAATGTTTTGCATGCTTATTGAAGAAAGACACACCTTTTATCTGGGATGAGCGAGCCCAATAGTCTTTCGATGCCCTTAAGAAGTCTTTGGTATTGGCCCCTGTGCTTAGTCCACCAGACTTTACACGAGATTTCATTCTTTATGTGGCCGCGTCTCAAGAGACTATTGGCATGGTCTTCGTTCAGGTAGATGATGCACTCATCGAGCATGTTATCTATTATCTCAGTCAAAATTTAGTAGACACTGAACTAAGATATACTCACGTAGAAAAGCTGGCACTTGCGACTGTCCACGCAGTCCAGTGGTTACGACATTATATTTTGCTTCGAACAACCATAGTTGTAGCTCACATCAATCCATTTTAGTTCGTGGTATCACGACGCCTTATCGGGGGTAAGTATAATAAATGGATTGTAATCCTTCAGGAATTTGATCTTTATTTTGCTTCGGAAAAATCGGTGAAATCACTGGTATTCGCTGAGCTTATGTTGGACCTTCCACAGCTTGATGAGGATGTCATTCATGAAGATTCCTTTGTGGATGAACACTCATTTCTTATCTCGACCGAGCACCCTTGGTATGGGGATGTCATTGTATATCTCCAAACTTTGAAGTTTCCTCCGCATTATTCACGAGATGAGCGACGGTGTGTGAAACATCACGCTAAAGATTATACTATCGTCGGTGACACTTTGTATCGCCGAGGAAAGGATTCCATTCTCCGTCGTTGCTTGACTCACGAAGAAGCAGAATGGGTACTTAATGATTGCCATGCGGGGGCGTGTGGCGGTCACTTATTCGAGCTTGCTATAGCCCAGCATATCATGCGAGCTGGTTATTTTTTTCCTACTATATTTAAAGATTGTATTAACGCTGTGAAGAGATGTCACCCTTGCCAGGTGTTTTCTCGGAACATACACTCGCATCCAGCACCCCTCCATCCGGTCGTCACTATCGGTCCCTTCACTATGTGGGGGGTAGATTTCATGGATTGCAAACCAGCTTCGGCTGGGGGCCATCACCATATTATCGTGGCCATGGATTATTTTTCCAACTGGGTTGAGGCCATGCCTACTGTAAAAGCCGATGGTGCTACTGCATCCCATTTCGTGTTCAACCAGATTATCACTCAGTTCAGTATCCCGAAAGAGATTGTCACTCACCATGGAAGTCACTTTCAAAACAAGATGATGGAGGATTTGTCTCTCAAGCTTGGGTTTCATCAGGAACACTCGTCTTCCTACTATCCTCAAGCAAATGGTCAGGTTGAAGCCATAAATAAGTATTTGAAGACCATTCTCCAACGTACCATCCAACAAAACAAGACCAATTGGAATATCATGTTATATCCTGCTTTGTGGGCATATCGAACCGCAGTTAAGACTGCCACCAGGTTCTCACCATTCCAATTAGTTCATGGTGTGGAGTCACTTCTACCGATTGAATGCGAAATCCCTTCACTCAAGCTAGCCATAGAGCTCCTCCCTGATATGACAGAGATTGAGCAACATTTAGTACACCTTGAGCAACTTGACGAGCACCGTCGAGATGCCGCTATGGCTATTGATGTTAACAAGCATCGTGTCAAGGTTCAATATGACAGGTCTGTCCGTCCCCGACAATATGTTGAAGGTGACTTGGTACTTTTGTATGACCAAGCTAAAGAACCCCTGGGGGCAGGAAAGTTTAATCCCATGTGGCACGGTCCTTACATTGTGAGGCGTGTCCTCGAAAAAGGAGCTTATGAGTTGAAGACTATGAGGGAGTTGTCTTGAAGGACCCTAGAAATAGGCTCTACCTCAAGCAGTATTACACTTGAACCTCTGGTTCAGGCTGATACTTTTGTACACTATTGTATAGTTTTCTGTACATAGTTTAGCTTGCCTTTTGGTTATCGGGTTTGTTGATTAGCTTCTGTTTGATTGACAGATGTCAACGGGATCTCCTACATTCTTAGGTTTTGCGGATGGTGCTAGTGGACATACGCAGCAGCTTGCTTCTGCTGCCTGGGTTATCTTCTCACCTGACCACCTAGTTGTGTCCTCAGGAGGTGCTTGTCTCGGTCCTACATCTAATAATGTGGCTGAGTATAGTGCCATTATTGAGCTACTTCGGGATGCTATTTCACATGACATCTAGTCTTTAGAAGTCTGCCTGGATTCACAACTAGTTGTGTCTCAACTGAATGGGAAGTACCGTGTACGAGACCCTACATTACTATGGATATTCCTTAAGGTACAACTCTTGGAGAGACATTTTGTTTCAATTACATATATTCATATTCCAAGAAGTCTTAATTATCTATCTGATGCATAAGCTAACTATGTATTAGATTGGCATTTGTCACATTCATCATAAAGCACATAAATACAAAGACATTCATACATTTGTGCATACACACATGTAGTAGAACCGAGAACCAAAGTTGTATATATATATAAATATGTCCAAAAATGGTAGTGTCATACAAAACTGGAGCCTGTAGCCCTCAAAAATATACATATCGATACAAAAAATGAGACCCTGGGATATCTATTCCCTCCGAGGAGGTCTAGCTGCCGCCTCGACGGGATGTGTCTCATAAAAGTACTGTACTCCATTGGCCACCTACTGCAGTAACCGCACCCACTCACCAGGAACACCCACTACCTGGCGCTGCATAGCCTCAGGTAGTCGGGCTACCTCTATCAGTGGTACTCGGGCAACCATCTGTGATATGTTGTGTCGCAACGTCTGAAGTGTGCGACCTGCTGCAGCATCTGTTGCCACATCATCTCTACCCCAACAACCATGTATCGGGAAGCCCTCGGGTCTCACTGGGCCTTTTTCTGCGAGCAAACAGTCACCCATTAGCACATCACACTACCACCAAATTTTTTTTTTGCATTTCAACTATAATAAAAAGTCCATAAAAATTTAATAACCATAAAACCAAAAAGAGTACTCACTGATGTCTCCGAACACTGCGCCTCGTGCCAGCGGCATGTCACGATCCTGTCTGAAGTCTATTCCCGCATAGGGATAGTCCTCTATAGCGATCACCTGCCGGTTCCACTAGCGGAAGAACTCCTCAGTATATGGTGACTCCAGACGGCCACCATCCTGTCGTGTCAAGATCTCATCCCACCGGGTCAGGGCTAGATCACGGAGACTGTGTGGAGGGACATCCACCCTCGAACTAAGCCCCGGAACCCTCTCAAAGAAGAAGCTTCATAGAATTCTACCATACCTGAAGTTTTTGGCCTTCCCCTCTTTGTATTCCATCAATTGTGTCTTCATAGACACCAGCAGAGTAGTACAGCAGTCGAATATAGTAGGTTGCATGCATTGTGATGCATAGAACATCACCGGCCTGGATGCCTGGTGCAGTGCTTTGGATCCAGTGATCAGCACCAGGGTAGCCACAATGATCTTTGTACTCATATCCACTATGGTGTTGACGGGCACTTGGCTTCCCACCGCTCGTGTGTTTGCGGGACAATACCATGCTATGTAGTCTTGAACAGTGATCCCACCACCCACGGTCCGAGACCGAAGACTAGCCACCTCCCCTCTACAGGACAAAGCAGTAATGAAATAGATATCCTCTACTTCCAATGTCAGTGTTTTCCCATTGAGGATGAAGTTTTGTGCATCCACATCCCATTAGCCTATCAGGCGACAGAGTAATAGGTTTTGGGCCCTTAAACCCCCTATACTCCAGAACTTGCACAAACCACATGCTTGCAATGCTTGTTGCGCTTGCAAATTATTGCGTACGGCCTCATCAACCTGGTCATGCTCTCTCTCCCTCCACTCTAGAACCATCCTAGAGTGCAAAACAAGTAAGTTTTGGTCAGTTTCATGATTTAAAATTTCTTCACGGCCGTACCTACGGGCTAATTTGTATACAGTGGCAGGTACCTGTGGGCAGTCTATGTTTTGGCTGCGCGTTTGGTGCCCTACCCGCGACCCGCATAGTTATAGACCGCGGGTAGCGCCGAAGCCATCTAGGGCTTGGCCAAACTAAAAAATCCACCTACAAAAATTGAAATAAAAACATTAAAATGAAAGGTATGAAAGTAACCAGTAGCCAGCTCCGGACGGTTCGCTGAACGGTCCCTTGTAGCTCCCATGATCGGCAACTGAAGTTTCAGGTGAAAACCTACCACTAAACTCCAAATTTGTGAACAGTGCAAATGAATTGTAATTTGGAAAATTTTATTACTATTTATAATTTTCTGGAGCCACTTTTCTATATTTTTTTCCATTTTGAGCCGTTATGAACTAATATCGTGTCATGGAGTAGTGTTTTTTAATCAAATTTCCTCGGCGAAAGTTGTTCTGAACCATTTCACACCTACGGCAGGTACGTTTCACACCTGACATATAGGTTAGATGCCATTTTCGCATGCATTATGCATTTGACCTGTTGACCATTTTCATAAACCCTAGGTGCGACCCCGCTCCGTAACTGACACGAAGCCTTCACACTGCTTTGGAAGTGTCGTTATGTGGCGGTAGGGCTTTTTGGAACATGGGTACCCTAGTTAGAACCCCTTATGTTTTTTGGTGCCCATGTCGTTGTTTGTCCTTAGGATTGGGAGTCCTTTGTAGTCACGCCACGACATTGCGGTAAAGACTCATACTCTACTTTGTCTTATGCTAGCTATCTCTCTTAAGGACTCCCCTCAGTTATATCATGTTGTGATTGCATTGCATCATCCTGCTTGCCGCTTGAGCCTTGTGCCGGCTCCCACTTACTCAATTGTTATCCTGGTGCCTGAGTACTTTTCCCTGTCGAGCCCTGCAGAGCTTACATATTTTCCCTTCACAATTTGATGACCCTTTGACCCTGAGGGAACATACCCCCGAGTGTCCACATCCTGCACGCATTTCCTTGCATTGAGCATAGGTATGTTCCACTGCTTGGGACTAGTGTGCTAGCTATTTGACACTCGTTCCCTCACTTGTTGTACTATAAGCAATTTTATTCTTTTTCGAGATTTTCCCAAATATGAAAATGACCAAAAAAATCAAATATTCCAAAAAGCCGGACGGGATTATGGTCACTATTTCTTGTTGGCAGCTGTCGTTTCGCCTTTGAACAGAGTATTCATTCCACTCCGTATATTATGAGTTGGGACTATAGTTGGGCCTTAGGAGCTGTACTTGTTTCTCAGTTTACTCCACCGATTGGTTAAGATTCCAGTCATTATGGAGCCCTCTGTAATGCCTCCTGCATTGCACAGTTTATGTCAAGTCTATGCTGCCTGAGTCTATCCATCTGCTTATGCTCTTGTTCAAAGGAAGTCCTGAAACCAGTGTCAGCCACTCCTTAAATATCTTGACTATTGCATGTCGTCCATCCTTATTGAGTCAGACCGTTTCACCTGAGATATTCCAAATATTTCAACATTGCTGGTACCTCGTGCTGGTTGATGGGGGATGCCTTAATGCCCTCCTTCCAGCGAGTCTCGTTCCATCGAATTCAACCCATTTATTCCGGGACTTGAGGCTTAGAGTTCGGTTGAGTACCTTGAGGCTTGCAGTCATTAGTGGCAGGTTCTCTCGCCATCGACAGTTTTGGGAATACATCAATGTCTCCTGATCGATGGATTCATCCTAGTGTTTGACGTCAACCCATTTATTCACACTCCGATGATTGTGCTCTATGCCTTGATGCCCATTTTCATTATTGGTGGGTCATCTCGCGTCTATTAACAGTATACATCATTGATCGGTAATTAGACGATGTCTCATCAGGTTCGACCCCAACTCCTTTATTCACTTGATGGGGCTTGCACCATCGAAGACTTGTTTAGAAGACCCCAGGCGATTGTGGCATTCACTATGCTACAAATGACTTTGAATTTACATCTGAGATATCACCTTTAAGATTTCAGCAGTTTGTACCTCCAGTTTGCACCAGTTGTCTTCTTTTCAGCAGAAATCCATATCTTACTATAGAGGGATCATGGCTATGATCACTTATGACATGTATCAATTATATACTGCCTATTCATGGCCATTGTATCAGATTGTTATACTATACCGACATGTATTCAGAGATATTATTGTATTATGACGAGTGAGATGCTCTTTCCACTTGTGTCTCCATCACTCCACTTCTGAGTTTTATAATGTATTTCGGCGATCGTAGCACCAGTCTCTGACCTCACACATTAGGGGGCATCTGTTACATCGTAATCTTCCACCCTGTGAGCATTAGCATTATTTGGCCTATAGGATCCATTTCAGTGACTCAGATCCACTTATATCCTTCAGAGATACTATTTTTCCCTATTTTTTTTCCTACTCGCATGTTGCATCATTAGAGCATGCGTACCCGTGAGTTGCATCACTATAGCCCATGGGTATCAAGTAAAATGGTAAAAATCACTAATTTATTACTTTTTACTCCCAAAAAGTGGTCATTGGGTGACCTTTGGCTCTCCATCTGCCCAAGTAACGTCTCGATGTGTCCTTTCACCTACCTTTGAGAGGACTATATATTGAGCACATATGGGTTATGGACGGGAGGAAGAAGAGAATAGCAAGAGAACTCTAGTGGATTTTTGCCCTATCTTGAGTCTGCACTCATTGATCCTTGTAGTTGTGGACCATTTATGTTCACCTTCCAAACTCCTTTCTAGTTTGAGTTTGTCATTCATGGAGGATTGAAGTGGTGGAGGCACAAGTGGATTGATCTAGATCTTGGTTCAGATTGGTTGCCGGCAAGAGGTCGTATCACTTTGTACTTCTTCTTGTTCATTAATAGAAATGCTCGTATTCTCGTCCATTCATGGTGTGAATGTCGTTTATTATACATTGGGTTATATTTGCTTATGATATTATGGACCATTGTTATTGATGATGTTAATGTCAATTATATATTATATGTACTTGTTGGATATTGGCTGTCAAGACTAATTTGCAGATTACAAGTGCATGGATTGAAAGCTCCAACGGGGATCTACATCAAACGTTTGAATCGAGGTTGGTTACATTTCTCCATTATCTTAACATTGTCATTTATAATAGCATTGCTTTGAGAATTGAGTAGATTTATGGTAGTCATCTATTTGTTGTGGTATTCCCAAGCCGTAGTGATTTTTCTCCAATACACAGCCAGAGTGCCATTCATCTTGCAAAGAACTCAGCATTCCATTCCAGGAATAAACATATATAGCTCAAGTACCATTTCATACGCTCTATTCTGGAAAATGAACTGTTGAAGCTGGAAAAGATACATACTAGCCAGAATCCTGCAGACATGTTTACAAAGGTAGTGACCAGAGAGAAACTGGGTTCCTGCTCAGTTTCAGTTGGCCTTCTAGCATGAAGGTGAAGAGGAGAAATTTGCCAAGTCCAAGTCCAGCAAGTGCAGCAGTGGTGGAGTTGCCGTGATCAGTCTCCAAGTGGGAGTTACAGATTGTTGGTTGTGGAGCTAGATCTACCAGTCTCAGAGATGATATTGTCTTAGCTATGCACCCTGGAGGAGTGTACACCCATTCTGCATTTTTAGGGGTTAGGGGGTAGCACCCCCAAGAAAAAAAATTTGGGTTGTTTTCGCCATCTGTTTTGCGGCCCCATGGTTTTGGGTATCCTGTGGTATTTTTCCCATTGTATTTTCCCTATAAAAGAAAGACATTGTAATACGGCTAGGAATGATGTATTAGGTTTTATGCATTGTAAATATCTCTAAGATTAGGAGAGAGACTGTGAGACAGTAAAGAAGAAGTGCAGCGACTGTGCTGCAGGTTGTATCCCTTCACCTTGTTGGAGGGTAATAATAATAAGGACTGGCAAATTCAGTGTGGACGTAGCCCAAGTTGGGTGAACCACGATATATCTGTGTCTCTCTTGTAATGTGTATGTGTGATTATATTTGGATTTATGTTTATTGTTATTGCTCTGCGATCCTGTTTTTCTAACACTGTTTACTTGAGAGGGTGGAGGCCCCATAGGTGTCTTTGCAGGGGTGATGATACAAGGAATATTGCTGAAGGTAAAGTGATCATGGTGGTATGAGGGAGATTTGTGAATCATTCTTGTAACACGTGACAAGGAATCACATGGCATCTACTGCGGGAAGTGGGAGACTAAATGTGCAACTATAAAATGATGAACTAGGGGTGATATTTTCAAGTTGTATCAGATTCTTTGAACTTGTGGGGGGTTGAAATCATGGGTTTCAATTGATGACAAGGTGGAAAATGGTGTTCAAAGCCATGGGGGGTGTTGTTGGGCCTGGCCCAAGTTGGGGAAATTTTGGATAGCACAAGGAGGTTGAGCTGCGAAGTTGAGCACAGCTCAACAAAAGATATAATTTTGTAAAAGTACGAGGGATGCTGCGAAGTTGCGCACAACAACCAAATTTTGGTAGTACCACGAAGGTCAGCGCTGTGAGGAAGCAGTGCTGCGAAGTGATCAGGCCACGTGGAACCAGCAAAGCGGAATTATGGACAAAGGATAGATACAGGTACCGGATAGACCAACGGTGGTCTAATTTTGACAAGTATGCTCCAGGATGCCGAGCTGCGGGTATGAGCATAACAGGAAGGCGGCTAGTTGTACGAGTTCGTTAGTTGAAGAACGACTCAGGGAAAGCAACAACTGAACGTGCTTAGTGGTACGAGACCGTTAAGTGGAGAATGGCACTGAGAAAGCAACTGGAGGCCAAGCCAATTGTACAAGGTCGTGAAGGGGAAGAATGGTCTACAAAGAAAGCGACTGGGAGATGAGCCAGTCGTATGAGTCCGTTAGTGGAAGGGTGGCTCGATGAAGATGACCTATTGGTGTGTCCACAACAGGAAGGCCGAAAGCGACAGAACAAAGGCGTGGAGGACTGCCACGACAACACACTCGCTACCAGAGGCCAGCAGGACGATTTAGAGAAACCATAGCAGTTTTGGAAACCTTGAGGGTTTCGGTCTTCAGCATTGTAAAGACATGACCTTCGGGCATGGTCTATGAAAGAAGACATTTTTGTAAGGGAAGGGGTTACGTTGTTACTTTGGTTGTTATTAATTTTTGTTGTTGATGTATTGTAAGATCTATTTTGAGTGAGAAGCCATTGTAAAGGCTCTGTAGCTGTGTGCGCAGAGACCTAGTCGAGAGAAGAGAGAGTCTGTAGCTGAGTGCGCAGATGAAGAGTGGTTGTACCCTTCGCATTAAAGATATATATATATATATAACAACCGTTCTTGTGGACGTAGCTTCCCACTCGGGGGAGTGAACCACGTTAAATATTGTGTTGTGTGATTGAGTGGAACAATGTTGTGCATGATTACATTTACCTGTTTTCTGTAGATGAATGTCTGAATATTTTCTTGCATTTTTTTATGTGAAGACTTTTGTATGCATTTGCCATCAGGATAATATGGAGATGATATGTTAAGTATTCATGAATAGATGAATGGTTAATACTTAGCTTTGCTTCTAAAAGCAGTGAATCAGATATTTGTTCGAGTGTTAAGAGATTGCTTAAGTACTCTTCTATGCGCAGCAAATGAATGAACGATAAGTGATTTACATCTACGGTAAATGCTTAAATTGTAAACACTCTAAGTGTATAAACGAATGTTAGATTAATAGTCATTTCAGTGCATGAATGGGTGGATGAGTGATACTCAGTTCAGCGCCTTAAATGTTTTCGTGTACTCCAAGTATAAAGTTGAACTGGATTGTTCACAGTCTTAGTAGAAGTCCTACGGTAGAAGGACTTGGTGGTACGGACCACGGCGTTGTCCATCGCTATGCAGTCTCACCTCACAGCGCATACCCCCTGTTGCATTGCGCAGTACATCTGTCCAAAAAAGTTATCACATATTGTGGAAACTTGATTCCATAGTACCCCATAAATACACCTCGGGTGAGACCTCAACCTACTCGCAGGTTGTTGCTGGAAGGGCCGGTGCGAAGGGGTTTTATTGGTGAAAGGGAAACCGTGAAGAACCTGGGTCTTATTGAAAACCTTTAGGTCAGCATCATTCAAGGAAACAAATGGTTTCGTTGTCACGCTAGAATTTGTGATGAGTTGCAATCGTGATGTGTGACGAAGAATATCAGTTCCCGGAAGGCTCCGACAACTGGCATCTTGAAAAGACAGAGATCCAAGCTTGGTGGGACAAGACCATAAGAGACATTGCAAGACAAGAGAATAGACGTCCACGTCTATCTGACACACAGTGGTTGAATAGATATCTGTGGAAAGATATTCACGATATTTTCTGGGCATCATTTCCAAACGAGTTGCACGGGTGGATCTTGCGGCTCATAGAAAAGAAAACTTGTTTTTCAAGGAGGAGTTCCTACATAGTGGACTCCCGAGCTCACAGCACAGCTCAAAGCGATAGACAGGCCATTGACATGCGCAGTTGAATTTTGGGTCGATCATATGCTAGAAGGATCTTCATAACAGAATTTGTTGTAGACACACTCAAATCCTACAACCAAGCAGAAGCATATTTTTTCCAAGGATCCCAAGGTAAGTACTTGAACAATCTCGGTCTATACATTAAGATGTTGTTAGCTGAGAAAGGTGTTTTAAGAATGCAGTAATATTCTCAAGTTTGTCATGGTAAACATTATATATTGTGATTCTGACAAAGACACCCATAATCTTAGGAGTGGGAAGAGATATAAATTTAATAATAATCTTGGAGGCCCTGGTATCCATATAGATACTGAGATTCCTTGTGACCTTGACAACGAAGCCGCGCCACCATTTACCCCTCAGAACCCACCAGCTGCAGAGACCACGCCACCCTTATATCAGAACCCACCCGCTACGCAACCCACCCCGCAGAATACTCATCCCAGTACGTCTACTCCGATAAGCCCATTTGTTTTCACTGCACAGATCCCTTTACAACAGCAACGCACTAGTCCAGGCACTACACCACCTAATAGGACAATGGAAAACACTAATATGAAGGTATCGATCTTCAAAGGAACTAGTCTAGAAGACCCTGACCAGCATTGGTTTCTTTGCGAAGCCGTATGGAGTGTAAGACAAATCCAGGATGATGCCGTGAAGAGAGCATAACTCATCACCACCTTTAGAGACAGAGCTTTACATTGGTTTATGAAGTACTCTCAGGCACAACCGAGAACCCTTGCAGAAATTAAAGATGCGCTTGTGGCAGAGTTTAAGAAACCCAAATCAGAATCTCAGTGTATAACTGAGTTGAAAGAAATAAAGCAGAAACCAACTGAAATGGTCTGGGAGTTTGATCAGAAGTTTAAGACACTTTTGGACCAAGTGAGCTTTGTTATAGCTCCGCAACAACACAAGGAATGTTTCATTGCTGCGCTGTTGCCCCACATCAGATTACCATTGATGCATCAGAAGGTTGCGTCGTAGGCAGAGGCCTTGGAGATCATAATGAAGCTAGAGGCTTCACCAATTGGTGAGACTAGTTCTGGGATATCTCAGATCCAGAACTAGCTTACCACCCTGACACTAGAGCTGCAAAGCATGAAAAATGGAAAAGAACAAAGGTATGAACCTATACATGAGGTATGGAGTACAAGTTGTAAAGGAGAAGGCCATGACCGGGAGCATTGTCCAGTATACCATGATTATCTTAATAGCAGTGCACCCAACCTGATAAATCTGAATCAGGCCCCATGGTGTGAAATTTGTAGAACCACAAGACACAGACCTGAAGACTGCTATCTCATACAGAAATATGTGAAAACACCTAAAAATTTATACTGCACTTTCTGTAAACTAGTTGGACATGATGAATCCAACTACCGCGCATATGAGCTAATGAATGAGAGAAAACGAGATATGGACTCAATGAGAGGCGTTGGCTTGTACCGCGTACAAGAAGAAACCCATCCAAAACAAGAAAACGCGCAATATGACGAAGGAGGATACAAAGGTCGTGGTGGTGGATACCGTGGCAGAGGAAGAAATGGGGCCCCGATGCAGGGAAGAGGCCGCAACCAGGTCATTTGTTACAATTGTGGCTAGCCAGGTCACGTATCTAGAGATTGTGTTAACCCATGCACTACATGCAACTATTGTAAATCATTCGAGCATGTTATTGAAGACTGCCCAGTGCTAGAGGTGGAAATGCAGAAAAGAAGATGGACGGAGACACCAAATCCAAACATCCAGTGGATAGCAGCAGAGAACAGACTAGTGGACCAGAGCATCAATGTGGTCACATGCAGTGGTGCTGAGATAGGCCGCGATAGGGGAGTAGAAGCTTCCATGTCAGGGGAGGCTCACACAAAGTAGAACCCTCCTGAGACAGTAAGGATAAGGAAAGCCCTGGGAAAAATACCTACTCTTGACCTACGAAATAACAAGGAGGTCTTCATCGATGCGCAGGATACCTTCAGAGAACCGAAAACAGAATAATAGAGGATCCTGTTGCGCAGTGAAACACCTCATGTTGAAGACATGCCATCGGCCTATGACAAAAAAAGTACCGCAACAGATGTCAGCACCTCCGTTGCACAGTTCCTACGAAGTTGCATGAAGTTACTAAAAAGTGAAAATGCCATAACAGAGCTAGAGAAGCTCATAAACCAGTATGAACCACAGACAGGAACATAAACTTCTGATAGCACTGTACATCACATAAGGAAGCATAAAAGAACAGGCCGAGAAATGAGGCTTACTACGCAGATAGGAGATTTTGAAATGGATGAAGTAATCCTTGATCTGGGATCTGAAGTGAATTTTTTGACTAAGCAGACATGGCAGCAGATGGGTCGACCAAAGTTGTCATGGTCACCTATCCAGTTGAGAATGGGTAACCAAGACAAAGTCATACCTTTTGGCCGGATAGCTGATGTGGTAGTCGACATCGATGGAGTCCAAAGTCATGCAGACTTTGAAGTTATTGAGATTGTGGATGATAGTAATCCTTTTCCTGCACTGCTAGGAATTGACTGGGCTATTGATAACTTGGCTATCATAAAATTGAAAATGAAGAAGATGATATTTGAAGGAAAGCATCTTAGGGTCATCGCACCGTTGGATCCTGTAGATGGTGACAGATACAGCGAGCTGATTCAAGAGGAATCCAAGGCTCAAGACTTGGACAGACTATACCAGCTCACAGCAAACCAGGAAGATTACATTAATCCTACTGCGGATGGTACACTCAGTTGGATATGTGACAGCTCCCGCGTCTCTGACTCAGAGGCAGGACTGGAAAATTGGAAAAGCTGCATGCATGAAGTATCAGCAAGAAGGTGCTTGTAGGTTACAAAATCATTGCACTGGATTGGAAAGAAGGTAAGTCCCATTCCCACATATGATGGTTCCGCTAATGTTTACACTTTCGTCCAGGAATATACTGCAGCAGTTCCAGATGAGCATAGGTTACCCACATTGGATATCGCATTGCGCGACACACCATCCAGATGGTGGGCTGCGCACAAGCATACATTGACCACTTGGGACCAATGCAGGATTAAGATGCAGATTCGGTTTGCCGACAGGGTTACTTTACCCTTTGAGAAGTTTAATGGCCGGACAGATCCTAGTCAGCACATTGAAGTCTATTCACAGGCATGGCTGGAAAAGCCACATGAAGAATGGGTGCACCTGTTTGTGTATACCCTGGAGGACGACATTCCAAAGAAATGGTACCTAGACCTGGAGTTGTGCAGGGAAACCATGGATTGGGAGATGTTGACTGCCAACTTCCTGAAGGACTTCAGCTTTGAGGATGAGAATCTGTTGATCCATGAGGCATTGCAGATAATTAAGGAATGCATATTCAGGGGAGACTTGCTTCACAAAGATACGACATGGGAAGAATTCGTCGAGGCAGACACCATTCCTGCGAATCCACACTCAGAATGGAAGAAACATGAAGAACATACCATAGAGTGTTATAACCTAGCTGAAGAAAATGGGGATAGAAATGAAGACAATGAAGATGATCCGCGCAACATAAACATACCAGAGTAGGAGGGTGCGCGTGATGTAGAAGGACCTCCGTTGGAAATCTCAGATATGAGCGGACCGGTAAAGACACAGAAGGTGAATATTGGCACAAGTAAAGAGCCGGAGTTCGCATCAATCAGAGACTATTGGGACGAGCAGACTGTTGCGGAGATCGCAGACACCTTACATGAGTATCATGAGTTGTTTCCAACAAAATTTACAGAAATGAAAGGAATTGTCGGAGACCTAGGAGTCATGAAGATCCCCTTGAAGCCAGGAACCAATCTTGTGAAGCAGAGGCCATACAGATTGAAGCCACGGTATAAAGAAAGAGTCAGTGTAGAGCTGGATAAGATGCTAGAAGTAGGAATCATTGAATCTGTCGAGGAATCCGAGTGGATTAGTCCCATGGCCGTTCAGGATAAGAAAACAAAGGGTGAAATCAGGATTTGTGTGGATCTTAGAAAACTGAATGATGCTTCTATGCACGACCCATTCCCCACTCCTTTCACAGATGAAGTGCTTGACAATGTTGGAGGGAATGAGGCCTATTCCTTTACTGATGGTTTCTCCGGATATCATCAGATCAGAATTAATCCCGCGGATAGGAATAAGACGACGTTTGCTACATAATGGGGGTCATTCCAGTATACAGTAATGCCCTTTGGGCTGAAGAACGCGCCCGCCATATTTTCCCGAGTCGTCGTCGCAGCATTTAAAGATTTCATGCACAAGTTTCTGGAAGCCTATTTTGATGATTGGACTGTGTTTGGTCTATTGAAGAACCATTGTGCAAATCTCAGAATGATGCTTGAAAAGTGTAGACAACATCAGATCTACACTTTTAATTTGGAACGCGGAATGTCAACATGGTTTTGACACACTTAAAGAAAAGATGGTTACTGCGCCGATCCTAGTATTCCCAGACTGGGAAAAGCCGTTCCATGTTCATGTTGATGCATCATGCATTGCCCTGGGAATTGTATTAGCTCAGCCAGGAGAAGGAGGTATTGACCATCCCATTTAATTTGCAAGCAAAAAGCTCTCGACAACAGAGAAAAATTATACGACTACTGAGAGGGAAGGCCTTGTGATGGTATACGTGCTCCAAAAATTTAGAAACTATTTGCTTGGTGCGCACTTCCTTATGTTCACTGACCATTCTGCATTGAAATACTTGGTCAATAAGCCAGTGTTAGGGGGGCACATATGCAGATAGTTGTTGCTATTCCAGGAGTATGATTTTGAGATTGTTGTTAAGCCCGGCAGGCTGAACTTGGGACCTGACCATCTCTCTAGGATTGAGTCAGGAGAAGAGCCGACGAACATTGAAGACAGTTTGCCTGATGCGCAGTTATTTTCTATATAGATTGCCGATGATTATTATAAGGACATCATCGAGTTCTTAACAACACGATTGGCATCGCAGGAGTTCTCCGTCCAGTAGAAGAAGCAGTTGGTAGTGCTGGACACAGACTTCACTATTATTGCAGGTCAGTTATACAAAATTTGACCGGATGAATTCTTGCGCAGATGTGTACTAGACAATGAGAGACCATTCATCTTAGCAGATGCGCACTCAAGGATCACAAGAGGACATTATGCGGGAAGGGATACCGCGCAGAAGATACTACGTGCAAGGCTATGGTGGCCTACGATCCATAAAGACTCTAAAGAACACTGCCAAAATTGCGATGTCTGTCAGAGGATAGGAAAACCTTCGCGCAGGGATGAGATGCCATTGAATCTGCAGTTGACCTTGCAGGCATTTGAAAAATGGGCCATTGATTTTGTGGGACCTATAAACCCACCAGGGTAAAGAACTAGTGTGAGGTACATCATTACTGCTACTGACTACCGCACCAGATGGGAAGAAGCAAAACCGGTGAAGGACTACAACGCAGTTCATCTTTGAAGAAATATTGTCAATATTCAGGTGCCCAAAGATTTTGATGAGTGATAAAGGTACTCACTTTTTAAACAAGACTATTGAATCTCTCACAGAGGAATTCCATATCCATCATCACCGCAGTACACCATATCACCCGCAGGAAAATGGCACTGTTGAGGCTTTCAATAAAATACTGGAGAATGCGCTGACTAAAGTTTGCAATGTGAATAGAGATGATTGGGACCTATGCATCTCATCTGTGTTATGGGCATATAGGACCACTTGCAAGAAATTGACGGGGCACACACCCTTTCGATTGTGTTACGGACAAGAAGCTATAATGCCAATGGAGTACATTGTCCGCAGCTTAAGAATCACTACATTCACACGGATGGAAGACCCTGCAGTGCTAGAAGAAAGATTGCTACACCTAGTTGGGTTGGAGGAAGATTGCGTCATCGCCGGATTCCACTAGCAAGTCCAGAAAGACCACGAGAAAGCATGGCATGATCGCCATATAAAGAACAAGTACTTTCAGGTAGGTGACCTAGTCCTCCTATATGATAGCAAATTCATGAAGTTTCCTGGTAAATTTAAGATGCATTGGCTTGGTCCATATACTGTGATACATGTCACTAACACTGGTGCAGTCTAGTTAGCCAATTTAGCTGGCGATACCCTACCAACTTTGATAAATGGAAGAAGGCTAAAGCTGTACCATGACAACACTGCTTCGTAGAATCCTAAATGATAAGCAGAGGGAGAAATTTCTAAGTGTCAAGTATAGTTGAAATTGGACACTGGAAATGTAAAGGAGCCTGTACATGTACGATAAGTAGAACAATGTGTGTACCGCATAGCACTGCTGAAGCTGTGCGGGAAAAAAAGAAAAAAAAAAGAAAAAGGGAGCCACACAGTTCAAACACCAACACCGCGAAGTAACTGCGTAGGATCAGAGATGGACTATCGCGCAGCTCAGTGCAGTACTCGGAAAAATAGTCGTTACCCTACTTTTGAGGAAAATATAGTCGTTAGGTGACCATTGTAAGCACTAGCTTGAGCATTTAAGGAAAAGATAACCATTCTGAACATGCTGACGACGGAAGGGACTGAAGGATTCGCTCAGATTGGCCAACAAACACCTCAATAAATGCTCATCTAGCCGTTGGAAGGTGCAGGGGGACTCAACTGATCCTATAAATAACACCGCATAAGGACTCAAGGGCGTTACCAAGCACTTAGAATTTTCATGCGTTCACTCTTGTGTTAGCAATCCTTAGCCATATTCCTGAAATAGTTTCCTACTCTCACCAGTGAATGTCCAAATCACCAGATAGAGAAGAAGAGCTTACACTTCAAAAGCAATACGAGTCTTTCAGCACGGGGCGATTGCAAAGTTAATGAAAACCCCTGCCAAGAAGGTTGTACTCGAACCCGGTCAAGCGTCTAGAAGGTCACCTCGACATAATCCAGCCATGCAAGACAAAGGGAAAGCCATAGCTGGACCACGAAGCAAGACTCCCAAGACAAGCCAGATGGCACAAAGATCTCCGGTCTTTCAAAAGGAACCCTTCAAGTTGAGACCGGAGTACATATCACCTCGGGCGCTGGATGCCCCTGTTTTTAATTTGGTTAAGAGTGCCCATTATGAAATCCCCTTGTCGCCCATTTCGAAGCACGTAGAGGTTGCCAAGAACCTACTAGGAAAGATCCCGAAGTGTAAATGGGAAGACTATGACCTCCTAGGGATACATAAAGAAGAACCCCACAATCCCAAGTACCCACACTTCCAGCCTGATTAGTACATGTGCTGGAAGAAAGATGCTAAGGGCATATTTAACTTGGTCACTGAAATCTGGTTGATGCTGGTAGTGGAGTCCGGATTGCTGAACCTGCTTCGACTACCTCATTTTGATCGTTCACCAGAACTTAATGCAGTGGTTCGCACTCTGATGGTGCGAATTCACCAGGGCTACCTATGGATGGATCGAAATGTGGATTTGAACATTGACTTAATCCACCGCATAACAGGACTAAGTAAGCACGGCAAGGATCCCAAGCAGTTCTTCCAAGGGAAGAGTAAAGAAAAAGAGTTGTCATGAAAATGAATCAGAGCCATGCATTGGTGAAGGGAAAAGAGGGTTTCCCACAGAAGAAATTGAAGATAGAGCGACAAGATTTGTCACACAGTTGCTCGCAGGAAAAATCATAAGAACAGCCAGGCCTACAGAGGTGCCTGCGGGCATAATACTACTCGGTGCCGCAACGGCTGAAGGGACCCAATTCAATTGGTGTCAGTACCTTCTAAATGAGTTCCTGGATGAACTCAACGATACTCAGGAGAATGGAGGTCAATTCCACTTCACATGGATGATTATTCTCATTGCATTCATAGGATGGAAGGAACCGGAAAAATATGTTGGTGTAATTACAGAAATCAATGATCCGAGAGGATTCCACTATGCCACCCTTTGGGAAAATCTGAACGCAGAGCGGCAACACATGAAAGCTGAGGTATTCTATCAGTATTACACCCAGCTGCGCCAGGCGATCACCCATACATCACGCATTACAAAGCAGGTAACATCGAAGTACATTCGCGTTATTGATTTTCAGGATGACATGCGATGTATTTTTATTTCACCCAAGGCAAAGATGAAGAAGCCAGAATGGTATGCGTGTGATTACCATATGTACGAGGAAGACATTGAAATCCTCATGAAGGACTGGCTGGCTGACTTCCGTGTCGAACTCATGGATGTGGAGACTGATTCAGAAGAAGATGAACCAATCCCACTATCATGCCCTATTGTTGTAGAAAAAGGAAAGAGGAAAGAACCTGAAACCCCACAAAAACCAAAGGCGCTGAAGAAGATAAAAGCAATAAAGAGTCAATCTGAGACAGTGTTGAACGAAGAAGACTTCGACATGATTGCAGAAAAGGTTTCAGAACAAATGGAGGGGCTGATGATAAAAAAAGACAAGAAGGACAAGGCCATACAAGATGACCTACAAAGGACTAGGCTCGCACTGCAAGGGCTTATGAAAAATATGGACGATGTCCAGAAGAGCCTACCCTTGCCGTGCGACGTAAGAGCTGAAGGGAGGTCGGTAGGAACCTCGTAGCAAGCACTGCCGCAGCTAGACATAGAGCTACCTTCAAAGACCAGAGTTGTTCATCTAGACCCATTGGCCATAGCATTACCAATGTCTGAAGAGAGTGTTCTAGACACAAAGGGTGTTGAGCACGTAGAGCTCAACTTGGCCAAGATTCCTTTTCCTGGATTACACTTTCTACACACGCAGATCGTTGATGAGATGCATGAAAGAACAGTAGATTCCATGAAGTCGCAAGGAGAGCTGCAAGCCGCAAACAGGCAGCTCGAGGACTCTAGTTCACACACGCACATACAATTTTATGATGATCATGACCGTTGGCTATGACTTGAGAACACCATTACTTATGTCACGAAAGATATTGAAGATTTAGAACTCCAGGACGATCCTGCAGACACTGTTCTGAGAATCAGAGAAAGGGTGAAATCTTTGAAGATGGAGTTACAGGATAAAGATATTTTTTATGAGGCCGATCTTACCGCGTTGAAGGAAAAGGTCAATGCGAAGACACCATTAACTGAGCAGTAGTTAAGAGATCAAGCAGTTAGCGCCGCGGCACAAAACATAACCAGTTAGATGGCTAAGTGCTAAGAATTGTTGGAGAAGGTTTCGAAGGCATTCAATGCCCTTGAAGATTATCAAGGGATGCTGCAGGTAAAGAGCACAGTAAAAGAAAAGAAGACCGCGCTGGAACAATTGGACGCAGAGGTCAAGGATCTGCCACCCGGAGATAGGCTGCCAAGGTATAAGGAGATCTCAGGCTTGAAGAAGGAGGTCCAAACGGTAAGAGAAAAAGAGACTGAGATGGATAATTAGGCGTAACAACTCCTAGAGGATGCTACAGCAGTGTCGCAGCAGACGGAAGACAAGCTGAAAGATCTGCGCGACAACCAGGAGCAGGTACAAGAACAAATTGGAGAAGAGATAAATCCGGCACTACTTGATACAGTAAAGCAAGTCGAGCAAGACACCAAGGAAGCAGTGGAACAATTGATCGGCACTTACAATGAGTTTGCGGCCAAGCTAGCTCCACAGGTGACAGAGCAGATCCAGAAGGCCGAAGCAGAAGGTGGCTCGGGGACGAGCCACATGTAAGTGTTAGGGGCATGTTGGGCCTGGCCCAAGTTGGGGCAATTTTGGATAGCACAAGGAGGTTGATCTGCAGAGTTGAGCGCAGCTCAACAAAAGATATAATTTTGTACAAGTACAGGGGATGCTACAAAGTTGCGTGCAGCAACCAAATTTTGGCAGTACCGTGAAGGTCAGCGCTGCGAGGAAGCAGTGTTGAGAAGTGATTAGGCCACGTGGAACCAGCAAAGCGAAATTATGGACAAAGGACAGATACAGGTACTGGATAGACCAGCAATGGTCTAATTTTGGCAAGTATGCTCTAGGATGCCGAGCTGCGGGTATGAGCATAATAGGAAGGAAGCCAGTTGTACGAGTTCGTTAGGAGAAGAACGAATCAGGAAAAGTGACAACTGAACATGCTTAGTGGTACGATACCGTTAAGTGGAGAACGACGCTGAGAAAGCGACTGGAGGCCGAGCCAGTTGTACGAGGCCGTTAAGGGGATGAACGGTCTGCAGAGAAAGCGACTGGGAGATGAGCCAGTCGTAAGAGTCCGTTAGTGGAAGGGCGGCTCGATGAAGATGACCTGTTGGTGTGTGCACAACAGGAAGGCTGAAAGCGACAGAACAAAGGTGTGGAGGACTGCCACGACAGGACACTCACTACCAGAGGCCAGTAGGATGGTTTAGAGAAACCATAGCAGTTTTGGAAACCCTAAGGGTTTCGGTCTTCAGCATTGTAAAGACATGACCTTCGGGCATGGTGTATAAAAGAAGACATTTTTTTAAGGGAATGGGTTACGTTGTTACTTTGGTTGTTATTACTTTTTGTTCTTGATGTATTGTAAGATCTATTCTAAGTGAGAAGCCATTGTAAAGGCTCTACAGCTGTGTGCGCAGAGACCTAGTCGAGAGAAGAGAGAGTCTGAAGCTGAGTGTGCAGACCAAGAGCGGTTGTCCCCTTCCCATTAAAGATATACATATAACAACCGTTCTTGTGGACGTAGCTTCCCACCCGGGGGAGTGAACCACGTTAAATATTGTGTTGTGTGATTGAGTGGAACAATGTTGTGCATGATTACATTTACCTGTTTTCTGTAGATGAATGTCTGAATATTTCTTTGCATTCTGTCATGTGAATACTTTTGTATGCATTTGTCATCAAGAGAATATGGAGATGATATGTTAAGTCTGCATGAATAGATGAATGGTTAATACTTAGCTTTGCTTCTGAAAGCAGTGAATCAGTTATTTGTTCAAGTGTTAAGAGATTGCTTAAGTACTCTTCTATGCGCAGCAGATGAATGAACGATAAGTGATTTACATCTGTGGTAAATGCTTAAATTGTAAACACTCTAAGTGTATAAACGAATGTTAGAGTAATAGTCATTTCAGTGCATGAATGGGTGGATGAGTGATACTCAGTTCAGCGCCTTAAACATTTTTGTGTACTCCAAGTATAAAGTTGAACTGGATTGTTCGCAGTCTCAGTAGAAGTCCTGCAGTAGAAGGACTTGGTGGTGCAGACCGCGGCGTTGTCCATCGCCGCGCAGTCTCACCTCGCAGCGCATACCCCCTGTTGCACTGCATAGTACGTCTGTCCAAACAACTCAGCACATACTGTGGAAACCTAATTCCGTAGTACCCCATAGATACACCTCGGGTGAGACCTCAACCTGCTCGCAGGTTGTTGCTGAAAGGGTCGGTGCCAAGGGGTTTTATTGGTCAAAGGGAGACCGCGAAGAACCTGGGTCTTATTGAAAACCTCTGGGTCAGCATCAGTCAAGCCAACAGGTGTTGTAGGTACAATAGATCCCATGTTTTCTACAAAACATGGGAGCCCCACATTTTTATATACAAAGAAAATGATTAAATACCTTGGTCAATTTTGGATTTTTCATCATGCTTTCATTTCTTTTCTTTGATTTGATCAAGTTAGTAAATTTTTCCTTTTGAAAAATTCCCTTGATTTTGAGTGTTTTTCAGAGTTGCGGAAAGCATAGGTTTTTCCTAAACGTCAGTTCTTCCACAAAACGCAATGTAGATTCCGTGATCTTGGTTTTCTGGTTTTGGAACGCTTTTTGTTCTGCAACCCGCACCCGCAATGTGGATTGCTAATGCATAATTGTTTGTCTAAATAATTGCAGTTGCTTGTTCCGAAACCTGCAACCCGCAATGCGTATTGCAGGAACACCTTTTAATTTAGTTTTGCGCTTTGCAATCCCGCAAACTACAATCCACAAATTGAGGATTGCGGGGACTTTTTGTTTGATAATGCTTAGAGTTGAGATCCCGCAACCCGCAACTTGCGGATTGTGGATTGCGGGAAGGATTGTGTATATGTCAAAAATAAACCTTCCACACTTGTCCTCCGCAGCCTGCATGTTTAATATTGATCGTTGATTTGCCTCAATCCTGCGGTTGATATTGGATTGTTTTTATTTTGAATAATCATTTCGGTTCTCCATTTTTCTTCACCATTTTTTGATTTGCAATCAAATTTTTGAATTGCAATTTTCACCTGCGGCCATTATGAACCTATAATCATTGATTCAACTAATTTATGATTGATTGGATGTTCAGATTTGACATTAATCATACGTGAATTATTACTATCTTATTTTGTCTTAACTCAATCCCTGTCGACGCATGCTGTGCATTATTTCAATATAGACATGATAATTGCAAGTTCGAGACCGTAAGGTTTTAATCATGGTAATTCATTATGCTCATTCATTCCTGCAACCTTTATTGTTCTCTATTAAATACATGCTTCAACATGGGAAATTGGTTGTTCGCCATACTGTAATAGAAAAGTCTTGTTAGTTAATTTTCATAATTTTTTCTTCTGACAATTGTATTCGAAGGAATATGCAGAGAGATCATAAATCTTGGTCACGTTTTGTGAAGAGAAAGAACTTCATCCTCTTCTATATCAAGAACTTGTGTCGCCACCTTTTGATGTAGGTGTTCTTGATGAAAGCAGCGGTAGTGAAGAAGAACCCAATGTTCAATCCATCTGCATACACTTCCCACAGAAGAAGAGAAGGAAGATCACTAAAAGGCCAACTGATCAAGACAAAACCATTATCCAGGATTTTATAATCAATGAGGAACATGTCACTCCATTAATCCCTTTGAAGGAGGAACAAGTGGCCAACCTTTCAGTTTTCGAGAACGTTGTTGATCATTATAAATCTTCTAAGAAATATTTTCCAGCTCCCTTACTGTCCGTCACAGACAGCTAGTAGTTTGTGGTTAACATCCATGTTGGAGCATAAGCCGCAGCTATGGCAAAGCTGCCAATTTTGAGAAGAAAGCACTAAGTCTTGAAGGAAAAGTGCTAATTTTGAGGAAAAGCACCATTTTTGGTGGAAATGAACAGTGCGCGGTACGGCGCCAGATGGACGAGCTCACCGCAGATTACGGGCCGGAAATCGCGGAGCTCACGTGCACGTCAAGGGAAAGAAGTAAATAAGGTGGCCGAGTAGAAAGCTCAACCACCACAATAAATGAAGTGACGGAAGAGGGCTCAGCTACCCTCATTAAGGCAAAGTACAGAAGTTATGGTTGCTCGGACCAAGGAAGAGAAACGGGCTGAAGCATTGAAGGCGAAGGACAAGGAGCAAAGAACGATGAAGCGGCACCCATACCCGCGATCTGCGCCGAAAATCGCGGAGTCTGCAGGAAGCTAGGACGTGACTGCAAGAGGCGCCAACGGTACACCTAGCCGTGTCAGTGGTTAGGGTTTTTGGGGATCACTATTGGGAAAGGCCCACAGTTTTGTAAAGGTGCGACCCTCAGGGCCACCTATATATATGTGTAATTGGGAAGGTTAGAAGGTTAGAAGGTGAGAAGGTTACCCAGACAGTCTAAGCTGATGTATGAGTCTTTTGTATTGCTGTATTGTGAAAAGCTGTTAAGGATCATTGTATGTATGTAAGTAGGGATCTCGCAGGAGACCGGTTGGCGTCAAGGCCATTGTGTGTAATGACCAGTCGCAAGAGGACTGAGAGGGGAATGTAATTGTATGTCTTTGTTATTGCAATACCTGTAGAAGAAGAGAATAGATCTAAGAGAAGGGCTCCCAGCTGTGTGCGCGGAGTTTCCCAGAAAGATATAAGGCTGCAGCTATGTGCGCAGCAGAACTATGTTAGCCCCATCTAAAGATAATATAAGATAGTCCTGCGGACGTGATTTCCCTCCTGGAGGCGTACTACTTAATTCTAGTTGTCGTGGTTATGCTTTATGTGATTGCAATTCTTTGCTTTATTGTCTATGTTTCTATGAATGTTTCGTTATCTTTATGAATGCGTATGAAGAGTAAATCCTTGAAGCTCCCTTAGAAGTGTACATGTGCATTGTTGAATAAGTCTGTGAGAACACTGCCGTGGTAGCGCTTAAGGGGTGTGTTACTGCGCTGTGGCGCGAGGGCAGGGACGATACATAGTGTATCGGATGTAGGGGGAAAATGCCTCGTGCACAGGTGCGGAGATACTGCGTAGCTAGACTAGGAAGAGTGAGTCCCGGCGCTGTGGAGTTGTGAGACCTGTGAAAGGGCAAGACGCTCTGTTTAGAAGGGAAGGGAGAAGACCGTAGTCTCCACATCGCCTAGGTTAAGGAAACCTGATTCCTTAGCCCCCCCATAGCCACTTCGGGTGAGACTGCGGGCTGCTTGCAGCTTGTTGCTGAAAGGGAAAATGCGCCAAGGGGTGTTTGTTTCTACGCATCCTGAAAACCCGGGTCTGTCCAAAAAGCAGCCAACAAATGGTTCCGTTGCCTTGAGACTTGCTATTCCGGCGATGTGCGAGATTGATGCGAAACCTAGAGAAAAAGGGAGTCAACAAATGATTCCATTGCCGGCTTTAACCTTATTATTTTGAAGGCAATGTGGTGCTAGAATCCTAGAGCTAAAGAAATTCAAGACTGGTTTGATTCAAAGGCTAGAGAGTTTGTTGAACGTGAAAATAGAAGCCCTAGGCTTCAGACGGAGGACTGGTTGCAGAAGCATATTTATACTGACCTTCACGAAATCTTCTTTGTAACATTTGCAATCGAGTTGCATGAGTGGGTATCCAAGCTAGCACATACCGGACCCACTGTGCATGTTGATCGACCTATTGTTTGTACGCCTGAGCTGGTTAGCACTGTGAAGCAGGTAGATAATCCTGTGTCCCGCGCAGTAGACTTTTGGTTGAACAGTCTGCTGGAAGGCTTCATCACCCAGTTTGCAGTAGATACGAGAAAGAGCTTCAGCGAGGCTGAAAGGAGATTCTTCAAAGCATACAGGGGTAAGTTCTTAAATTCTCTGAACTTGTGGATTAAAATGCTCTTATATGAAAAAGGAAAACTATGCATAGCTTCCGATGAATAGCATAGACAAGTAATGTCCGCAGATTCTGAAAGTGACCTTGAAGTTATTGGTTGTACTCGTAGTGGAAAACGGTATAAAGTAGGACTCGACCAGCATCCTTTTGAGTCTAGCCTAGAAGATAGTCGAGCCCGTAGAGCGAGCCATATAGAGAGACAAGGGAGTGCTCATATCCCTTATTCCCCCTTTACACCGCAAAAGCCAGACGGGGCTCAGCATAACCCCGCAGTAACACCCTCTAGTAGCCCGCACGGTACTTCTAGTACCTCAGCCCCACCTTTGTTTAACCATCCTGGAGGCAGTGCCACAGCACATCCACATCACCTAGCACAAGAAGGATGGGTGATGACATGAAGTTACCAATCTTTAGAGGAACAGGGCTAGAAGACCCTGAGCAGCACTGGTTTCTCTGTGAAGCCATTTCGACGATTAAGCAAATTAATGATGATGATGTTAAGCTGGTTCAGTTAGCAACCACACTAAGAGAGAGAGCCTTAACTTGGTTTATGAAATACTCAGCAGCACAGAATAGGACGCTTGCTGATGTAAGAAGTGCTATGATTAAAGAATTCAAGAAGCCTAAATCAGAATCACAGTGCATAACAGAACTCAAAGACATAAAATAGTTACCTACAGAATCAGTATGGGACTTTGACCAGAAGTTCAAAGCCTTGATAGATCAAGTAAGCTTTGAGTTTGCACCGCAACAGCATAAGGAATGGTTCATTGCTGTGCTGCTTCCTCATATTAGACTTCCTCTTATGCAACAGAATCTCACTACGCAAGAACAAGCTCTAGAGATGGCTATGAAACTAGAAGCTTCACCAATTGCTGGAACAAGCAACGATGTTGCGCAGTTGCAGAACCAACTAGCAAACCTAACTTTGCAAGTGCATGATATTAAGAAAGGAAAGGATGTTAAAGAAGAAATTTGGTGTACAAAGTGTAGAGCACAAGGACATTCAAAAGACCATTGTCCTGTTTTCATAGATTATATTGCAAGTGGAGCACCTAACCCTTTACCACAGGCTCAGGGGCCTTGGTGTGAAATCTGTAGAACTAGAGGCCACAGACCACAAGAGTGTCACTTGTTACAGAAATATGTACAAACTCCAAAGAATCTATATTGCACTTTCTGTAAATCAGTAGGCCATGATGAGAACAATTGCAGAGCATATGACCTGATGATAGAAAGAAAACATGATGTTTATAGAGTACAGACAGAACCACAGGGACCCACAGCAGGTCCGCAGTATGACCCAGCTCGTGAAGGCCGAGGAGGAAATTACAAGGGCCGCAGACGCGCACCAGGTTTTGGTCGTGGAAGAGGAAAGATCACTTGCTATAACTGTGGAGCTCAAGGCCATTATGCAAGGGATTGCCAAAACCCTACAACCATCTGCAGATACTGTAAATCTTATGATCATGTCATTGAAGAATTCCCTCAGTTGATGGCCAAGATGCAAGAAAAGAAGCCACAGGTTAACCAGAATATTCAGTTGATTGCAGCAGAAAAAAGAGAACCAGATCCTACAATTAATATAGTGACGCGCAGTGGTGTAACCACTGGTGCACCTGAGTTGGGAACTGGGAAGCCAGCGACACAATGGGTGCACCGCGCTAATATTAAACCATCCCCGCTTGACCTGCAGAAGCAAAAAGAAGCATTCAAGCAAGCTCAAGAGTATTTATCAGATCCGTGAGCTTCAAGTTCTGTCGCAATTCCGCATAATGATATCAGACCGCATGTGCCACGCCGAGAGAACTTGGTACAAGAGCATGCCACTACATCTGGAAGGCCTGATGAGGAGGATACACTAGGCAGTGTTCATGCTTTCCTAAGAAGCTGCTTAAAGTTGTTGCGCAATGAAAAAGAAACTATGGAACTCCAACACCTGTTGGATCAGTGTCAACAATCTGCTTCGATGAATACACTGCAGCGTGTTGTTCATCAGATCGAGAGTCATTCTAGAACTGGAAGAGAGATGAGACTTACAGCGCAGATTGGAGCATTTGAAATGGAAGAAGTCATTTTGGATTTAGGCTCAGAAGTTAATGTTCTCACCATGCAGACATGGGAACAGATGGGTAGCCCTCAGCTTATCAGATCTCCTATCCATCTAAGACTAGCAAATCAGCAAAGAGTTTCTCCATTGGGAAGATTACCCAATGTACCCATTGATATTGAGGGAGTAAGAAGTTCTGTAGACTTTGAAGTAATCAAAATTCTGGATGACAGTAGACCTTAACCAACACTTTTAGGTATAGACTGGGCATCTGATAATCTGTCTATCATTAATTTGAAGAAAAGACAGATGACTTTTGAGGATGACCAGATTAGGGTCATTGCACCACTTGATCCCCTTCAAGGACCACGGTATATTGAACCCATTTGTGCAGAAGAAGAAGTGCGCCACATGGAAACTTTGTATCAGATGACTGCTAGTCATAATGATTATGTCAATCCCACAGCGGACAGCCATATCAGCTAGCGATGCAATAGCTCGTGCGCATCAGATTCAGAAGCAGGATTGGAAAACTGGCAGAATCGCTTACATGAGGTTTCTGCAAGGCGTTGCGCCATGATGACTAAATCCATTCGATGAATTGGCACAGAACTGAATAACACTCCAATCTTGGATGGTTTAACTGGAGTAAGTGAATTCATACATGCATATGAACAAGAAATACCAGATGAGCAACACATACAAGCATTGGATGTAGCACTGCGCGCTACACCCGCAAGATGGTGGGGTGCGCATAAAGAAAATATCGACACATGGCAAGACTGTCGCAGGGTGATACTGCGCAGATTTCAAGAGACTACAGCAGGAGTTTTGCGCAAATATGATGGACAGAGTGACCCCAGGTCACACGTTCAAGCATGTATTCAGCAATGGTCAGATATTCCAGAAGATGAGTGGGTTCACCTATTCATCCACACGTTGGATATAGTTCCAAGGAACTGGTACACTGAAACAGAATTGCGCAGAGGCACTATCACTTGGCCTCTTATGATTGAAAGTTTTCAACTCACTTTCATCTTTGAGTCAGAACATCCAAGCATCGATCATGCTTTAAAGTGTATTAGAAAGAAGGTATTTGGACAATGTCCGTTACCAGAGTATTCTCAACCAGATTGGGCTGTCCAGATGGAACATGCCCTGGAATGCTATAATTTCACCGCTGGAGAAGAGGATGATGATCCTTGCAACATCAATATTCCAGAGTCAGAAGGGACGTGCAAAGTTGAAGGCCCTCAGCTTGATATTCCTACCATTACAGAACACATCAAGCTCAAGAAGATTAACATCGGTACAGAAGCCGAACCCAAGGTTGCCTCTATAGGAGATTATTGGGATGATGAAACTGTTGGCCATATTGCAGATTTACTACATGAGTACCAGGATATCTTTCCTACCAAGTTTACAGAAATGAAAGGCATCCTAGGAGACTTAGGAGTTATGCGCATACCTTTGAAAGCGGACGCTAAGCCAGTAAAATAGCGCCCATACAGGTTAAACCCGCGATATAAAGAAAAGGTCAGAGAAGAAATTGATAAGATGCTCGCAGCTGGTATCATTGAGCTAGTAGAGGAAAGTGATTGGATTAGTCCTATGGTCCTATGTTGGAGGACAAGAGGCTTACTCCTTCACTGATGGCTTTTCAGGATACCACTAGATCAGAATCCATCCAGAAGACCTCCATAAGACCACTTTTGCGACTGAATGGGGCTCATTCCAGTATACGGTAATGCCCTTTGGTCTTAAAAACGCTCCTGCTATTTTCTCTCGAGTCGTTGTTGCTGTTTTCAAAGAATTCATTCATAAGTTTCTAGAAGTCTATTTTGATGACTGGAGTGTGTTTGGTTTACTAAAAAACCACATAGGGAATCTAAGGATGATGTTAGAAAAATGCAGCCAGTATCAGATTTCCCTTAACTTGAAAAAATGTATCTTCTGTGCTCCTTTTGGTATTTTGTTGGGTCACATTGTGTGCAGACAAGGACTCATGATGGTCACAGCACCTATTCTAGTTTTCCCAGACTGGAGAAAACCCTTTCATGTTCATGTAGATGCTTCTTCCATAGCATTGGGTGTTGTACTGACACAACTGGGAGAAGGAGGTATTGACCATCCCATTGCTTACTCTAGCAGAAAGCTGTCTACAGCTGAGAAGAACTACACCACTACAGAAAGAGAAGGACTAGCTATGGTGTATGCCTTACAGAAGTTCATACACTATCTATTGGGTGCTCATTTTAAAATGTACACTGACCATTCTGCCTTGAAGTACTTGGTCAATAAGCCAGTGTTAGGGGGAAGAATTTGCAGATGGCTACTCCTCTTCCAGGAGTATGATTTTGAGATTATTGTGAAGCCAGGTAGATTGAATGTAGGACCTGACCATTTATCTAGGATAGAGTCAGGGGAGGAACCTACAAATTTGGAGGACAATCTGCCTGATGCGCAGCTGTTTTCTATTCAAGCAGCAGACGAATATTATTCCGATATTCTTGAGTTTCTCACTACAGGGCAAGCGCCAGTTGAGTTCACAATACAACATAAGAAACAACTTGTTGTCAAAGCTGCAGACTTCACTTTGGTAGCAGGCCAACTCTATAAGTTGGGCCCGGATGAAGTCTTGCACAGATGTATATTGCCGCATGAGAAGGATTCCATAATCGCAGAAGTGCACTCAGGAACTGCAGGAGGCCATTTCGCAGGAAAGCCGACTGCGCAGAAGATCTTAGCAGCATCTTTGGTGGCCAACATTGCACAAGGATACTAAGGAATTCTGTAAGTGTTGCGATGTGTGCCAACGAACAGGAAAACCTTCAAGAAGAGATGAAATGCCGCTAAGACCACAGATAACAGTGCGTGCTTTTGATAAGTGGGCCATTGATTTTGTGGGACCTATCAACCCACCAGGAAAGAGAACCGGCACAAGATACATCATCACAGCTACTTAATACCTCACCAGATGGGCTGAGGCGAAGCCAGTTAAGAATTGCGACGCTGCCACTGCCGCACAGTTCATTTTTGAGAATATTGTCACTAGATTTGGATGTCCACTGATTCTAATGAGTGATTAGGGCACACACTTCCTGAACGAGACTATAGAGGCCCTTACTGAAGAATTTCAAATTAGTCACCATAAGAGTACACCCTACCACCCTCAAGCTAATGGTACGGTGGAGGCATTCAATAAGATTCTGGAGAATGCCCTGACCAAGATCTGTAACCAACAAAGAGATGATTGGGACCTTGGAGTCACAGCTGTGTTATGGGCTTACAGAACCACATGCAAGAAACTAACAGGTCACACACCTTTCAGTTTGGTTTATGGACAAGAAGCAGTTATGCCCATGGAATACATTGTTCTCAGTCTCAGAATTGCTCAAATTACAGAAATGGCAGATACTGATACTATGAGTGAAAGGCTGTCACAATTGGTTTCCTTAGAAGAAGACAAACTTTTAGCTGGATTCCATCAACAAGTGCAGAGCGCGAGACAAAAGGCTTGGCATGACAGGCATATTAAGAATAAAGTTTTTCAGGAAGGAGACTTGGTACTCCTCTATGATAGTAAATTCATAAAGTTTCCAGGCAAGTTTCGTGTACATTGGTTAGGCCCTTTTCAAGTAATGAAGAAAACCGAAGGTGGAGCAGTTCATCTTGCGAATCTTAATGGAGAGTTGCTGCCCACAATGATCAACGGGAGTCGGCTCAAGCTTTATCGCGACGGCCACTCCGCCCTGTCGACCTGATCAGTTGCTAAAGACGTGTAGATGTCTAGTGTAGTTGAAGGAGGCATCGCACTTATCAGTCTACACGGGAGTCGTGAGACATGTTTTAGTCTCTGGCTTCCCGCGCAGTTCCTCGAATCATTCGCGCAGTCAATAAAGCCTGTTCTGAGCGAGCCTGTTGTCGCTCTTGCGAAGTCCCCCGGGTTGTCGAACTCTCGCTCTTGCGGAGTTCCCTGTTGTCTAGTTGTCGCTTGAGGAGTTCTCTCCGTGGAGCCCTCCATGTGCACAGTTACCCATGCTGAAGTTACCCGCCGAAAATTTGAATTGTGGTAGTTTTGTAGCCGCGTCTGAGTCTTAATGAAGGATGAGACCGCCATTTAATTGCATTTACTCGGATAGAGTCAGCTTGATTTCCCTAAGATTCACATTTAATTAAGGAACCGAAGGCCTTAGCACATCTTTCGAAGGCTGTCAGAGCCCATCCCTCGCATTCAATGCACCACAGAGGCGCGGGGGGGGGGGGGGGGGTTGTCAACTCATCCTATTAGGCACCAACGGTTATTAGCCCCACTTGTCCGCATCTACTACCGCCTTCAGCTATAAATACCCCTCATTCGTATATGCTTGGGTTACTTTCCTCGAGTTGTATAGTTGTCTTATTTGAGAGTCTAAGTCATTGTTTTCAGAGCCGTGTCATGCAGACTGCCCCCTTTGTTTTCAAAGTTCGCATTCTACGTTGTTCCGCCCTTCTATTCAGTATTAGTCGTGTATGCAAGTTCATGACGGAGAACCTGTCAACTGAAGAATTTTTCCGTCAGTTTAGACGCAGAGGATTAGATTTCGGTACGGGTACCCTGATCAAGATCGTCGAGCTTCCTGATCCCAGACAGTCCCCGGGCACAAGGGCGTCACAGCAACAGCAGCAGCAGCCGGAGGAACTCGTTCCAGAGCCCTTGCATACTCTGGTTAACTACATTCCTCCACGCCCAGATGACGCACCCGAGGTGCGTATTCCCAAGAATGCCAAGTATTCGATTCCGCTGCCACCAATGGCAGAAATCGTGCACGAAGAAGGATCCCTGTTTGGACATCTCCCGCTCGTTAAGTTCTCTGACTTCAACTTGGGAGATTATAGAACATATCCTCAGTTCGCACCATATCACTATCTGACAGTGGTCCATAATCCTGCCAAGAAAATTGACGAATTCATCCCGCAGGAATTTCCAGTCAATCTAGAGAGGCCTGGATTGTTGAACCTGTTGAAGCTACCGCACTTTGGGCGTAGAAATGAAGTTAATGTGGCTGTAAAGGTCCTATTATCCCGTGTTCATGGTGGTTATCTTTGGCTAGGGAGGCCAATTGATCTGAATGTGGACCTGATTCACCGAATTACCGGCCTATCTAAGGTTGGTAAGGACCCCAACGTCCATTTCGTTGGTAAAGACAGGGACCGAAAGCTGGCTGCACAGGTGGTGCAGAAATACAAATTATCGCGAGGAGGTCGGGCGTATGACCTCACTGCAGTTGAAGATGAAGCACTCAGATTCACAGGCAGTCTGCTCGCAGGCAGACTTTTAATGAAGTGCCGACCTAAAGAAGTCCCTGGAACTGTTGTCGAGCTCGCAGTTGCAGCTGCGGAAGGAGAACAGTATAACTGGTCTCTCTTCCTCCTGAATACATTCTTGGATGACTGCCGCAACATTCAGGACACCGCCAATCAGCTGTTCCATTTCTCTTGGATCCTGATCTTGTGTGCCTTTGTCGGGTGGAAGGAACTGCCAAACACTCAGTTTCTTCCGCGCTGTTCAGGAGAGGTTACAGGGATGCATTATGTTAACCTCTGGGATTCTAATAATCCCGTGAAGCGCAATATGAACCACGCCGTATTCTTTGAGTACTACAATCTCCTCAGGGATACGATCCTGCAGATGCCGAGGCTTACTGAGGAGATGGCAGAAATCTATGGAGCGAAGTTGGTATTTTCTGCCAACTTGCATGAAATCTATTTCCGCCCTCATGGAATTCAGTCGAAAGAATGGGCTGTAGGGATCTACCGAATGACTACCCAAGACGTGGAGGACACTATGAAGTCCTGTTCAGATGAATGGAAGCAGGCCATTAACATCGCTGCCGCGATGCCACCCCCTGCGGCGCCAAAAAAAGACAAGGGAAAGGAAAAGGCCGCGCAAAAGAATGATGAAGGTCCGTCAGGACCGCCTACTAAGAAGCAGAAGTTGTCGCACCCCACATAAGCGACTGGAGATCCCTCTGAGACCCTTGCCACGGGGTTCAGCCAGTACTTGAAGGAGCAATTTCACGAGCTGCGCGCCTCTCATGGTAATATCAGAAGTGCTCTGGACCTGCAGCTCGTGGAGTTGAAAGGTCTCACAGGACGAGTTGCGCAGACCCATGCGCCAGCATCCGGCTCGCAGGTGCCGCAAGAATCTACAAGCACTGAGCTGGTTGAAGTACCTACATACAGGCACACTCTCGTCCACATCCCGCCTGCAAGCATGACACTCCCGGATCCTTTGGCTGCACTGCAGGTAAGCGCGGTTGGCCCTGTTGAAATAAATTTGTCACTTATTCCGTTGGAAACTCTCCATTTGGTTCAGGAGCAGGTTTCTACTGAGCTGAGAGCTAGGGAGCTCTCCACATTCCATGCCAATCAAATATTGCAGACACAGGAAGTAGAGCTAAGGGCAGGCTACAAGGAGATCTCTGCGCAGCTTGAACTTCACGAAGTGCAAGACACTGTGCTAAGGAATGCCGTTGATGAAATCGCCCAGGAGCTGCCATCCTGCCAGATTCAACCAGACCTTCCGTTAGTTGAGAAAGTGCAACGCATCGGTAGAAGGGCGCAAGCCCTAGAACAGCAAGTAGTTGCTATGGCTGAGGACCATAGAAAGCAGCTCGCCGAGTTGGAATCTCGTCTCGCAGTGCCTCCCGTGGATGAGACGCAAGAACGTCTCGAAGCATTGCGCATAGATTCTATCCAAATGCAGCACAAAATAGATGAAGCCTAGCAGTTAATGACGCAAGCTATGGAGGCTTGGGCTGAGCTCAAGAAGCTCCCTTCTAAAGTTGCCCTTGAGGAATAGGTGGAAGCAGCAGAACAGTCCCTAACTGTTCTGAGCGAAGAAGCTAAGTCCTTGGAAGGCTTAGCCAAAATGAGAAAGATGAGCGAAGTCCGCAAAGTCCAGCAAGAACTGCATAGGCTCAGAAACAAAGATGCTACTCTCGCCAACACCATTCAGCCGTTTATGGATGAGTATGCTGAACTTGCTGCCCAAGCAGAGGCCAAGGTCAAAGCATTTGCTGAGTCCCAAGAGTTGGTCGATGCTGTAGAAGGAGAAGAAGGTACTACAGACCTGGTGCAGACAGCCACGGAATGCGTGGAAGACATGGACTCCGCTATTGCGCAGTGGAAGCAAGACTTCGCTGCGACCCAAGCCAAGGTAGATGAACAACTAAAGCGACCGCAAGCTAGTGTGGGTGGCTCAAGGGAAAGCCACAAGTAAGTGTTAGGGGCCTGTTGGAGCATAGGCCGCAGCTATGGCAAAGCTGCCAATTTTGAGAAGAAAGCACTAAGTCTTGAAGGAAAAGTGCTAATTTTGAGGAAAAACACCATTTTTGGCGGAAATGAACAGTGCACGGTATGGCGCCAGATGGACGAGCTCACCGCAGATTACGGGCCGGAAATCGCGGAGCTCGCGTGCACGTCAAGGGAAAGAAGTAAATAAGGTGGCCGAGTAGAAAGCTCAACCACCACAATAAATGAAGCGACGAAAGAGGGCTCAACTACCCTCATTAAGGAAAATTACAGAATTTATGGTTGCTCGGACCAAGGAAGAGCAACGGGCCAAAGCATTGAAGGCGAAGAAGGACAAGGAGAAAAGAACGATGAAGCGGTGCCCATACCCGCGATCTGCGCCGAAAATCGCGGAGTCTGCAGGAAGCTGCGACGTGACTGCAAGAGGCGCCTACGGTACACCTAGCCGTGTCAGTGGTTAGGGTTTTTGGGGATCACTGTTGGGAAAGGCCCACAGTTTTGTAAAGGTGCGACCCTCAGGGCCACCTATATATATGTGTAATTGGGAAGGTTAGAAGGTTAGAAGGTGAGAAGGTTACCCAGACAGTCTAAGCTGATGTCTGAGTCTTTTGTATTGTTGTATTGTGAAAAGTTGTTAAGGATCATTGTATGTATGTAAGTAGGCCGCGATCTCACAGGAGACCGGTTGGCGTCAAGGCCATTGTGTGTAACGACCAGTCGCAAGAGGACTGAGAGGGGAATGTAATTGTATGTCTTTGTTATTGTAATACCTATAGAAGAAGAGAATAGATCTAAGAGAAGGGCTCCCAGCTGTGTGCGTGGAGTTTCCCAGAAAGATCTAAGGCTGCAGCTGTGTGCGCAGCAGAACTGTGTTAGCCCCATCTAAAGATAATATAAGATAGTCCTGCGGACATGATTTCCCTCCTGGAGGCGTACTACTTAATTCTAGTTGTCGTGGTTATGCTTTATGTGATTGCAATTCTTTGCTTTACTGTCTATGTTTCTATGAATGTTTCGTTATCTTTATGAATGCGTATGAAGAGTAAATCCGTGAAGCTCCCTTAGAAGTGTACATGTGCATTGTCGAATAAGTCTGTGAGAACACTACCACGGTAGCGCTTAAGGGGTGTGTTACTGCGCTATGGCACGAGGACAGGGATGATACATAGTGTATCGGACGTAGTGGGAAAACACCTCGTGCGCAGGTGCGGAGATACCGCGCAGCTAGACTGGGAAGAGTGAGTCCCGGCGTTGTGGCGTTGTGAGACCTGTGAAAGGGCAAGACGCTCTGTTAAGAAGGGAAGGGAGAAGACCGTAGTCTCCACGTCGCCTAGGTTAAGGAAACCTTATTCCTTAGCCCCCCCATAGCCACTTCGGGTGAGACTGCGGGCTGCTTGCAGCTCATTGCCGAAAGGGCCAGTGCGCCAAGGGGTGTTTGTTGCTGCGCATACTGAAAACCCGGGTCTGTCCAAAAAGTAGCCAACAATCCACAGTTTATTACGGGATGTTTCCCGCAATTATGTGATGAACATCCTTTGAAATTTTGTGAAATGCTCGCTATGAACCATTCTCTATGATGATATTCTTAGAATAGTCTGATTTTGTAAATCCCTGTTTTCATGGGAAAGCTATCCTTTGTAACCATTTTTGTAATTATTATTTAAAGGGATAGAATCCTCATGGGGAAGGGGGGGTGTTGTGAGGAAATACACCTATAGTTCAGGGGATAAACTACCAGCTTACAGGGATGAAAGATAGACCTACAAATGTTCTGCAAGTACAACTAGTATGCAAAGAAATTAAGGTTAGAAAGATGTGTACCTTATTCAGAAGGTTGATCCAAGCTTTTCTCTTCCTTGTCCTTCAATGCTATTCAGTGTCGCAATTCCCACACCTACAAAACAACTTCATACCTTTCTCAAATACATTTGACTACATATATAAGACTGATATTCATGACAGAAGAAGACATCAAACTATAAGCAAACTGTAATCAAATCTGAGACACACATGAATAGGTCATGTTTGGAAAGGGAAGAACATCTTATCTTTATTAATGAATGAAGCAAGTACATCAAATTATACCTTCATTCAAGCTTGGCACTTCACGAAACCTAGATTCAAGGTCTCCTGCTTCTGTTCTCCAAGGATCCCAGCCTCTAATTAACTGTGCTAGGGTTTATTAGAAACTGAAACAAAAGAGAGGGGGATGAGGGTCTCCATTCCTCCAGCATAGCATTGTTATGGGCTTGGTCCCCTCTCATATCCCTTCTACCTTCCTTATATAGTCAATGAAGGAGAGGAAAAGCAGTTATAACCAATCAGGAGGTTCTGAAACCAACCCAATTTGACCAAAATTTGAGATTTTGACTGATTCAGGAAAGTGCCCTACTCTTCCTACTGTAAACCAGTGCATTTTTCAAGGTGGGCGCTACTCTCTGCATAGGATACTAGCGCACATGTGGAAATATGGCCAAAACAGGGTTTTTTGATGATTTTCAGGAGGTGGTTTGGTATGGAGATGTGTTCCTAAGGGTTATAACCATCAAATGGACCAGGAGTGACGTAATTTCAACCATGTTAAGTGTCCCATATGACCCTTCCATCCACAAGTGTCTTGTTGTGTGACTAAAATTGATCTCAAGAAGTGTCGTCATGCGACCAAGCGATGAAAGTGTCGTCACAGACGGAGAAGTGTCATTTTAAGCTATAACAGATGCCCCCTAGTGTGTGAGGTCATACGGAGTGAGGGAAATGATGGCCGAAATACATTATAAATAACAAAGAGTTGAATCATGGAAGCAAAGTAACCGGAGAAACCAAGAATCATAGGCTCAAATGAAGTACCTGAAAGCAAAGGCAATGTCAGACAAACTCATCCTTGGGGTGACTGTCCATGTTCAAATAGTGGAACATGACCTCCAAGAGGATACAATAATGATCCAAATACTGATGCATATATCATGGCCACTAGAGTACAAGTGTGGATCCATGAGGAACACACGTTTAAAACATATCCACATAAATACAAGGTGGATCTATGTCAAAACTGGAGAACATAGCCATAGAGAACAAGCTGGATCTATGTCTCATCAAGAGCCAAAAAGAGTGTGGCTCAGTCTTGCCCAACTTGGGTGATAACATAAATATGGTGATGCTATCGAGGAACCCAAGGTCTTCATCCAAAAACAACCCAAGGTACAAACCTATCCATGTGAACAAATGAGTTGATGTCGAACATGGGAGGTATCGTTTGATTACCGGTCATTAATGTATACCGTTAACAAATGCGAGGGTGTCCACCAATAATGAAAATGGAACCCAAGGTACCTAGTACATTCAAGCAAGTGAGAATAAATGGTCTTGCTGTAGAACACTTGAAGAATCCATCAGATAGGAGACATTGATGTATTCCCATCTATCCGATAGCGAGGGAAACTACCACTAATGACTGCAATTCCCAAGGTACTAACCGAAACTCTAGACTTCATTCCCAGAGCACAATGAGTTGAAGTCGATGGGAAGAAGTCCGTTGGAAGGGAGGCCTTAAGGCATCCTCCATCATCCAACATGAGGGACACTCAACAGGTATGAGCTGATTTGGAGTAGGACTGAACACATCATCAAACATACTGACACCAAGGAATGGCCGACGCATGAGGTCAAGGCAACTGCAGAATGGTCGACACAGGTTATATCCTTGAACAGTGAGCACGACACAAGAGTGACTTAGGCAGCTTTTAACACAAAGAGACCACGATGCAAATCTGCAATGTAGGAGACATTAACAGATTCTCCATATGATTGGAATACTAACCAAATGGAGGAGTAAGAACTCTGAGATCAAGTTTACCCTAAGGCCAACACTAGAACCCAACTTGTTTGATAGACTCAAAACAAGTGCTTTGTTCAAGGAGATAGTTGACTTGCTGCCATCATATTGAAAGATATTTTAACATTCTTCCCTTCCCTTACCTTTTTCATTTTTTAATGAGCTTGACAAAGAACTAAAGCATGCTCGATGGTATTTTCATATTTAAGGAGTCTGAAAAACCTAGAAGAAAACTCCATACACCTATCCGTGGATTTTATATCGAGGCCGGATTGGTCTGTGCTCGGCGGTGTTTTCCTGCTTATAGAGTTGAAAAACTTCAACAGTCCTCTATCAACCATCTCATGGATTTCCCATCGAGCCCGAGTAGGTGAATGCTCGCTTGGTGTTTTCACATTTCGAGAGTCTAAAAACCCTAAAGATGACTCCAAATGTCCTTTTTCGTAAAGTTAGTCTCCTTCCCCGAAAAAGTGTAAAATAATGAAAGAAGAACTCTTCTAGCACATACCAGAGTATACCTAGAGTATACATTTTCCATAAATTATCCACCAAGGCCCGGAAAAGGGGTAATTCTATACCTAAATGCATGTCAGTTCAGTTATTTTAGCGAGCCCAAAAAGACAACTATGCTCGGCAAACTTTTCCTATTTAAGGAGTCTGAAAAGGGCTTAAAAGAACTCCATAGGGATATTTTCCATAGAGGTTTAACGAGCCCGAAAAAGTAAACTTGTGACCTCCTTACTGTTTTTAATGAGCTCAAAGGAGAGACGGAAGAATGGTCAAAACCTACTTACTGTTTTTAACGAGCTCGAAGTAAAGGTAGAAGAATGCTCGATATGGGAGGAGACGAGTGTCAGGGACATGCGAAACTAGCTCCAAACGCATGGAACAAAGATATGCCTAATGCCAGGAACACGATCAAGATAAGGACACTCAAGGTGTGTCTCCTCCATGTAAAAGGTGTCAAATTGCGAAGGAAAAATGATATAGGGACTAGCAAAAAAGAGATCAGAGATGGAGGCTTATACAACGAGCTAAAGGCGTGGAAGATGGCATCCGGCTCATTAGCGCAAGCGGGATCATAATGGATGCATATGCAACTTGAACACAAAGATGGGAGCCTTTCAGAAATATATGAGGAAGAAAGATATGAGGCTTCTTCTCAAAGTCATGGTAAATCTAAAAAGGCTCCCGAGCCTATGAGAAAAACTCAGCATGGGCACCAAAATGGCATAAGGGTGCTGACTAGGGTGACCCATGTTAGGTAGGATCTGCTGTCGGACTGGTGCACAATGCATAAAGAGATGGATAACACACCAATATCCAACAAGTTCGACCCTATGGCGATTTTGGATGGAAAAAGGTTCAAATGCAACATAATAGCGGGGAAGCCTAAACCTATATGCAAGGTTCCGAATATACCTGACATGGTCGCACAAGGTGTCGAAAAGGACCAATAATTAGCAAGTATAAATCCAGCTAAGAATCCTATCTCCAAGAAACATTAGTACCAAGATCATATCTAAAACATATGTAAAGAAAGACCCGATACAAGTCACTGTTGTAGAAATACTTTCAACTTCACTATCATCAACACAGGCATAAACAAGGCAAAGTTTTCAAATGAAGACTCTATGGTACCCAATCCCAAGGACTTACAATCAACAAGATCAAATTCGGGATGAAGATCAAAGTTGAATGACATGATGGAATCTGCAGAAACAAATTCATCATCATGGGAGTTGAAAATTCTAGAAGCAGAATCAAACTCAGCAGGAACACCGATTTGTGGATCTATAGGAGAGTCCAAAGACTCAACAGTAGGAAGATCAAACTTTAAGGTCAAAACTAGGGCTGTACATAACTGTGACTAGATCAACATCCAAATGAATGGCAGAATGTACTATGGACTCTAGGAAAACTTCATCGGAAGGAAGTATATCATCCCATATAGAACACATATCTAAACATTCAGATGGAGGTGTCACTTGGTCAAAAGCTGGGACTAAGTCTCGAGAAGGTAAGCATGAACTCAGAGACTTCTTCTCAGTAGCATTTGAACTCAAGGAACAATATGCCACATAAGTCCCATGTGACATAGTAGCGCCTAATGACGAGGGATCTGACTGGTCTACAGTTGGGTAATAAGGAGGATCAACGAATGCAAGCTGGTCGATAGTGACGATGCTTTCATTATGAGGAAAATGCATCACACGAAAGAGCGTAGACACCACAACATGCATAGCATAAACGTAATCACACCCAAGGATCATATCAAAGTCCGTAGGGTCCTTTAAAACCATAAAATCAACTAAGACTGTTTTTCCACCCAAAGTAACGGGTACCTGAGAGAGGAATCCGAATAGTTCACTAGGTCTTCTATCGAAATTCAATGGCCAATTAACAGCTGGAATAACATTAGGCAAACCCAAATCTCTCCAAGCATAAGCAGATAAGATACTAACAGAAGCTCCTTCATCTACAATTCATTGATCAACCGTATGGTTCCCGATATCAACCTTTATCTGGAAAGGTGTCGAAGAAGGAAGATGAGGTTTGGCTAGGATATTCCAATCAAAGGAAACAATCCTAGGGCTTGGTAGGGGTTCACATGGCACAAATGAAGTGCCCCCTTTTTCAGGGACATCCAAACTGGTAATGCAGAAGACTTCCACAGTAGGTGCATCAATATTTGCAGGACTGATGGGATCAGTCGAAGATTGCATCAATTCGATCAGTTCACTCTCCGAAGGAAGAGTGGGGTTGACCAAGAACTCTTTTGGTTCAACCACTTTATCAACCAAAGGTTGATCTGACTATAGGGAATCTATAGACAACTCAGGAGTAGAGATTCCTTCAGACATGGACCACACTCTTCGTGCCTCTGGAATGGAAAGGCATTGGTGAGTAAGGTGATCTCCGTTACAAAGTTTACAAGGGAACTTTGGTTTCTATCCTATAGGTTGCGACTCCTTTACAATGTCAGTACTCTTAGAATGACTAGCATTGGTTGAAATCTCGACCCCAACATGACTTGCAGCTGGTTGCTCAAAAGCAGAAGACTTTTGAACTAAGGACCACACTTTTTGCACTTCTGGAAGTACAGGGCACAATTAAGTAAGGTGGTCTCCCTCACAAAACTTGCAAGGGAACTTATACTTCTATTTATTGGGTTTGTTGACAATATCAACTCCCTCAGCATGACTTGCAGTGGCTGATCTGGTGTCTCCAGTATGACTCACAGGAACTAGTGTCTTGTCATTAATATGACTAGCAGTGATCAATGACGTGTCCTCAACATGACCGATAGTGGTTGAAGACAAACTTTCAGTGTGATTTTCAATGACTAAAATTTTTCTCCCAGCATGACCTCCAAAGGCTGGGTAGGTTCCCCCTGCATGATTTGCAGAGGTAGGGTGTTTACCCCCAGCATGAATTGCAGTGGCTGGGTTGTTGCCCCCTTGTTTTGGCATCTTCTTCCTATTCTTCCTCCGTCTATTACTTTTAGACTGCTAGTTACTAGTATTGCTACTGTCGCCACATGAGGTAGAAGGAGGAGGAGAAGATGTTACTGGAAAAGAAGGCACAGGGTTATGGTGCTCTTGATTTGAGGTGCTTACAAAAGAAGCATCAGGAGCATGCAATCCATTCGGAGTGGAGAACAACAAAACCGACAACCCTATAGTGAATCCAGGATGATTCAGAGTAGACATTAAGGGAGCACCAATGTTTCCAATGAATGGAACAACACAAGGATCCCCTGGAATAGGGGTACCTTGATTGGCGCTCACTGGAATGCTAGACATAGTTTCCTGCTCAAATGAGCAAGAAGTTCTCTAAGGAAAACTAAGACAAGTAGCACAAAGAGAACACCACTAAAAAAAGGTCCTAAGTAAATCAAACCAGGCAAACAAATGCCTTTTGGAGAAGAGTCTGGGATGATGAGGGCCCATAACAGATCAACAAAGGAAGAAGGACAGTTACCCGGGGTCCACAATACAATGACTAAGGGTGCAAGCACTGGAATCACCCAATCGCCCTCCCAAAGTCCTGCAAGGGATTTCCTCCCACGTATGTCCTAGGTACAGCAGATATAACCCTCCGTCGTCACCTATGTATGATCCTATGTTCAGATACTAAGGATACCACCACACCGAAAACTCCTGGGGGAACAGTCTCTGGTCGAATGAGAAGGCGTGGGCAGGGTAACTGAGCCCGAAACTCAAAAGAGTCCCCAAACGCGATCTGATCCTGGTATATGCTCAAAACATAAAGTAGGAGGTTTATTCCCAACAATCTGATCTCACAAGACCTACTGCATAGATCCCAAGCAAGTTTTGAATGACGTGGGTTTACCTGTGATAGTCGAACTATGATTTTTGCATAATGTGTGATCTCGAGTGGTTTAAGGTATTTTAAACCCAAGATCCTAACCAAAACTAATTGGTGAATAGTGTAACCTAGAAATGAAATTGTTACTAGTACATTTTATTAGGGTTCAGTTTAAAGGTTACTTGCTTACTCAAAAAAGGTAGTGGGTGTGTGAGAGTGGTATAATAGAGATAGAAACTGAAATGAAATGTTTACCACTAAACATAACTTTTCTTTTCAATGCAAGTCCTAAAGATACGATCTAGAATGCATATGTGTTAACACCCAAAAAGTGTTCACTACCTCATCTACCACATTATATGGCTCATTTGTCCATTTTCCTACCATATTTCCCTTAAAAACCCCAAAAATCCCATTAAAAAGCCTCCAAAAGGCCTAAAATGCCTCCAAAAGGCCACAAAACCCTCAAAATAGCCTAAAAAAGGCTAAAAAACCCCCTTTTCCTCCAAAAATAGCAAAAATCCCCTAAAAAGGGAATAAAAAATATAAAATAATGAGGAAAAGGAGGAAAAAACCCTATACAGCTGCCCTAAACCATGTGTTTCCTAAAACCATGGGTCAGCACTCCACCACCAAAAAACTATAAATAGGTGATGGAGATCCCTTATTTCATATCCACAATCACAAGCACCCTTACTCTGCCAAAATCTCTCTCGAAACCCTACTTCACCATTGAACTACTTTCACCTTGAGAGCCACCTTTGGCCCATTCCCACCATTGGAGAAAGAGAAGGAGCATATTGGAGCTTGGAGCAACCCTCTTGGAGATTGCAAGGAGCTTCATCAACCTCCACATTGGAGGTAATATCAATACAAAAAGCCATTCTTTAAATTTGTTGTTTATGTTTCATGCATGTTTTAGAAGTAGTTTATTTACATTGTTTTAGCTTAATTATTTACATTTACTGAACTGCTACTAAGGAGTCCATTCTCCTTAGTAGGTGCTCATTTGCACAAGCTAGGGGTAAAACCCTAGCTACATTTTTGGCGACTCCCCTAGATTTTGAATTTCTGGTTTTCGTTTAAAAAAATTTTCCTTTCGGTTGTCCCGTTCGGCCGCCGTACATCGCGTTTTTTCCCTCTGCAGTCGCGTCCCGACCGCATCTTTCAGGCCTTTACCTGCGACCCGACCGCGGCTCTCAGACTGTTTCCGACGCCCTGCCGGTGGATTCAAGTCTGTTACCTGCGATCCGACCGTGGCTAATCAGCCTGTTTGCTGCGATCTGACTGCGCCTGTCGGCCATTTTCCCGCATCCTGAATGCGGCTTTCAGGCCCTTTCCGGTGTCCCGACTGCGTCTGTTAGCCATTTTGCCGCGACCCGACTGTGTCTTTCTCCCTGTTTCCTGCGTCCCAACTGCGTCTGTTGGCCCGAAAACCGCGACCTGACCGCGTCTGTTGCCCTCAAACCCGCGGCCTGCCTATTCTGATTCGCCACAGACCCGCGGTCTGAGTTCTGCATTTTTTTTGTTTTGAGCCCAGCCCCTTTTGCTGCAATATTTTCTGCATCTGAATAGCCCTCTGTCCTACCTGCAGTCCAACTTCCTTACAGCCTTTCTGCAACATAATTTCTGTTCCCTTTACAGAATCTTTTTAAAATTTCAGAAAATTTTGCAAGTTAAAGTTTCAATTTCAGTATTATTGATAGTTAGAGGTTGCCCCCTTGTGGCACTTCTATTTTGGGTTCATCACCTCACGAGCACACACTCTGTCACATAATTCAAGTGAGCCTTAAAAAGTACCTAACTAAACCAACATTCTAACCCCACTTGGGGAACACAAAAGAATCATTGTAGTTAGGTAGGATCGGGGGGATAGGCTTCCAATAACACCCCTCGGTTACTTTCACTTGAGACATAGTTGTTGTCCAAATAGGGAACCAAAATCCCCTAGTACTTTTTGGCACGGTCACGACCAGTTTATCAGAGGGCCTCTCCCTTAGGAGGGTTGAAGTCGAGAGACTGGTTCCGGAGGCCTGAGTGGAATACCGAACTCCATTCAGTAACCGAAGGGCTACCTTTCGCGGTTCGCGGGATATCCCTGTATAGGGGTATTGCGGTCAACGAGCTAAACGGCAGATTCACCTTTCTGGACGTGTCATGAACCGGGTATCTTAGTTGCCATTCTTCTAGGATTGACTACCCGGTGTCCCTCCCGGTAGGGGGATATCATAGCCACTTGGCTTTTCTACTCATATTGTCTGACTTGGATTTCATCACCTTGCAGAGGATATGTTTAGTTGAGTCAGAATACTTTTAGTTAGGTGTTTGCATGCTCCTTTACCTCCCTTTGGTCTAGTGAGTCTACCATTTTTCATTTCTAGGAAACCTGCTGCTTGTTGGTATTCTGACCATCTTTGTTGTTACTCCACCTATTGTAGCACAGCTGTTGCAGTGGGTGTTTTGAGTTGGTTGTTGGCCTGAGTGCCTTGTTTTTTAGCTCTCCTTCTGCACACTCGGTTGCATTAGGATTTTTTGAGCTGTTTTTCTACTCACCTCAACCCACAGAGATTTGACACCCTCTGTCACCATTGAGTCCCCGAGACATTCTCGGCGCCTCAGGGGCGAGCCCCCACAGCACGGTTCTCTTGACACCACACGTCATAGATTCCGATCATCATCCGTTGATACAACTCATCACAGATCTAGAGCCTTGTCACTTGACTCCACTCGTCAGCGACGTAGGACTCCGTCACCAGATAGTGACGCCCCTTACTTTACCTCTGATTCTGAAGAAGAGTCTGAGAACCCTATTTACACTGCCCCTACTAGCCCCATGGCTAGCATGACTTCCACTCCTTTTGTTATAGGGACCATTGGTGGCACATCCACCACTACACCAGTTACTACACCTGTTTTGGGTATGCCCTCCATGGGACCCCCATCTACCGTTCCCCTCACGGTACCTATTCCCGGAGCTGGAATCCCTATCCCCACTACATCAGTGGCTCACACTACCCATGGTGGTGCTGGACCATCCTCCACCACCTTGGTGCCCCCACTTGGGGGCACCATCCCAAATCCTGTCCCTCCACTTGGGGGCATTGGCCCCAACTTGGTCCAACCCACTACTGTGTCACGTCCTTCTTCCAGTCTGCCATTCATGGCTAGCCTCAACCTACCTGACTTGGCCAGATTGACCAACGATCCTATTCGACACGACCCTACATGGCCTCATATGCCTACCAAGATACCCTCTGACATCCCTAAGTTCGAGGGCAAGGCCGGTGAGGACCCACAAAACCATATCATGTCTTTCCACCTATGGTGTTCCTCTAACTCCATAGTGGATGACTCTGTTCGCCTCCGTCTCTTACAGCGCACCTTTACTGGCTCTGCAGCCAAGTGGTATATCGAGCAACCTCATGGGACCCATGCCACCTTTGCTTCCCTTGCCTCGACCTTCTTGCAGTTCTTCCAGTTTCCTGTCCGCTATGACACGGGCGTTGAGATCCTCTTATCCTGCAGGCAAAACACGGCTACCCATATCACAGACCACATCCATGAGTGGCGTCGACGCCGTAGCTTATGCAAGATCAAACTAGACGACCGTATCTTCCTAGATTGGTTCCTCAAGTCCCTTCTCCCTACTATTGCTAAGGATGTGGCATCAGAAAGACCCCAGTCTGAAGAAGAGGCCATCCTTAAGGCACAGCAGTTTGACCTCATTTACGCCCAGTCGGGTTACCTCTATACCATTATACCTGACGCCCCTCGCGGCGAGTCCTCCCATCACGATGCGCCGGGGGCATCCCACGCCGCAGACGGCATCATTGGTCGTGTTTCTTCACATCCTCAACCCTTTTCCATAACACGTCCTACCCCGGGCCCTGACCTTTCGCGGGCTACCTCACAGTCTGGGGCCACCAACTCATATGCTCCTATGACACATCACCATCATTCTCATGGACCCAGCTGTCCACCTCAGTGCTTCGGGCATGCACCCCCCGCTTATAACCCCCCGGTAGCACCTCAGCCCTACTACCACCAGCAGGCTGTACCAGCTCCTGCGCCTTCTCAGGCCCAACCCACTTATTACCACCAGCAGGCTGCACCAGCTCCTGCGCCTTCCCAAGCCCAACCAGCTTATTACCCGTCACAGGCAGCCCCTGCGGCAAATCCACAACTTGCCTTGCAGACATACCAGCAACCTCCTCAGGGTTCCGCACCTGCGCAGCCTCAACCTACCTATTATCCACCGCAGCCTGCTCCTGCACCTGCACAACCTCAAAACCCACCCGCTGCTCAAGGGAAAGTTTACGCCCAAAACAACCTGCAGCAAAACTAGAACAACCAACGCAACCAGGGCCAAAAAAATCGCGGCAAGGGCCGTAATCGTGGGAACAACCAACCTACAGACCAAGGCGGTCAACCAGCTAATCCCCCAGACAACAACAACGCGGCCCCCGCTAACCAAAACCCCGATCGCCCGCCCAAGCAGGCTAAAAACCCTAATCTGAGAACGAACCATCCTTGTTCTATCTGCGGGGTCTATGGCCACTACACACATACTTGCCCACATTTGGAGCGAGATCGGCAGCTTTGGGTTGATGATGCCCATCGCCAAGGGCAGGCAGCTCCTCAAGCGCAGCCCAACCCTCCACAACCTCAGCAGCCACCTTTAGTGTTGCAAAACCCCTTACCAACCCAAGGCGTGGTGAACACTCAGCCGTTGGCCCCCCCTCAAGCAAACGTGCAACCCCAACAACAACAGATCACATACGTCGCTCCTGATCAACCCATGTTTGACTCAGGTACCCACGATTTATTGATGATGTCTTCCGCTGATGTTAACCTTCAGACTCGCCGGAACCAATATGGCTCTACCTCTGAAGCCCCTCCCACTGATAAAACCACTAACGCTCATCCCACTGATCAAGCGTTACGTATCCCTCCCCCTCCGGTCGATGGCGCTTCCAAAGCAGCTTGTTTCCCACTTCGCTGTATCAACAACAACCCCAATGCGCGCGCTGCGTCAAACTACAACATTGTAGACGACCTATCCCAATCCCCCACGGCCATGTCTGCGTTAGAAGTCTTGAAGAACTGCCCTTCCCAGCGCAAGACTTTACTCTCAGCCATTGGGGCTATTGACCCAAATGATTCGAATTTGATGGCATTTGATTTAGACCAATCCGAACCCCGCCTGCCTTCCACCTTAGCATTCCAAGTTTCTGTTTCCGTTCGGAATCTTGTCATCCATCGATGCATCATCGATGAGGGTGCCTCCACATGCGTTATGTCTACATTCGTATGGCAGAAGTTGGGATCCCCTACCCTCCAGCAGTCCACCACTGCGTTACGCGCCTACGACGGACGTTCGGCTCAGCCTCAAGGTCTCCTAGCCAATGTCCCTGTCCAGTTAGGTGGTAAAACCGTCCTCATCGATATCGAGGTCATCAACGCCCAGCTTGATTACAACCTCTTACTCGGTCGCAGCTACATGTATGCTATGAGGGTGGTCGCTTCATCTGTCTTTCGTACCATGATGTTCCCCCATGATGGACGCGTGGTCAAGATCGACCAACTTACATACTATGATCCCAGTGCTCCCGCGACACCTGAAAATGTTCTCCCCATGGTTGAACAACCTGTTTCTCGTGCCACCACCTCCTTTGTCTCCTCTACGGGGCCTGGAGTCTACTCAGACGCGCCGATGACCTCCACCTTTCAATCCATTCCTCCCCCGTCATCTACGCCCGAAGTGTCTGACTTATGTACCTTGTCCCACGACAACCCACCACCTAACAATCAACCACCCTTGTTGCCTAAATCACCATTGGTACCTAGCCACATTGGTGTTACACCGATCCATACGATCCCCTTCCTAGTCCCTCCATCGAGAGTAGTAAGTGCCCCGGTCATGGCTACCCTTAGTCTCCCTGGGTTGACTTTGGGATTACCTGTATGGTATCTTTCGCCTCCCGTTCGCCCGCCGACACCAGATGTCGTCCTCCAACCGGTGCAACCCATGGCTACTACCACTCAGCCACCTCCCGGTGTCTCTACCCCTTCGTCCTCCACGATTCCCCCTCCTACTCCCAAACCCACTGGGGGCAGAGGTCCACAACCTTACACTCCTGTCCCACCTCCCAAGACAGTCAAAAACCCCCCAGTATTTCGTGCTCCTCCCAAATGCTCATTATGCGACGAGTTAGGCCATGCGACTCATCAGTGTCCACAGTTACCAGCATTACCGAAGCACATGCAGATGCTCGACGACGACCCCAACATCCTGGTTGTCGAACTAAACCCCACTCCTAAGCCTAAAGACAAATCCCTGCGTACCAACCACTCCTGTGCTATATGCGGTGTTTACGGGCACTACTCACATCACTGTCCTGATCTCCCCGATTACAGAGCGGCTCTCTATGAGATGAACAATCTGGATCTTGAGACGGCCCCAACCACCATTGAGGAGATCCACCCCCCAGCCTCTTCCCCTTCTGGAGAGATTAATACCATCTATATGATCTCTTCAACCACTACCCCCTCGTCAACCGATTTGACGACGCAAACTTTCTGTACCGATGAGGAGATTCTTGAGGCCCTTACCGCCCCGGATTATCCCTGGGATGATATGCATCATCGTTCCTACTTCATCCCAGAAGTATCTTCCTCTAGCACCGCTACCCAATTTGCGGTTGAATCCAAAGACTTCCTTCCCACTAAGGTCGACTGGTTCAAGGACCCTATTCCTGCTCCTGACGCCTTCGAGGAGGATAACATGGCTAACATCTCACCTGTCATCCAAATTGATATCGCGGCCCTAGGACGTGCCCCTGCACTCATCACTTTAGGAGCCTTCTGCAGTAAGCATGAGATTGGAGAGTACAAAAAACTTTTCCAAGAATTCCGTGATGTCTTTGCCTGGTCCTATACCGAAATGCCCGGTCTTGACCCCGCCATTATAGAGCACCACCTTGACACCTCTGAGTCAAGGGGCATAATAGATTCCCTCGACCCTGGGATAGGGGGCATGATCAATCATTTTGAACCTTCCCCATCACATCTATCTCAGCACGTCAATTAACCCATTGTTCAAACCCACACATATGTGATCCATAATCACAAACCCCATGCACATAGCATGAGGGCAAGTCATTAACCCTGCTCACTTTTTCACACTTGTGATCTCAACCATTTTTGAGGTCACATATCACTTGTAGATTTGATTTGATTTTATACACCTAGTATTCTGCCCCCGCGGGCCATCATGATACACCTAGTATTATGCCTTCCATTTTTTTGCACCATTTGTACTGCCGGATTCATATTTCCGTGCCCGTGATGATGCTTGAGATCATTTCTCGCTCTCACCAGGACCAATATCACCATTGTGTCCCGACACCTTGTCACCCCAGTTTGCGTGCCACATCGGCCGTAACCCATTTTTGATATACTTTATATCATCGGATTCAATTTTCCGAGCTGGTGATGATGCTTGAGATCATTTCTCGCTCTCACCCCCAGATTTTTTGGGTCTTTTTCCAAAACACCCCCAGTCACCTCGGTTTGCGTGCCACATTAGCCGTTATCCGTTTTTGACACTCTTTTTATCGCCGGATTCATTTTTCCGAGCTCGTGATGATGCTTGAGATCATTTCTCGCTCTCACCTGGTATAGTTTCAACATTGTGTCCCAACACCTTGCTGCCTCGGTTTGCGCGCCACATCGGCCTCCATCGGATTGTTCCACACTTTTACATGAGCCATTCACTCCTGTCATACTGCAAATGTTTCGTTATTTTGCCACCATTTCATTCACCCCGCAAGGAGGCCCACCAGTGTTCCCCCCCACCCTGGTTCTTGGTCATCATACATGTTCCTTGATTGAACACTTCCTCCTTGCCTGGCCATTCCTTTTGTTCGGTATAATTTTATCCCTTTTTCGGGCCGGACAAGTCCTTTACGAAAAAGGCACTTAGGGAGTTTCCGTTAAGCTCTTTTCTGACTCCTAAAAGAATGAAAAGATCGCCGAGCAATCTTGCTTCCTTTCATGCTCGTTAAAGTACCTGAAAGGGCGTCTATCTGGTATAAGTTTAACCCTTTTCCGGACCTGGTAGACTAATTACGAAAAAGGAATACTCTAGTCACACTGGCTAGAAGAGTTCTTCATTGCATCCTTTTATGCTTCTTTGGGCCTTGAAGACTAAATCTACGAAAAAGCAATCCCCTGGAGTCTTCTTATTTGCTTTCAGACTCTCTAAAATTGAAAGCAACCACGAGCATGAATTGTCCTGGGCTCGTAAAATCCACACGACAGTACCATTCCATCATACCAGAGTCTTCTTATCGCTTTTAGACTCCTTAAAATTGAAAGCAACCACGAGCATGAACTGTCCTGGGCTCGTAAAAATCCACACGACAGTATCATTTTACACACACTTCTTCTAGTTCCTAAACCCATGAAGAAGTCCCCACCCGTGCCTCCTGGCACTACGATCAATCATCTCGGCAGCACCCCCAATCAGGTTGCCTTTGTTCAGAGTATTCTGCAGTCTCCTGCCACGTTATACCAGCTTGAGTCTCCCTCATCCCAGTTATCCTCCCAGATCCATTACAGCTATGATCCCTTTCCCCTCAGTCAGTTTCATATGCTGCCAGATCATTCCCATTATCATACTCTGAACAAAGGAAGTTTGAGTCCACCCACTCTACTTGCCCAGTTGTCCCTCCACAGTTTGTCAGTCCTGCCATCAGTACTATCACATTTTGGTTCTTCACCTCGTGCTCCTGTCAAGGAAACATCATTGCCTTGATAGTTGCAGGTATCCCTCTGTCGACGACAGCTCCTCTATTCCAGAGGATAGGCCCAGAGGTCCCTACGCCTTGGACTTATCACCATCTTTGGTAAGTGCCTACGGATCATTCTGAGAGGAGTCATCATTGCCTCTCCGAGTGGTTGTTCCTCACATGCTCGACTTCAGCACCTTGATCGCATCGTTGAGGATCGCGTAGGATTATATCCCATCAGTTTGTAGTCGAAGACCCCGGATTTCCCTTGACTCTAGCACATTGGTGAGTCACTTCGGAACGCCCAGTTGTATGTTCCCGTGGATGTCCGGGCTGCGTTGGCGTTTGTATTCGGAAGCCATCCAGTTATATGCTTCCTTGAGTACCCAGATCAGTTCCAGTTCAGTGTACCATTGCGAGTGTACCCCTTGTCACTCTGATCCAGCAGCTCCTCAGTTCCTTTGGTACCACACTCAGTAGCACTGTTGATTGTTCCAGTGCACCAGTTCTTCAGTTCACACATGATCATCTCAGCAGTATGTCCCAGATTTGTGTCCCCTCTGGACTATTATGATGTACACAGTGGTCATGTATCTTACAGGTCCCCCTTTTCGGGCCTCACAGTTATGTTTATGTATCTTGATACGAGCATGGGTATGCCCGCCTCGTCCATATATTGAGATTTTTCCTCAGTCAGTATTTGAGGTCATATATATTTCAGGTCCCCATTTTTTGGACCCCATTGTTGTTGTTATGTTATATTCTGATACGAGCATGGGAATGCCCGCCTCGTCCATATGATCAGATGATTCCTCATTCATTATTGAGGTTATGTATTTTTAGCTCTTGCAGTTGTTCGGGATCGTTGTTCCGGGCTTCAGTTTGTTTCTTCTCTTATCTCCACATCCCAGGAAAACAATTCATGACTTATGATGTCCATCGACCATACGATGAGCTCCTACCCTCGCACATCAGGGGGCAATCTGTTAACACCCAAAAAGTGTTCACTACCTCATCTACCACATTATATGGCTCATTTGTCCATTTTCCTACCATATTTCCCTTAAAAACCCCAAAAATCCCATTAAAAAGCCTCCAAAAGGCCTAAAATGCCTCCAAAAGGCCACAAAACCCTCAAAATAGCCTAAAAAAGGCTAAAAAAACCCCCTTTTCCTCCAAAAATAGCAAAAATCCCCTAAAAAGGGAATAAAAAATATAAAATAATGAGGAAAAGGAGGAAAAAACCCTATACAGCTTCCCTAAACCATGTGTTTCCTAAAACCATGGGTCAGCACTCCACCACCAAAAAACTATAAATAGGTGATGGAGATCCCTTATTTCATATCCACAATCACAAGCACCCTTACTCTGCCAAAATCTCTCTCGAAACCCTAGTTCACCATTGAACTACTTTCACCTTGAGAGCCACCTTTGGCCCATTCCCACCATTGGAGAAAGAGAAGGAGCATATTGGAGCTTGGAGCAACCCTCTTGGAGATTGCAAGGAGCTTCATCAACCTCCACATTGGAGGTAATATCAATACAAAAAGCCATTCTTTAAATTTGTTGTTTATGTTTAATGCATGTTTTAGAAGTAGTTTATTTACATTGTTTTAGCTTAATTATTTACATTTACTGAACTGTTACTAAGGATTCCATTCTCCTTAGTAGGTGCTCATTTGCACAAGCTAGGGGTAAAACCCTAGCTACAATATGCAAATGCAATTTTTAGTCTTTTCGAATGCAAAAAGGTAAAAATAAATTCTAAATGTACAAAATTAAACTCAAAACCTAAGAATGCAGCTACTCAAACAAACGAGTATGCAAAATAAAAATTCTTCTTTTGATGAAAAGCACTCTTAAATCCTTTAAGGCACTTGCAAGGTACTCTACTCAGAAAATAAATCAAATTTTTTTTATGCTTTTCAAAGGTGAGAAACAAAACTGAAATTGAAAGTAACCTACTATCAAAGCAAAAGCAAAGAACTTTCAGGTTCCGTTTTTGAAATAGTAAAAGCTACCAATACGACTTTCAGATTCTTATCGATGTAAGCATGCCAACCATTGGGAAAAGCGTACAAAACCTACTTTTAGACCCAAACAAAGCGAATGAACTACAAAGAAGTATGGTTTGGTAAAGTCAGGTCTGCGCATAAACAGTGCAGTCAAGGGCCTGAACAACAACAAAGGCACTTGAGCTTTCACTACAAAAAGAAAAATAAAAGCATAAGGGAGGATAAGAAGCCAATCTAAAGAGAAATTTCACTCAAATATATATAAATAGGGTCAAGTAGACTCAGTAGGTTTCAAATCCAGTGGAAATGGAGCAAGCAAATTCAGTCAAACTCAAATCAGGGTACAAAACACTAAACTGGTCCACAACCCCCCAACTTGGGTCAACAAGCCCCAATACTTTCCAAACAAGCCCAAATTGACCAAAGTAGGTCCAAATCATGAACATAGGATCATTACAAAGATAGGAGACCACTTACAATGGTTTAACTCAGACCTAGGGTCATCAAGGACCCCAAAAAATGTAGCCACAGCCCCCCTAAACAGGTCAAAACCCAAAAAACTTAGTTCTAGGATGTGTGTGCTACTTTCTATGAGTAAGACCAGCGCCCAAATAGGGGAATACGCTACTTTTCTTCACAATAGTAGCGCCCATGTGGGAAAAGTTGAAAAATAGGGCTAAAACCCCCCACACCTGAGCCAGTAAGGGTCTGTAAGGGCTAGGAAGGGTCTGTAAGAGCCAAGGAGGGTCAAAAAGAGCATAATAAATGATTCTAATCAAGAAATTGAACAAAGAAATTCAAACAAAACTGAAGAAATCACCTTGGATACCCCCAAGCAGATAGGCCTTGCCCAGCGGAGTCGCCATTCTAATGTGAGGAAAATACACCTATAGTTCATGGGAGAAACTACCAACTTACAGGGATGATAGATAGACCTACAAATGTTCTGCAAGTACAACTAGTAAGCAAAGAAATTAAGGTTAGAAAGATGTGTACCTTATTCAGAAGGTTGATCCAAGCTTTTCTCTTCCTTGTTCTTCAATGCTATTCAATGTTGCAATGCCCACACCTGCAAAACAACTTCATACCTTTCTCAAATACATCTGACTACATATATAAGACTGATATTCATGACAGAAGAAGACATCAAACTATAAGCAAACTGTAGTCAAATCTGAGACACACATGAATAGGTCATATTTGGAAAGGGAAGAACATCTTATCTTTATTAATGAATGAAGCAAGTACATCAAATTATACCTTCCTTCAAGCTTGGCACTTCACGAAACCTAGATTCAAGGTCTCCTGCTTCTGTTCTCCAAGGATCCCAGCCTCTAATTAACTGTGCTAGGGTTTATCAGAAACTGAAACACAAGAGAGGGGGATGAGGGTCTCCATTCCTCCAGCATAACATTGTTATGGGCTTGGTACCCTCTAATGGTCCTTCTACCTTCCTTATGTAGTCAATGAAGGAGAGAAAAAGTAGTTATAACCGACCAGGAGGTTCCCAAACCAACCCAATTTGACCAAAATTTGAGATTTTGACTGATTCAGGAAAGTGCCCTACTCTTCGTACTGCAAACCAACGCACTTTTCAAGGTGGGAGCTACTCTCTGCATAAGATACTAGCGCACATGTGGAAATATGGCCAAAACAGGGTTTTCTGATGATTTTCAGGAGGTGGTTTGGTATGGAGATGTGTTCCTAAGGGTTATGACCATCAAATGGTCTAGGAGTGAGGTAATTTCAACCATGTTAAGTGTCCCATATGACCCTTCCATCCATAAGTGTCCTATTGTGTGACTAAACTTGATCTCAAGAAGTGTCGTCATGCAACCAAGCGATGCAAGTGTCGTCACAAATGGAGAAGTGTCATTTTAAGCTATAATAGGGGGAGATAATCGCCAGAGAAGGACTGGAGAAACGCTGTTTCACTTGTGATCATGTAATTTTTTGCAGACCAATGAATCAAAGTTAGTTTCTTTTGGCATCTTCTTTGTGTAAGTTATCAAATTTCTTTGATGATGTCTGATTTCTTCATCTTAATTATCAATTAATACTGTTGATTTTGCAGCCAATCATTAATGCATTGATCTAGAATTTCGATTTGTCTTAATTCATGATCTTTGTGTATTTATGTTTTAATTGAATTTCTTTAATTAAAATCTTATCTATTTCTGCAAATGATTCATAGAAATTATTATGTTCATGTTAATTTTTCAATTGGAAAAAGAACAACAGGATAATCTTGGATATGCTTAATCTTTGAATTATTATCAGTAATTTTCATTGCCTGGTTGTCTTTTGAAGTAATGAGTTAATGACTCAATTTCACATTTCTGTCAAGTTGATGAGACAACTTATTGGAACTCAAACCAAGTTACCCTGCACACAAACAATACACTCCCTTTAGATTAGATCTGGCTTATCTTAGATTTCTTTTGAGGTAGATTTGTCTTAGGTTTAGATCCAGTTTAGAATCAGGACACTTTTGTTCTTTCATCTTAGGAAGACAAATCTTTCTAGGATCAAACTCCATAAGTGCTACCAGAGGCCTTTGTATCCGTGGGAGATTACTATTCTAAATAGGCTGGGGATAGAATTGTCCCTACATAGGACCTTTTGAATCCTTTCAGTTTGGGTTTTCCCCCTCTGTTGTTTTCCTTAGAGCCCATTCCATCACCTACACATCCGAGGCTTCAACAAATGGTGCTAGAAGGAGGGTCGAGAGCAAATTATGCCTAAACGAAACACCAGCAAACCTCCTTTGACAAGAATATCGATTGACACTCGTAGTCATATGCAGGCATCAACCTCTACACAAAAACCACTACAAGATCCAAGCATCATTCCTGCCACCCCTATGATAGAGCAGGAAACTAGAAGGGGCGACATTATTTTCGTATCACCCACTAGGGGACCCCTTACACTCGAACAAATACTCAAAGGTTCTTCTGATAGTGTTGCTAGGTTACAACAAAGGATCGCTGAAGAGCGCAATCAGGGACTAACAGCAATTCATCACCAGAACACTGATCTGCAAGATAATAACTTAAATAATCAAAATTCAGATCGTCCAAACCCTGAACAACATAATTCACTCGCCAAAATTTGCTTCCCGATTTCGATCTTGATATATTATTTGGTGAAACAGAGCAATACCAACCAAACTTTTCCATGGGTGGACCACCACCAACACCTCCTTCATCTTCATCATCCTCATCTCATGAATCATCTGGTAGTGATTCATCATTCAGTTCAGATTCAGAAGACCTACTCATGGCAGAAGGTGGAAATAGACCCTGGTTGGACCAGGATGTTGTGTTCGTTGTTGGTGAACAACATAGACTACCCAAAAATCCTAAGAAATGGCTCCCCAAGTTTAACCCTAATGACAAATCACCTGCACTTGCTCACATCAAAATCTTCATGCAGGCTATTAGACTCAGGAGTGTTGTTTAGGAGGATGTAGTTTGTAGGTTGTTTCCATATACCTTCGAGGGAAAAGCATCCACATGGTACTTTTCCCTACAACCCCGATCCATTCCTTCATGGGATGACTTCGAAAAAATGTTTATCCAGAAGTTTGGAGATGATAATACTCCAGAAGACTTGGTTTTAGACTTATCCTCAATGAAAATTATGGGTAAGGAGAGGGCAAAAGATTATAATAAAAGGTTTTCATATTTGAAAAATAGAATCCCTGTTACTCTTCTCCCTGCAAAAGAATTGCTATTTGCTTATTATGTTAAGGGTTTACCTATTCCTATTGCTATGTGGGTAAAAAGAGCATGAAAGGATAATTTGCAGGAAGCCTTCGCAGAGGCTATCCAAGTTGAAAAGACATATTCTGCCTAAAGGATAATCCCGATGTTCCATCAGATCAACCTTCAACCTCTAAAAGAAAGAAAGAAACCCCTACAAAACCCACAGTGAAAAAAAATGACCCACTTGAGATGACTGATATAAAGAATTTCCTTCAAAAGATCTCAAATGAAATCGTAGACCTGAAGAAAGGTAACACAAAAAATCAAAATAATAACATGGGGTTCAACAGACAACTTTTCAGAAGACCTTACCAACCCCCCAAAAAACAAGTTCCACCTAACCCCGATGAAGGATTGAACGCCGAGGAAATTATTTCTATGTTTATGGCTTTGGTTTCAGAATCAAAAAATTCTCCTCATCAGCTAGATCAAATCTACAAGAGAATCAAGATCCTGAACCCCTTGATGAAGTAGAAGATCAACAGATAAACACAATTAGCTTCTTTTCAAAACTTCCTATGGTTGAGGAGGAAGATGAGCCTGAGGCTATCTTCAATGTCCAACAACCCTACAATACAAGGAGTAAAGGGCATCCCACACAAGAAGATTCCACTTCAGCACCCACCCAAAACAGAGGTAAAGCACCAGTACATAAGGACACTTTAATTCCTGAAATAGAATACAATCTAATTGATGACTTAAAAGGAATGAAAGCTAATATTTCCCTTTTCGAACTTCTAAAAATCCCTAGAATGAGAGATAGTCTTCCCAAAAGTATGATTGTCAAGAAGCCCAAGGAAACTCAGAACAACAATTTGAAAATATACTCTAAACCTGGAAATCAGAAACCAGGTAGCAAGAAGACACCTCCTTTCTTGCTCACTTTTGAAGTATTCAATAGAAATGTCCATAATTGTGTGATTGATTTAGGGGCTTCATCAAATGTGATGCCTCTATCTGTATGGAAAAAGTTAAATGCCTCTTGGGAGCCATGCCCTACTCAAATTGTTCAATTGGACAGATCTAAAGTAAGGGTAGTGGGAGAACTGAAAAATGTATGTTAACATTATCTGCTGACCGCAGAATCCACTAGGCAGTGGATATTATTGTGGCTGACATCCAAAAATGCACGGCATGTGGCTGAGTAGATATTGGTTAGAGAATCTTAAAGGCTACTTTGCTACTGACTGGTCTCACCTATGGATTCCCTACAATGGAATCCCAAATAGAATTAAAATCAGCAGGGATCCTTATATGAAACAAATTGTCACAGATTTAAATGATCCGAGTGAGCTTGCTGCATATTTTAGCTCGCATGTGGAACATTACACGTTTGATACTTTCTCTGGAGATCTGCTTGCGGATTTGTCACCGGCTGAGAATGTTTAGAACCAGTCTCAAATTGTCAATCTCACTTCTGTTCCGTTCTCAAGTACTGTTGTCCATAATATATATAATGTGAATACAAATTTTAGGTTAAATTTAAATGCATGGACTCTATTTTTTCATGGCTCCAAATCTAAAGATGGAGCTAGTGCACGTTGTGTCCTAATTGATCCAAAAGGGACCAAAACTATGATTTCCTGCAGACTTGAGTTTGAATGTACCAATAACATAGCTGAGTATGAAGCCTTGGTTTAGGGACTCAATAAATCCATTGACATGGGTGCATAGGTAATCGAATGCTATGGAGATTCTAAGATCATAGTAATACAGGTGAGAAACAAGATTCATTGTTTGTCTCCTCATTTGATAATGATCAAAAACTGGTAAGAGATCTCACTAACTCTTTTTCTACATTTAATATCAAGTCAGTCCCAAGATCACAGAATTTTGATGAAGATTTGCTTGCTAACATTGCATCCAGGTTGATCCCACTAGAAGGTTTGTCCCCTAAATTTTTTTCAATTGAACCTATTTATAGGCCTTCTATTACTGATAATGTGACAAATTGGAAGGTATTTGATGATGATCAACAAATATTAGACTTTCTCATAGCCTAGTACACTTTTCAAGATGTTGCAATAGATGAGGCTAAGAATGAGAAGTCTCTATCTGATCCTTCCAACCTTATCCCTAAATCAATTATCAACCCGGAGAAATTTTATGATCTGCAAGATACGTTCAATCAAAAGACCAACTATAAGACCCAGAGTTCATCCCTCAACTATGAGCCATTCAATCCAGGAAATGAATAGAACCCCGTTTCATCAATATAGGGGTTGATTGCTTTGCTGAGGAGAAGAGGGCTTTTATCAAACTCTGCAAGGAGTTCAAACATGTCTTTGCATGGTCATATGATGAACTCAAAACTTTTGACACTAGTATCATGCACCATAATATACAAATGAAACCATAAGTAAATCCTTATCAATAGAAGTTAAGGAAGATGCACCCTAGTTTGGAACCCTTTGTAAAGAAAGATCTTGAGAAGATACGGGCAGCAAGAATTATATTCCTTGTCAGGCATACACAGTGGATTGCCAACCTGGTACCTATTTGGAAGAAGAATGGTGAAATCAGACTCTGTGTTGATTTGATAAACTTAAATAGAGCTTCCGAGAAGGACAACTACACTATTCCACCAATGGAACAGATTCTATAGGGGGTAGCAGGGTCTAAGAGATTTTCTCTCCTTGATGGCTTCTAGGACCCCTTGGGGAACCATTACCTACAGGTGAATGCCTTTCCAGCTGATTAATGTAGGTGCTACATTTCAGAGGGCTATGGACATAGATTTCAGGGGTTTGTTGCACAATTCTGTCATTGTATACTTAGATGATGTTACTATTTATTCCAAAAAATGACATGAACATTTGTCTTCTTTGACACAGGTTTTCGAATGTTGTAGAAGATATGGAATCTCATTGAACCCAAAAAAATCTACTTTGCAGTCACCGAAGGTAAGTTGTTAGGTTTTATTGTTTCGAAAGAAGGCATGATTATCGATCCAGAGCACACAGAAGTGATTGCGAAGATCGGCTTACCTGGTTCACGAAAGGCCATGCAATCTTTTCTTGGTAAGATTAATTTTGTTCAAAGATTTGTTTTGAATTTTGCTAAAATTGTTAAGCCATTAGAATAATTGGTTAAGAAATATGCCCAATTTAAATGGTCTGAGGAACAAATAAATGCCTTTGTTGAAATCTGAAGAGCCATTGCGAAATCCCCCGCTTTGATGTCTCCAGATTTCAGCAAAGATTTTATTTTGTATTCGTTTGCTACTGACTTTTCCTACGCAGTTATCTTGACACATAAACATGATAATGATGATGAGATCCCTATTTCATTCATGAGATCTACTTTCAAGGGAGCAGAACTCAATTGCTCCCAGATTGACAAACAAGCTTATGCGGTTTATAAATTTGTGAAACATTTTAGACCATATTTATTGAAATCTCAGACTAAAGTTATTGTTTCTTATGCAACTATCAGAAATGTACGAATTCTGAAAGAACTAGGGGAAAAGAGAGCTCACTGGATGACAGCTTTGCAAGAATATGATTTGGAGATTAGACCAACAAAGATAATCAAAGTCCAAGGCTTGTGTCTATTGACTGCTCAATCCAATGATCCTGTACACAAGCAGGTTGAGTGGGAATAGGAGGAGAGTACAACAATAGGTTCTGTTAATGTTATCACAACCCAAGCATCTGAATGGTATGTTGACATTAAGTTCTTCCTTACTCATGGGTTTGCTCCTGAAACCCTGGACATTAAAAAACACAGAGCTTTAAGGTTGAAAGCTTCACCTTATCAATTCATAGATGGCATTTTATTTAGGAAGAATTATCATGGTGTTTTTCTTAGATGTTTGGAAAAAGAAGAAACTGGTAATATTCTTTTGCAATTTCATGCAGGACCTGCGAGAGGGCACTTCTCAGGGGAGACAATTTCACATAAGATCCTCAGGGCAGGATACTACTAGCTTAATTTGTTTAAAGATGCATACTCATATGCCAGAATATGTGAAGCATGCCAGGAATGCACTGGGAAAGTTAAAAAACATCCCTTTCCTTTGCAGCCAGTGACTGTTTAGTTTCCATTTTAGCAATGGGGACTAGATTTTATTGGACCCATCAACCCTTCTTCCTCCCTACAACACAAGTATATCTTAACAGCTATGGACTACTTTACCAGATGGGTAGAGGAAGTCACCCTCAGACAATGTAATACAAACCAAGTGATATCATTCATTGAAATCCAAATAGTCACTAGGTTTGGTGCTCCTGAATTTTTAGTACTCGACAACACATCTTATTTTTCTTCCATTGATCTTACACAGTATGCCCTTGAAAAAGGGATAAAGATGAAGTTTTCTACCAATTATTATCCACAAGGGAATGGACTAGCAGAGTCTTCCAACAAGAACTTGATTAATATCTTAAAGAAGACAGTTGCTACTCACCATAAAGATTGACATACCCAGTTATACAATGCTCTTTGGACAGACCGTGTCACTCCAAAGGCAACCATAGCAAATTCCCCTTACTATTTATTTTATGGTAAAGAGGCCATCTTGCCATCCAACCTCATGATTCCTTCACTACAGTTGACACAGTCCATACAAGAGGATGATTCTTCCCCACTCGAGCACATAATTGATATGTTACTCAAGCTGGAAGAAGATAGGGAGAAGTCCAAAAACAAGCTTTATCAACATCAACAGCTAGTTAAGAAGTGGTTTGATGAGAAGTCCTCATTTGATAGGGAGTTTACTGTGGGGAATTTAGTGTTGAAGTGGGACAAACAACACAAGGACACGAATGATTACACTAAGTTCCAACACCTTTGGCTAGGACCATTCATTGTTACAGAAAATATTGGTCCTAGTACTATCTAGTTGCAGACACTGGAGGGTATCATAGACACCTACCCAATCAATGTGCAATTTCTCAAGAAGTACTTTGTTTGATTGAGCACATTCACTTACTATACATAAAGTGTGGTTTTTTTTTTTCTTGCTTTATTTTCACTATGATTTTTCTTTTATACATTGGTTTCATTTTTTAGTAATGCTTACACCTTTTGGTGAAGGTTGTTGATCAGTATGTCCCAAGATAACTTAAGTTTGAAGTTTTAAGGTAAACAATGTCAGCTTTTATTCCTCTTAGCTTGTAGTTGAAAATGTTTTCTATGAAATCAAAACAGTCAATATTTGCAAAGCCTTAATTAATACCTTCCCACCTAAATCAAATATCTTTATGGATGTTTTGTTTGGTTAATTAAAGTTGAGGAAGCAATTAGTTTTCTTGCCTTGTGTTTCATTAGTGAATGGCAGCATATATTCATAAGCTCTGTCAGCCTTACCCATTTTGACCACCTTAAAATAATTTACCTTAATAATTATAGATTGCAAGATGGGGGGTCTTATCACAAGCTAGCTCATTATGTTCATAGATGCTTAAGTGGAATGACATCTCCACATCAAGCCACCAAAATTGGGGGATGACTTTCAACTATTGCTTGAAGGTGGAAGATCCTATCACAGGTCATTCCATTCATGATCTGCAAAACACCGGTGAGTAACACTGTTGTCATATGGTCACCAAGCCATGGTAGTGTCTTTCAACCTATACACTAATAAATTTTGTTTTCTTTTGCAAGACAGTTTGTTGTATATAAGGATAAGGGGGGTCTTGTTACAAGTCGTCCCTACCATGATCATGGGTCTGATTTTGGACTGAAATTACCCCAGTATGGTCACCAAGCCATGGTAATTGCTTTTAGTGTCAAAAGCTAAAAGATAGGGAGTCTCCTTACCGAGCTAGCTTGTTCAGTTTCCATATCTGTTCTGTGAATGGAATTGTCAACATTTGATCACCAAGTCAAGGAAATGGCCTTGTATCAACATAAGTCTTGTTTGTATATTTCATTTTGTTTCAAAAAAAAAAGGCGAAAATAAAATGTATATATTGAGAGTAATATGTTTGTACATAAATAAATAATTAATAATAAAGGTGATTCAAGATTTGGTAACCCATAATGGCTTTAGGTTTTCCCTAGGGCTCATCACAAATTGCCTTCCTAGGACTCCATAATGGTAAAGGATTCTTGTTTACAAGTTCTGAGACTGCTTTGTCATATGAACATCATCATTACATGGTTTTGGATGGGGATATATTGATAATATGACTAGCTTTTCTATTTTGATCATGTTTTATGAGAACATTCTGTAAATTACAACTTAAAATATCATGCTTGCTGACATGTCTTCCTTATAATTACAAGTTTCATTTTAAGAGATAACTGGTTCTTCCCAGCCAATCGCCATTTGTTCTACGTACAACAGATCCCATGTTTTCTACAAAACATTGGAGCCCCAAATTTTTATATACAAAGAAAATGACTAAAATCCTTGGTCATTTTGGGATTTTTCATCATGCTTTCATTTCATTGCTTTGATTTGATCAAGTTAGTAATTTTTTCCTTTTGAAAAATTCCCTTGATTTTGAGTGTTTTTCAGAGTTTGGAAAGCATAGGTTTTTCCTAAAAGTCAGTTCTTTCGCAACCTGCAATCCCGCAACCCACAATGCAGATTGCGGGATCTTGGTTTTGGAACGCTTTTTATTTCGCAACGCGCAACCCAAAATGCGGATTGTGGATGAAGAATTGTTTGTCTAAATAATCACAGTTTCTTGTTCCGCAACGTGCAATGCAGATTGCTAGAACACCTTTTAATTTAGTTTTGTGCTTTGCGATCCAGCAAGCCGCAATCTGCAAATTGTGGATTACAGGGACATTTTGTTTGATAATGCTTAGAGTTGAGATCTCGCAACCCGCAACTTGCGGATTGCGGGAAGTATTGTGTATATGTCCGAAATAAACCTTCCGCACTTGTCCTCCATAGCCGGCATGTTTAATCTTGATCGTTGATTTGCCTCGATCCTGCAGTTGATATTGGATTTTTTTGTTTTGAATAATCGTTTTGGTTCTCCATTTTTCTTCACCATTTTTTGATTTGCAATCAGATTTTTGAATTGCAATTTTCACGTGCGGCCACTTATGAGCTAATAATCATTGATTCAACTAATTTTTAATTGATTGGGTGTTAATATTTGACATTAATCATACGTGAATTATTACTATCTTATTTTGTCTTAACTCAATCCCTGTCGATGCATGTTGTGCGTTATTTCAATACAAACGTGATAATTGCCAGTTCCAGACCGTAAGGTTTTAATCATGGCAATTCATTACGCTCAGTCATTCCTGGAATATTTATTGTTCTCTATTAAATACAGGCTTCAACATGGGCAACTCGTTGTTCACCAGACTATAATAGAAAAGTCTTGTTAGTTAATTTTCATAAGTTTTTCTTCTGACAATTGTATTGTGAGAAATATGCACAGAGATCATAAATCTTGGTCAGGTTTTGTGAAGAGAAATAAATTCATCCTCTTCTATATCAAGAACCTGTGTCGCCACATTTTGATGCAGGTGTTCCTGATGAAAGAAATGGTAGTGAAGAAGAACTTGAGGTTCAATCTATTTGCATACACCTCCTACAGAAGAAGAGAAGGAAGATCACTGAAAGGAAAGCTGATCAAGACAATACCATTATCCAGGATTTTATAATCAATGAGGAACCTGCCACTCCATTAATCCCTTTGAAGGAGGAACAAGTGGCCTACTTTTCAGTTTTCCAGAACGTTGTTGATCATCATAAATATTCTAAGAAATATTTTCCAGCTCCCTTACTATCTGTCACAGACATCTAGTAGTTTGTGGTTAACCTCCACAGTTTATTACGGGATGTTTCCTACAATTATGTGATGAACCTCTTTTGAAATTTTGTGAAATGCTCATTTTGAGCCATTCTCTACGATGATATGACTGGAATAGTATGATTTTGTAAATCCATGTTTTCATTGGAAAGCTATCCTTTGTAACCATTTTTGAAATTATTATTTAAAGGGATAGAAGCCTCATGGGGAAGGGGGGGGAGATAATTGCTAGAGAAGGATTGGAGAAATGTTGTTTCACTTGTGATCATGTAATTTTTTGCAGACCAATGAATCAAAGTTAGTTTCTTTTGGCATCTTCTTTGTGTAAGTTATCAAATTTCTTTGATGATGTCTGATTTCTTCAGCTTAACTATCAATCACTAGTACATGTGGACATGTTTTCCACTGAAAATCGTTGCTATTGCAACAATTTTGCATTGCTATAGAGACACACCTGACCCTTTCTTTTCATGGGAAAAATTTCGTCGATGTAGCAACACTTGCCAAAGTTCATCACTATAGCGATAGAAATGACATGGACCGTGCTTCGTTTAAAAAACCAAATTGTGTCGCTATAGCAACACTTGTTTCATCGATGTAGCGATGGAGACGCATATTTAAAAAAAATTAAGTCAAACATAGGTCGTCGTTGTAGCGACTGAGGTCCATTGCTATAGCGACAAAAATACCTAGCAAGTTCCGATGAAGGGTTGTCGCTATAGAGACGAAGTATCATATTTAAAAAAAAATAAGTCAAACATACGTCGTTGCTATAGAGATGAAGGTCCGTCGCTATAGCGACGACAAGACCTAGAAAGTTTCGACGAACTTTCTATACTAGCTACGGACATTTTTCGTTGCTAGTATAGCAAGTTCGTCGGAACATGCTAGGTCGTGTCGTCGCTATAGTGATGGACATGTCTATTTTAAAAGAAAATAATAGTAAATAAATGACAAAAACAGTGGGTTGGAATCCTAGCCTGGATCGAATCCTAATAAAACCAAATATGTCCTTACTCTACATGGTTTAAAAGCTGTCCACTATCATGTGCATAGTAAATGGATGAAATTTGCCTCTAAATAGAAATTTGAAGGGTTAGAGCTTCATTAGTGCCTAAATATTGGCTTCAAATGTTGGTGACCTCCAGCATAGGTATGAAATAGTGAGATGGGTCCCTTCAAAACAAGTTATGCAGAGGATATGACTACAAAATTATACCTTGAAGGATAGGACCTGTCAACAAGTGGGATGAAGTGAGGTGCACTGGTGTCCTCTGATCACTCAAACTCTTCCAATATGTTGACGATGAACAAAAAAATCCTGGTTGCACTCACACACATACCACATGATGATTAGGTCATCCTTTAGGTCTACAATTTTGCTGAGTTTACAATCTTAAGAATCCACCACTGGATACCACTGGATTTTTTTCCTGACCTTTTATATGGCGCTAGACAATGCCCTATCCATAATGCTACTCTAGCCACATGTATTTTTGTCTCTCAATATTGGATGTATTAATTACTTGGGACTACTTATTGTTGCATTTACAACACATTGACAATACATTGTAGAAAAGAAGATGAGGGGAAAAATATTCGGACACTAGAATCTCAAGGCTACTCTTATCATGTGTCTATTGTTCATTGTTTCTGTGATTAGGTGTAAAGATATTCGATGGAAGGACCACTGATAGAAAAATCTAATGCTTCTTGCAATCCTAGGATTCATCAGTTGCTCAGTAGATCTATGTGGAATTAAAGCCTATTCATCATAAAATATAATTTTTTTGATAGAGAAGCTTGGAAAGCAACACAAATATCAAGTACTTTGAGAGAATTTCTGTTGTCATAGCAAAGTGGAAATAAAGGAAATAAAAGTGAAGGAAGGTAATTATTTTATCCTCCATTTAGAACAACTATTGCATCGAGTATTGTTTTACTTGTTTATAAAATGCATATTTAGGTAATACAGATAAATTAAAAAATATGCAATTAGCAAAATTTGAAGTCATTATTGATCAAGGTAGATTTGTTTGAGAATTATGAAGAATATTACTTACTACAATCAGATAAATGTAGAACATATGCAGCAGAGGTCAGGACAAAACTATATTGTTCCCCTTAAGAGACAAGTGATTATGTGATTCTTAACAAGCTACCTAGGAGCAATGAACAAGTGGAAGATGTTTATTGGAGTCTTGTGATGACAGCATTTGTTAATACATAAGGCCTGACCCAATTGTGGCAAAGATCTATAGTAAATCTGAAATTTCTTTGCAAAGTTGAAAGTCGCGGTCTTCCCTGTTTTGTGTTGTTTCCCTCTCTGTGAAACTTATTGATATCCACAGAATTTGACACAGAGAAGAGGACATCATAACTGATAAATGGACATCAATTTTCTCTGTTACAAGCAAATTGCATGCCACAGAGGATATCCACAACAATGGATATGCAGTGACAATGGAACCTCTATTGTAGCAAAAGAGGCAAATCCAAGCTTTACAAGACGAGTTCAATTCACTTGTCACCTAGTTACTAATATGAATAGAAGCTCACAGTCTGCTGCAACTAACTTCAGAATGTCAATGGGATCAGTTCCAGGAAAGATTAAGGAAGAAGAAACTGTCCACGAACTTCCTGAAGATGTGGACATGGAGACTCAAGAATCTCATCCTCACCTATTGGCGAGGAGGAAGCACACATCAATAATGTTTTTCATTAAGATCAAGTTTTCTTTATGTTTTGTAATGTAGGTTTGGTTCTAACTTCTAGGTGTCTTTTACCGGATCTATACTAGTCGAACTCGAAACTCTTAAATATCCTCTGCAAAGAGGATAGTAATCTTTTTTGTGTAACAAACTCTCAACTTTTTAGACAAATGTTGAACTATACACTATGTGACCCTTCCCCTTTTTGTATTTTTACGCTGACCAGCATGGCTGCATCAACTTCCTACTACCAAATTTAACCATTTTTCTTTAGAAAAATTAATATGCAACAGTGGCATATATTGGAATTAATAACAAAGGACATGGAAAAGGCTTACAACCCTGAAACCATTGTTTGGAATCCAATTTTGCAACCCCTTACAAACTACAATAGCTATCCAATTTATATGGATACATGCACTTGAGACAAGATACAAATATTGTTAGTTGTGGAGCCAGATCTTCCAGTCTTATAGATGATATTGTCTCAGCCGTGTACCCCAAATTTATATGATATGCAAAAAGACTGTACACTCGTTCCTCGAGAAATTTTTTTGGGGCTGTGCAAACAGTTTACGGTCCCATGGTTTTGGGTAACTCGTGGTATTTTCCCATTGTATTTCCCCTTTATAAGAAAGACATTGTAATATGACTAGGTAATATGTATTAGGTATTATGCATTGTAAAGATCTTTGAGATCAAGAAGAGAGATTGTGATATAGTGAAGAGGAAGTGCAACGGATGTGTTGCAGGTTGTATCCCTTCATTTGCGAGATGGTATAATAATAAGGACTAGCAATTTCAGTGTGGATGTAGCCCATCTTGGGTGAACCATGATATATTGGTGTATCTCTTGTAATGTTTCTGTGTGATTATATTTGCATTTCTGTTTATGGTTATTGCTCTGCGATCCTGTTTTTCTAACAATTAGTATCAGAGCCAAAGGTCTATTTGGAAGATAAACCCACAGGAAACTAGCGTTTTTGGTTCGAGTGGGAGAAATGGTGGAAGAAGGAATGTTTAAGCTTGATAAATTTATTGGTCAAAACTACCAGTTATGGAAGATGCAAATGGAGTACTATATGTACCAAAAGGATATATTCCTACCGTTGGGAGGAAGAGCAAAGCAGTCGGCGACTATGAAGGATGAAGAATGGGAGGTTCTTGACAGAAAGGCAATGGGAACAATACGACTATCCCTAGATTCATCGGTGGCTTTCAATATCTCAAAAGAAAAGACAACAAAGGGTTTGATGAGTGCATTGGGTAAGCTGTATGAAAAACCCTCGGCCTCCAACAAGGTATTTCTAATGAAGCGTTTATTTAATATGAAGATGTCTGAAGGTGGATTTGTTGCTGATCATTTAAATGAATTTAATACGGTTACAAATCAACTAAGTTCTGTAAGTGTGAACTTTGATGATGAAGTTAGGGCTCTTCTAATCTTGTGTTTATTGTCACAAAGCTGGAATAGCTTGGTCATGGTTGTAAGTAACTCTGTCTCTGGTTCAAACACCTTGAAATTTGATGATGTTATTGGTGTTATTCTTAGCGAGGAAATGTGAAGAAAAAGAACAGGTGAGACATCAGGTAATGTGTTGACCATGGAGAGTAGGGTAAGACAAAGGTAGAAAGGAAAGAGCCAAGGTAATCATGGCTAGTCTAAAATGGGTAGATCCAAGTCCAGAATGGGAAATATAGAGTGCTAGAACTGTGGAAAGAAAGGACATCTGAAGAAAGACTGCAGATCTCTAAAGAAGAAAGATGGACAACAGGAAACTACCCAGGAAGCAAATGTAGCAGGTGATGTGTTACAAGATGCTTTGATTCTTGCATTAGATAATACTAGTGATTATTGGGTAGTAGATTCACGGGCTTCATGTCATGCTACACCCCATATGAAATATTTTCATGATTATGTTCCAGGCGATTTTGGACATGTTTTATTGGGTGATGATGAGCCATGTAAAATTGTTGGAATGGGTAAGGTATGGATAAAATTTAAGAATGGAACTGATTGGCTACTGAACGATGTAAGGCACATTCCTGCTATGAAAATAAATCTGATCTCAACGGGTTAGTTGGGAGATGGCGGCTGTCTATCTACATTTGGAGAAACGTGGTGGAAAATCACTAAAGGATCAATGGTGATAGCAAAAGGAGACAGGGTAGGTATGTTGTATTTATGTCCTAATAATATTGACCATTCTATCTCTTTAGATTCCACAGGAACAGATACAACATTGTGGCATCATAGGCTTGGCCACATGAGTGAGAAGGGGATACAGGTTCTCCACTTAAGGAAGTTGCTTCTGTTGGTCACCCTATATGTCAATTAATTACAACTAACACAGAGGATGCTCAATATAAATTGTCAAACCCAGGGAGGTCTTTTATTTCAATGGCAATAAGCACAATCTATGCATAAACATATCTAGTAGTTGATTGAATAAATAAAGATGATAATCCTACCAATCTGCTCAGCCAAACTCATTCCATAAAGAAAACTAATATAACTCATACATCTAGGAATTCAAAGTGCAACTACCTTCCTATAGAAATCAACCTAGCAGTTACTGATGTAAGAATGAAAATGAACTAGATTACTTTTGCAAGAAGTTAAATCCTATAATTATCAAACTACAATATTAAATATTTACCAAAATGATCTATCCAGTAGCTACTGTTACTCAATCGTAACCTGCCTAATCTATGAATTCAATAAAGATACAACAACAACCAGAACTAAGAAATAAACTTGAACTATAAATTTATAACCGTTGGAGATCCTAGGAAGCATAAATGACTGAAAAGAATTGGAATATGAGCTTGGCTGTAACAGCTATTGAACACACATGCATAATCAAAACTAACCTACACAGTCGACTGTCACATGACGCAATTGCAACTATTCGTAATGCAAAGAATAAGCTACCAATAAAGAATGCAATCATAAATCTCTGTTGCATCTATCAGAAATATGCCTAATGCAATTCCACAACACACAACAGGAAATGAATCAATCTAACTACCTACTTAACACAGCAATCTCTATGAGAAGGCGGGCCCTAGCCTTCTAACAGAGACGCCGTGAACTACCACAAATTAAGACACAGAAATGGAAGTAACTCTGCTCTGCATTAAAGATGGTAATTCACAATCTCAGCTCTCTGTTACAGCCCGTACAAAATGATAATTATCCAACCCCATACTTTGAAAGCCTTCCCGAATTTATACATGAGGAATACAGTTCGCGATCCACTAATTTCGTGCCGCAATGAATATCCAGAGTTACAGCCAAACTGTTATAGCCATAATGAATGAGGTCGTTAATCATGAAGGATGTTGTTACACTGGAAGTCAATGGATCAATGGTTCAACCAATCGGGAGGCGTCTTGTCTATTGCAGCTATGCTCTGTTTCAGCGACCTGTTACAGCTTCATGTGGAGAGATGCGCTGTCCCTTGAAAATATGAGGGATCAAGTTAGAAGAGTAACAACTGGCACCATGTATGCTTCTTTACCAAGGCATTGTGACTGATACACGTGTGCTTTGGTCTTAACTTAATAAAATCAACACAAGTTAGCATAAATCGAAGGATAGAATTCATAACCATAACAATCTTAGGAATTTAATTAAATGAAACAATAATGATGTATACCTTGTCAGGACTATTGATTACTCTGGAAAAAGGCATGTATATGGTTTTTGAAAGTAGGGTGTAACTGGGCAAAATTTTGTAATAGGTATGGTAAAAAAGGGGCATTTCCAAGGCCCAACATCTCCCCCCAACTATCCATTTGCATGTCCTCATGCAAAAACCTCCACTAGTCTGAATATGAGTCCATGCTGTATTTGTGAAGATTGGTGAGACTGTAGGCAAGTTCTAGTGGTTCCCCATAAGGCACAAATCCATAGCAGGCTGTCCATCTCTCCCAACACAACTTCTCTTCTTCCTCAGTCAAAACATAGCTATTCCTGTAAGGACTCACAGAAAGCCATATGAGGGGAAATATGAATCTCAATCCAATCCACCAAGTTCCACATGTTTTCATGCACTACACATACCCAGGAACCCTTGTCAAGGCTTGCTTAAAATTCTCAAAGCAGTATGGATCCCCTTCCCTCAGATATGAAGAAGAATATAGCCATCTGTATTCACTACCTTCCAGAGCACACTGCTGCATATTAAAAATCATCAAGACACAGGTAGTGAGGATTTTCTCTCTCAAAATTTCAAAGTATTGGGAAATTGCAGGAACCCTGAGAGATCCGGCATGATTTGCTATAAGTCCTCTTGGATCCTGAGGTTTATTCCTAATCCAGAGGGTAGAATTCTCTTCATTCTTTGTGATGGCTTGGAAATCATTTCTCCATTTTACATGGTTGATGACAAAAGAGGCAAATTCCCTCAACTGAACATCCCCCAAACAAGGAACAGGGTTAGAGAAAGAGTCAATGTAACAAGCCCTATCATGTAAATATAATTCACATAACAAATGCTGATCCTCAAAATGACTTCCCAGAAAAGTTTCTAGAAACTGGGCAGCTATTGCTAGATCAAATGATCTTCCTTCCTTCAGGGCTCTCAATTTAAATAAAGTGGTATGATCATGAAGAAAGATAGCGTAAGAGGGGGATGGAACCCTACAACTCAGTAATTCTAGAGAAAGACTATACATTTGGTCTTTTTCTTGTTGCGAGGTATTAAGTTTCTCCAATTCTTCCAACTTTTTTTTGAAATTTTTCCCAACGGATTTTCTGCAAGAATAACTCCTCAGCCCACTTTTCTCTCAACTCCTTGATGATATTTCTATGTTCATGGAGAGAAATCATCCCTGTCCTGCATTGAGCAATGTATTTCTTCCATTTATCTAACTCAAAATTCAGCCAGAGAATCTTCTTTTCTAACCATTGAATTCTCCCATTCTCCACATCCTTTTCATCATTAGAATATAAATAAATGATGCCTTGAGAAGGTATCAGTCTCACCTCATCACCAGATGTTCCAGCTTCCACTTTGTGGATTGATGGTGTAGCATCCTCATCTTCCATTGGTGCTGGAGTGACTTTTGTTTGTATTGAAATCTCAACAATTGATTCTGGGACTGTTGGTTCTTGTGTGACAACGTCCTCTCTCTCCATTTCAACCTCTTCCTCCTCGGTTTGAGTTGCATCCTCAACAAACATTTTTGAAGATGCTAGTTCTTGTGTAACAACATTTTCTTCTTGGATTTCACCTTCAACAATTTCAGTCCAAGTTGCAATTTCAACAAGTATTTCCAAGGGCATTGGTTCTTGTGTGACAATGTCCTTTTCCTTAATTTCTCCAAGTTGCTGAGAAAGTTCCTGGGCTACCTCCATGTCTACTGAGAAATGAGACTGTTTCATTAGAAATTCTGTATATCCTGCTGGTTGAGTTTGCATATCTTCTTCTTCTTGCTTTGTCTGTTCAGGTACTTGTGCAACAAGGTCCACCAATATGACTTTATTCCCTACAAATTTATATATGTCTCCACATTCTAGGCATATCACTTTTCCTGGCTCGTCATGGCTCAATTCGGTCAATGAAATTTCGACTTGTTTTGTAGCCTCCACCAAGATATCCAGGCTCCTCTTTGCTTGTTTCCTTCTCATTTCCTTCCATTTCTCCATTTCAATTTGAAGTGTTTGCACTTCTTCCCTTAATAGTTCATTTTCATACAGGAGATTTTCAATCTGGGGTTCATTCATAGCAGGTTCCTGTGTGTCAGCAGGTGTTTTGGGATTTAAGATGGGGATTTCTATGCCTGCCCCTGCAACACATGCTGCTTCTACTAAGGGTACCTCAACATTTTCCCCAATTTCACCTCATGTCTCACCTGAGGGTAATTCAATATTTACTCCAATTTCAACTGTTGTCTCAGCTACTGGTTTGCCCCGCTTTCACCTGCTGTCTTAGCTACTGCCATAGATCAAGTCCTTCTTCTCTTCATCATTTCCACTCGCTGGTCTTCACTGCATGCCGCTAGTGCTATGACAACTCTGGTTTTTCTTTTCTTAGTTGTAGTGGATGTCTGACCTTTCTTCCCCGACCTCTTTCTTCCCTTCTTTAACGTAGGGGTCTCTTCTTCAATAATAGTCCTCCTTATTTCAGGGGAGGACTCAACATCCAAAAATTCTACATTTCCTTCTTTTGTTGCCTCTGCCTGATACTTTTCCTCCTGAATTTCTGCTTTTGCAGTTTCAGCTTCTACTATCGCAGCTTTAGCAACTGCTCCAGTTTCAGCTTCTTCTTTCATTACTATAAATGATGCCATTTCCACTGCTTTAGCTGCCACCCTTACTGCAATTTTAATAGGGTCTGTTTCTTACCCTGTAGGGTTGGCTACTGTTGCAGCTTCTGATATTGTTGCCTCATCTGCCCTGACTTCCATCACTATCTCATCAATGACAGAGTTCGTTGTTGTCGCAGCTTCCCCTATATTCTGGTTTTCAGATACCCCATCTATACCAGAGTCCACTGCTATTGCAACTTCCCCTATATCTACTTCTCCTTCCCTTTCATTTAGGTTTCCATCATCCCCCCAACTGGATTCGAGGAGCTCCGGTCCTCTTCTTCCTCTACCATACCCCCCAATTCCAATGCGGGTTCTCTAATTACCCCAGCTCCAGCAAGAAATTGAGCCCAAGTTAAATTCTAACGTGCAATGGCCCTCAAGATAAGTAATTTAATTAGGCCATGATTGACGAGGGAGGAAACTGGGTGTTGGGATTATCTTGCATAACCAACCATATTTTGTAGGGTTTTAAAGAGATAAAACGATATATTAACTAAGTTGCCATGTCGTAGATGAGATAACAAAAGGAATTCAGAATAATAAACTGTCTGGTACCTACCTTCACAGGAGATATACTTCTTCAGAAAAATTGCCACTTGATCCCATGGGCGAGGCAATGAGTTCAATGCAACTCCACGACCTTTTGGATGAACATTCTCCCCAACTGCGAGAAATTCCCTTATTGCAGTCGAATTCAACACCTTTCGTCCAAACAATTTCTTCCCAACTTGGGGTAAGCCAGTAACCTCAGATATAATGGCTTCTGTAACCTCAATGCATACCCCCTTGACTTCAGAATGAGTATCAGTAAATTTGAAAACAAACTGTAATGCCATTTCGATGTGGAAACCGTTTAGACGTTGGAAATACTCGGTCCACCCGGCTGCTGCAGAAATGGCGAAAACCTCCACATTGGCACGCAGAGCTTCAGTATTTTCAAGTTCATGCCTAACCGGGTTACCCATCTCAACCTCCTTTCGTAATTTAGACAGCAGATACAACGCTTATCAGTTCAGGCGTGGAAGTAGCATCCTTCGAACATTCATGGAATAACTGGGATTTGAAATTGGGTATTTCAGCAAAGCTGGCGCGGTTTTTGACTCACGGTAGATGATACAGTTAAGGAAAAATGGCGAAATTGGGAAATTTTGGTACGAATTGGTTAAAATGATGGTCAGGTTGTTACTCCTGACACATTCTTTGGTGATTAAGTGTGTACAAAATGCTGAGGGCGACAAAAGACAAGACATGCTCATAATTGTCGCAATTAATTTGATGCTTAATCATGATTATAGTTAGAACCCATACCATTAGGATTTAATGCTCGAGCCGCCATTCTGTCATGGCATTACATTCACAGTCGCATCGCCGGCCAAATACGTGTGTGCTAAGATGAGTTGGACACCGTCAATCTGGATAATATGTGCATTCATGCTGACAGGTACGTAGGATGGCCCAATTGTTCTTGGCAGACTGCGATTTGAGTTGTGGAGGTCATCATTTAAATTTGAGCCAGGTCAGATCATTGATGGCAAGACTGTTCCAAAAGGCAGACAATCTAGCAGAGTTACAGACAATGGATAAGGGGATTTGAGTAGAGTTCGGCAAAATATGCTTAGAGTTCCAAATGGTGCGGTGCAAATGGTGCAAAAAACGGAGGTCATATGGACTCCGGAATAGTCAAAGGAAATAACTAGGTTAAAAAATGGTTGCAAATAAAGGTGAGCCCACCAAGCCAAGGATGCAAGGGTGGGGAGAAATGATGGCACCATTTGCCATCATTTCCTCAAAGGCATCAGGAGCAGGAATAGGATCTTTAAACCAGTCGACTTTAGTGGGAAGGAAATCTTTGGACTCAACTGCGAGTTTGGTAGCTGTGGTAGAGGAGGATTCTTCTGGGAGGAAATATGAACAATGGTGCATGTCGTCCCAGGGATAATCCGGGGCAGTGAGAGCCTCTAGAATCTCCTCATCATTGCGGAAAGTTTGAGTTGTCAAATCAGTTGACGAGGGATTGGTAGTCGAAGAGATCATATAAATGGTATTAATCTCGCCGGATGGGGATGGTACCGGGGGGTGGATCTCCTCAATTGTGGGGGGTGCCGTCTCAAGGTCCAAATTATTCATCTCGTAGAGAGCTGCTCTGTAATCTGGGAGATCAGGACAGTTATGTGAGTAGTGGCCGTAAATACCGCATATGGCACAAGGGTGGCTGGTACGCAGTGATTTATCACGAGGCTGAGGGGTTGGATCGAGTTCGACAATCGGGATGTTGGGGTCATCATCAAGCATTTGCATGTGCTCCTGTAATGCAGGTAATTGTGGACATTGATGAGTTGGATGGCCTAACTCATCACACAACGAGCATTTGGGGGGAGCACGAAACACGGGAGGGGGTTTAACTGCCTTGGGAGGGGGTATAGCAGTGTATGGTTGTGGGCCTCTGCCCCCCAGTGGGCTTGATAAGAGGAGGGGGATTCGTAGATGACGAAGGGGTAGCGAACCCGGGAGGTGGTTGAATAGTAGTGACAATGGGTTGCACCGGTTGGAGGACGACATTTGGTGTCGGCGGAGCAACGGGAGGCGAAAGATACCACACGGGTAATCCTAAGGTTAACCCAGGGAGGCTGAGGGTAGCCATAACCGGGGCGCTTACTACTCCCGAGGGAGGGATTAGGAAGGGGATTGTGTGGATGGGTGTAACACCAATGTGACTAGCTACCAATGGTGGTTTAGGTAACACGGGCGGTTGACTGTTGGGTGTTTGTGTATTGTGGGAAAGAGTACAAAGGTCAGAGACTTCGGTCGCAGGTGACGGGGGAGGAATGGATTGGAATGTGGAAGTCATCGACGGATCTGAGTAAATTCCAGGTCCCACGGAGGAAACAAACGAGGTAGAGGCACCACTAATAGGTTCTTCAACCATGGGGAGAACATTTTCGGTGTGCAGCGGTGGCATTTGGATCGTAGCAGGTGAGTTGGTCGACCTTGACCACGCATCCGTCATGGGGGAACATCATGGTATGAAAGACGGATGAGGCAACCGCCTGCATGGCATACATGTAGCTGCGGCCAAGTAAGAGGTTATAATCAAGTTGGGCATTGATGACCTCTATGTCAATGAGAATGGTTTTACCAGCCAGCTGGACGGGGACGTTAGCTAATAGGCCTTGGGGTTGAGCCGAACGGCCATCGTAGGCTCGCAACGCAGTGGTGGACTGCTGGAGAGTAGGGGATCCCAACTTCTGCCAAACGAATGTGGACATAACGCATGTAGAGGCACCTTCATCGATAATGCACCGATGGATGACAAGATTCTGAACGGAAACAAAAACTTGGAACGCTAAAGTGGAAGGCAGGTGGGGTTCAGACTGGTCCAAATCGAATGCCATCAATTGTGAATCATTTGGGTCAATAGCACCAATGGCGGAGAGCAAAGTCTTGCACTGTGAAGGAAATTTTTTTAAGACTTCTAACGTGGACATGGTTGCGGGAGATTGGGCTAAGTCATCTACAATGTTGTAATTTGACGCAGCGCGAGCATTGGGGTTATTGTTGATACGACGAAGTGGGAAACGAGGTGCTTTGGGGGCGCCATCGAGTGGATCCGGAGGTATACGTAACGTCTGATCAGTGGGATGAGCGTTAGTGTTTTTGTCGGCGGGAGGGGCTTCAGGGGTGGAGCCATATTGGTTCCGTCGGGTTTGGAGGTTGACATCAGCGGACGACATCATCAACAAGTGGTGAGTACCTGAGTCGAACATGGGTTGATCAGGAGCGGCGTAAGTGATCTGTTGTTGTGGTGGCGCGTTGCCTTGAGGGGGAGCCAATGGCTGAGTGTTCACTACGCCTTGAGTTGGTAAGGGGTTTTGTAGTACCAAAGGTGGCTGCTACGGGGGGTGGGGGGTTGGGCGGCGCTTGAGGAGCTGCATGCCCTTGGCGATGGGCATCATCAACCCAGAGTTGCCGAGCTCGCTCCAAGTGTAGGCAAGCATGTGTGTAGTGGCCATAGACCCTGCAAATAGAACAAGGATGGTTTGTTCGCAAATTAGGATTTTTGGCCTCCTTGGGTGGTCGATCAGGGTTTTGGTTGGCAGGGGCCGCATTATTGTTGTCTAGGGGATTGGGAGGTTGACCACCTTGGTCTGGAAGAGGGTTGTTCCCACGGTTACGGCCTTTGCCACGATTTTGTTGGCCCTGTTGGCGCTGGTTGTTTTGGTTCTGCTACGGATTCTGTTGGGCGTAAACTTGCCCTTGGGCAGCAGGTGGGTTCTGGGATTGTGTAGGTGCGGGAGCAGGCTGCGGTGGATAATAAGTAGGTGGAGGCTGCGCAGGTGCTGAACCTTATGGGGGTTGCTGATATGTCTGCGGAGCGGGCTGTGGGTTTGCCACAGGGGCTGCCTGTGGCGGGTAATAAGCAGGTTGTGCTTGGGAGGACACAGGAGCTGGGGAAGCCTGTGGATGGTAATATGGCTGAGGTGCAACCGGGGGAGCATAAGCGGGGGACGCATGCCCAAAGCACTGAGGTGTACATGAGGGTCCATGAGAATGGTGGTGATGTGTCATAGGAGCATACGAATTGGTTGCTCCGGATTGAGACGTAGCCCGCGAAAGGTCGGGGCCAGGGCTAGGACGTGCTATGGAAAATGGTTGGGGATGCGAGGCAGCACGGCCAATAATGCCATCTGCGGTGTGGGATGCCCCCGGTGCATCGTGCTGGGAGGAATCGCCGCAAGGGGCGTCAGGTATAATGGTATAGAGGTAACCCGACTGGGCGTATATGAGGTCAAATTGCTGGGCTTTGAGGATGGCCTCTTCTTCAGAGTGAGGTCATTCGGATGCCACATCCTTGGCAATGACAAGAAGGAGGGATTTTAGGAACCAATCTAAGAAGATACGGTCGTCTAACTTGATTTTGCAGAGGCTGCGGCGTTGACGCCACTCATGAATGTGATAAGTGATGTGGGTAGCCGTGTTCTATCTGCAAGACAGTAGGATCTCAACTCCCGCATCATAGCGGATAGGTAACTGAAAGAACTGCAGGAAGGTCGAGGCAAGGGAAGTACAGGTGGCATGGGTCCCATGGGGCTGCTCGATATACCACTTAGCTGCAGAGCCAGTGAAGGTGCGTTGTAACAGACGGAGGCAGAGTTGTCCACTATGGAGTTGGAGGAACACCATAGATGGAAGGACATAATATGGTTCTGGGGGTCCTCACCAGCCTTTCCCTCAAACTTAGGGATGTCAGAGGGGAGCTTGGTGGGCATGTGAGGCCACGCAGGGTCATGTCTGATAGGATCGTTATTCAGTCTAGCTAGGTCAGGAAGGTTGAGGCTAGCCATGAATGGCAAACTAGTAGAAGGATGTGCCATACTAGTGGGTGTGACCAAATTGGGGCCAATGCCCCCAAGTGTTGGGGCAGGGTTTGGGAGGTTGCCTCCAAGTGTAGGGACGAACGTGGTATGGGACGGTCCTGCACCACCAAGAGTAGTGTGAGTCACTGATGGAGTGGGAATAGGTATTCTAGCTACTGGAATGGGTGCAGTGATTGGAATGGTAGATGTGGGCCTCATCGAGGGCATACCCAAAGAAGGTGTGGTAGCTGGTGTGGTGGTGGATGCTCCACCAATGGTCCCTACAAAGAAAGGGGTGGAAGTCACGCCAGCCATGGGGCTGGTTGGTGCAGTGTAAATGGGGTTCTCGGACTCTGCCTCAGAATCACAGGTAAAATAGGGGGCGTCTAGATCGGGTGACGGAGTTCTATGCCGTTGACGAGTGGAGTCGAGTGACAAAGCTCGAGATCTATGATAAGTGGTATCAAGTGATGAAGATCTATGTCTATGACGGGTGGTGTCAAGTGAACCGTGTTGCGGGGGCTTGCCCCGGAGGCACCGAGAATGTCTCGGGGACTCAATGGTGACAAATGGTGTCAAATATCTGGGGGTTGTGTTGAGTGAAAAACAACTCAAAAACCCTAATGCAACCGAGTGTGCAGAAGGAGAGCTCAAAAAATATGGCACTCAGGCCAACAACCAACTCAAAACACTTACTGTAACAGCTGTGCTACAATAAGTGGAGTATCAACAGAAATGGTCAGAATACCAACAAGCAGCAGGTTTCCTAAAAAATAAAAATAGTGGACTCACTAGACCAAAAGGAGGTAAGGGAGCATGCAAACTCCTAAATAAATAGTATTCTGACTCAACTAGACATATCCTCTGCAAGGTGATGAAATCCAAGTCAGACAATATGGATAGCAGAGCCAAGTGGCTAAAGATATCCCCCTACCGGGAGGGACACCGGGTAGTCAATCCTAGAAGAAAGGCAACTAAGATACCCCATTCATGACACGTCCAGAAAAGGTGAATCTGCCGTTTGGTCCTTTTACCGCAGTACCCCCATACAGGGATACCCCAAGAACTGCGAAAGGTAGCCCTTCGGTTACTGAATGGATTGCGGTATTCCACTCAGGCCTCTGGAACCAGTCTGGCAACTTCAACCCTCCTAGGGGAGAGGCCCTCTGATAAAATGGTTGTGACCATGCCAAAAAATACTAGGGGATTTTGGTTCCCTAATGGAAAACAACTATGTCTCAAGTGTAAGCAACCGAGGGGTGTTATATGGATGCCTATCCCCCCGATCCTACCTAACTACAAAAATTCGTATGTGTTCCCCAAGTGGGGTTAGAATGTTGGTTGTGTTAAGTAATTTTTTAAGGCTCACTTGAATTAGGTGACAGAGTGTGTGCGTGTGAGATGATGAAGCTAAGTAAAAGTGCCACAAGGGGGGCAACTTTCTAACTAACAACAATAAGACAGAATGTAAACTTTGACATGCAAAATTTTCTCTTTCTCAAATTTAAAAAAAAACGATTCTGTAAATGTAACAGAAATAAAACTGCAGAAAAGGCTGTAGGGAAGTATGGATGCAGGTAGGACAGATGGCTGTGCAGGTGCAGAAAATAGTGCAGCAAAGTGCTGTGTTCAAAACAGGTAAAAAAGTGCAGAGAACAGACCGCGGGTCTGTGGCAGTTCTGGACGGTCGGACCGCGGGAAATAACTCAACAGTCATGGACTGGTTGCGGGATTTTGGCCGAAAGATGCAGTCGGACCGCGGGAAAAAGGTCGAAAGCCGCAGGCGGGTTGCAGGAAAATGGCTGAAAGCCACAGGTGGGACGCAGGAAAAAAGGCCAACAGACGCAGTCGGGTTGCAGCAAAAGGGCTGAAAGCCGCAGTCGGGACGTGGGAAAAGGGCCGACAGACGCAGTCGGGTTGCAGCAAAAGGGCTAAAAGCCGCAGTCGGGACGCCGGAAAAGTTTTGACAGCCGCAGTCGGATCGCAACAAGCAAGCTAATTAGCCGCGGTCGGATCGCAGGTAACAGACTTGAATCAACCGGCAGATCGCCGGAAATAGTCTGAGAACCACGGTCGGGTCGCAGGTAAATGCCTGAAAGACGCGGTCGGAACGCAACTGCAGGGGGTAAAAGATGCGGTTTACGGCAGCCGAAAGGGACAGCCGAAAGGAAAAGACAGGAAAATATTCTAAAAACTATAACCATAAATTCAAACCAAGGGGAGTCGCCAAAAACTATAGCTAGGGTTTTCACCCTAGCTTGTGCAAATGAGCACCTACTAAGGAGAATGGGCTCCTTAGTAGCAGTTCAATAAAACAGTAAATCAAAGAACTAAAACAACACAGGTTCTAAACTAGCATGAGCATTAAGAAACATAACAAAACATGGAATATAAATGGTTTTTCTTTTGTATTAAAATTTTACCTCAAGTGTAGAGGTTGGTGAAGTTCTTGCAATGATCCAAGAGGGTTGCTCCAAACTCCAACTTTGCTCCTTCTCTTTCTCCAATGGTGGAAATGGGCCAAAAGGGGCACTCAATGGTGAAAGTAGCTCAAGGGTGAGCTAGGGTTTCAAGAGTGATTTTGGCAGAGTAAGGGTGTACTTGATTGTGGATATGAAATGAGGGGTCTCCATCACCTATTTATAGGTTTTTAGTGGTGGAGTGCTGGCCCATGGTTTTGGGAACCATATGGTTTATGTAAGCTATATAGGGTTTTTTCCTCCTTTTTCCTCTTTTTCCTCCTTTTTTTATATTTTTTATTCCCTTTTTAGAGGGTTTTTGCTATTTTTGGAGGAATTTTGGATAATTTTGGGGGGAAAAGGGGTTTTTTAGCCTTTTGGAGGCTTTTTTTATGGTTTTTTGGAGGCTTTTTAATGGGATTTTAGGGTTCTGAAGGTAAATATGGTAGGAAATATGGACAAATGAGTCATGTAATGGGGTAGATGAGGTAGTGAGCACTTTTTGGGTGTTAACACCCATGATGATGCTTGAGATCATTTCTCGCTCTCACCCCCATATTTTTTTGGGTATTTTTTCCAAAACACCCCCCGTTGCCTTGGTTTGCGTGCCACCTCGGCCATTCTCCGTCTTTGACACTTTTTATATCGCCGGATCCAAATTTCTGAACTCGTGATGATGCTTGAGATCTTTTCTCGCTCTCACCAGGTGCAATTTCACCATTGTGTCCCGACACCTTGCTGCCTCAGTTTGCACGCCACATCGGCCGCCATCGGATTGTTCCACATTTTACATGAGCCATTCACTCCTGTCATACTGCAATTATTTCATTATTTTGCCACCATTCATTATCCCGCAAGGAGGCCCACCAGTGTTCCCCCCTACCCCCATTCTTGGTCATCATCAATGTTCCTTAATTGAGCACTTCCTCCTTGCCTGACCATTTCTTTTGTTCGGTATAATTTTATCCCTTTTTAGGGATGGACAAGTCCTTTACGAAAAAGGCACTTAGGGAGTTTCTGTTAAGCTCTTTTCTGACTCCTAAAACAATGAAAAGAACGTCGAGCAATCTTGCTTCCTTTCATGCTCGTTAATGTACCTGAAAGGGTGTCTATCTGGTATAAGTTTAACCCTTTTCCAGACCTGGTAGACTAATTACGAAAAAGGAATACTCTAGTCACACCGGCTAGAAGAGTTCTTCATTGCATCCTTTTATGCTTCTTCGGGCCTTAGAGACTAACACACGAAAAAGCACCCCCCTGGAGTCTTCTTATCGCTTTCAGACTCTCTAAAATTGAAAGGAACCACGAGCATGCACCGTACTGGGCTCGTACAAATCCACATGATGGTACCATTCCATTATTTTAGAGTCTTCTTATCGCTTTCAGACTCCTTAAAATTGAAAGCAACCACGAGCATGAACTGTCATGGGCTCGTATAAATCCACACGACAGTACCATTTTAAACACACTTCCTCTAGTTCCTTAACCCATGAAGAAGTCCCCTCGTGCCTCTTGGCACTATGATCGATCATCTCGGAAGCACCCCCAATAAGGTCGCCTTTGTTCAGAGTATTCTGCAGTCTCCTTCCATTTGACACCAACTCGAGTATCACTCACCCCAATCACTATCCTTGATCCAGTACAGCTATGATCTCTTTCCCACCAGTCAATTCCATATGCTGCCCGATCATCCCCGCCATCATACTTTGAACAAAGGAAGTTTGAGTCCACCCACTCTACTTGCCCAGTTATCCCCCATAGTATGTCAGTCCTACCATCAGTACTCTCACACTTTGGTTCTCCACCTCGCACTCCTATCAAGGAAACATCATTGCCTTGCTAGTTGCAGGTATCCCTCTGTCGATGACAGCCCCTGAGGTCCCTGCGCCTTGGACCCATCACCATCTTTGGTGAGTGCCTACGGACCATTTTGAGAGGAGTCATCATTGCCTCTCCGAGTGGTTGTTTCTCACATGCTCGACTTCAACACCTTGATCGCAACGTTGAGAATCGCGTAGGGTTTATATCCCTTCAGTTATTGGTCGAAGACCCCGGATTTCCCCCGACTCTAGCACATTGGTGAGTCACTTAGGAAGGCCTAGTTATATGTTCCCGTGGATGTCCGGGTTGCGTTGGCGATTGTATTCGGAAGCCATCCAGTTATATGCTTCCTTGAGTACCCAGCTCAGTTCCAGTTCAGTGTACCATTGAGGACATGACTCCCCGTTACTATGCTCATGCAGCTCATCAGTTCCTCTAGTACCACACTCAGCAGCACTGTAGTTATTCCAGTGTACCAGTTCTTCAGCTCAGACATGGTCAGCCCAGCAGTGTATCACAGATTTGTGTCCCCTCTGGACCCTTATGATGTACACAGTGGTTCTCTATGTATCTTCTAGGTCCTCCTTGTTCAGGCCTCACAGTTATTTTTTATGTATCTTGATACGAGCATGGGTATGCCCGCCTCGTCCATATATTGAGATTCTTCCTCATTCATTATTTGAGGCCATGTATATGTCAGGTCCCCATATTTTGGACCCCATTGTTATTATTGTTCTATATCTTGATAAGAGCATGGGAATGCCCGCCTCGTCTATATGATCAGATTATTCCTCATCCATTATTGAGGTCATGTACTTTCAGTTTTTGCAGTTTGTTCGGGATTGTTGTTCCGGGATCCAGTTTTTTTCTTCTCTTCTCCACACCCCAGGAAAACCATACAAGACTTATGATGTCTATCGGCCATACGATGAGCTCCTGCCCTCACACATCAGGGGGCAATCTGTTAACACCCAAAAAGTGCTCACTACCTCATCTACCCCATTACATGACTCATTTGTCCATATTTCCTACCATATTTATCTTCAAAACCTTAAAATCCCATTTAAAAGCCCCCAAAAGGCCAAAAAGGCCTCCAAAAGGCCACAAAACCATCAAAAAAGCCTCCAAAAGGCTAAAAAACCCCTTTTCCCCCCAAAATTATCCAAAATTCCTCCAAAATAGCAAAAACCCTCTAAAAAGGGAATAAAAAATATAAAAAAAGAGAAAAAATAGGGAAAAAGGAGGAAAAAACCCTATACAGATGACCTAAACCATATGGTTCCCAAAACCATGGGCTAGCGCTCCACCACTAAAAACCTATAAATAGGTGATGGAGACCCCTCATTTCATATCCATAGTCAAATACACCCGTACTCTGCCAAAATCACTCTTGAAACCCTAGCTCACCCTTGAGTGCCCCTTTTGGCCTATTTCCAACCCTTTGGAGAAAGAGAAGGAGCAAAGCTGGAAGCTTGGAAGCAACCCTCCTGGACTGCTGCAAGAGCTCCACCAACCTTCACATTGGAGGTATAATTAATACAAAAAACCCTTTTTATTATCTTGTCTTCTCTATTTTATACACATGTTTAGAATAATTTCCATTTTACTGTATTGTCTTTCATTTATTGTTTTTCTGAACTGCTACTAAGGAGTCCATTCTCCTTAGTAGGTGCTCATTTGCACAAGCTAGGGTGAAAACCCTAGCTAAAGTCGCAGCCGATGACCATTTGCAAATAATGGTGTCTTGTTTTCATCAATGGTGATCAATCGGACTGTTCCATTGTCAAATACTCGATCCATTTGATAAGGTCCCAACCAACGAGTGCGTAGCTTGCCTTTGAAATCCCTCTTAAACCATGAATCATATAACAGAGCCCAGTCTCCTTCCTGGAATACTTTCTTCTTTATGAATCTATCATGCCATTTAGAGCGCTGTTGTTGGATTAAAGTTGTATGATGTACTGCTGTTGTGCCCTTTTCATCCAATTCATTAAGCTGATTCAATTGGTTCCTCTATGCTTCTGATAAATCCAGATTCACTTCTACAACTATTTTCAAAGTTCTGATTTCAAATTCAATTGGGAAAACAACATTCTTACCATACACTAACTCATATGGGGAAAAACCAGTGGTGTTACGCCATGTAGTGCAATAGGCCCATAGTGCCTATGGAAGTCTTTCAGCCCAATATTTACGATGGCTTTTCACTATCTTTGTCAAAATAGACTCGATGACCTTGTTTGAACTCTCCACTTGGCCATTGGCCTGTGGATGATATGGCAAGGTTATCCTATGCTGAATATGAAATTTCTATAACAACGCTACCAGTTTGTGAGACACAAACAGCGGTCCGCCATCTGTGATGATTTCCTTGGGTACTCCAAACCGAGTAAAAATTTCTTCATAGAGGAAATCAATCACAGCCTGATCATTAGCATTAACCAAGGCTACAACTTCCACCCATTTGGTCATGTAAACTGTGCAAACCAAGATGTGAACTTCCTGTTTTGAGGGAGGGTTTATAGGCCCTACGAAATCCAGAGCCCATCTATCAAATAGTTCAACCACGAGCCGTGGCTGCAAAGGAATTTCATCTAATCTGTTGGGTTGGCCATCCTTTGGCAGCTATCACATGCCTGAACATACTTCTTTGCATCCTTGAACAATGCGGGAAAGAAATAACCCATCCTCAAGATCTTATGACCTGTCCTATTGTCAACAAAATGTCTCCCACAGGACTTATCATGGAAATCTTTAAGGATACTAAAAATTTCATCTTCTCTAACACATCTTCTGATTTCTAAATAAAGCCTTGTGTAGAAAAGATATCCATCAATCTAGCAATACCTATCACTCTGTTGTATGATCTTTCTTTTTTCTCTCTTCCACATATGTGCTAGAATCTTACCTGCATCCAAAAAGTTAGCAATATCTACATACCATAGGGAATGAGCTGATACTGAAAACAAATGTTCATCAGGGAAGGAATCTTCGACTGGTAAATTGTCATCACTGTTAGTAAGTCGAGATAAGAAATCCGCAACAACATTTTCCTTCCCTGGTCTATCAATAATTGTGATATCAAATTCCTGTAATAGTAACAACCATATAGTAACTCTAGCATTTGTGATTGGTTTATTCATTAAATATTTGATGGCAGAATTATCAGTGTGCACAAAAGTGGAGTATCCAGTAATGTAGTGTCTAAATTTGTTGATGGCGTAAACTATGGAAAGGAATTCTTTCTCGGTGATAGTATAGTTGAGTTGAGTAGGAAATAAGTTCTTGCCAATGTAATAAATTGTATAAGGAGAATTACCTTCCTGCTATCCCAAAAATTATCCAATGGCAGTGTCTAAAGCATCTAAAGAAATATGAAAAGGCAGAGCCTAGTTGGGCCCTCGTAAGATGGGTGCTATAGATAGCCTTTTCTTTAGCTCGGTAAACGTTGTTTGGCATGCATCATTCCAAACAAACTGTGCATCCTTCATCAACAAAGTAAACAAAGGAGAAGCTAGTTTGGAAAAAATTTCTATGAACCTTCTATAATAGCCAGCATGCCCCAAGAAGCTACGTACATCTTTTTTTGTTCCAGGAGTTGGTATATTTTCAATTACCTTGATTTTGGATGGATCTACTTGGATACCATCAGAAGAGATGAAGTGCCCCAGAACTATGCCCTCGCTCATCATCATATGGCACTTTTCAGTGCTTAAAGAGAGATGGCTTTGTTCACAGTGTTTCAAGACCTTTTCTGAATTTTTTAGTGCTTCTTCATAACTATCACCATATGGAGTAAAGTCATCCATAAAAATCTCCATGCAATCATTTACCATCTCTGAAAAGATTCCAATCACTGCTCTTCGAAATGTGCTGGTGCGTTGCACAACCCAAAAGGAAGTACTCGGTATGCAAAAGTCCCCCAGGCCTGGTCTTCTAGAGCAATCTAGATTTGGTTGTAGCCACTAAAGCCATCCATAAAGGAAAAATACTTCTTCCAAGACAAGGTATCAAAGACCTGATCGATAGAAGGTAAGGGAAAGTTGTCCTTCTGCGTTTCCTTGTTCAATTCTCTGTAATCCACATAGACCCTCCATTTCCCATTCTTCTTTGGCATAATCACGAGTGGAGAAACCCACTCACTGTCTGAAATTGGGTATATAAATCCTGCTTCCAAAAGTTTTTGGATCTCTTCTTTCACAATGTCTCTTAGGTTCGGCTTCATCCTTCCTTGTGGTTGACACACAAGCCTGGAGTCACTCTTAATATAAATGTCATGGGTACACAGATTAGAAGGAATCCCTTTCATGTCTGTATACTCCCAAGCGAAAGATCCTCTTCGTTGTTTCATCAAAGTGACTAGCTATTCCAGCTCACTGGGCGCAAGGTTTGGGTTGATGTTCAATGTTTTCCCTAGCTCAATTTCTACTAGAACACTTTTCGAATTTTTTAGTACTGGAATTATACTAGCATCACATGCTTATTGACGGATGTGGGCTCACTGATGAAACTGTTAAGGGTATCGTATTTTGTTTCATCTTTAAACGTTAAGGCTCTCCCTATCGTTAATAACGGCTAAACACCTTCCTCCTCCTCCAAATCTACCCAAAGTGGAGTTTCAGCTTCTGTGCTTGGTCGAGCTGGAGGGTATAAGGTTAATATTTTGACCTTAGTCCCGTCTAAGATGGTCATAGATCCTGACCGACAACTAATACATGCATATGCTGTGGCCAACCACGGTCTTCCCAGGATCAGTGGGTGTCCCCCCAACTGAGACTTCGGATGTAACACCAAGAAGTTCTTTGGGTATTCCCAGGAGTCAACATAGATTACAAGGTCGTCTAGGATCCCCTCAGGCTTGATTGTTGATCTGTCAGCAAGTTCTAAAATGTTAGGGGTCGGCCGAAGGTCAATGAGTCCAAGTTTCTTCACAGTTTCTATGGTCATAACATTAATAGTCGTGCCTAAGTCTACCAAGACGTTGGGGATTTGTGTGTTTCCTATGTGAACTGTCACAGTAGGATTTCCAGGGTCATTGTATTTAGCCACAGGAGTCTTCCCCACTATCAATTCGGAAAGTTTTCCCAATACATGGATAGTGAGAGGATCCCTAGGCCTTCTTCATGGTTTCTTGACACATAAATCCCTAATAGTCTTAGCATAAATGGGCACGTCATGGAGGGCTTGTAACAGTGGAATTTTGACATACAGATTTTTCAATTCTAGTAAGAGATTGAATCGAGGTTGTTCCATTGTTTTCTGCAGGGCCAATCGTTCAAGGTATGGTGTTTCTCTCATCAATTGTGTAGGATGTGCTTCATCGTGTGTCACTTCCTGAGTTTCAGCCACTATTTCGGTAGGAATTTCAACATCCTCAATAATGGGGATTGCTGAATGAGCAATATTCTCATAGTACTGATTCACTCCAGTTTCAGTCATTGGGGATGGAACATCCTCAATGATGATAGGTTCCAGTACCCTCCTTGATCGTAATCGTATATCATTGTAGGGAACTTGGGAAATGGAATACGCAGTCATGTTGGCAGTCTCAAACTGATGGACTACTTTATTGTTCGGGTTTGGGTTAGGTTGTGCAGGTAGTTGTGGTCGAAGAGGTGCATTTGTAGGTGCGGCATTGTTTTTGAATTCCAGCTATGGTTGTTGGTATTGTTGGTGAGGATACTGTTGAGGAGGGTACTGTCGATACTGAGTCTGGTGATGGGGAAATTTATTTCCTTGGTAAGAATTTCTCCAGTTGGAATTCCAAGGAGCTTGACTGTTTGACTGTTGTGACCATGGTGTCCAAGAATTAGGATTTTGCATTGGATTCTGAGATGGATGCAACTTGTTACGAGAATAATGTGAAGGGGATTTTGTATTCATATTATTCATATTGTTCATCCCATTCATACTATTCAGAAAAAATGATTGGTCCTCATTCATACCTTGATTGCGAGGCTGCCATGGTTTCTTCTGTGCAATGAAGTAAGCTTGTTCCACTTCTGAAGTGGATGCCTCAAGAACTGCTTTGACTTTAGGTAGTTAGGGACATTCCTTGGTGTCATGCTCCAACTCACATATTCTACATATTTCTGCTTTGTCCAGCGGACATTCCTTCAGTGGGTGCTTTTTCTTACATTTGGGACATAATACACCGAGTGTGAGATCTTCCACTACTTGCCTCTGTTTTTCCCTCAAGACATCTAACTACGAGGAAATGGAGCTCATCATGTCAGTTTTAAAATTCTCCAGCAAGTTTCCTATCTCTGCTCGAGTGGCTCCTCCACTAGCTGATTTCTGTGTCCTAGTGAAGACATCCTAATATTGATCCTTGTCTCATTTGTTAGTTCTAGAGGATCCCCTTGAGTACCTTTGACATAATTCAATGATCTTCTCGAAGGGTTCTTTTGAGATGTCCCCTTTCCCCAACAAATTCAACATATCAAGGTAATCTTCCCTAATTCCCCATAGAAAAATAATCTTAAGCACATATTTTCCAATCTCAATGTGTCTAGACCTTTGTAAATTGTACAGCAATCTTTTCACAAAGTCCTCCAAGCTTTCTTCTTCCTTCGGAACCATTTTAAACAAATCCTCCGTTCTATCACCGGTTCTACAATATTCTTGATATTTAGAATGAAAGGTGTGTTTCATTTGGTCCCAAGTAGTAATGGTCTCACAACCTAGACTCATGAACCAACGCAAAGCATTTCCTTTCAAGGTAGCTGGGAATAGTTTAAGCTTCTGAGCACTAGAGGTATAATCATAGCTGCGACAGTAGATTTCAAACTCAAAAATAAATTCATAAGAATCCTCAGAAGACTTACCATGAAAATTCAGGAGAACTGATGGTGAGATGTTTTTAGAACTGATGGTGAGATTTTTTTCAGGGGAGCTGCTCCAGGTGTCTAGAGGATAGGGAATTCTAATGTAGCCACAGTATTATCAGGTTGATTATCTTCCACTTCTTCTTCCCGGTTCTCTCTATGTTCATTCTCGCCTTCATGTTCTCTATCAGCCATGTCTTTAGTCCAAAATTTAATGGATTCCTTTATGCATTCTTCCTCTGCATTTGCTTCTTCTTCTCTTCTCCTCTCTTCTTCTTGCCTTCTCTCTTCCTCTGCTTCTCGGTGAGTCTCCAACCACACTTTCTTAGTAACTCTAGTTCCGTTGATATTATAATTCTCCTCTCTATCCAGTACACCCACGACGCTTCCCCTGTCTTCAAGAGGTTTCTTTCCTGCAATGGGAGTAGATGGTCCCATTGTATTCTCCATAGTTGATTTTGAATTCTCAAGATTGGGGGGAATATAATTTCCTCTTCCTGTAGATGTCCGCGGTTGTCTGGTAGAAGAATCAGCTTTAGCAATTATATCATCAATAAATGTTGATATTTCCAGACCTGCATTACGACCTCGGCCTCTTCCACCTGCAGTGTTAGTATTCAAAGGGGGTTCGCGATTTGTTTTTCTTGTATTCATGCATGCTGTAAATGATTAAACTAAAATGAAGTAAAAAACCAACTACTAACTATGTCTATCAATTACCATCCCCGGCAACGGTGCCAAAATTTTGGTCACCCTATATGTCAATTAATTACAACTAACACACAGGATGCTCAATATAAATTTTCAAACCCAGGAAAGTATTTTATTTCAATGGAAATAATCACAATCTATGCATAAACATCTCTAGTAGTTGATTGAATAAATACATATGATAATCCTACCTATCTGCTCACCCAAACTCATTCCATAAAGAAAACTAATCTAACTCATACATCTAGGAATTCAAAGTGCAACTACCTTCCTACAGAAATCAACCAAGCAGTTACTGATCTAAGAATGAAAATGAACTAGATTACTTTTGCAAGAAGTTAAATCCTATAATTATCAAACTACGGTATTAAATATTTACCAAAATGATCCATCAAGTAGCTACTGTTACTCAACCATAAGCTGCCTAATCTATGAATTGAATAAAGATACAACAACAACCAAAACTAAGAAATAAACTTGAACTATAAATTGATTACCATTGGAAATCCTAGGAAGCATAAATGATTGAAAAGAATTGGAAGATGAGCTTGGCTGTAACAGCTATTGAACACACATTCATAATCAAAACTAACCTGCATAGTCAACTGTCACACCATGCAGTTGCAGATATTCGTAATGCAAAGAATAATCTACACTACAACAAAATATCCCTTTAGGGGCGGTTTTGGCTTGCGGGGGTCTTGGTAAAACCCCCCCTAAAAGTTTCTTCAGACCTTTGGAGGCAGTCTTTTAAAACCGCCCCTAAAAGTCATGGAAATTGGACTTTGGGGGAGGTTTTTTGAAATCCGCCCCCAAAAGTCCTGAAATTTGACTATTGGGGGCGGTTTTTGGAAAACGCCCCCTAAAAGCCCAATTCTCATAACTTTTGGGGGCGGTTTGTCAAAACCCCCTCTAAAAGTCATGAGAATTGAAATTTTGGAGGCAGTTTTTTTTAAACCCCCCTTAAAAGTCATGAGAATTGAACTTTTGGAGGCGGTTGTTTGAAAACCCTCCTAAAAGCCCAATTCTCATAACGTTTGGGGGTGGTTTGTCAAAACTCCCCCTAAGAGTCATGAGAATTGAACTTTGGGAGGCGGTTTGTTTGGAACCCCCCCTTAAAAGTCATGAGAATTGAACTTTTGGAGGCGGTTGTTTGAAAACCCCCCTCAAAGCCCAATTCTCATAACTTGTGGGGGTGGTTTGTCAAAATCCCCACTAAAATTCACGAGAATTGAACTTTTGGAGGCGGTTTTTTTGGAAACCCCCTTAAAACTCATGAGAATTGAACTTTTGGAGGCAGTTTTTGGCACCCCCCTTAAAACTCATGAGAATTGAGCTTTTGGAGGCGGTTTGTTGGAGCCCCCCCCCCCCCCCCCCGCTAAAAGTCATGAGAATTGAACTTGGAGGCGGTTATTTGGAACCCCCCCTTAAAAGTCATGAGAATTGAACTTTTGGAGGTGGGTTTTTGAAACCCCCTTAAAAGTCATGAGAATTGAACTTTTGGAGGTGGGTTTTTGAAACCCCCCTTAAAAGTCATGAGAATTGAACTTTTGGAGGTCGTTTGTTGAACTCCCCTCTAAAAGTCATGAAAATTAAAAATTTGGAGGCAGTTGTTTAAAACCCCCCCTTAAAAGTCATGATAATTGAACGTTTGGAGCTGCTTTTGTGAAACCCCCCTTAAAAGAAATGAGATTTGAACTTTTGGAGGTGGTTTATTGAAAATCCCCCCTAAAAGTCATGTGAATTGAAATTTTCGAGGAAGTTTTTTGAAAACCCCCTAGAAGTCATTTATGTACGTGGGTTAGGTGTGTCGCATGGGTTCAACAATGTATCTCATCAAAACATTGGAACTAAGCGCACACAAGCTATTGTAGTGTTAGGAAAGGTGTGCTTTATCATTCAACACCATATCCCATTAGAGCTCTACAATTGAGGCAGCCATGCTAGTTTTTTCACATCAAAGATGGTTCTCACACTCCAACTTTCCATGATCCATGGTCAAAATACAAACTCGTGTGCCATAACATTATCCTTTATGGCTAAGGGGCCATGTGTAGGGCCCTAATCACCACATGATTCCTACACAAGGAATATTTAGCTTGCAAGTGGGTATGGTGGCCATTTCAATATTTACAACATCATGGATGGTTTTTGAAGCCTAATCCATGGTGTCCATGGTGTTAGATCAAAATCTAGTTTATAATGACTGGTAGTTACCTCAAGGTCTTGTGACCTATGGGCATTTCTCTGTACCACCACATAGGCCATAGGCAAGGAATATTTAGCTTTTGAGTAGCACATTGTCATTTTTTTTAGTATTTTCATGTCGTGGATGGTTCTAGGAGCCTATGTTATGGTATAGGGCCAAAATGTAGGTTCTTGGGAAATAAAACTTTATTTTGAGACTCATGGGCCATGCATAGGGACTTGAGTCATCATACATACCCTAGATAGGGAATATTTTGTTTATAGTCTAAGCTCTTGTGTTTATTTTTGCACTAATTTTGGTTTGATAAAATCCCATACAGTGATCATTCAAACCTTTATGTCAAAGTCTTTGATCTAAAACCTTGGTTATAAATAACCCAAGGTCAAAGTTTATTGTGTTAGTGTGTTGATTTGGTGCAGTAGGCATGTTAGTGATTGGGTTAGGGGGTAGTGGGTTAGGATTAGAGGGACACTGGTTTAAGGGGATATTTTCTACAATTTCATAATGTGGTAGGCTTTGGGGAGTTTTTGGATTAGAAGCGAGGCACATAAGGGATCAGTGGGTTAGTGGGAAAGGGGTTCTGTTTTTGTTGGTACTAGTGGTTAAGTGGTTTATAAGTTATCATGTTATTCGGTTTGGGGCAATACGTTAAGGTTAGGTACGAGGTGAGGGGGTTAGAGGTTGAAGCTTCCTAGGTGCATGAATTCATTGCATGGATCATGTGTGCCAAGTGCATGAGTCATTTACATGGGTTGGTTGTGCTAGGTTAGTGTCTAGTTAGTAGCATTATTTATGGTGGCCATTTCAATATTTGTAACACAAAGGATGGTTCTCATGGCCTGGACTATGGAATGTGAACTAAATTTAGGGTCTAATTCCATATTAATTTTCCACGGGGTTGATGGTCCATGCATGTTAACCTAGATTACCACATAAGAATCTCTAGCCTACATGTGAGATCGTCATGATCATCATTGTAACCATCGTCGATGTCATTGTTGTTGTTGATTTGTCCATGGTTATGTAAACCAATAAACCAACCATGGTTTAATATTTATAGGTTATGTAAACCAATAGTGGTTCTCATAACCTAAATAATGGTCCGTGGTTAATAAATTTACTATATAATTCATGGTCCATGTGTAGGGCCCTACACATAATTACTTTACCTTACAAGCAAGATATTGTGGCCATTTCAATATTTGTAAGATTAACGATGGTTCTCGTGGCCTATACCATGGCCCATAAACTAATTTTAGGGCCTTATACCATATTAATTTGCTATGGGGTTGATGGTCTATGCATGTTAACCTAGACTACTACATATGACCTACATATGGAATATCTAGCCTATATGTCACAATTCCCTCTGTTTCTCTTCAGTGATTATTAAGGCCTTGCGACATCACATAATCTATAAAGAGTGAATCTAATTTAAACTATAAGTGGGATATGCTGGTTATTTTTAGATCTGACATAACACCAAAAATGAAAATTTTCCTGCCAATTTCAACATGTTAGTAATTTTCATTCCATCACCCTTTCTTCTCACTGTTTCCCCCTTTTTATGAAGGGTGACTCAAGTCTCTGCCTCCCATTCCACGTATAACAAATACTCCATTCATCCACATATACACAACTAAATGGAGAAAGTCTTCATGCACTTCTAAACCACCAGAAAAAGCCTGAAGATACCCGAAAAGCTTTTGTACTGGACACATCCTCCATCGCTTCATAATTATTTACTTAAACAATGTATTTAATAATTTATTGAATTTAGTAGCTTTCTTGCAAATCCATATAAATGTATTTTAATATGTGATGTGCCTAGCCTTGTACTAAATGTCTAATTAACTTTTTCATCATGGGAATGAAATCAAAATCAAAATCATGTTTAGGAATCTCGCACCATTTGGAATACTAGTTCCCGCCACTCCATTTTGTGATTTTTTTTAAGAAATTCGTTCAACCCCGCGTGATTTGGACAGAATGGTTCTAAGAGCACTTGGTATCCTTCATCGATCGCACTCTAGGGTCATATCTCAAACCAGGGGATCCTTCATACCAAGTGCTTGAACTACATTCAGATCTGGGATTGGCGTTACCATAGATGCTAGCACTGGATTCGGCTCTCAAACCAGGGGATCCATTCAATTGGCGTGGTAGAATTGAAGAACCTTGAAAGGGAAAGGTACGCCCTCATATTTTCGTGCAGTCTTGCCTTATTCTAATCTAGTTTTAATGATAAATGCCTTGTTGATATTTTCCTTTGGTGCTGTAAGGTAGAGTGAAAGAAAATTAAATAGACTATAATAAATAGACAACCAACAAACAAAGATTGATGTATTTTATTAGAATGAACAAACTACATTCCTGGAAATGACTTGATAAGATGCTTGGAAATCAAGCCAAGGTTGTGATGCAATTTATGAGTGAAATGGGGTTCTATCACTCCTGTATGCTTAAGGGAAGATGGCCGCTTATTCCACAAACGACATAGCATATGCCACTAGTAATGACAGAGATATGTAGCTAAGAATAGTAACCCATAAACTGCCTTAAGCCAATCAACTTTAAGATCTAGATTAGAGACCAACAACTATCCTCTATACTGAGTCAAATAATGTAATATAGATCTGATATTAATATTCATGCCCAACATACTTCATAGATCTGATGAATATTCATGCATAAATATTGTGAGCTGCTCCTTCCACTAATTTCATGCACTTGTCAATGATTGTTGTAGCAGATCTATACCTTGTTTTCCTTTCCAACGCTTGCTGATATGACATTGTTTGACTGCCCAGATGCCACTAGATATTAACGCCAAATGACAGCTGAATAGACCCCCTTTCCATCCAAAGAAGGAGGTGTCAGATAGGGGTAGAATTCTTTCTATGGGTTAGACTCTCTAATAGTTAAAGAGCATGGAGACTAGAGATGTAGGGGTAGATTCGAGAGTCTTACCCAGACGGGTGTGATCATTGCTGGGGTAGACAAAGGATCAAACTCCGGGAACCAACTCTGAATATCTGGATCTGTGTGGAATATATGTCTTGATCAATTACTATTTGGATCTTAAGCAAATTTGGATTTGGTAAGCTTTGTGTTTTTAAACTAGTTCAAACCTATATTTCTCTCCCAATTAGGGATCACAAATTTCCTTTTGAAGATTGGGGAGGCCTGTGAAAACTTATGAAGCCTATTATTTGTTATAAAATTTCACATGATTGTTATAAAATTGGAATTGAATATTGATATTTCATGTGGTTGATTATTGATACACGTTTTTTTTTTGTTATTTAGGTTGTGTACAAGTGCATACCTGGAGGTAAGTGATTGTATGTGCTTTAACTATACCATTCTTTTCATGACATTTCCATGCTCATAACATATTATCTTGTACTTTAATAAGATTCTAATAGGATACAACCAAGTAATACTCTAATCCATTTGAGAAAAAACACAAGGAAAACAAATTATGACACGAAATCAAAGAAGTCTGATTATGGAATCTTTAAAAAGAACCTTTAAGAAGGATAAAGTGGGGAATACAGGAACATGCACCCCTACAGGTAAAGATTTAGAAAAATATCAGTTTATTTTCTTATGCAATATAATTTTTATTTTTATTGTATGGCAATGTTATACATATGTCTATTAACGTTTCTTTCTATAGTGACTAAGAAGAGGAAGATCCAACCAAGAGGACGCTACAAATTGCCTTTGAATGATTGTAATAGTCCCAATAATGAAAGAAATGACGTTGAAGAAATACTTCAGTCTTTTCAAGAAGAGGTGCAACAAGAAGAACACGGTATGTGCATTAATTATTAGATTTTAACTTTGTGATAAGGTTTTAATTGGGCTTTTTTATATCATATGATTAAAATATTTGATTTATTCCAAAATCAAATATAGAATTTTTAAATACCTTTTATATTATATTATAATGTCCCTGTGAGACATGTAGTTCCCGCAAGGTTTGATTAATTCTACCGTAGATGAGTAATATTTCCATTTTTCCTAAAGTTTGGTGTTAGTTGTTGTTGATTTGATTGAGGTTTGGGGTGCCAAGTGATGCATGTACTGGAATGACATAAAATGAGTATGCCTTGCATTTATACTAAGCATCCTCTGGGTTAGATGTCAGATGTTAGTGGTGTTAGGTGCAGGCTAGCATTCAATATGATCGCTCCCGGGGGATATGAAGAATTGTGGTTTGAAAGTTTGAGATGGAGGGTCTTTGTCTATGAAGAATTAGCGCCACCTGTGATAGTCACGTGCTCAATTTCCTTTAAGAAATGGCACCATAAACCGAAAGGCTTCCTCCTAATGCATGTAAAGAAGAAGCATGCTTATTATGAAATTCATCCATTGTGTATATCCAACCTCTATGTCGTAAACCAAATCCATGTGTGGACAACAAAATTACTCATCCATGACATTCAAACATATTAGAAGCATGCCATTTTACCCTATTCGCACTGGACGTTCTGGGTATTTTGAAATTTAGTTGTTTTCCTTGGTACCTTTCATAGTATATTTTGCAATGATAAGGTCTCTTTTATGTTTTTGGTTTAACTGTTTTTGTAATTCCTTTGATGAGGGACCTTTATCATTTGTTGAAGTGTGTCATGGGATTGCTCTAATAGGGAAAGGAGGGTTTGTCCCGATGGCATAATTTTCGCGATGTGGAGAACATTTTCTAGATTTCACTAGTGGCAAGTTCATTTCACTTTTCATTGTTTTGTGGCTTCCTTTTTGTTGTGCACTGATATGGACATGACATCAGTTATCCAATTTCACCATTGGTGACATCTGTTGTGTGATGATGGCAATACAATTTCATATGATGTGTCATCAAACAAAACTCATTAATTCTTACTCTGCCAAAAAGGAACGATATACCACCTTAAACTCATTAATTCTTACTATGTCAAAAAGGAAAGACATACCACCTTGTAGACCTTGTTATTATAATATAAATAATTTCCAAAATGCTTAAACATATAAATAATTACTTATTTTATATTATTATAATATAAAAAGTTTTATAAAAATAAAATGGAAAAAATTATTAAAGATAAAAGGTCAAAATTTAGAAAGGCATGGTTAAAAGGCCCAAAGTTAGGATGTACCACTAAATTCAAAAAACGAAAAATACCAAAATCGTTTGGCGGCAAAATTTGTCAAAACTACATGGTTAAAAGGCCCAAGTTAGGATGTGCCACTAAATTCAAAAAATGAAAAATACCAAAATCGTTGGGCGGAAAAATTTGTTAAAACTACACATCTTCTTCATGTTCATCAGGTGTCCATTTGGCCCTACACACAACAGTCTGTTTGGTTCCTGCAGCTTTTTTGGGTCAACGAGGGAGAATATGGGCATGGGCATGGACATGCTAGATGATGATACATTCCATCAATTAAAATAGCATTAGCACCGGCATCGATATAAACAATAGCAATAATAATATAGAGCTTCTTTGCCCTCTGACACTTAATTTCTCCATGTTCGCGCAGATTTGTGAAATTGACTTCTTCGGAGCTTTTCTTTTTGCTTCTATTGTATCGATTGGATTCCATAGTAGCTGACATTCGCCAGAATAACGGAGTTCAAACATGGACCCATAGCTGGCATTCGCCAGAATAATGGAGTTCAAACATGGACCCATCAATCTAGATGCCATTGCCCAAGTAAGCTTCTGCCTTTTTTGTTATTCTGCTATAATATATTCAAAATGGCCCCCAAATTCATTTTTATTACTAAGGAAGTGGTCAAAAGTTCGATTCCCATTGGGGGAAGTGAGTTTTCCCGTACAAATATGTTTAGTGGAGTCCAAAGTTCAAACCTTTCTATGTGAACCTGAGGGAGCTTGAAGTACCATTGTTTCCCCCATTTTTTGACCTAAACTAGAGGCCGAAGAGTAGTAAAATGTGGAATTTATGTTTCCTTAGGGTTTACAATAGATTTATTTGACAGCGCCTGAGGTTAGAATTAATCATTGGATGATTCATTTGGTACTTCATATTGCCATAGTTATGCAAACGATTAATGTTTTTACTATTGTTCGAAAATATTTTCTTTAAAGGGCCTGAAAAGTCATGTCTCATCATGTCCGAAAATTATTTGACAAAGATAAACAATTTGATGTGTAGACAAGCAATATTTCTTACATTCATCTTACAGCATCGAACATCAAACAGACATTTCAAACATTTTTTCTGGTCACTGTTAGATGTGCATCAAATAAAAAAGTTTTATGGCTGTTTATCAGATTTTTTGGGTGTCTGGATGTCTGGGAAAGTAAACTATGTTGTGATGGCAACTGTCATTATTAGATGTGCATCAAATAAACATGTTTTCTAGTTGTTATCAGATGTTTTTTTGTCTGGATGTCTCGAAAATAAAATATGTTGTGATGGCAGGAAGGACTCTCTTTGATGATAAACAAATCTTTGAATGTCCCTTTATCTTTAAATATAATCAAATATAATAATTTTAGGTGTATAAATTTAGGTTTTCTTTATCTACTAGTATCCGTGGCCATCTGAATGTCCAAGTAAAATATTAGTTTAAGGAAAATAATCAAGCAGTCACCCATGTCAATTCTGTTTAGATATAACATTACACTCATAAAATATATGTCATGTTATTCATCCTTGGGACTTCAGAAGTCAAAATAATCTCATTTCTTATTCAGGAAAAATAATAGTTGTGGTAGGGAATCCATTGACAAAGGTTTCTCAATACAACGTCATGAGAGGGCTAAAAAAATTAAAAAAAATGTCATTGTCTGTGTATGCTTTTTCAAACTCTAATGCCACACTTTATTTATAGATATGATTGTGCATTGTTCTCATTGACCAGCTACACAACCTGTCTACCTCATCTGTCTATCTCATGAGAGGATTATAAAATCAATTTCATTGTCTGTGCACACCTTTTCAAACTCTCATGTACATAAAACTATGTGTTGTGCTCAAGATTGATCAGTTATACAACCTGTCCATTACGTTGGTCTTTTCCAAAGTCCAAACTCCAATGTTAAGCAGTTCCCAAGACAATGGGATTCAGTGTTTATCTCAACGCACGATACTGCTTCAACTGAGTGTAGCTAAGGATGATAGCGAACATGAACGCCCAACCTCATATAGTTCACTATATAGGCTAATATGAGAATCGCTGTGAACAAACCATCCTGCTATAGAATTGCTTCTCATTTCACAGAATTATCCCAGATTCAGTTTTTGTTTATTCTTTGCTGCAAAAACATGCCCATAATTACTAATTTATCCCACAATTTATCCAAGAATATGGATTTGAAGCTCCTCTCTGCTGTTAGACATGTCCAGAACTGCTTGATCTCATATAGATTTGTAGGAAAACTTTATTTATTTTTTACCATTTATTTTTCATTTTGCATTTCTTTGACATTAGATTTAAACTCCCAACGATTTTTTCATACACATCTACACATCTCTTCCACTTTGAGTTGGAGCATGTATGTTGATTCTCTCGGTGTAACAAGTGTCATGATAGTTTCAAGTGAGATATATGTAAAGCAAAAAATATATAATGTATGATAGAAGTACAAAAAGATGTAATATATGAAAAGGTGTGATCTTGAATGGCTCTAAACGTATGAGAGTGGAACTACAGAGATTGGAAGAATGGAATTTGACTCGCTGCAAACTTATGAGAGTGGAACTACAGAGATTGGAAGAATGGAATTTGTAATTGTATAATGTGCCAATATTTAATAACGCAACCTTTATTCTCTCAAATTTTTATCTTTGTTTGTGAATGCACATGCATCATTGTTTAATTTAATGCTTGTAATCTTCCATTACACAAGATAGATGTCCAAGATAGATGTCAAAGATTTGTATAAAAAAAACAAAATATTTTTCCTTTTATGACCCCAACCGATTTCCCTTTATAGAGTGAATGAAACTGGCATATGTGCTCTATATTCTCTCTATTATGAAGAGAAAGGGACCTGGGATACACAATGGTCTATCTTCTCTAGTTTCCTGGAGTTGATGTGGTACTTTCAAGTTACCCTCCATCATTGCCAAAGCGCATTCTCAGCAAGTTTGTACCAGTGCTACAGATAGGCAGTATTATACTTGTTATTGTACGGGATCACATTTTTCCTAGACTAGGATACACAGTACCACCTCCCTGGTGCTACTCCCTGAAACAGAAACAGTTTGGAGTTATTGCGACTACCTGGCTTCTTGGAAATTCATTGCAGTCATTTTTGCAAGGCACAGGGGCTTTCGAAGTAGAATGTAATGGTCATCTTGTAAATAATCTCAGTGGCCTTTAGCAATAAAGAACCGGATAGGAATTATAATGCTTTCCTTGTTTTATTTTTTTTAAAAGGAAACTGAGGTCCGGAAACATGAAATATTCCTGATTTTCAGAGTATGACTAAAATTACAGGCTGGAACAATTTTTATTTAGTAGGTCGTTGTTCAGAATTGTTTAAAAGAAAATCAAGGAAGCAATGAACAAAACTCGTTCAAGGAATGCATGTAACATTGTGAATAGTCTATTCTACGAATGGAAATATTGAAAAAAAAACCATTGTTAAAATAAAAAAATACCTTGTATGCCCCATTGTTCTACATTCACATAACCATAAAAGAAATGTTGATTAGACAGGACTATTTAAAATCATTTGATGTATTTGCATAAAAATACATCCAGAAACAATTACAAGAAGAAGGCCAATATATGAATTACTGAAAAAAAGATATCTTTAGCCTCCTTAAAAAATCTAGTGGAATCAACATACACAAGTATGCATAGATTGAATTTTTAAAATACAAAATTCTGGGATATTGATCTCCACTTGAAATCATTGGCTTGAATCTACAGAAGAATACGTCTAGGAATCAATTTAGTAAAATGTTAAACATCTAATTAAAAAGTAGCTACCAAGAAGGAAACGATGCGGCTGTAATTGCTTCTATTTGAAGTGCTGGACGCACTAAATACATCTACATATTTCATTTTAACTCACTGACGTCGGTGCTGAGTTAGAATGTGACAACATGGACAATGGAAACTTTTTTTTCTTTCTTTTCGATGATGGCATTGGAACGTTTTTTATCTTATTATTATTCCCTGAAGCACTGTTGTCATATTATTATTTCCTTAAGCACTGTGTCGTTTATTGACGTTGAGCAGTCTCATCGATGGCTGTTGGATTGAACTTTACATGTGCCGGTGTTGTGGAGAAATCTAATAGATTGGTTATTGGATTGACTTGAATGGGAACGATATCCTCCTTGTAATTTGAAGAGTAAGGACAGCAGACATCTCACTAGATTGCTCAGACTCGTTACTGAGTTTGGGGCAACGTGAAAATATGGAAAACGTGATTTTCTATTGTCTTATTGTTGCTCTAGTGACACGATTCTCTTTATCAATTGTTGTGTTTAAAGGGAGGAAACAATTTGGTAAGGTTAGTTAGCTAGTTATTTTTTTATTTTATTTTTGGGAAATAGGTGATCTTTTTCTTTATAAAAATAATTAAAAAGATACACTTCCCTTCATAAAATGAAATAGATGTAGGTTCATAAAAGAATAAAAAAATTATTAAAAGTAATTAGATGTTAGTGGAGTTTGAGGGAACCAGCTAGAAGGAATTCTGGCATCTATGAGTAGTAGAGTACCTATGGGTTGAATTCTTGCTAAACAAGAACTAAAACTTTGTAAACTGAAAATTCTGAGCGAGTTTTGCTAGTGACAAACTTGGTGGTTGAGCTAGAAATGGATTCCTTTGACAACCATTGTACAAATCAGTATTTCTTTATCATATTGAAGTGTGAGTTCGCAATTCAACTGTAAAAAAGTAAGGTATCTGTTGTACAACCTGTATATCATTATCATTACAAAGTCTCGTGTGGAAAATTGTAACAATAAGGTAAAGTATCTTAATAAGTATTTTTTTTTGTTTGCTAGAATCTCTTTGACTTGTGGGAGTGGCCTTTGGTCTAATAAACCATGACCCAGGAGCATCTAAGCCATCAAAATCACCCAGGGAACGCACCCGGCCTAGGCCACACCAACCCTCAACTAGTTGGATTTTTGGGTGTCTCCTCCCAACTAGCTCACCCCTAAGGGGAATTGGACCTGGGTTGCCCTGCCGATGAGACACACACCTTAACTGAATGAGCTAGCGAGATTTGACGTATCTTAATAAGTATTAATCTTATCTTTATAAGTTTATACCACTAAATAATCCGAGTTCACAAGGTTTCATGAGCTCCCCTGTGTTAAAGTTAGTGTAGCTGCGAGACCCATTCTTAGAGAGGATGGTACCCTAGTCAGTTAACTAGGGCTTTGGTCAGTTAACCAAGCAGAGTAGGTCCTTAGAAGGTACCCTAGGGCCCCCGTCAATTTCCTGGGGTTCCTGGTCGGGGACCAAGCATGTTGATTCCATGGAAAAGTCCCTAGCATGTGGCTAGGGCCACTACTTGTCTGCAGGGTATTTTGGTTTGGGACCAGACAGTTTCTTGGTCACGAGGACCAAGCAGATCCTTTCGGGTTGAGACAAAGACCTCTTGGTCTGGCACCAGGTATATTCTTGGTCACGAGGAAAAAGTACTTCCTATAGGTACATACTTGGTCAATTAACTAGGTGGATCTTGGTCAATTAACTAATATGATGATGTGTGATTCCCTCCTCTCCTAGGTTTTCGAGATGGTTGAGCTAGATAGTCTTCACAAGGGACTAGCCACCCCTTGATGGAGTCACTAGCACTTGACCTCAGGAATAGTTTGGAGGACCACAGGATCACATCATCCAGTGTGGACTTTCCTTATACAGTGATTATGAACTTTCAGGTAGTGTATGGAACACTTGTACATATGAGAGAGAGATGATTGGTTGTAAGTTAGGCCTTCTTTCATACAATTTTTAGCCTCCTTGATTGTTGATCTCAAGTATGCCACCCATTGGATAAGCACAAGTTTGGGCAATCCACAATCCCTAAATTTAGGAATATCATCAACATCTTTTTTTAGGGGTTCTCCTCTTGTGCTGGACGAGAGCCGATTTAAAGTGAGAGGAAGAGTTGTTGTGGGGACAATAGACAACCCTCTTAAGTGCCCCTAGGCTTGCGCTTTGTTCAGGGATTTGAATATCTTTGAGTGCAGGTCTGGATGGTAAAAGGAGCCTTAATACTCCACATTGTTTTCCCATCACAGTCTTGAATTTGGATTGACTTGCATGTTCTGAGAAAACAAAGAAGCGTAACCCAATTTTACAGTTTAGGTTCCATCCAAAGGGTTTTTAGACCAAATTAGCTTGTCCCTACCTGGCCTCAATTTAGTAGTTCCTAGTGCCAATTCCTTGGTATATGCCTTCCATTCTTCTTCCAAATCTTCTCTAATACCAAGTTCTTCAGGCATCCTTAAATCCTCCCTGCATACAGGTCTCTGAATAGTAGTTACAAATTCATTTAGCAAACATAGGTTTAGGTCATGCAGATGATCCTTTAGGGATTTCTGGTGTTTTATGCTTACTATGAAGTCTTCCTTATGATTGCTGTAGACTCTCCCTTTGCATATTTGCCACAAAACATGGTTCAATGACTTAATTGGATAGTTCCCCTTTAACCAACAAGTTGTGTAATTTGTAATTCACCTTTAACTGACAAGCTATGAAATTCTTGCAAATTCCATAGAATAAGGATCCATGGAAAAAATATGTTTACATCACAACTCAACATAACACAACATATTGAATGGTTAAGGAAAACAAAATTTGTAGGTTCAACTCATAGAGGAGTGATGGAGCTAAAGGAGTTATTAGTTAGTAGTTTCCTCATTGATCATTTAACTACCAAGAATATGTAAGTGTTTCCATGGGAAGAAATAGTTGTAGGGAGTCTTGAAATTCCATGTGAGCCATTAAGGAATCCAATAACTCCCTAGTGCATATAGGGATTTTTGGATCCCACAGTAGGTTCACAATTTTATAGTATTCTAGAGCTTCAGAGGAAAGCACTACATAGAATTGTGTATTTCAGAATCCATTAATGTAGATTGCTACGGGAGATTGTTTTTTAGTAGCTTATTGCTAGGGTACAGTAAATGGATTCATCATCCTAGCAAGGGTCCATTTAGAAGGTAGAGATGGTGAATGTGCCTTCTTTCTGTTGTGGAACGCCCCCATTTTGCATGGATGTCCACATGTGAAAATTTTCACACCTTTAATAGGTGGTTGTTGATTGATAGGGTTGATGCTATGGTTTTGCTTCATGTTGTATCACACAAGTGGTTGATACTTGCCTTTGTGTTGATGAATCTTCATTCTAGTAGCTATGGAATTTATCTTCTCAAGATGTTTTTGTACTCTCATGTGGTTTATTATGGATGTATTCATAAGGGTTTGATGACGATTTTCATCCACATATGTCACATGGATAATTTTCTTGAGGAGCACCCTAATGTTTTGATATTCACATGGAATCTAAATCCCATATGGTGTCCTTTCGCATAGAGTGCTTGGCATGCTTGAGTGATAGTTGGAAGGTCTTCCATGGGAGTGCTCTAGTTCATTTAACTTTGATTTGCTTATGTGGATGATATAATGGCCTTTGGAGGCCTCTGCTTGTGGAGCATTCTTGATCACGTTGTAGTGATCTAGTTCATTTAACTTTGATTTGATTATGTGGATGATATAGTGGCCTTTGGAGGCCTCTCCTTGTGGAGCATTCTTGATCACATTGTATTATTTATGCTCATGGATGTTTTATAGTGCATGCTCCTTAGAGTGCTCTACTACTTGCATGATTGATGACATATGGAGTTAGTGTTTTTGTATAATCACGTGGATGTATTATGGTGCCTTTCATGGAAGTGACCCCCCCACCGCACAATTCTACCATGTGTATTATAGTATGACTCACATTTCAGGTGAAGTTTCCGAACTTATAAGGTGTCCACATGGTGATTAAATGTAACCTTCTCTCAGAAATTTTGGGGTAAGAAGAATGAAATAATTCCTTACATGTTTGTTGTGTCTTTGTTGCATAAACAATGTGAAATTATGGTCACTATTGGGTTATTATACAACCATACTAGGCTATTGCCATTGCATTTTGAGGAAAAAAAATCCAATAGTGATGGAGGCATTTATGGGTCAACCGAAGAAGCTGTCATACTTAGAAAAATTTAAATAGATTTTGGAATGAAATAATTTATCTTGTAGCAAGGAATTTTAAACAATAAATGACAAGAAGAGTGAATGCTCAACCTCATAACAATAATAGAATTTGGATGTTATGATTCAAACAAAAAACCAGGAGGAAAGAAATCAGAGTCCTGTAGCATCATGACAGAAGGATGAGGGTGCACAATTAGTTGCTCCAACATTTGTTTGGAAAGCCTCTTAGCATATTTATAACACTGTAATCACTTACAACAGTAAGGAAGGTGTATTTCCAAACCTAGGAAGGTGATTTTTTCTACCATTTTGTGGGGCCTTTTTCCTAAAATGCCCAATCCATCAATGCAAATGCTCAAGGTTACTGTGCTACAAGTATTTTCCATAGTCATTGTAGCAAAAAAGATGGACACTTCACATACAAAGATCTCTTATGTGTGTTCTTTTCCAACCGCCCCTAAAAGTCAAATTTGTTGTAGTGTACATAATGCATAAGCACAACTTTTCGAAGCTGTAAGTAGACTCATGAATTAGCCATTTTTTCTTTATTTTATGAACTTGAAAATATAAAACTTATCATATCAATAATTAAAATAATGTCATTTCTGTTCTTTTTTCCATTTAAATAGTGTGTTCTTATAGTTTGAGAGTAAAATTGATAATTCTCATAACATATTTTTCATGTTGTGTTCAATGAAATTTGTTATCCTTTGTGTTAATACTGTTTTTTGTTTAAAGTATGATCATTATCTCTAATACTTGTCTTTCCATGATAGGATTCTATGGGTGAATCTAACTTTAGCAAAATGCAAGTAATGGGCTTTTTACTTATATAGTTGTTACTTGAGATTCACCTTAGGCATGGGGAAATTTGTGAAACAATTGTTGAACTTATGATATGCTGCAATAAGGCCTTTGGGAATGTTATTGATCTTGTTGCAAGCAATGATGATGATGAGAGTGAAGTTCCTGCATTAATGGACATACTAGTAGATGCAATGCTTTCTTTTATACCTCACTCCCCAACACCTGTACATGCGACCCTTGAGGAGGTAGCTAACATAATGAATGTTCAGTATGGAACATAAACTTCTAATTTGTCTTATTTTTTAGGTTATTTTGACGAGATAAATTTTTTTTCTTTGTTTTAATGCAAGGTTTAGATGTTTTGTGATAGTATAACAAATCTAGGACTAATGAATATGTTGCGAATTGTAAAGAAGGATCTGAAACCATATTGACACAAACCTGTAATTATTGAGGACAGTGACTCGGAATACCCTACGTTCATGGGCTTGCAATGGGAAGAGGTGCAAGTCTTGATGTTCCAACAAGTTTGTGACCATGACTAGCTTATCACAAAACCATTCCAGGTTCAGCTAGTTGAAGTAGAAATTCCTCTTCCAAAGAGCAACACTTCCAATGGCTGTAGTAGACTTCTAGCATCTAAGAGTATTTACTACCGTCCAGTCATCATTTGCAAGGGAATATAGGAATGAAGACCAAGAACTCTTACCCAACTCCCTCTCTTCCTTAGCGGGGCCATGGCTAGGCTTGCATCTGCTAGTACTAGAGGTGGCAAAGGGAGTAGAGATCAATACTCTTTGGTTGTTAACAAAGGAACTAATCCTCCTAGTCTAATCAGACCTGCCCTTGTTGTCTAATTTGGATTTTTCTGAATCACATCAGAGATTTGGGGCTCCACAACCATTGCAGGTATGATCTAAATGTATTTATTTACTATACATCCATTTCCTTGTTGTCTTCCTTGCATACACGGAAATTATTATCACTTTCCCGTGGTCTAACTTTGACATTTTGTAGCCTCGTCTTGGAATTTCATCACAATCAAGGCATAAATCTATGCCACCAGTGAGCCAACAGATTCATCTAGAAATTGTTTCCAATAGGCAAGGTACACTACAGATAATCGTGGGCATGTCTCCATTAGTTCAACCACAACTTGCACAGTATACTCCACAAGTTCATCAGTTTCCTCTTCTTGAAGGGAAACAACCACAAACTCCTTCAAAAGTGATTTATGTGCCCTTACCTCAGCAGCCTCCACTATCTTTTTTTATCAAAAGTGTTTTTTACACCTTATCCTTAGCAGCCTCTATCATCACCTTCATCATAGTTTCCTTTTGCATCCTATTTTCAGCAGCCTCAACCAACATCTTCATCACATGTGCTTTCTTTAACATATTCTTAGCAGCCAAGACCTGTGATTAATGAGAATCTACCTTCCCAAACTGTCAATGTGCCTACTATTCCTGGTGTATGGGGTTTGAGAATGCCTCCATAGTCATCCTTTATGGTACAATTTATATTTACTTTATGCAAACCAAAGTAGTTATTATGGGGGAGTTCTCTTTGTTTTTTGTTGTAGCATGGTAGCTTTTAGCACTTATATTACATTCTTGACTAACTTGGAATTCCCCAATTCTGAAAGGGTTCTATCTCAATGGAAGAGTGCCTGCCTTACAAGCAGGAGGTTGGTGGTTCAATTTCTCCATGCCATATTGATATTGCAATATTGGAATTTTTAATAAAATATATTTTATTATGATTTATTATGGCTATATAGGGGGTTTCAAACCGTCTTTGTATGTTCCTACGAGGGGGGTTCGAAACCGTCTTCATATGTCACTACCAGGGGGGTTCCAAACCTCCCCTATAGGCCTCAACAAGGGAGGTTTCAAACTTCCTCTATAGGCCTCTATGAGGGGGGTTCAAAACCGCCCCTATAAGCCTCTACGATGAGGGTTCTAAATTGCCCCTATAGTCCTCTACAAGGGGGGTTCCAAACCGCCCCTATAGGACAATACGAGGGGGGTTCACAACTTCCCCTATAGGCCTCTACGAGGGGGGTTTGAAACCGCCCCTATAGTCCTCTACTAGGGGGGTTCCAAACCTCCCCTATAGGTTTGTATGCGGGGGCTTATGAGGGCGGTTCAGAACCTCCCTCGTAGGTCTCTATGAAGGGGGTTCAAAACTTCCCTCGTAGGTCTCTATGAAGGGGTCTATTAGGGGGGTTTAAAACCTCCTCCGTAGACCTCTACGAGGGGGGTCACAAACCGTCCCCAAAATTCACTTTTGGGGGCGGTTCCAATCTCGTCTAAAACCGCCCTTAAAGGGAAAAACTTTTAACATCGGTGCCTTTAGGGGCAGTTTTTCCAAAACCGCCCCCAAAGCCAAACCCCCCCCCCATAGGTCACTTTTGGGGGTGGAAGACAACCCCCCCCTAAAGGACAAAAATGTAGTAGTGCTACCAATAAAGAATGCAATCTTAAATCTTTGTTGCAGCTATCAGAAATACGCCTAATGCAATTCCACAACACACAATAGGAAATGAGTTAATCTAACTACCTACTTAACTCGGCAATCTCTATGAGAAGGCGGGCCCTGGCCTTCTAACAGAGACGCCGTGAACTACCACAAATTAAGACACAGAAATGGAAGTAACTCTGCTCTTCATTAAAGATAATAATTCGCAGTCTTAGTTCTCTGTTACATCCTGTGCAAAATGATAATTATCCAACCCCAGACTTTGAAAGCCTTCCCGAATTTATACATGAGGAATACAGTTCGTGATCCACTAATTTCGTGCAACAATGAAGATCCAAAGTTACAGCTAAACTGTTACATTCATAATGAATGAAGCCGTTAATCATGAAGGATGTTGTTACACTGGCAGTCAATGGATCAATGGTTCAACCAATCGGAAGGCATCCTGTCTGTTACAGCTATGCTCTGTTTCAACAACCTTTTACAGATTCACATGGAGAGATGCGTTGTCCCTTGAAAATATGAGGGATCAAGTTAGAAGAGTAACAGATGGAACCATGTATGATTCTTTCCCAAGGCATTGCGACTGATACACCTGTGCTTTGGTCTTAACTTAACAAAATCAACACAAGTTAGCATAAATCGAAGGATAGAATTCATAAGCATAACAATCTTAGGGATTTAATTAAATAAAACAATAATGATGTATACCTTGTCAGGACTACTGATTAATCTGGGAAAAGACATCTATATGGTTTACGAAAGTAGGGTGTAACTGGGCAAAATAATGTAATAAGTATGGTAAAAAAAGGGGCATTTCCACGGCCCAACGACTTCCATATTTGAAGCAGGTATGTTTGGAATTCTGTGAGAACTATGTTTATGGAAAACATAAGAGAGTCATATTTCTCAAGGTTGGGAAATAGAAGAAGAATGAAAGTTAGAGCTTGTGCATACAGATGTATGGGGACCGGCTTAGGTATAATCTCTTGGTGGCTCTCATTATTATGTTACATTTATTGATGATGCAACTAAAAAAACTTGGGTTTATTGCATTAGACATAAATATGATGTGTTTGCTACTTTTAAGAAGTGGAAAGCTTTGGTTGAGAATGAGACAGGAAAAAGGTCTAAGTGTATCAGATCTGATAATGGAGGTGAGTACTGCGGCAAGGAGATTGATAGTTACTGTGCATACCATGGGATTCATAGAGAGAAGACAGTCCTAGGAACACCACAAGAAAATGGTGTGTCAGAAAGGATGAATAGAATGATCATGTTGCGTGCAAGGTGTATGAGATTGCATGCAGGGTTGCCCTTCCAGTTTTGGGCAGATGCTGTAAATACTGTTGTTTATTTAATAAACAAAGGGCCTTCTATGCTTTGGATGGTGGTATTCTAGAAGAGGCAATGGACAGGTAAAAAGGTAAAATACTCATTTCTAAGAACGTTTGGTTGTGAAGCATTTGTTGATATTGATAAAGAAAATAGAACAAAGCTTGAAGCTAAGTCCAAGAAATGTACCTTTATTTGATATGGGGTTGATGATTTTGGTTATCGCTTATGGGATTATGAAAATAACAAAACCATTAGGAGTAGAGATGTGATATTCAATGAAAAGGTCATGTATAAAGATCAGTTGCAGGGAAAGAAGCAAGAAAAGGAAAACTCAGAGTACACAATACTGAATGAAATTGAAGAAAATGAAGTTCCAAAGGTGCCAGAAAATAAAGAAAAACAACAAGTACCTGAAACTCCTGCATGTGTAAGAAGATCTACCAGGTTAAATAGACTCCTTGAATGATACTCTCCTTCAATGTTATTATTTATTGATGACTGATGCTAGTGAACTAGAATGTTATGAAGAAGCAATGCAGGTGGAAACTAGAAAGAAGTGGGAGCAAGGCATGAATGAGGAGATGGACTCATTAGTAGGAAGCTAGACTTGGGATTTGGTTCAGTTGCCTGCTGGTAAAAGAGCATTGCAGAACAAATGGATTTACAGGTTGAAGGAAGAAGGAGGTAAGAAGTAGTACAAGGACAGACTTGTTGTAAAGGGGTTTGCACAGAAGAAAGGTATAGATTTTGATGAAATATTTTATCCTGTTGTTAAGATGACTTCAATTAGGACTATCTTAAGTCTAGTGGCGGTAGAATATTTGCATCTTGAACAATTAGATGTAAAAATAGCCTTTCTCCATGGAGGTTTGGGGGAAGATATATATATGCAGCAGCCACAAGGGTATGAGGTCAAAGGGAAGGAGGATTTGGTATGCAAGTTGAAGAAGAGCTTGTATGGCTTGAAGCAAGCTCCAAGGCAGTGGTATTTAAAATATGACAAGTTTATGACAGAACAAGGTTATAGTAGATTTCATTTTGACTACTCTGTTTATTTCAAGAGGCTAGACAATGAAAGATATATTATATTGTTATTGTATGTGGATGACATGCTTGTTGTAGGGTCTGACATGTAGGATATAAATGTACTAAAAAGGAAGCTAGCTAGTTCATTTGCGATGAAAGATTTGGGTGTTGCAAAGAAAATCCTTTGTATGAGAATAATAAGAGACAGAAAAAATCACAAATTAGTATTATCTCAGGGTGAGTACATACAAAAGGTGTTGGAGAGGTTCAGAATGCAGAATACAAAACCAGTTAGTACACCTTTGGCCATCCATTTCAATCGAAGTAAGGAAATGTGTCCCCAAGACACAGGAAGAGACAGATTACATTTCCAAGACTCCCTATTCATCAGCAGTTGGCATCTTGATGGATGCCATGATGTGCACAAGACCAGATATTGCACATGCAGTGGGAGTTGTGAGAAGATATATGAACAATCCAGGTAAAGAACATTGGAAAGTAGTACAGTGGATTCTCAGGTATTTGAGAGGTACTACCACTCAGGCATTATGTCTTGGAGGTTCAAACACTTTTCTACAGGGATATGTTGATGCAGATATGGTAGGTGATAAGGATAGCAAGAGGAGCACCATAGGGTATGTGTTTATTGTAGGTGGAACATCAATAAGTTGGATTTCGAAACCGCAAAAGGTTGTTTCACTTTCAACAACAAAAGCAGAGTATGTTGTTGTTACAGAGGCTAGTAAAGAGATGATTTGGTTGCATAGGTCTATGGAGGAATTGGGTAAGAAGCAGAATGATAGCAGGTAGTATAGTGACAGCTAGAGTGCCATTCACCCTGCAAAGAACTCAGCATTCCATTCCAGGACTAAACATAGACAGCTCAAGTACCATTTCATTCGCTCTATTTCTGAAGATGAACCATTGAAGCTGGAAAAGATACATACTAGCCAGAATACTGCAGACATGGACAAGAGACAAACCGAGTTCCTGCTCAGTTTTAGTTGGCCTTCTAGCGTGAAGGTGAATATGAGAAATTTGCCATGTCCAAGATCCAGCAAGTACAGCAGCGGTGGAGTTGTTGTGATCAGTCTCCAAGTGGGAGATTGTTGGTTGTGGATCCAGATCTTCCAGTCTCATAGATGATATTGTCTCGGCCGTGTACCCTAGCTTTATATGATATGAAAAAGGATTGTACACTCGTTCGCCAACCTTGGGGTTCGGGGTTGTTTTTGCAAACAGTTTACGAGCCCATGGTTTTGTGTAACGCATGGTATTTTTCCATTGTATTTCCCCCTTTATAAGAAAGACATTGTAATATAGCTAAGTAAGAGGTATTAGGTATTATGCATTGTAAAGATCTCTGAGATCGAGAAGAGATACTGTGAGATAGTGAAGAGGAAGTGCAACAGATGTGTTGCAGGTTGTATCCCTTCATTTGCTAGATGGTATAATAATAAGGGCTGGCAATTTCAATGTGGATGTAGCCCATATTGGGTGAACCACGATATATTTGCATTTCTGTTTATTGTTATTTCTATGTGATCTTGTTTTTCTAACAAATATATGTCAATAATAATATGATCCAACTTACCGCTTTCTCATCATCATTTAGAAAACTGTATACAGTTTGACCCTTCACCTCTGATCTATTTTCCGAGATGATGTGAATGTTTGTGGAGCCCACCATGTATATAAAGGCATATATGTTAGAAGAGTAATTAATAAATAGAAATTCATTTTGAATACCAAATAAAGACCCAGGAAGGCACAAAGATTAATAATGCCAAATAAAAAACCAACAACAAAATTCTAACAAATAAAAACCATCAGATAACAATAACTTATACATGGATCTCAATCTTAAAAAAAACACAGAAAAGGAACTCATCCTATTTTAACAATTGACGAAATATTTCCTTTTCCAGATATTCCAACTAGCAATTCCTTTCCTCATATTAGAGAGGCATTTGCTTCCAGGATGAATTAGTTTAGATCTCTTCTATAGAGGCTACATAAATTACCTCCTTTCACCTGGTCTGCAACACTAGGACCAATGTGCCCACAACCACTTAGTTGGACATCAATAGAGAAAAATCTAGATTGAAGGTAAGATAGAAAGCTACACAATACAAGTACTCTGTTTAATGGGCCTTGGTTGTTGAGAGAGTGTAATTTCTGCTTCATTTATCTTTCATATCTTTACTTATTGCTCTTTCATATATTTACTTATTGCTCTGGGAGGTATGTCAATGAGAACGTACTTTTTCATTAACGAGTATAAATCAATTAGAGTACGAGAGCCATGCCAAGAATTGAAATTAACTAAAAATTATAAAACCATAATATTCTATATAGATAACAAAATGAAATAAAAACCTTAAGTACTTTTAACATATTCAAATTGAATATAAAACAAGCCTACCATGTTAGAATACAAATCTTTAGAAACTCTAGACCTATTGTCATGAACATTTGAGACCAATATGCATGTTTCCAATTCCTTGGCCTGATGTCCAATGGAGATCTTTTCCTGTTGCATTTGGATACCATCTTCATGCAAAACAGAGCCATCAATTTCTCCATTAGTTAAAATTGCCTCATCTACTTCTTCAGTTGGCATGAAAAATTGAGAAAGTGTGTACTTCTCGTGTTTGAGACTACAAACACTGTTCTTCCTATATACAGGTTCAGCTTCTGTGGTAGAAGTATGTTCCAACCTCTTCATACAACTATCAAAAGTTCCTTTCTGATTTGTTAGAGATTCTGGATATGTGCCCATTGCAGAACCATTGTTCTCAGTCTTCAAAAATTCCACTATCTTCTCATCTGATCCATCTTTCCTCTAGAGAAGTATCATCATTAAAACAAATGCTATTACCAAGGCTTGTAACACCAGAAGAACTCAATGATTCATCTGCACAAAATTTATGCAAGTTGTCTAGTTGTACACACTCTGGTAGACATGTTTTCTGAGAAATTTTATATGGAACAAACTCAAGTCCAACTGTTTGATCAAGATCATATTCCAGTTACTTTTGGTATTTAGCAGGTTGATCAAATTTTCCATTTTCAATAACGCGTTTGTTTGGTTTAAGAGACATGGTTGGACCTGCACAGTAATTGCCTCAGACCTCAACAATCCAATACCATAAAACCTAAGACTAGAAGGTATTAAGGTTATGAAACATTAAAGATTAGAAAGTTTAGATTCACGTGTCAATGACTTCCCTCGTCTCTAACAGTACTAATATCTTAAGGAACATGGGATTCAAATCTTAGCAAAAGATACCAAATTTTTAACAAATGTCCTTCAAATTGATTAACATAAATCACACTATGGAATCAATATCAACAAGTCAACAATATATAAATACCCAAAATAATAACAGTTGACAGATTTAAGTTGTGACAGATATTATTAGTAAATATAGCAATTCCTTCACATTAGAAGTTGAATAATTCTACCTTGCTATTAAAATATATGTCTAGGCATTTGTTAACACTCAAAAAGTGCTCACTACCTCATCTCCCTCATTACATGACTTATTTGTCCATATTTCCTACCATATTTGCCTCCAAAACCTTAGAAAACCATTAAAAAGCCTCCAAAAGGCAAAAAAACCATTAAAACAACCTCCAAAATGCCCCAAAACCCCCTTTTTTTCCCCAAAATAATTCAAATTTCCTCCAAAATAGCAAAAACCCTCTAAAAAGGGAATAAAAAAATACAAAAAAAGAGGAAAAAAGGAAGCAAAAACCCTATAGAATTAATCTATACCATATGGTGCCCAAAACCATGGGTCAACACTCCACCACTAAAAACCTATAAATAGGTGATGGAGGCTCCCCATTTCACATCCCCAATTTCTCCATCCTTATGCTGCCAAAAATTATCTTGAAACCCTAGCTCTCCACTTGGAGCTAATTTCCCATTTGAGAACCCTTTTGGCCCATGTCCAAAACACCTTGGAAGAAGGACAAGGAACAACACTGGAGCATTGGAGCAGACCCTGGACTACTGCAAACGCTCCACCAACCTCAACTTTTGAGGTATACTTAATACAAAATCAAATTTTAATGTCTTTTGTTGTCTTATGCACATGCTAGAATAGTTTACTGTTTTTAGTTACTGTCTTTATTTCATCATTTTACTGAAATGCTACTAAGGAGTCCCTTCACCTTAGTAGGTGCCCATTTGCACAAGCTAGGGTGAAAACCCTAGCTACAGTTTTGGCGACTCCACTAGTGTTCCTTTGAGTTTCTGGTTATAATTTTTAAAGTTTTTATTTTCTACAATAATTTTCCTATTTTCCCCTTTCGGCTGTCCTTTTCGGCAGTAGGGTTTGCTGCGGAAATCGCGTATTTTTGCCTCACAGTTGCGATCCGACCGTGGCTTTCATCCTGTTACCTGCGATATGACCACAGCTCTTAGCCTGTTACCTGCGATCTCCCCGTGGTTTTCAGCCTGTTACCTGCGATCTGACCGCAGCTTTAAGCCTGTTACCTGCGATCTGACCGCGTCTTTCAGCCTGTTACCTGCGATTTGACAGTGGCTTTTAGCCTATTACTTGCATTCCGCCCGCGGCTTTCAGCCTGTTTCCTCCGATCTCCCTGCAGCTTTCAGCCTGTTCCTTGCGATCCTCCCGTGGCTTTTAGCCTGTGTCCTACGATCTCCCCATGGCTTTCATCCTGTTCCTTGCGATCCGCCTGCGGTTTTCAACCTGTTTCCTGCGATCTCCCCGTGGCTTTCAACCTGTTCCTTGCGATCCGCCCACGGCTTTCAACCTATTTCCTGTGATCTCCCCGCGGCTTTCATCCTGTTCCTTACAATCCGCCCGCGGCTTTCATCCTATTTCCTGCGATCTCCCCGTGGCTTTCAGCCTGTTCCTTGCGATCCGCCCGTGGCTTTCAGCCTATTTCCTGCGATCTCCCTACGACTGTTAGCCTGTTTCCGCAATCTGACCACGCAGTTTCGCCGCAGACCCGCGATCTGTTTTCTGTATTTTTTTCCCTGTTTGAACCTAGAACTTTGCTGCAATATTTTCTGCACTTGCACAGCCACCTGTCCTATCTGCAGCCATACTTACCTACAACCTTTTTCTGCAGTTTGATTTATGTTGCATTTACAGAGTTTTTTTTAAGGTTTAAGCATTTCAATTGAAAAGAGAAAATTTTGCATTCAAAGTTTAATTTTTGCATTATTATTGTTAGTTAGAAAGTTTCCCACCCCGTGGCACTTTTACTTGGGTTCATCATCTCACATGCACACACCCTGTCACCTAATTCAAGTGAGCCCTAAAATACTACTTAAAACAACCAACATTCTAACCCCACTTGGGGAACACATAAGAATATTGTAGTTAGGTAGGGTCGGGGGGATAGGCACCCAAATAACACCCCTCGATCGCTTACACTTGAGACATAATTGTTGTCCATTAGGGAAACAAAATACCCTAGTATTTTTTGGCATGGTCACAACCAGTATATCAGAGGGCCTCTCCCTTAGGAGGGGTCGAAGTATCCAGACTGGTTCCGGAGGTCTGAGTGGAATACCGCAATCCATTCAGTAACCGAAGGCTACCTACTCGTTGGTCTGCATGTGGTGTTCTTTTTAGGTCCACACGGTGATAGGACCGGAGCTGTAGATTCACCTTTTCTGGACATGTCATGAACGGGGTATCTTAGTTTCCTTTCTTCTAGGATTGTCTTACCCGGTGTCCCTCCCAGTAGGGGGATATCTTTAGCCACTTGGCTCTACTATCCATATTGTCTGACTTGGATGTCATCACCTTGTAGAGGATATGTCTGGTTGAGTCAGAATACTATTTAGCTAGGTGTTTGCATGCTCCCTTACCTCCCTTTGGTCTAGGGAGTCCACTATTTTTATTTTTTAGGAACCCTACTGCTTGTTGGTATTCTGACCATTGTTGTTGACGCTCCATTTATTGTAGCATAGCTGTTATAGTGAGTGTTTTGAGGTAGTTGTTGGCCTGAGTGCCATATTTTTTGAGCTCTCCTTCTGCACACTCGGTTTGCATTAGGGTTTTTGAGCTATTTTTCACTCGACACAACCCCTAGATACTTGACACCATCTGTCACCATTGAGTCCCCGAGACATTCTCGGCGCCTCTGGGGTGAGCCCCCACAACACAGCTCACTTGACATCACCCGTCATAGACGTAGAGCTTCATCACTCGACTCCACTCGTCGACGATGCAGAGCTTCGTCCCTCGACCTTGATGCCCCTTATTTTACATCTGATTCTGAGGCAGAGTCCGAAAACCCCACTTACACTGCACCAACCAGCCCCATGGCTGGCATGACTTCCAACCCTTTCTTTGGAGGAACCACTGGTGGACCATCCATCACCACCCCAACTACCACACCTGCTTTGGGTATGCCCTTGATGGGGTCCACATCCACCGTTCCGATCACTGTACCCATTCCAGTAGCTCGCATACCTAACCCAACTCCACCAGTGACTCACGCTACCCCTTGGCGGTGCAGGACCATCCCATACCACCTTCGTTCCTCCCCACGGGGGCAACATCCCCAACCTGAACCCAGCCCCTCCACTTGGGGGCATTGGCCCCAACGTGGCCACAACCACCAGTATGTCACATCCTTCTACTAGTTTTTCATTCATGGCTAGTCTCAACCTTCCTGATCTAGCGAGACTGACTAACGATCCCATCAGACATAACCCTGCGTGGCCTCAGATGCCCACCAAGCTCCCATCAAACATCCCTAAGTTTGAGGGAAAGGCAGGTGAGGACCCCCAGAACCACATTATGTCCTTCCATCTATGGTGTTCCTTCAACTCCATAGTGGAAGACTCTGTTCGACTCCATCTGTTACAATGCACCCTCACTGGCTCTGCAGCCAAATGGTACGGCTCTGCAGCCAAATGGTACATCGAGCAGCCCCATGGGACCCATGCCACCTTTACTTCCCTTGCGTCGACCTTCCTATAGTTCTTTCAGTTACCTATCCGCTATGACGCAGGAGTTGAGATCCTACTGTCTTGTAGACAAAATACGACCACCCACATCACTGACCACATTCATGAGTGGCGTCGACACCGCAGCCTTTGCAAAATCCAGTTAGATGACCGTATCCTCTTAGATTGGTTTCTAAAATCTCTCCTTCCTGTCATTGCCAAGGATGTGGCATCCAAGTGGACCCCAGTCCGAAGAAGAGGCCATCCTCAAAGCCCAGCAATTTGACCTTATTTACGCCCAGTCTGGTTATCTATATTCCATCATACCTAACGCCCCCCACGGCGATTCTTCCCGACACGATGCGTTGGGGGCATCCCATGCCGCAGATGGCATCATTGGCCGTATAGCCTGGCATAACCAGCCCTTTTCCATAACACGTCCTAGCCATGGCCCCGACCTTTCGCGAGCTACATCCCACTCTGGAGCAACCAATTTGTATGCTCCCATGGAACATCACCACCATTCCCATGGACCCTCATGTCCATCTCAGTTCTTTGGTCATGCGTCCCCCGCTTACGCCCCCCCGGTCACACCTCCTCCATATTACCACCCCCAGGTCGCGCAAGCTCCTGTATCCTCTCAAGCCCCCCTGCTTATTATCCGCCATAGGAAGCCCCTGCGGCAAACCCACAACCTGTCACACAGACATATCAGCAACCCCCACAAGGTTCAGCACCTGCACCGCCTCCACCCACTTATTATCCACCGCAGCCCGCTCCCGCACCTGCACAACCCCAGAACCCACCTGCTGCCCAAGGGCAAGTATATGTGCAACAAAATCCGCATCCCAACCAAAATAACCAACGCCAACAAGGCCAGCAAAACTGTGGCAAAGGACGTAACCGCGGGAATAACCCCCCTCCAGACCAAGGCGGCCAACCTCCTAATCCCCCGAACAATAATAATGCGAATGCGGCACCTGCCAATCAAAACCCTGACAGGATTCCGAAGCAAGCCAAAAATCCTAATTTGTGAACGAACCATCCTTGTTCTATTTGCGGGGTCTATGGCCATTACACACAAGCTTTCCCACATCTGGAGTGGGATCGACATAATCTGGGACTGATGATTGCCCACCGCCAAGGGCACGTGGCTCCTCAAAGCACCGCCCAATCCCCCACCATCCCCAAGCTCAACCCTTGGTGTTACAAAACCCTTTGCCAACCCAAGGCGTGGTGAATGCTCAAACGTTGGATCCCCCTCAAGGAAACGCGCCACCCACAACAGCAAATCACTTATGCCACTCCTGATCAAACCCTGATAGACTCAGGTACCCATCAGTTGTTAATGATGTCGTCTGCCGATGTCAACCTTCAAACCCATCGGAACCAATATGGCTCCACCCCCGAAGCCCCTCCTGCCCGACAAAAACACCAATGCTCATCCCACCGATCAATCGTTACGCATACCTCCGGCTCCCACTAGATGGCGCCTCCAAATCCCCTCGCTTCCCACTTCGCCGCATCAACAATAACCCCAATGCTCGCACTGCGTCTAATTACAACATTGTAGATGACTTAGCCCAGTCCCCCGTGGCCATGTCTGCGTTAGAGGTCTTACAAAACTATCCTACACAACGCAAGACTTTGCTCTCAGCCATTGGTGCTATTGACCCAAATGATTCACGAATGATGGCCTTTGATTTAGACCAATCCGAACCACACCTGCCTCCCACATTAGCATTCCAAGTTTCTGTATCTGTTCGGAATCTTGTCATCCATCGGTACATCATCGATGAAGGTGCCTCCACATGCATTATGTCCACATTCGTTTGGAAGAAGTTGGGATCCCCTACTCTCCAGTAGTTCACTATTGCGTTGCGAGCCTACGACGGCCGTTCGACTCAACCCCAAGGTCTCTTAGCTAATGTCCCCGTCCAGTTGGCTGGTAAAACTGTGCTCATTGACATAGAGGTCATCAACGCCCAACTTGATTATAAGCTCTTACTTGGCCGCAGTTACATGTACGCCATGCGGGCGGTTGCCTCATTCATTTTTCATACCATGATGTTCCCCCATGAGGGACACGTGGTCAAGGTTGATCAACTCACCTATTACGATCCCAATCTCCCCGCTGCACCCAAAAATGTTCTCCCCATGGTTTAACAACCTGTTTGTGGTGCATCTACCTCGTTGGTTTCTTCAGTGGGACCCGGAGTTTACTCAGATATGCCGATGAACTCAACATTCCAATCCATTCCACCCCCGTCACCAGCGATCCAAAATATCTGACTTATGTACCCTTTCCCAAAATACACCAACACCCAACCATCAACCGCCTTGCTACCCCAACCACCATTGGTACCTAGTCATGTTGGTGTTACACCCATCCATACAATCCCCTTCCTATTCCCCCCCCTTCGGGTGTAGTAAGCGCCCCAGTTATGGCTACTCTCAGCCTCCCCAGTTTAACTTTAGGATTACCTGTATGGTACATCACGCCTCCCATCTCCCCTCCGACACCAAATGTCATCCTACAATCGGTGCAACCCATCACCACTACTAGTCAAACCACCTCCCGGTGTCACTACTCCTTCCTCGTACCACTAATCCATCCCCTCTTATCAAGCACACTGGGGGCAGAGGCCCACAACCATACACTGCTTTACCACCACCCAAAACGGTTAAACCCCCCCCCCATGTTCGTGCTCCTCCCAAATGCTCGTTGTGTGATGATTTGGGCCATGCTACCCATCAATGTCCATAATTACCCGCATTACAGGAACACATGCAAATGCTTGACGACGACCCCATCATCCCAGTTTTCCAACTCGACCCTATCCCTAAGCCTCATGATAAATCACTGCATACCAATCACCCTTGTGCAATCTGCGGTATTTACGGTCATTACTCACATCACTGCCCTGATCTACCAGATTACAGAACCCGCCCTCTATGAGATGAATAACTTGGACCTTGAGACGGCTCCCCCCACCATTGAAGAGATCAACCCCCCCAGCATCCCTGCCAACCAGAGAGATTAATACCATTTACATGATCTCTTCTACTAGCACTCCCTCGTCAACCAATTTGACAACCCAAAGTTTCCACAATGATGAGGAGATTCTAGAGGCTCTTACTGCCCCTGATTACCCCTAGGAGGATATGCACCATCATTCATATTTCCTCCCGGAAGACTCCTCCTCCACCACAGCTACCCAATTTTCGATTGAGTCCAAAGATTTCCTCCCCACCAAAGTCGACTGGTTTAAAGATCCCATTCCCGCCCCCGACGCCTTCGAGGAAGGTAACATGGCCAATTTTTCACCCATAATCCACATTGATATCTCTGCCCCAGCCAGTGCTCCTGAAATCATTTCGTTAGGAGCTTCCTGCACCAAGCACGAGATCAGAGAGTACAAGAAAATTTTCCAAGAATTCCGCGATGTCTTTGCCTGGTGCTATACCGAAATTCCAGGTCTTGACCCCGCTATCATAGAGTAGGACATTGACACATGGCCAGATGTACCCCCCGTTCGCCAGAAACAACTCCCCATTCATCCATCAAACTCCCCACTATTAAAGCAAATATTGAGAAACTTCACATAGCAGGATTCATTTATCCTATTGCATACACCACTTGGATTTCTAACCTTGTCCCTGTCAACAAGAAACAAGGCACCATCAGAGTATGTACTGACTTCCGCAATTTAAACCGAGCATGTCCCAAAGACAACTTTCCCATGACATTTATTGACCAACTCATCGATGCGTGTGCGGGGGATGAAGTCCTATCCTTCATGGCCGGTTTCTCTGGATACAACCAGATTCAGATCCGTAAGGAAGATCAATATAAAACTGCCTTCACTACCCCATGGGGCACCTTTTCCTATCGTGTCATGCCTTTCGGCCTTAAAAATGCTGGGGCCACCTTCCAGCAAGCCATGACCTATTGTTTTCACGAGTTGGTCCATATCCTATTAGTCTATCTCGACGATCTCACATCACGTTCCAAGAAACGATCCGACCACCTTAACGACCTCCGGTAAATTTTTCTGTGTTGTCACAAGTATTAGATCCGCTTGAACCCACTCAAGTGTGTCTTTTGAATTCCAGTAGGCCGGTTGTTAGGTTTCAATGTTTCCCACTAAGGAATCGTTGATGACCCCCTTGTTCAAACCAACACATATGTGATCCACACTCACAAACCCCATGCACATAGCATGGGGGTAGGTCATTAACCATGCTCACTTTGTCACATTTGTGATCTCAACCATTTTTGAGGTCACGTGTCACTTGTATATTTGATTTGATTTTATACGCGTAGTATTTCGCCCCCGCGGGCCATCATTTCTCCCCACCACTGCATCCTTCGCTTGGTGGGCTCACCTTTATTTGTAACCATTTTTTAACCTAGTTATTTCCTTTGACCATTCCAGAGTCCATATGACCTTCTTTTTTCACACCATTTGCACCGTCGGATTCATATTTCCGTGCCCGTGATGATGCTTGAGATCATTTCTCGGTCTCACCCCCCGATTTTTCGGGCATTTTTTACCAGCCCCTCGTCATCTCGGTTCACATGCCATCTCAGCCGTTACCCATTTTTGACACTTTTTATATCATCGGATTCATTTTTCCGCGATCATGATAATGCTTGAGATCATTTCTCGCTCTCACCAGGAACAGTTTGAACATGGTGTCCCGACACCTTGTTGCCTCGGTTTGCATGCCAAATCGGCCGCTATCAAATTGTTACACATTTTTACATGAGCCATTCACTCCAATCATACTGCAATTATTTCGTTATTTTGCCACCATTCATCATCCTACAAGGAGGCCCACCAGTGTTCCCCCCCACCCTCGTTCTTGGTTCTCATCAATGTCCCTTGATTGAACACTCTCTCCTTGCTTGGCCATTCCTTTTTGTTCGGTATAATTTTATCCCTTTTTCGGGCCAGACAATTCCTTTACGAAAAAGGCACTTAGGGAGTTTCTGTTAAGCTCTTTTCTGACTCCTAAAAGAATGAAAAGATCGCCGAGCAATCTTGCTTCCTTTCATGCTTGTTAAAGTACCTGAAAGGGAATCTATCTAGTATAAGTTTAACCCTTTTCCGGACCTGGTAGACTAACTATGAAAAAGGAATACTCTAGTCACACCAGCTAGAAGAGTTCTTCATTGCATCCTTTTATGCTTTTTCGGGCCTTGGAGACTAACACATGAAAAAGAACCCCTCTGGAGTCTTCTTATTGCTTTCAGACTCTCTAAAATTGAAAGCAACCATGAGCACGCACCATCCTGGGCTCGTACAAATCCACACGACGGTACCATTCCATTATTTCAGAGTCTTCTTATCGCTTTCAGACTCCTTAAAATTGAAAGCAATCGCGAGCATGAACCGTCTTGGGCTCGTATAAATCCACACGACAATACCGTTTTGAACACACTTCTTCTAGTTCCTTAACCCATGAAGAAGTCCCCCCGTGCCTCTCGGCACTATGATCGATCATCTCAGAAGCACCCCCAATAAGGTCGCCTTTGTTCAGAGTATTCTGCAGTCTACTGCCATCTTACACCAACTTGAGTATCACTCATCCCAGTCACCATCCTTGGTCCATTACAGCTATGATCGCTTTCCCACCAGTCAGTTTCATATGCTGCCGGATCACCCTCTCCATCATACTCTAAACGAAGGAAGTTTGAGTCCACCCACTCTATTTTCCCAGTTATTCCCCACCCCCACAGTATGTCAGTCCTACCATCAGTACTCTCACACTTTGGTTTTCCATGTCGTGCTCCTATCAAGGAAACATCATTGCCTTGCTAGTTGCAGGTCTCCCTCTGTCGACGCCAGCCCATCTATTCCAGAGGATAGACCCAGAGGTCCCTGGGCCTTGGACTCATCACCATCTGTGGTGAGTGCTTATGGAACATTTTGAGAGGAGTCATTAGTGCCTCTCCGAGTGGTTGTTTCTCACATGCTCAACTTCAACACCTTGATCGCATCGTTGAGAATCGTGCATGGTATATATCCCTTCAGTTATTGGTCGAAGACCCTGGATTTCCCCCAACTCTAGCACATTGGTGAGTCACTTTGGAACACCCAGTTATATGTTCCCGTGGATGTCCGGGTTGCGTTGGCGATTGTATTCGGAATCCCTCCACTTATATGCTTCCTTGAGTACCCAGTTCAGCTCCAGTCCAGTGTACCATTGAGGGTATGGCTCCCCATTATTATGATATAGCAGCTCATCTATTCCTCTGGTACCACACTTAGCAACACTATTGTTATTCCAGTGTATCAGTTCTTCAGCTCAGACATGGTCAGCCCGGCAGTATATCCCATATTTGTGTCCCCTCTGGACCCTTACGATGTACACTGTGGTTCTCCATGGATCTTTCAGGTCCCCATTTTTGGGCCTCATTGTTCTTGTTTATATATATCTTGATACGAGCATGGGTATGCCCGCCGCGTCCATATATTGATATCCTTCCTCATTTATTATTTGAGGCCATGTATCTTTCAGGTCCCCATTTTTTGGACCTAATTTTTATTTGTTATAGATCTTGTTACGAGCATGGGAATGCCCGCCTCGTCCATATGTTGAGATTATTCCTCATTCATTATTGAGGTCATGTATTTTAAGTTTTTTCCGTTTGTTCGGGACCGTTGTTCCAGGCTCTAGTTCGTTTCTTCTCTTCTCCACATCCCAGGAAAACCATAAAAGACCTATGATGTCTATCGGCCATATGATGAGCTCCTGCCCTCACACATCAGGGGGCAATCTGTTAACACTCAGAAAGTGCTCACTACCTCATCTCCCTCATTACATGACTCATTTGTCCATATGTCCTACCATATTTGCTTCCAAAACCTTAAAAAACCATTAAAAAGCCTCCAAAAGACCAAAAAACCTTTAAAAAAGCCTCCAAAAGGCCAAAAACCCCCTTTTTTCCCCAAAATAATTCAAATTTCCTCCAAAATAGCAAAAACCCTCAAAAAGGGGAATAAAAAATACAAAAAAGAGGAAAAAGAGGAAAAAAAGGAAGCAAAAACCATATACAGTTGACCTAAACCATATGGTGCCCAAAACCATGGGTCAACACTCCACCACTAAAAACGTATAAATAGGTGATGGGGGCTCCCCATTTCACATCCCCAATTTCTCCATCCTTATGCTGCCAAAAATTCTCTTGAAACCCTAGCTCTCCACTTGGAGCTAATTTCCCATTTGAGAACCCCTTTGGCCCATGTCCAAAACACCTTGGAAGAAGGAGAAGGAACAACACTGGAGCATTGGAGCAGCCCCTGGACTACTGCAAAGGCTCCACCAACCTCAACTTTTGAGGTATACTTAATACAAAATCAATTTTGAATGTCTTTTGTTGTCTTATGCACATGCTAGAATAGTTTGCTATTTTTACTTACTGTCTTTATTTCATCATTTTACTAAACTGCTACTAAGGAGTCCCTTCTCCTTAGTAGGTGCCCATTTGCACAAGATAGGGTGAAAACCCTAGCTACAACATTATTATATCTTCCTCCATAAGAGGAAAATAAGCAAAGAGTAACAATTTCTTAAATGGCAAGGTACACTAAAGAAGGTAAATCGAGTTCCTGCAATACTTTTTATACAAATCCATTTTTAATAAAGGGTTGTGTTAAAATTAGAGAATAGACTGCCCAGCATTTCCTATCCCACCTTCAGCTCATTAACCATGCTGACAATAATTATTCATCCTATCGCAAACTTAAGTGAAAAATACCATGAGTTCATTGGGTATGATTTCATAGGATTCTCTCACATGGAGTTTATGATTTAAACATGAAGACGAATCTTGACACCTCGTCATTATTTATTGTACACAAGGAAGCCTAACAATGCTCAGAACAATTTTTCATATTCAAAACTCAAGTAACTTAATACAAGAATTTTTCCTTACATTGACACTTGCCAGTACAAAGTACAGTTTATGGCCATTCAATGTAATGTCTTCAATTCTTGGAAAAATAGAAAGATTCTAGTGTTTCTAATTTAAGTCGGGCAAAGAATCTGTCCAAAACGTTTTTAAATCAAATGAAAGCCTCAACAAAGCCAAAATCATTTTTCCATATCCAGAACTTGAGGTAACTCAATTTTCCATATCCAAAACTCATGTAACTTGATACAAGAATTTTGCATTGCATTACCAGTCCAAACTACAGTTTATTGCCGTTCCAAGTAATGTCTTCAATTCTTGGAAAAATAGAAAGACTCTAACATTTCGAATTAAGTTGGTCAAAGAATCTGTCCTCCACCCATTTGCATCTCAAAATAAAATGAAATGCCTCAACAAAGCCTAAAGGATTTTTTCATATCCAGAAGTCAAGATAATTCAAAGAATCAAAAGGTAATGACCAGAAAAAAATTTCATATTCAAAATTCAAGTAACTTAATACAAGAATTTTGCCTTGTGTTTCCAGTACAAAGTAAAGTTTATGGCCATTATGTTAGGATATTCACACCATCATTTTATGATTGCATGCATCCCAGTCATCAGGGTGGTGTCCCCCATTCCCTAGTTCTCAGTTTTCTAGCCCTGGGAGCTTCTTTCTGCTCATTTACAGCCCTCCTAGCCAGTGTGGCACCCTTCTTTCACCTACAACTTGAGAAAGGTTCCCTCCCTCACCTACCACTCAGTTACACTTCAGTTAGTGAGTGATTTGTGGATCTGCTCCTGGTTTTGAGGATAGATTGACTAGTAAACTGTCTCTGACACTCCGATTGACCTCCAGTGAGCCTAGACAACCTGTTCTAACTCCATTCAGCTCCCCATGCACATCACTTGTTCCTCCTTTCACTCCTTTGCATGTGTTACACCTACATACAGTCAGTTAGACTCAGTTTGACACTTGTTGCTCAGTTTGACACCTGTTGACAGTTACTTGTGTGTTGATGACACTCCACTGATGATGATGAGGACACCTAGTGAAGACAAGCTACACCATGTAGGCTATTTGATTGACCTCCGTAGGGAATTTGAATTGCTGGGCATGGCTTACTCATTGTGACAGTATTGTATTGTAATTCTACCATTCTGGATTATAGAGCATTGATGCATCTGTCTTGCACAGTTTTTACTCCAAATTGTTTTACATCTTTGTGATTGATATTCTTGTTCAATAGATCTATTGTGACTAATTTTACATGGTATCAGAGCCATTGTAGGGACAATATCTCTCTCCTACAAGTGTTCTACATGAATATTTGAGTGAATTTGCTCAAAATTACTGAAGTTTTGGCATGCAAAATATCATGTGCATTCGCTCATGTGCATGCAAGGCTGAAAAATACTATCCAATCCACTCCAAAAGCCTGAGTCTTCCACATAATTCCTGGATTTGATACATTGGATCTTCAAGCTTGCTTGATCTCCAATCCTAGGTGTGATGCAACTCTAAAAGGGTGGATTGTTTGACCTTATGGTTATTGTTTGTGTGTGATTTGCAGGTTTCTTACTTCCTCCATTTGCATTCGCTAATGCAGAGATGGAAACTTATTATTCACAAAATATTCTTACTCCATTCAACTATGATGAATGTAAACCAAAGATGATTGCATTTTTGAAGAGACAATGTCTTTTTGATATGTGCATTGGTAATACAAGAGATTTTGATTCCGATGAAGAGGAGAATGATTGGCTCAATGATTGTGACAGAGCTTTTGGAGCAATATGTCTTTCTATGTCTCCTTGTATGCACTACCTCAGTAATACTACTGAAAATCCAAGTGATCTATGGGTCCAACTTGACAGAGAGTTTGGAAAGAAGGAAGAAGAGGATCATGCTAGCCTTTTGGAGAACAAGCCTAGTGAGATCTCCTTATGTGCTCTCTCTGATTATGTCTTGGCCTCATCCAATGGTCAAGATGAAGAAACTGTAGATTCAACACTCATTCTCTCAAAGTCTTCTATTTCAAATTCTGAGCAAGATAAACCAGCTCATACTCTAGATTCTGAAGAGGTTCTTGAATCCTCTCTTTCACATGAGTTTGCCGGCATGCAGAATAATGATCTACTTGATGTTTTCGAGGTAAAATCTGATTTTGGAGGTGAAGCATTCGTCATCCTTGATTGCATGCCTCCTATAGACTTATGTTCTATCATTTGCAAAGTTTCTCAGTGTTTTAATGAAGATGAAGAGCACTACCATTCGCTTGAGTTCAATTCTCATGCACCTTTTGATAATTTTGGTTTTGATCTCACCCTTGTTGGTTCAAAGGAGATCTCAAGAAACCATTCATCTATTTTTGGAGCTGATTTAACTTCTATTGATAAGAAGTTCAAGTTTTAATATCTATTTGATCTGATTGGAGCTATTCCTACCTCACTTGGTTCGAATCACAGGTTCCAGGATCATCCTCATATTTTCAGATTTGTTCTCACCATTTTCGGTATGAAGAGCAAGTTCATAAAGTCTCCACATTCGCTTGCATCCACTGATGGAGAATTCAAGAACATGTTTTTGGAGCATGATCCATTTACTCCCAAGAGTAATATACCTCCAGACATATCTACTTGATTTTGGAGCAGTTAAATCTTTTGGTGTGCTACAGCCTATTTTGAGGGGGGGTATTTTTTCCCATGAGGTTTTCCCCATTTCCTCGGTTTATTCATTATTCTTAGTTTCGATTATTATTGTATTGGGGTGACCTTTGGTCTCAGTTACCAGGGCCCTATCATTTATTTTTATACCACATAGTATAGCTTGTTGGGGGGTGATAGGATATTCACATCATCATTTTATGGTTCAATGCATTTTGCGCATTCTGCATGCACGCATGCAACTGCCTGTATCCCAGTCATTAGGGTGGTGTCCCCCAGCCCCTAGTCCTCAGGTTTCTAGCCCCAGGAGCTTCTTTCTGCTCATTTACATCCCTCCTAGCCAGTGTGGCGCCCTTCTTTCACCTATCACTTGAGAAAGGCACCCTCCCTCACCTACCACTCAGTTACACTTCAGTTAGTGAGTGATTTGTGGATCTGCTCCTTGATTTGAGGACATATTGACTAGTTGACTGACTCTGACACTCCGATTGACCTCTAGTTATCCTAGACAGCCTGTTCTGACTCTATTCAGCTCCCCATGCACCTCACTCGAGCCTCCTTTCACTCCTTTGAATGTGTTACACCTACATACACTCAGTTAGACTCAGTTTGACACTTGTTGCTCAATTTGACACTTGTTGCTCAGTTTGACACCTGTTGACAGTTACATGTGTATTGATGACACTCCATTGAGGATGATGAGGACTCCTAGTGAATACAAGCTACACCATGCAGGCTATTTGATTGACCTCCTTAGGCAATTCGAATTGCTCGGCTTGGATCACTCATTGTGACAGTATTGTATTGTAATTTTACAATTCTGGATTATAGAGCACTGATGCATCTCTCTTGCACAGTTTTTACTCCAAATTGTTTCACATCTTTGTGATTGATATTCTTGTTCAATAGATCTGTTGTGACTAATTTTACACATTCCAGGTAATGTCTTGAATTCTTGGAAAAATAGAAAGATTCTAGCATTTCTAATTAAGTCGGGGAAATAATTTGTCCAAAACGTCTTTAAATCAAACAAAATCCTCGAACAAGACCAAAATCATCTTTCCATATCCAAAAGTCGAGGTAATGTAATTTTTCATATCCAAAACTCATGTAACTTGATACAAGAATTTTTCTTTACATTGCCAGTCCAAACTACAAATTATTTATGTTTCTTGGAAAAATAGAAATATTCTAACATTTCTAATTAAGTTGGTCAAAAGCATATATTCTCCACCCATTTGCATCTCAAAATCAAATGAAGTTCTTCAACAAATCCTAAAGGACTTTTTCATATCCGAAACTCAAGATAACTCAAAAAGATAATGCCGAGAACATTTTTTTATATTCAAAATTCAAGTAACTTAATACGAAAATTTTTCCTTGCATTGCCAGTGGTCATTCCAAGTAATGTCTTCAATTCTTGGAAAATAAAAATATTTTAGCATTTCCAATTAAGTTGGTCAAAGCATCATACACCCATTTACATCTTAAAATCAAATGAAATGCCTCAACAAATCCTAAGCTATTTTTTCATATCTAGAACTCAAGATAACTCAATAGAGTTTGGCATGCCATTGCTAGTCCAAACCACAATTATGGCCCTCTCCCAAGCAGTTACTTGACTTTTAAATTCTTGGAGAAAACGATAGAAATACAGGCTTTTCTAATTCAGTTTGTCAGATCATCTTCATCCTCCATCAATTCCTACTATCCTAATATCCTTGACAGTGTATCATTGGCACATTTGTTGATTATAATGTTTCATTAAGAATCATAGTTACCCACTTTCAAAGTTCACCCTCAGTTTGGCCCTTGATCATAGCTACCCACTTTCAAAATTATGTAATTGCCTTATTTTTAGAAAGTACATAACTATGATACTACTAGCAAATCAGGATCAATGATTACATTTTTATCCATGAGAGGCTAGTCTTCTTTGAAGTGAATAATAAAACAAATGGAAGGTCCATAGCATGATGTGAACATATAAGGAAACTGTTGATATCCACCAGAAAACCAATGAACTCTCTGAAGGCTATGTCCATACTAGGAGACTAAACTACAACCCTCCCACTTAAGTCTCAAGAATGATGACTAAGATAGTACTAAAAAATTTATTACAAAGGGGAACACTCACCTCAAAACATCCCTTGAAAATTTCACACATGCTTAGATTGACAGTTTTCTCCATCTCATTACAACTTCAACAATGGCCAACTATTGGCACCTCTAAACTACAAGCCATGACCTTATTTCTCAAGTCTGGGCACTTTTCAGACCTCAATAAGAAATAGGCAGTGTGAATTATCTAATATGGGCAAGTCTTAGGGTCAAAATATCCCTAAAACAACACTTCTAATTATGGGTTGATTGTTGGCAAAGATAGAACAAGAGAAGTAGAACATGGCAATTTTTAAGAAGTTTGAAGGATAAAACAATCCTAAATCAACAAATATGGGCATGAATTAGCATCAAAAACCAAAACTAGGTTAATTTCACACCTTCAAAAGCAAATATGGGTTGAATATGAGCTTGTTTTGGCGAAGTTTACAGACAAACATAAGAAAATCCAAGTTGTAGTGCATTTTGGGCATCGGTTGAGGTTGTTCAAACCCTCATCGAATGGTTATGGATTTGTAACTTTGGAAGATATTCACCTATGTATTTCATTTGTGCTTTATTGTATTCCTGATGGAGATGTATTATTCCTCCAATCAGAAATGTCATCATTTGTATTTGTAAGTGTCTCGAGTATTATTGTAAGTGTCGCAACTTATATTTGATGGGTTATTAGACCACCTTGGTGGGGTCGGCCTTGCATGAGTCATGTGGATGGTTTATTAGGCTTCCTTAGGAAGTCGGCCCAGTTAGGGTTAAAGGAAGGTTAAGTTAAAGTATAAATAGAGTGGTTACACCACTCTATTTGCTCATTCACTCACTCATCTGTTACATCGTAATCTTCCACCCTGTGAGCATCAGCATTATTTGGCCTGTAGGATCCATTTCAGTGACTCAGATCCACTCATATCCTTCAGAGATACAATTTTTCCCTATTTTTGTTCCTACCCGCATGTTGCATCATTATAGCATGCGTACCCGTGAGTTGCATCACTATAGCCCACGGGTATCAAGTAAAATGGTAAAAATCACTAATTTATTACTTTACTCCCAAAACGCGGTCATTGGGTGACCCTTAGCTCTCCATCTACCTAAGTAACGTCTCGATGTGTCCTTTCACCTACCTTTGAGAGGACTGTATATTGAGCACATATGACTTATGGACGGGAGGAAGAAGAGAATAGCAAGAGAACTCTAGTGGATTTTTTCCCTATCTTGAGTCTGCACTCATTGATCCTTGTAGTTGTGGACCATTTATGTTCACCTTCCAAACTCCTTTCTAGTTTGAGTTTGCCATTCATGGAGGATTGAAGTGGTGGAGGACAAGTGGACTGATGGGAGCTTAAGCTTGGTAGGGACTGCTAGTAACATAGTTTCATTTAATCAACCTTTTATGGGAGCTTATAATCAAGATTTCCAGCCTCATCTCCCGTTCCTTGCACGCTTGAATCTCTCGGATCTTTCGAAGCTCACGAATGATCCGGTGTGTCATGACCCTACATGGCCCCCGGTCCCTACCAAGCTTCCTTTGTACATTCCAAAGTTTGAAGGGAAAGGTGGTGAGGACCCGGGAGATCATGTCATGACGTTTCACCTTTGGTGCTCCTCCAACTCTTTGAATCGTGATTCCATTCGATTACGACTATTTCAACGCACCCTCACGGGGGCAGCCGCGAATAAGGCCACACATATTTCTGACCACGTTCAAGAGTGGCATCGGCGGAAGAGATTGGTGAAAGCCAACATTCCCACAGAGTTCTTGTTGGAATGGTTCCTTAAGTCTTTACTCCCATACATTGCTAATGATGTTTCGATGTCCGGCATTGTGACTGAGCAACAAGCTATCTTGAAAGTCCAGCAGTTAGATCTACTTTATTCTTAGTCTGGCATTTTGTATGACATTATTCCTGATGCCCCGAGGACAAGACATGAGCCCACATCAGTTCCTGGACCACATGTCGATGGCATCGTGGGGTCCGCATGCACTCGCCCTGTAGACTTGGTAGCTAATCAAATGCAAAATTTGTCACTAAACCAGTCTGCTCCCGGACAGGTTCACAACATGTCCACTTCCACTCCGTCGACTGATGTACACAATGTGCAATCAACGAAACCGTCGGGTAACCAGCAACCTGGTGGTAAGAAAAAGGGGAGAAATAATCATAGGGGTGGAAACAATGGAAATAATAACAATAGAAATCGTAATACTCCTTGTAAAGAGAATGCCAACCCTCCTCGGGAAGGCGGTAATGCTGGTGAGGATCGTAAACCTAGGCGCAAGGTGAAATTCCCTTGCAAGCTTTGTGGGGAGGATCATGTTACTCACTTATGTCCTCGAATTGAAGAAGCATCGAAGCATTTGGCACAGAGCCTAGCTGTGTTGAAGGATCCCCTACCACATCACCAAAACATGGCTTCGCATGCTCCCACCACTGGTTATGGTACTAATGAAATGGCAACGTCTTCTTCCAATACTAGTGGTTATGGATGTGTGAATATGGTTCAGTCGGAGGTTTGCATTGCTACTCGTCAACGCAATTATGGTGCACCACAACCCAACTTGGGGAGTGAGCCTCCCCCTCCTCCTGACAATTCCTTGCATATCGAGAAGCCTTCCATTATGCCGTGGATACCGAAAGGTGTTCTCAAGCGCTCCACGCATAATCCTAATGCTCGAGCTGCCCATAACTACTCCAACGTAGAATATTTGGGCCAAAATACGTGTGCCATGTCGGCTCTTGAAGTTTTGCAAGCCTGTCTATGAAGAACCTGCAATAATTAATTAATGCAAATACACGAGATATGAGAAATAATAGAACCTAGAATCACTTTTATATTGATCATGGGCCACTTCGAGGGGGCAACCTCCTTTGAGCAAGCTCAATACAATTAACTTCATGGTGCCTTCAATGACCTCAACACACACTTATATAGTAAGTCTATGCCCAATACTATGAGTCAAAACCATGGGACATATAATACTACGGGACGACTTACAAAGCATATGCGTCCAATACTATGGGTCAATACTATGGGCTAATATAAACTATGGATCAACAAATACTACGGGACGACTTACAAAGCATATGCATCCAACAACAATATACTAACATAGTAAAGAGAAGGGTTGACATGGGTTCCTAACATCCCCTCTCCCTTAGAAAAAGCTTTGTCCTCAAAGCTTTGGTTGGAGAAATTGTTGCAGAATCTAAAGAACTGGTTCCCCGGTATCATCCTCGGGTTGCATTTCGGGCTACTGACGCCTTTGGAGTGTTAGGGAGGATTTCTTGGAATGCTGTAGATGAAGAAGAACCCCATCAGCTGCGCGGAAAATGCGCTCAGAATGGTGTTGATCGGCTTGTTGTTTTAGGCGAATTCTGGCCATGTGAAGATTGTCCTGCATAATGAGAAGAATCTGATCGTAGTTTCGAAGAACCGAGTCAATTTCCTGAACTGGGGAGATGCTAAGGGTGTATGGAAGAAGAACTGGCGGTGTCTGTCCATAGACTGCTTCATATGGTGTCCTTTGAGATGTGGTATTGTACCACCAGAGCACTGCTAGGAGATCCATAGAAATAGTTGGCCAAAGCTGTGTAGGGATGGGCAAGGGTTTGAGCAATCCCAAAAGGAGTGTCGTTTCACCCTTGTTGACCTGGAAAGTATCACAGTCAGCCACCATGTGTTGAATTGTCATTTTCAGTCCCTGCCAAAAGAAGTTACATTGTTCCCGGTCATACATTTTGAAGAACCCAGAGTGCCCTACTGATGAAGAAGCATGGAGTTCATAGAAGAGATAGCCCTGTTGAACATATTGCAACTAATTTGGAACAAGCAGAGAAAGAGCTGTAAGAGAAACTGGGTCATCAATTGTGCGAGAAGGAGCATCTGCCACCATATTGTCCCTACCCTTCTTGTACGTGATCGCATAGGGATAACCCATTTCAGGTGTGTTGGGGAGGAGACCCATTGTTCCAAAAAAATTTCTAGAATCTGGAGATCAGTCTTGATGCAGAAATAATTCCCTAATAGGTATGGCTACCACTTCTGTACTGCATATAAAATAGCTATCAGTTCCTGCTGAGAGGTAGATGCGACTAAATTCTTACTAGAAAGGTCTCTTGAAGGCGGAAAGCTCATTGGTTCAGCAAAGACACCTGCATATCTATCCAAGGAAGTAGTGGAGACCGTTGATGGGTGCATCTGAAGGGAATGGAGCTGAGCGATGATACCATGTGAATTCTTCTTAAGGATTTTTTTCAGGCGATGTGAACTGATGATGTAGAGAGACCCTGGTTGTAAGCCCATTAATTTGTGTTGTGCCCCATTGACTGAAAACTGCATCCAAAGTTCTGAAAAATCCCATAAGATGGGGCCAAGTGTGCGTAACCATTGAACGCCCAAAACCACATCACATCTGCCTAAGGACAAGGAAAACATGTCAGAGTGCAGGTTATAATATTCCATAGAGATACGCACATTGTGACACTTCCCCTTGCAAGCTAAGGTGCCCCCATTGGCAACCATGACTTCAAAGTTGGAGCAAGGATGGACAAAACAATCATCCTGTTTGGAAATCTGAAGGTCAATGAAGTTATGAGTGCTACCAGAATCAATGAGTATGGTAAGAGGGAGCTTCTTGAAGTATCCCTTGACTCGCATTGTTTGTGGGGTGGTGGTGACGCCGATTACAGCATGGAGAGAGAGCTCGGGTGGGTCGTCCTAAGATGGGGTGTCAAGAGGCGAGTGTTGAATGTTGACCTGATCATCTACTGTATCTGGAGCTTCTTCATCAAGTTTTGAGGCAGGCGGAGAATCCACATCCAAGAAATAGAGCTTTTGTTGAACACATCTATGTCCCCGAGTGAATTTCTCATCACAATTATAACAAAGCCCTTTTTCTCGGCGTGCCTGCATCTCTGTTTCAGACAAATGCTTGATAGGAGTTGGTTGCGGGGCAGGCGTGATGAGAGGTCGTTGGGAACCCATATTTCTGAAGGGAACAAAGGTGGGTTTGGAGCATTGTTGAGCTGCGATCTTGTCCTCTTCCAACTTAGCCAACCCTAGGACTTCCGTCAATGTGTTGGGACAGAACATTTTGACCTCTGAGCGGATTTCATCCTTGAGACCACTAATAAAACAACTCTTGTAGAATTCATCAGACAATCCTTCTATGTGATTGCCCAGTTTCTCAAATTATGTCTAATACTCTCTCACTGTGCCAATTTGGTGAAGTTTAGTGAGTGCTCCTATGAAGTCATCAAAAGCACTAGGACCAAATCGTGGCAAAAGGAGTTGGCAAAAATATGTCCAGTTTGGCTCGAGATGAGCTTTGATGTACCAACGGTACCATTGAAGGGCTTCTTGTTCCAAATGAAAGGATGCAAGTGGAACTTTCTGGACATCAAAAGTATTATGCATATTGAAATATTGTTCTGCTCGGTATATCCATCCAGTCGGCTCAGTACCATTGAAGCGAGGAAAATCAAGCTTCAGCCCGCGAAAATTGTTGGAAGAAGAGAACCCGGTGGCTGCAAAAGATTATGGCTATCGGTTATTGTTCATGGCCAAATGCTGAAGATGGAGGCTAAGAAATTTTTCATCCAGATCTTGGAGTTTGGTTTGGATGGCTCCAAGTGCTTCCTCCATGGTTTTTTTTTTTTTTTTTTTTGGAAATGGATAGAAAAACACAAACAAAAGCTTATTTCGTAAAGGAAGATTTGGATTTGGGAAAAAATCGGATGGTTATTTCGGGTTTGACTAGGTTTTGGAAACTTTCTGATGGACAGGGAAGCAAAAAATGAGGATTTCAGAAGCGGGGTGAAAGAATGAGAAAATTTGGTAGAGAGGGATAAAGAAGCAGAATTAGGAAAGGAACACGGTGGAAAAATTTGACGGCGTTTGGGTGAAAATTGAAGGAGTTATGGCAAACCCTAAAAATAGAAAAATGTGAGATTTCTGGTCTTGGGAAGTGGAATCTGAAACGGTGACTGGATCTGGAATGACTTTCAGAATAGATCAGAAACGGCTAGATCTGGAGCGGAAGTGATCGGCAACAATTCAGCTGAAAATAGATATGGACCCCACATATGTGCAGTTTCCTATCAGTTCAAGGGATTCACTCAGCCACCAATGTTGTCTGACGGCTTGCGTATTGGGGCAATACCCCTCACTCCACGGCTCAGGTAAAACTGATAACCGCTTTGCCACAAACGACAGCTCTTGGTTTACCTCACGGGTGGGAACTAGTCAATCAGGTAGGGGTCGTTGCCCTTTTCACTGGCAGGTCCTCTCAATGGGACAGCTACTTTGGGGTTCCTGTGGTACTCCTCACAATGAGTTTTAGGGCTTATGCCCAAGTAATTCCCATAGTTAAGCGGATAGGGTTTATCCCCTGATCCGAACTTGCAACAGATGCGAAAAAAAGTTTGGCAGAAATTCCACCCAACGAGCCCAAGAAAGTGCTATGATACCAGATGTGAAGAACCTACAATAATTAATTAATGCAAATACACGAGATATCAGAAATAATAGAACTTAGAATCACTTTTATATTGATCACGGGCCACTTCGAGGGGGAAACCTCCTTTGAGAAAGCTCAATACAATTAACTTCACGGTGCCTTCAATGACCTCAACACACACTTATATAGTAAGTCTATGCCCAATACTATGAGTCAAAACCATGGGACATATAATACTACGGGACGACTTACAAAGCATATGCGTCCAATACTATGGGTCAATACTATGGGCTAATATAAACTATGGATCAACAAATACTACGGGACGACTTACAAAGCATATGCATCCAACAACAATATACTAACATAGTAAATAGAAGGGTTGACATGGGTTCCTAACACTATCCTTCTCAGAAGCATGCCCTTTTGAGTGCGTTAGGAGTTCAGGATGGGGGAAATCCTAGTGCTATCAATTTTGATACTGCTGATGTCCAACCTCGCTTGCCTTACCACGTGGCTTTTCAAATCCAGGTGGTTTTCCTTAAGAGATTCGTCAAACGTACTATGGTTGATGAAAGTGCTTCCGCGTCAGTAATGTCGTTGGCTTGTTGGAAAGCGCTTGGCTCTCCTCTTCTACTAGCATCTAGAACTACACTCATTGCATTCGACGGTAGATCTTTTATGCCGCATGGAATTATCCCTTCCCTTGTTGTCTCCTTGGGAGGCAAGTTTGTTCCTATTGAAGTCAAAGTGGTTGATGCACCCATCGACTACAACCTTTTACTGGGTCGGAACTGGATGTACGCTATGAAGGCTGTCGCGTCTACTGTATTTAGAGTTATCTTCTTTCCCCATGAAGGCAAGATTGTGACAATTGATCAGCTAGATTATGTTGGAACTCCTTCCACAACATCCACGGGATCCATAGTCCCGCAAGTTTCTAATTCTGAGCCAACAACTGGGAACATAGGTGTTTGAATGTACCCTTCATTGATGGGAACTTTTAACCATTCTGCACCTGTGAATTTTATTGGAACCATTACCGACAATGCCTCTCCTCCTTCGAATAATATGTTATTCTAGACCTCTTATTTAGATGATCTGTGGACTTTACCATCCACGAGTTCCACGTATGGAGACATTGCGCACGTTGGGATGTCTATGCATTTATCTCTAGTAGACCTCGCTTATGATCATATCCAACAAACCACTGCAGATTCAGATCTCTCTTCTTCACGGACAGGGGAAGAAGATCCTGTTATGATTCCCATGTGTGCAGTCGACCCATCTTGTTCACATGACTGCCTCGATGGTATTTTACCTTTAGATGAAGTTTTTATTGAGGCCATGAGTGGTGATGACAAGCCATGGGGGGATCTTTATCATAGATCTCGTTCCCCTCCTACCCTTGATCTTATTGAACAAGATGAGTCTAGAATACAGTCTGCCATACATTTTGATCCAAGCATAGTTTGGTCTAGCCCCGGTTTGACATTAAAGTCTTATTTCCCTAGTGACGAGTCTTTAGAATCTCCTATAGATCCGCAAATCGGTGATCCTGATGAGTTCGATTCTACTTCTAGAATTTCCAACTCCTATGATGATGAATTTGCCACTGCAGATTCCTTCACATCCTTCATCTTTGCTCTTCATTTTGAAGATGATCATTTTGATCCCTCAGGTATTGGTACTATGGAACCTTCAGTGGTTAGCTCTACCTGCGTTATGTCTGAGGTTAACAATAGTGAAGTTGAAAATGTTTCTACCGCAGTGACTTGTATCATGTTTTTCTTTACATACGTTTTAGAGATGATCTTGGTACTTATGTTTCTTGGAGACAGGATTCTTAGATGGACTTATACTTGTTTACTGGTCCTTTTCGACATTTGCTTCGGTCATGGTAGGCATATTCGGAACCTTGTATATAGGTTTAGGCCTCCCCATTGTTATGATGCATTTGAACATTTTGCCATCCGAATTTGCAGACACCCCTTGAGTGTCCTTATCTTGCTCATGTTCCTTGCATTATGCATAGTTTTGTCCCATGCGCTTGGAACTAGTCTCGCATGTCCCTGACACTCGTCTACTCTCATTATGAGCATTCTTCCATATCTCCTTTGAGCTCGTTAAAAACAGTAAGGAGGTCACGAGTTTACTTTTTTGGGATCGTTAAACCTTTACGGAAAATATTTTTATAAAGTCTTTTTTAAGCCCTTGTTAGAATTTTTCAAATCAAACAAGATTGTCGAATATACTTGTCATTTCAGACTCGTTAAAGGATTTGAAGCGACATTCACTTAGGTATAAGTTTACCCCTTTTCCAGACCTTTGTGGATTAATTACGAAAAGGGTATACTCTAGTCATACGTGACTGGAAGAGTTCTTCTCTCATTGTTTTATAGTTTTTCGGGTGAGGAGACTAACTTTACGAAAAAGGACTCCCCTTTTATGTCGAGTTGTGATTGCATTGCATTATCCTTCTTGTCGCTTGAGCCTTGTGCCGGCTCCCGCTTACTCACTTATTAGCCATGTTCCTGAGAACTTTACCTTCCGAGCCAAGCAGAGCCTTAATTTACCTTTCGCAGCTTGATGACCCTTTACCCTGAGGGAACATTCCCCCAAGTGTCCACATCCTGCACGCACTTCCTTGCATTGAGCATAGGTATGTTCCACTGCTTGGGACTAGTCTGCTAGCTATTTGACACTCATTCCCTCACTTATTGTACTATAAGCAATTTTATTCTTTTTCAAGCTTTTCCCAAATATGAAAAAGACCAAAAAAATCAAATATTCCAAAAATCCGGACGGGATTATGGTCACTATTTCTTGTTGCCAGCTGTCATGTCGCCTTTGAACAGAGCACTCATTCCACTTCGTATATTATGAGTCGGGACTATAGTTGGGCCTTAGGAGTTGTACTTGTGTCTCAGTTTACTCCACCGATTGGTTAACCTTCCAGTCATTATGGAGCCCTCTGTAATGCCTCCTGCATTGCACAGTTTATGTCGAGTCTATGCTACCTAAGTCTATCCATCTGCTCATGCTCTTGTTCAAAGGAAGTCCTGAACCAGTTTCGGCCACTCCTCAGATCTCTTGACTATTGCATGTCGGACATCCTTATTGAGTCAGTTTGTTTCACTTGAGAACTTCCAAATCTTTCAGCATTGCTGGTAGCTCGTGCTGGTCGATGGGGGATGCCTTAATGCCCTCCCTCCAGTGAGTCTCGTTCCGTCGACTTCAACCCATTTATTCTGGGACTTGAGGCTTAGAGTTCGTTTGAGTACCTTGAGGCTTGCAGTCATTAGTGGCAGGTTCTCTCGCCATCGACAGTTTTGGGAATACATCAATGTCCCTAATCGATGGATTCATCCTAGTGTTCGACTTCAACCCATTTATTCACACTCTGATGATTGTGCTCTGTGCCTTGATGCCCATTTTCATTATTGGTGGGTCATCTCGCGTCTGTTAACGGTATACATCATTAACTGGTAATCAGACGATGTCTCATCAGGTTCGATCCCAACTCCTTTATTCACTTGATGGGACTTGCACCGTCGAAGACTTGTGTAGAAGACCCCAAGCGATTGTGGCATTCATTATGCTACATATGACTTTGACTTTACATCTGAGATATCACCTCTCAGATTTCAACAGTTTGTACCTCCAGTTTGCACCAGTTGTCTTCTTTTCAGTAGAAGACCATATCTTACTGTAGAGGGATCATGGCTATGATCACTTATGACATGTATCCATTATATACTGCCTAATTCATGGCCATTGTATCAAATTGTTGTACTACCGACATGTATTCGGAGATACTATTGTATTATGACGAGTGAGCTGCTCTTTCCACTTGTGTCTCCATCACTCCACTTCTGAGTTTTATAATCTATTTCGGCCATCATAGCATCAGTCTCTAACCTCACACATCAGGGGGCATCTGTTACATCGTAATCTTCCACCCTGTGAGCATCAACATTATTTGGCCTATAGGATCCATTTCAGTGACTCAGATCCACTCATATCCTTCGGAGATAATATTTTTCCCTATTTTTGTTCCTACCCGCATGTTGCATCATTATAGCATGCGTCCCCACGAGTTGCATCACTATAGCCCGCGGGTATCAAGTAAAATGGTAAAAATCACTAATTTATTACTTTTTACTCCCAAAAAGCGGTCATTGGGTGACCTTTGGCTCTCCATCTACCCAAGTAACGTTTCAATGTGTCCTTTCACCTACCTTTGAGAGGACTGTATATTGAGCACATATGGCTTATGGACGGGAGGAAGAAGAGAATAGCAAGAGAACTCTAGTGGATTTTTGCCCTATCTTGAGTCTGCACTCATTGATCCTTGTAGTTGTGGACCATTTATGTTCACCTTCCAAACTCCTTTCTAGTTTGAGTTTTCCATTCATCGAGGATTGAAGTGGTGGAGGCACAAGTGGATTGATCTAGATCTTGGTTCAGATTGGTTGCTGGCAATAGGTTGTATCACTTTGTACTTCTTCTTGTTCATTAATAGAAATGCTCATATTCTCGTCCATTCATGGTGTGAATGTTGTTTACTATACATTGGGTTACATTTGCTTATGATATTATGGTCCATTGTTATTGATAATGTTAATGTCAATTATATATTATATGTACTTGTTGGATATTGGTTGTCAAGACTAATTTGCAGATTTCAAGTGTATGGATTGAAAGCTCCAACGGGGATCTACATCAAACGTTTGTATCGAGGTTGGTTACATTTCTCCATTATCTTAACATTGGCATTTATAATAGCATTGCTTTGAGAATTGAGTGGATTTCTGGTAGTCATCTATCTGTTGTGGTATTCCCAAGCCATAGTGAGTTTTCTCCAATACATCATCCAACTCACATAGCTGAGAGAGAGGAGTGCGCACAAGTGGAGGAGGAATAGCTGCTGAAGACATCTATCTTTTGGGGTTTGATCTTTGTGATCCTTGTATTGGTGCTTATTCTATCTCTGAGGAAGTTGTGGGGTTTTTAACTTCTTGGTTTTCCCCGAGGAAACTCTTTGTCTCTTATGTCTATGATTGTTATGTTTTGCATGTTATTCTCTTAGTAGGATCCTAGATAATATTGGAATGAAATTATCAAAATTCTAACATGGTATCAGAAGAAGAAGGCACTCTGTAGCTGCGGAAGCTAGGGATTCTTAATTTTTTGGTTTCTCTCCACATTTCATCAAAGGCAAGAGGCTAGGCTGACATAATTCAATTGAGGCTGGTTTCTTTCTGTTGAGACATAATTCAATTCTAAGCATTTTTAGTTTTTGGCCTATCACTACTGCGGGAAATTAGGGTTTCTAAGAAAGTTGGAATTTTTGGAATCTGAGACCACGGCTGGATGCTCCTTAGAAAAATCAAAGTTTAGAGACCAATATTGAAGTTTTTGGTTGGGAAGAACACCGGGCTCCATCAAACCCTAGTTCGGGATTTTGACCAGAAAACCAGAAACTGCAGATCCGAAGGTTTCAGAGTCAATTTTGAGGGGTTAAATTTTGGATATTTCAAAATTGAAGTATACTAGCTTGATTAGCTCAGCAAGGCACATCTTTCCATCCATTCAGAAGTTGGAAATTCAAAGTTTGAATTTTTAGGGTTTCTCTGACAAACCCTAATCTAGCTCCAAATTTAGATTCAGCAAATCAAGTGGTAGACCATCAATATTTTATTTCCATTCGAGTTTCTCATTAAGATGTCTCACCACAACAAGTTTGAGGATAAGCTTGAAGGGGTTGATACCTTCCGAGCATGGAAGTAAAGGGTTGGTTTAATCCTAGAAGAGAATGAATTGATCACCTACATAAGTGAAGAGGTTCTAGTTCCAGAGGGAGATGAGGCTAAGGCCTTACACAAGAAGAACTTGGTCAAATCCAAGAGAATCATTGCATATTCCATCAAAGACCATCTTGTATCCCATGTGTCTTCCCTAAAGACACCTAAGGAGATGTTTGACTCCTTGACCAATTTGTTTGAAGGAAATAACATAAATCGGAAGATGACACTGCAGAACCAATTGAAAGGTGTAAAGATCTAGAATGGAGAGACCATCCAATCCTACTTTACCAAGGTCTCTCAAACAAAGAACAACTTGAAGCTGTGGATGAAGTGGTGGAGAATGGATAAATTGTGATGACCACATTGAATGGCCTACCTAGGTCATGGGACTCCTTCATCCAAGGTATTTGTGCAAGAAAGAATTTGATTTCTTTCAGTAGACTATGGGAAGAATGCTCACAAGAAGAAGCTAGACTTGTGGCCCGAGAAGAAAAGATGGGAAGTGAAGACCAAGCCCTCACAGCTCACACCAAGAAAAGTAAGTTCAAGAGGTATAAATCTCATAACAAGAAATCTTCTCACCATCATCAAAGGGAGAACTTTAAGAAAGATTCCTCTCATGGTAGATGCTTCACATGTGATGAGAAGGGACACTATGCCCGAGATTGTCCTAGGAATAGAAAAGACTTTGAAAACAATAAGAATAAGAACAACAAGAAAAGACATCATGCTCACACTGCAGAGGATGATGAACCTCCCAGGAAGAAGGCTAGAAAAGCAAGCGAAGACTCTTCAAGTGATGAAGAATATGTTCTAATATCTGCTCTCACAGGTATTGTTACACATGGGTGTAATGATTGGCTTATTGATAGTGGGGCTTCCAAACACATGACGAGATTTAAAGAATCTTTCATGAATTTATATGAACACGAGTCACCACATAGGGTAAAGCTTGGGGATGAATATCAATACCCTATAAAAGGAAGTGGTGAATCCTCCTACAAGTCAGATTCTCGGAAGTCTTTAAAGATGAAAGATGTTCTATATGTACCTGGACTCAAGAAGAATATTCTCTCCATATCATCCTTGGATGCAAAAGGAATGAGAGTTGCATTTGTGGATGGCCAAGTACTTATGTGGCCAAAAGGTAAGACCATTGATGATGCAGTAGTGATTGGAGAGCAAGAGGGAGGATTGTACAAATTGAAGGGACAACCTGAACATGCCATGGTATATGAATCCATGGAACCAAGTGAACTTTGGCACAAAAGTCTTGCTCATGTCCACTATAGGGCACTACCAATTGAAAGCAAAGCAGTAGAAGGTCTTCCTTAAATCCAGTCAAAGCATGAAGGTGTTTGCAAAGGACGTGCAAAAGGAAAGAACACAAAGAAGGCATTTCCAAGCAGTGAAAGCAAGGAAAAGGGAATCTTGGAAATTATCCACTCGGATGTATGCGGTCCAATGTCATCCAGCTGTCTGAGTGGATATGTATATTATGTTTCTTTTATTGATGATTTATCTAGGAAGACTTGGGTTTATTTCTTGAAGAACAAAGATGAAGTGTTTGATAAGTTCAAGGAATTCAAAGCCTTGATAGAAAACCAAACCAATAAGAAGATCAAGATCTTTAGATCCGACAATGGCGGAGAATTCACTTGAGGAGATTTCAAGAAATTATGCAGTGATTCAGGGATTAAGAGGAGTTGACCACTCCTTACAATCCACAACAGAATGGGGTTGCAGAAAGGAAGAATAGAAAAAACATGGAAGTAGCACGGGCAATGCTTCATGACCAAGATCTACCTATGCACCTATGGGCAGAAGCAGCAAGGACAACTGTATATGTTCAAAACAAAACACTACACAAGATACTTGAAAACAAGACTCCAGAAGAAGTCTTCTCTGGTGAGAAACTAGAAGTTAGCCATCTAAGGATATTTGGTTGTCCAGTATACACACATATTCCAAAAGAAAATAGGAAAAAGCTAGATCCTTCAGAAAAGAAGGGTATATTTGTGGGTTACAATGAAAACTCGAAGGCATACAGAATCTACTTTCTAGGGTTCAAGAAGATTTACATCAGCAAGGATGTGACTTTTGATGAAGACTTAGCATACATAAAATCCAAGAAGCCACCTGTTGAAGACAATGAAGAACCAAGGGTACCCAAGATACAAGACACCACCATGAATGAAGCAATTCTAGAAGAAGATCGTGAAATACAAGATCCACAAGAGCCTGTAGATCCACCTCGTGAGAAGAACTCTCACAAGAGGAAACCTGCATGGGTAAGAGAGCTCATTCAAGATGCAGAGAGGTACGGTGTTCTAGAGGAGGAACACAAAGAAAGAAAAAGGACAAGGTCAGACACCAGCTATGTAGCCTTACTATGTGACATAATGAACAAAGAACCTTCCAGTTATGAAGAAGCAACAGAAAAGAAAGAATGGAAGGATGCCATGGTCAAGGAATACCAGTCGATCATGAAGAATGATGTTTGGGATGTGGTCCCAAGACCAGAAGGGAACTCTGTTGTGACTTCCAAATGGATCTAAAAGATCAAGGATGCTACAGATGGTAGAATAGAGAAATACTAGGCAAGGTTTGTGGCTCGTGGCTTCTCCCAGAAAGAAGGGACAGATTATGAAGAGATGTTTGCACCTGTAGCCAGATACACTTCCATCAGAATAGTACTTGCTTTGGCTGCAGTAATGAAATGGAAGATACACTAGATGGATGTCAACACAACTTTCTTGAATGGTGTAGTCGAAGAGGAAGTGTATGTGTAGAAGCCACTTGGTTTTGAGACACATGAGATGGAGTCATATGTGTGCAGGTTAAAGAAAGCCTTGTGTGGCTTGAAGCAAGCACCCAGGACATGGTGTGGCAGGATAGACAGCTTCCTATCCAGTTTGGTATTTCCCAAGAGTAAAGTGGATTCCAACCTTTACTAGAAGGTTGAGGAAGGCAGTTCAGTGATACTCCTACTGTATGTGGATGACCTATTTGTGACAGGTGAGGATAGGTTGATTGCTGACACGAAGAGGAATCTTGCTGCCGAGTTCAAGATGAAGGACTTGGGCATGATGCACTACTTTCTAGGTATGGAGGTGTGGCAGAGTGCAGTTGGAATCTTCCTTGGACAAGGGAAGTATGTAGTAGAGATCTTGAAGCAGTTCGGGATGATGGAATGCAAGGCCATGGCCACACCTATGGCATCGAACCTGAAGCTATTGAGTGATGCTTCATCAGATTCGGTTGATGCCATGATGTATCGTCAGATGATTGGGTCCTTGATGTACCTGATGAACATGAAACCAAATATTTTCTTTGTGGTGAGCAACTTGAGCCAGTTGCTAACGGATCCTAGACATGTTCACCTGATTGTTGTAAAGCATATTCTGAGGTACCTGAACGATACGGTTGATTATGGGCTCAATTATGATGTGAATCAAAAGTTTAACCTAGAGGGTTATGTTGATTCAGATTGGGCAGGTAGCATTGCAGATAGGAAGAGCACTTCGGGGTGCTGCTTTAGTATGGGATCAGGTGTGATCTCTTGGTTTAGTAGGAAGCAATCGTGTGTAGCACTGAGTACAGCCAAAGTAGAGTATGTTCCAGCTTGTTCGGCTAGTTGTGAGGTAGTATGGCTAAGGAAGCTACTGTCTGATGTGTTTGATCTCCAGTTGTATGCTACTGGTATCTTCTGTGACAACCAGATTTGTGTGAAGTTGTCTGAGAACCCAGTGTTCCATGACAAGTCAAAGCACATCGAGATCAAGTATCAGTATATCAAGGATATGGTGCAGATAGGAGCAGTGAAGCTTTATTATGTTGTGACAGATGAGCAGATTGCAGATGTGTTGACCAAACTACTAGCCAGAGTGAAGTTCGAGTACTTCAGAGAGAGGCTTGGTGTTCTTCAGATAGAAGATACTTCGAGGAGGAAGTGATGGGACACATTTGCAGGAGCCATTCCAAGCATGGTGGCAGGAGGATCCTTCCCATGGATGTGCATATAAGTGTTGTGTGATGAGCATCAGGATGATGCTCCAGATGATATGCATCAGGATGATGGTATGCTATGATGATGATCAGGATTATCATGTGATGATGATGTGCATCAGGATGATTCACTGTACGATGATGATCAGTAGGATCATGAGAATCAGGATGATGCTCTGTTTGAGGATGATCAGGAGGATCATGAGTGTCAGGATAATACTCTGTGGTCATGGATTGGTTGTGCAGTAGCATATAATTTCACCGTGGGAGATCTTGCAGGTTGTGCTGGGCACATAATTAGTCTTGGGATGCTCTTGCTAGGTTTTGCCTGCCTGGTCACATATAATAGCTCCCTGGGAGATCTTGCAGGTTGTGCTAGGAACGTAATCAGTCCTGGGATGTTCTTGCTAGTTTTTGCGAGGTCACATGTAATAGATCCCTGGGAGATCCTATAGGTTTAAAATTAAGCTCATAATCAGTCCTAGGATGCTCTTGCTAGGTTTTGTTGATGCATGTAATCAGTCCTAATATTCCACCGGATGGCCCACTCGTAGAGATGACGAAGACCTACATGAGGCTAGGCCTACATCTAGCATGAAAAATGGTTGGCTCTATAGAACTTCCTATGACGAGAAGAATTAAAGAGATAGCACCAGTGATCGAGATGATGAGTATAGCAGCAGTGACAATGATACTCCAGTGATCCAGTGATGATGATCCAGTTCCAGTATTGAATACTTGTGCCTATATGTATTGATGTCTGTGTCGGGAGAATACCTTCCTAGTTAAGAGGGAGTGTTGATGTATTTGTAACTTCGGAAGATATTCACCTATGTATTTAATTTGTACTTTATTGTATTCCTGATGGAGATGTATTATTCCTCCAATCAAAAGTGTCATCATTTGTTTTTGTAAGTGTCTCAACTTATATTTGATGGGTTATTAGACCACCTTGGTGGGGTCGGCTCTGCATGAGTCACGTGGATGGGTTACTAGGATTCCTTAGGAATTCAACCCAGTTAGAGTTAAAGGTAGGTTAAGTTAAAGTATAAATAGAGTGGTTGCAGCACTCTATTTGCTCATTCACTCACTCATCCAACTCGCATAGTTGAGAGAGAGGAGTGCACACAAGTGGAGGAGAAGTAGTTGCTAAAGATATCCATCTTTTGGGGTTTGATCTTTGTGATCCTTGTATTGGTGCTTATTCTATATCTGAGGAAGTTGCGGGGTTTTTCACCTTCTTGGTTTTCCCCGAGGAAACTCTGTGTCTCTTGTGTCTATGATTGTTATGTTGTGCATGTTATTCTCTTAGTAGGATCCTAGATAATATTGGAATGAAATTATCAAAATTCTAACATTTTCTTGTGGAGGTCGAGTTGGACAAGAACAGAGGGGGAGCTAGTTACTCTTACTCTCTCAGCTTTGCGTATGCACCTTTGTGGAGAGAAGATCGTTTATATTGAGAGAGGAGTCGAACTTTGTCTTTGTGGATTGTTTCTACTATAGGAGGGTGCACTTTCAGTCGAGAATAGGGCTTGCCAATAATTATGCCACAACAATCTAGGCTTGTAATACCATAACTAATTGTACCAATGAAAGTTCTAATTGCAGGAGTGACTAAACACTTACAAATGATAGGTGTTTGCAAACCTATTTCCTTGACCTATCCAAGATGAATGCCTGAAAATGATAGCCTATGGATCTATTGTGTTTTATGGTGAATGCCTAAAACAACTGTCCCTAATTAATGCATGCAAGAGATATAGAAGCTTATACAAGTAGGAATTATCTTTAACATCCTACTTGAGAATGAACAAGACCCTGAGGCAAGACATGAACATTGTCGGTATAGGACAACATCCATCTTGGGAAACAATGACGAATATCTTTGTAAAATTCCTAATGATATAGGTAGGTATTGTAACCAAGTATTAGTGTATCTAAAATAAATTTAGCAAATGAACGGATGATTCATATCTTATTCTATTATCACATTTTGTAGAAGAGTCATAGGCATAATAAAAACACATTTTCTAGCATTTTTGAGCATTTATTGGCAGTTTTGGGAATGTTGGATCCTCTTAAAAAGCATTAAGGTCGAATATGGGCATGTCTAAGGGTCAAAACAACCCTAAAACAATGATAGACATCAACAAAACAAAGCTTTGACAAGTTCTGGGTGGTTTTTGAAGCATGTACAATAGTCTTAAGGAGGTTCTGGGAATGCATTTGAATGGAATAAGCAATAAACCAACAGTTTTGCTTCAATGTTCAACCCTAAATGAAGCACTAGCACGCACACCCTTCTTGCAGTCCTCACCTCATGTGTAGAACAAATTGTTGGACTTTGGAGTAGTATTTCCATGCCCTAGCTAGCCTTGGGACGTCCAACTTTATTATGAAATGATAACACTCTTTTATATGCCATTGATGAGAGGTATTACATGCTTGGAGGTCACTTTATGGAAGAAGTCCCTCTTGGAGGTCAAATGGAGCGTTTTGTGGACATGGCTTGTAGAAGTTATTTGCATTTTGAGCTGTTTGATTTCCATGTGGACACTCTCACATTGTAACATTTCCCTAACGAATGTTCTTTCATCACTCTCGAGATGGATTGTTGGAGTTAGGAGGAAGTTTGGGGGATCATCAAGCCCTCCTTTTCTAGTCTTTGCATCATTTGAGAAGGAAATTTCCCTTTCAAGCTAAGTTTGGTTGCATTGTGGGCACATGTTGGTGGGGAGCCACCTTTTTGGAAGATTAATTGCACATTTTAGGTGGGGCACATACCTTGGAGTAGCCTTTTGGGTTTCCAAGCGGACATCCCTTATTACTTGGAGGTTACTTCATCAGTTAGCGTCCACCTTGAGCTTTATAGATGGGGTCATTCCCTTGGTGAACATCAAGCGAGCACTTAAGAAGATGAGAATATTGTGTTGAAAGCAATGAAAATCTGTGATTAGCTTTGGAAGTTACTATTCAGCTGCTAATTATTAGAGATATCTTTGGTAAATGCGTTCCATATCAAGCAACATATTTGGTTGGTTAATTAGAGAGACGTGAAGGTCATCACAAGCAACCATTATAGGGACAATGCTTAAATTTGTTATTTAGAATTGGCTTTGATCAAAGGAACAATGGTTAATTTTTTTTTTTTGCTAAATTTATTCTAGCTAACATTATAGTCTATAGATTATATCTCTATGTAAATCCAAAGCCCAATATTGCAAACACTTGTTGGAAAAATGACACTCGACATCTTTGCAATTGCACAGGGAAATCTACATTTAACTTAAGTAACAACTCGTTTAGCTCCCTATCATGTAGTGGTCCGGTTGCACACCATAGGTTAAATAGGAAAACTACTACAATTAGAAAGCAACATTATTTTTTTCAGAATAGAGGTTCCAAGAAAAGATCTTACCATAATAAGTGTCAAACATTGAAACATCTCATTCCGCCCAATAATATCATTGCGGACAGTACTGATAACCAATCGTAAGAAGCCATCATTTTGATTTAATAAGCATGAAGTCAAAATGTATCCAACCTGTACAAATGCACATCCATTAAAGTCATGCATAGCTTTCAATGTACGAAGATGTTAGTTAATCATATACAAATAAACATATTAGCAATATAAGGAATTATAAAAGTTCAATAACTGCACTGCTATTTTGAGTTGCATTTGAATATGGAAATTGCAGCATGCCCATTGACACCGAGAAGACAAACAAATTCATTATTGTTGACATGTCACATTATCATTTTCAATGCTGAAATGACTAAGGAGAAAGAAAATTTATTCAGATGTTGGGGAAGACCTCCCTTATCCTCGGACTTCAACCTCTTAGCATTAGGTTAGTTGCATGAGACTCAACTAGACCAACATACAGGTTAAAGGAGAGAACATTGAACTAGAAAAGACACTAAAAAAGATCATCCCATATAAGTAAACATGCAAGTCAACGTAAACATGCAAGTCAAGTAACCATCATGAACCAAGCGTCATGAACCATGCAAGGTTAAACATCACATGCAAGTAAATATGCAAGTCAAGTAAACATGCAAGGCTAAACATCGCATACAAGTAAACATGCAAGTCAACGTATCATAATAAGGCAAAACGACGTCATACTAGGCTCATGCACATCAAGTCATTGTCAAAGGTAGGTTACCCGACCTTCTCAACTGTATGTGGTCATCCATCTCATGTGCCTCATGCCATGAGAGGGAGCTCATAATCATCATTCCAGGATAAGGAAGGTCATGTGGTCATCTGATCTTCCTCAAGTTCACTAAGCAAGGGGTGGCCAGCCCCTTGACGATAACCATATTCCTCAGAAGATGTCACACATATTCAATAATAAGCTATGCAACAAAGTGAACAAACATTTCACATATAAATTTCAAAAAGCAAAAACATAGTTATATTAATTGTTCTAATTAGCACAGTACTATCAAACATAAAGCTACATAAATCATTAAACTACTGAAAACAAAAGCAGTAATAGCACTAAACTAATTATAAACGATATGGTCATCTCATATTCCTCAGGTTAACTCAGGAAGGGGTGGCCAATCCCTTGAGGATAACCATAGTCATCTAAAGAGGTCACACATATTCAGACATATGATCTGAGCAATAACATATAGATGTGAAACCTCAATTCCAAAATATCACCATGAAACGACTAGATCAATAAACTTGTTACAAAAATGAAAAGAGTTCATGGCTTCACTCAGTCAAATAAAAATCTTAAATGTTTACAACTAATTTTTTTTATGTTTTTGTCCGTTTCTCATAAATTGTAGGAGGGGGACTTCATCTTTGATGTCTTTCCCCGTTGTAGTTTTCGTGCCCTCTTTTTCCATTGATTGTGTGGATAAGCACTCCCACACCATACTTCCTGTACGTCGATTAGGAGGGGGTGGAGGTGGATGGACAGGGGCATCATCTGCAAAAAGATAATTATATAGATATAAGTGCGAAGGTATTATTGATATACGTTTTTCATTATTTTCAATTTCATTACAATGATCTTTACTTACTGGCTGACTAGCCGAGTCAATTGGAGTGTTCATTGGCTCTGCCATTTGTTCCTCTCTCGACTGAGCATGAGAAGGTACATGCTCTGCCATTCATAGAAAAATATTAATTAGTAAACGTCATCAATTATGTATTTAAAATCATATTGAATACATTTGTTTTATAGCATACATACCTAAATGGCTAGGAAGCTCACTACCATTGCGTGGTACCTGTTCAGTACCGCTACCCTCGCTGCTTTTGTAGGTCTCACCCTGAAAACAAAAAAAGACATTCATTTTTCGATGTAATCATTCATGGATAGATTACGCAAGTTCATTATAATGATGTCCTTATTGATTTTATTTACCTCAGCATGAATCAATGGGGAAACTGGGGTTTGCCCCAAGATTTTTCGATGTTCCAGCACATGCTGAAAACCATACTTGAAGCCGAGCTGCAAGTCTTCATCAGTGGCTGCCTCAAGAAAAGCATTTCCCTGCAATGTATAACACCATGTAAAGTGCTTGTGATAAATCAATTAATTGTTCGCTACAGTTAGAAAAATCAATTAATTGTTGGCTACAGATAGTGATCAAATGATTCTTACAATTCATGTCCTTAGCTTCTGATATCCACCCTGGCCTAGTTTGTGCTTCCCATGTTTTTCCATTATTTCCTTTGTTGCTTTAGATGTGTCGGGAAGCCTATGAAAGGATGCAAATACGTTATATATTGCAGATTAAATATATTTACAAGTTAAAAAAAAATATGATATGTGCCATACCTTCTTGAACCGATTTGCTTAGTCTTTCCTCTTTTTCTCAATGCCTTCTCCTCTGCATCCTCGATGAGCGCCTTCTAGTCCTTCTTTGGAACCATCAGAGGATGCTCATACTTGTGGTTAATTTGTAGATTGTCCCTATAATATGCCCTCACATATTTCAAATTTAACCTAGCTGCTGCGGTGACACCTTTTTTGTTGAAGGTTTCACCAAACAAGCTGACCATGTGGTTCATCAAATCATCTTTCAATTTGTCATTTTGGGCATTCCACCGTGTACGAATGGTGGGCCAAAAAATCTCTAATGTATTTTCATGCAGGTTCTTATAAAAGACATTATTTCGTGCAAAAACAATATGATCATTAATTAAAACTAGGTTGAGTTATGTGGCTTTGAATTACATGAATAAAAAACACATAATAAATTAAATAATACCTGCAATCTTCGTTATCTTGATTGGAATACACTCATCGTCCACCAAGAAGCTAACGGGAAATGATCCATTTCTAACCACACGCATTGAGCTAGGATAGAAACTATCACAATCGATGCCACCGTCCTCTCTATCATCATGTGGAGTAGCAGTTTTTGAAGGGCCATCTTCACCTCCAACATCCGTTGAGGGCATGGCATCTAAATTGCATTGTTGTGTAGGAGAGGAAAATAGCCTCGTTGGTACGGTAGATTTACGAAGTGTTGAAGCATCGCTACTAACTATACTGGCCTCTGCAGCCTGTTCTTGATACACGGGTTTTGGCTCCAAAAAAATCTAAGGAATACAAGTTCAATTGATTAGAACATATCAAAAAAAGAGAACTAAAATAACATAAATGAATATATGTACTTCGTAAAAACTTTCAAAGATACCCCTTACCCCATATTTTTTTATCTTTCTCCTCAATTCATCAATTTGTGCTTGTATTTATTCAGTCATTGGATCGATTAAAATCAGTTCAAGAAGGTCGTCATTGCACTTATTCAATTCCATTTTCAAAATAACCATTGGGTCGGTTGAATAACGTATCTCTACTTCATTGACCACATCATCACCTTGATCTGGTGTGCTCTACGAACGTCAATAAAAAAATCACGTAAAAAATATATAATGCATATAATAACAAAAACAAGTACTATAATCATGTTTAGGTACTATTACGCTATCATTTACCTGATGCGACGACATTGGTGCCTTCCCATGGTCACTCTACCACAATACAATAAGCAAGACATATTCATATCGATAACTAAAAATCGAACCATGTATAATAAACTTGATTAATATAAAAAAACTTTATTGTTACTATGAGAGTCAACTTTACTTGTCCAAAAGCTCTAGGAGTGCTCATAGTACCGACCCCCTGCCACAATACAATAAGAATGATATCATATTGAAATATTAACAGATGTAATATAATAATGAATTGTGGTTACTATTACATTGATTCTATTAGGTACTATTAAACTAACATTTACCTCATCCGTCACCATTCTTGACTTTCCACGGCCAGCTTGTGGCATATGGCCATGATAACCCTGCCACAATATAAGAATTAAGACATATTAAAAATGAAAATTACATATATAAAAATGTCTCTTAAATGTGATTAATGAAAAGCATGACATATAATTAACCATGTGTATATTATAAAATGCATGACATAAATAAACTTGATGCAAGAGAAAAATAACAAGTCATCGATCAAAGGTTGAGTTAAATGTTGTATAAGAAACTCACCCCCATAATAGAAACCCCCGCATCTGTTCGATTCAAACCATAATCGATCAACAACTCTTCACCTGCAGTTATTGATTTTGTTGCACATACGATTACATGATTTCCTTCACGCCCCTCAAATAGGCAATTGGGTAGCTTATGTGTTGACCCTGGTCATGTGCTATTTATAAACCCTGTGATATTTCCTGAAGCTTTTGGCCTTCCATCAATATACACAGTTGCTCCTTTGTTCAGACTATTGTCTAGTAGTTGACAATAATTTGTTGCCACTCCGTATGTCCGCATACTTCGCGTATATCGGATCAACAACAACCAATCATTGTATTTGTAGCATGGACTAACATACTCCATCAATTCAGTTTCAGTTCCATATGACACCTTTATGCTATACATGGAAAATAGCCCCAGTCCATGTAAAGAGGATGGAGCACTGCGATAAGTCCTCCCATTGAGGAAGAAATCCGTGTCCACTTGGGGAAGCTCCTTGGGTAGCTATCGTTTGACAAGATGTCTATACCTCAGGAACAAATCAATGTCACCTATGCACTCATTATCATAACCACATGATCCTCTTTTAGAAACAAAAAGTTCCATGTGTCTACAAAATTTTCTCCTTACCTTTTCACCTCTAGTTGATCTCGACCTATTAGATCTTGTATTAGACGTCTCGCTTTCAACCTCTTCTAGTCTATGTTGCTCACTTGAGGAAGATAGATCCGACAAGTACCTATTTGGTGGTACCTACAATCATTAAAATGAGACAACATGTTGTAGATTAATTTTCAATACCGAAAACATCATTCATGGCTCATTGTTTCTAGCATTGGTTGGTTGAGTTGTACACATTTCCATCCAACCAAGCCTCATTAACTAAGTGCAAACTTTTAATTGTTTTACAACTTGGGTTAGCTCTATCTAATGGAAAATAGTTATGAATGTCAGGTAAGATGGTGTATAGATACCCTCACTAGGAATAAGTCAGATCAAAATGTTGGGTCTTAAGGACAACCTCATCTTCAATCTATGGCATGGTTGTCAATACATCTTTGGAGATCATGGATAATATGTACTTACGAAACCAATCCAATATAAAATTTGGTTTGAATTTTTATTTTACACAATGTTCACCATTGATGCCACTCATGAATGTGGTTGGAAATATGCATGTTGGTGTCCTATAAAATATCCAAAAGAATTTAAAACACAAGGTTGTGGCAAGCTAGGAGTTGAAAATAAGTAAAAAACGCAATGGAAATAGACCCAAAGGTCTAGATGTTTCCTTCTATTGTGCGATGACAACTAACCACATGCAAAACAACATGTAGTGGGCCTAGATGTTTCTTTCTATTGTGTGATGACAACTAACCACATGAAAACCAACATGTAGTGGTGACTTTTCTTCTGGGGCCTTCACTTACATGTTTTTCTTTGAGAGGATCACTACTCTCTATTCACACCATGATGTTTGGGATGTAGGGCCAAAGGATCCTAACTTGTGGTAGTGGGATAAGCTTATGAGGAGATATGGGGTTTGTGCTATGAGCAAAATATTTCAATCGAGTTTTTTTAGCCACTAGCACAAGCTCCCTGTATAGATTGAGAATTATCCTTATGTGGGGATGCAATATAAGGGAAACTCAAAGCACCTCCCATTAACAATCAAATTAACACCCTTAGTCATGTGACGGAAGAAGCAAAATTTTACTATGCACCCGTGCCATGAAGACAAAACACAAGTACATTCAGAGACAAGTCCTCTCTGATCTAATCACTTCTCCCATAAATGGAAAGATTAGGTGAAGACAGTAGGAACCTAAGGAGATGAATGCATGAAAGTGCATTAATGGTACTTAAAGTATGCTAAGTTGTTCAAAAAAACCTAAAAACTATGGAAAAGTGGGGTTTTGAGAAAAAATAATAATAAAAAGATGAAAAGGGACAATCCCACATTGAAAAGAGAAACTTGAGGGCTCATTTCCCAATGCTATATAAGAAAGGCATGGGAGGCATTGTAGAGTACACAAAGGAAGAGCAAAGGCATGCTGGAGAGATTCTGAAGGAGGAGAAAGAGCTCAAATTATTCAAAAGCAAGGGTGAAGGAAGGAAATCTCATGGCAATGGAGGAGGGATTCACACCAAGATCCATGGTAAGGATGTACTTCTTCATTGTTTTAATATGAATGGATTCAAGTTTCTACCATCTAAGAGTTTTGATTTTGCTTATCATCTATGAATTTAATTCTCAAATGGCTTTAGATCTTAAATGAGTTTTGATGAATGAATATAGATCTTTGGAAACTTGTGATAATTTTTTCATGTTGCTAACATAGAAACTCACCATTTATTAGTAAGATAGATTGATATGTTGCAGATCTAACTCCCTACTTGCAAACAACTCCATCTATTATCAGATTGGCGACCATATGGCTTGAAATTTCTTGAGATCTCATGATTTTTCTTCATTTTTGGTGATCTCCATCGTTTAGATCTACTCATTTTGAGCTTATAGATCACTTAAAGACCTTATATTATGGAAGAAGAGCTTCAAACTAGCCTCCTCCCACCTTCCACGCACCAAATGATTCAAAACTACATCCTATATCTCGTTTCTTTCATGTTGAAGGGTCGTCGCACTGTGTACACTCCTTAACTGCGACGTCGCTCTGTCCCTACGAGCAGATTGCGACGAGGCTGATTTTTTTGCTTTGGAGGCTCCAATCCCCCTCCCCTTTTCTCCTTTCAAGTTGTATGAGTGTATTCCCAGTATGAGGGACCTCCTAGGGTGAATATCCAACCTCCTTTACCTGTCTTTAGTCTCTCCTTTCCTCATGACTTTCGGTTCAAAGATTTACATCTTTTATTTCCAATTTGCAGCTCATTCAAACTAGTTTGTGAAAGCCATGTGTTAGATCTGTTTTGAAGGCTTAGTAAGTGTTCTTGCAGACCTATATTGGAAGCTTCTTTTGCAGCTCATGATTAGTCTATCACTCCTTTGATAAGTGTTGATACGCTTTCCATTGTTTGGACCTAGATCTTTACCTTTGGACTCATCTTCCAAAAACTTTAAAATCTACTCCAAATTTCCATTTCTTTGTCAAGTTGTGATGGATCTACTACATCTTTTCATTTTCTCTTTAGCTTAAGATTATTTTTCTGGTCATACTTAGTATATTAATCCTTTTTGAGAACCCTTGAAAAGTTTTGCATTGTTTGGATCAAAGATATCTCTCCTTCGAATGACCTTCCAAAATCTTTAAAAATTGCTCCAAATTTGCTTTCTCTTTTCAATTTTTTCTTCAAGTTGTAATAGATCTTGTGGATTGAGAGCATCTTAGCTCATAGATCCCTGCTTTGGAATACATAGGACTGATCTATACTTTCATTTGAATCTCCTTTAGATCTTTGCAAAGTTTACACACCTTCCAAACATCTTAATTCAAGCTTGTAATCTTACACTAGTTGGTGGAGATCTCTTTAACTTTTGGATATGTTTGGAGACCTGATTTGTATCCCATGGTATTTTTCCCATTGTATTTTCCCTATAAAGAAATACATTGTAATACAGCTAGGATTGATGTATTAGGTTTTATGCATCGTAAAGATCTCTAAGATCAGGAGAGAGACTGTGAGACAGTGAAGAGGAAGTGCAGCGGCTGTGCTGCAGGTTGTATCCCTTCACCTTGTTGGATGGTAATAATAATAATAAGGAATGGAAAATTCAATGTGGGCGTAGCCCAATTTGGGGTGAGCCACGATATATCTGTGTCTCTCTTGTAATGTGTGTGTGATTATATTTTCATTTCTATTTATTGTTATTGCTCTACGATCCTGTTTTTCTAACAAATAGACCCCTATGAGTACCTATGAATGTGTATGTGTGGTAGGGTTGTAGTAAATAGTTTAAGATCAAAAGTATTTAGCATTCCATTATTTCAAAGGGATGAAGATGTAAAAATGCTTAGAGAAGCATGACACCAACATCATCACAAACCATTTTTTGGTTGGTTTAGCCACTGACGATGGAAGGTAAAATGATACAAATCCTTCCATTGTGGTTAATGGAGATGGTGTAGCTACTTCATAATATTGAAGTGATATGGTAGTGACATAAGAAATATATAAAATATCATCAATCATCACGTCACAATGGGTAGGATATTTTCTAATACCATTGGTTTTGGACAACGATGATTTCAATAGGTGTCACTCCCTTAAAATACACATTTAGTGTAATTAGGAAATAACAATGCACAAATATATGTATTTTACAATTTAGTATGGCGATATGTGTTACTAGTGAGATTGATGAGTTTAACATAACATCACAATGAATTTTCACATTGAAAAGTAATATACTTTAATGAGAATAAATCTAGATCCAATTTAGGTTCAGATAGATCAAATCTCTCAAAGATGAAAATATTTACATAAATATAGATCAAATCTTTCAAGATAATAAGATAATAAGATAATAAGATATCTAATTTAGTGTGGAAGGATCTCCCATAGAACCATTAAAAGATGATGTTGATTTTCATATAAATATGGGCACAATAGATGTAGAGGAAGTTATTACTAATATGATAACATATGATATTGGAGTGGGTATATTATATGCAATATGTTAGCAATAATATGCTATGAAATATGGAACATGGTGTCTTCAAGATCTCATCAGGTCCTTTGTTTCTAATTCTTTTACTCTATCATTTGCTTGTCACAATCTTATATGGTGACGATTTTGGCAGGGTTTTAAAATCCTTCGAAATATCCTTTAAGTTTGTATCATCCAATGAATCGATTTCCTAGGAATCTATTTCATCCCCTTATGTTTACCCCTCTACTAACCCATTAAAACTCCAATTCAACCAATCCAAAGTGGCTTCAAACCCCAAAATTTTGACCCCTCTTAGTTTAATCGATAACAATATGGATTTTATAAAATTCCATGCCCATTAATATTCCATCTTATATTCATTTGATCTATGGAGCATTTTTGTAAGTGACAATTACAAGTGGGAGCCAATGGAATGAACAACACAAATAAATAATTTACATAGATAAAAAATAGAGGCAACAAGAATTATGTAGTAAAAGTCTCAAAGAGGGAAAGAATTATGGAGAAACATAAAATGTGTATCTTTTCTCAACAAAAGAAATGTTACCTCCATTGCCTGGGAAAAAAAGTGACCCTACATGTTTTTATATAAAGATCATGGATCAATAAAGAGATAAGACATAAATAAACTGTTGTGAATTCCAAGAATATGAGCATCATTGAATTTGTGATAATCTGCAGGGATCTAACAACTGTAACAAACTCACAATCTAACTCTCAAGATTATTTCCAAAGAAGAAGAAGCATGCATTCAATAATCACTCATAAACACAGAATAATGGACAATGTCAATATCATACAATGAATAATGAATGTAGAGAATGTGTTACAATAATCAATGATGAGGAATCATATAGGATTTGAATTAGCCAAGTAGGGCATTCGAATTTGAGCTCAGAGTCAACATGAATAAGTATGGAGACATCATCCAGTCGGTAGTATCAGTCATAAATGGTAAGAGTTAGTCAAGTGTGACCAACTGAGTCTAACAGAACTATCTAGCCATAAATCAAGGAATGGAGACTCTAAGTGGGGTGCATGAGGTTGTCTAACTCAAAGTCTAGCTTGGATAACAATGAAGACATCATACAGTCAATTGTATCAGTCATAAATGGTAATAGTCAGTCAAGTGTGTCTAACTAAGTCTAACAGAACCATGTAGGCATAAATCAGGGAATGGAGACTCCAAGGGGGGGCACATGAGGCTGTCAAATAGTCAAGTGGAACTCCAGAACTAGCTAACTAGAAGATAGAAGTAGTTAGCATGAGTAATCAGTGGAAGAGCTACTCAATCAATGCACTAATTGAATGATAACTCTCGGTACGTGAGATAAGGCGCCCTAAATGAGTGATAACTGGTGTTAGGTGAGAAAAGGCGCCCAAACTAGATTTGGTAGGTGGAAAAGGCGCACTTTCCATGCAGAAAAGTCAAAGAGGGCGCTTCAGGTAGGTAGGAGACCAATTTGCGGCTGTAGACAGGCTCTAGAGAGCTAGAAGCAAGCTCTAGGTGCTGGGGAGACAACCATGATGATGAATGGATGCATGCAGTGGCATGCAAAGCATGCATATTTGCATGGAGCATGCAAAATACAAAAATGATGGTGTGAATATTCCAACACCCCCCCGCAATCTATACTATGAGATAATAACTGGAAAAAAATAGGGCCCTGGTGACTAAGACCAAAGGTCACCCCGTACAATCAATCTAAAATAAACTAAGTGAGGAAAGAGGGAAAACCTAGCGGGAAGAAATCCATCCCTCAAAATAGACTGAAGGATACTAAAGTAGTATGTCATCACTCACCCCTGAAGGAGGTAAGTGTCCTTCTTTTCCAAAGAAGGCTTGATCGATCTGAGATGGATCAGCAATGTGACAAGGATGAAACCTTCCATTCTGAAAATATGATCTGGTTCTTCTATGATCATGTGGATCACCAACCAAATCACCGGCAGATTGGAGTGTAGTGGCTTCCCATCGAGGAAGAAGAGGAATATCAGGTGAGAGATCTTCAGGTTCTTGTGGATCTAGATCTCCCATTCGCTCATCTTCATCATCAGTTGCTAGACCTTCAGGTTCTTGTGGATCTGGATCTAGCATTCTATCATCATCATCACCATCTTCTGAATCTGAAATCTCATGAGAAGGAGCAAGTAAAACTGGATCATCACCCGAAGGATGAATATATCCGAAAGAGTTGATGTCACGAAACTGCTCCAGAATGTGCATGTAGTCCTCATCTGAACCAATATGACTGTAATCAATAGATGAATAAGGACTAGATGATTATGGATCTTCATTAAGATCAAAAGTGGAGGCCCATTTTGAAATAGGAGTTGGACAAATAGGTGTTGGATCTTCAGGTTCTTGTGGATCTGGATCCAACATTCACACTTCTTCAGGAGTCCTCTTTTTCTCAATCTCTTTTGGTGTATCCTTGATTTGTAGGAAACTTTTGAAAGTGCCATGAGCAAACTTGCCACTTAGGATACCATCAACCACATTCTGAGCTAGCTTGTAGTTGAGATGAGATAGTCTAATCTCTTCATGAGTATGAGAGCAAGGAGCAAACTCCTTTGAGAGAGGTAAGAAGTGTGAAAACTCATAGAGTTTTGTCTCTTGATTTGCAACTCCTTTTGCAATGACTTCCCCTGAAATCATGTGTTGTACCTCAACTTCATATGGAGTAGATATCACTCTTTTGGGCTCTCCAATATGAGTCAATTGAAATACTGAAAGGACATTAGCTGCAAGAGAAGAAACATAAAGCACATCAGAAAAGTGACCATGATCAAGATTGATTCTTCCAATCCCCTAAGAGGATATTTCTGAATCATTTCCCAAACTGATGGAAGGACCAGTAGAGATTTCAAAACTAGAGAAGAGATCTTTGGAGTAAGCCATGTGGCATGAAGCTCCTAAATCTATGATGAAAGAAGAATCAGTTGATGCACTTGCTATGAGAGAATTACATCATTCTTTGCCTTCGGATCTAGAATATTCAGTATCAGGATCTTTCTTCCTTGCACATGTTGGTATAGGAAGATTGTTCTTCTCAAGTAATTGAGTCATGAAATCTATAGTCTTCATCATGTAAGAACTCTCAGGATGGAAACCTCTAAGACAATAAGTGCACTTGGTCTTTCCCTTCTAAGAATGCTTTGTCTTCCTTGAGTTCGAAGCTCCATCTGACTGGTATGTATTTTCTATAGGCCTTGTATCATTCGATCTCTTATCAAAAATATTTTGATTTCCTTTACCATTCGCTGTCTGTGCAACGGTAAGAGTTGAATCCAATTTTGGTTTGATCATTCCCATACAGATCAACTTCTCTTCCTCTTAAGTAAGAGATTGGATGAAATCATCAAAGGAGGGAAACTTCCATCTTGGAATGGACAACCTAGCTGACTGGAAAGTAGAGACAAAAACTGAGAATTTTTCCTCCAACTTTGAGAGAATGGCAAGTATAAGTTGCTTTTCTTCTTTCACTATCTCTTATCTTTTCAATTGTGATATCAAGCTTTTGAACTTGGTGAGGAAGGAATTGATAGATTCGAAACTGTCAGGACTCAAACATATGAGCTCATTCTCCAATTTGTGTCCTTGCATATCATCTTTCGGTCCAAAAATGGATTTGAGCTGGTCCCAAACCTCTTTAGGAGATGTAAGATCAATGACATAAAAGTGAAGATCATCAGAAATTGAGAGAAGGAGGAGACCAACTTCTTCATCAAGCCTATCAAAGTACTTGGACTTTTCAATTGCACTAAGAGGTTCTACCATCATTCCGTTGAGTATTCGGGTGAAGCCCTTAGTCCTCGTGAAGAAAGACATCTTGAATTTCTACTCAACATAGTTGGAAGATGTGGGCTTTAGATCCATCTGAAACAGAGAAAGTCGAATAGTTGAAGAAGATTGCGAACGGGTGAATAAACCTGCAAAACAAGAGAATTTTTGCTGATGGAGAATGCTACACTTTGACTGAACACTACCTTAAGGAGACTTGGTAGATAGACTAAGTGCTTCACACCTGGATAGACCTCACTAGATTTCTCCAATGAATTCAAGTAATAGCACCAGGATTTGTTGTGGAAACTCAGAGGCTTCTGGTGCACAAGTGAAAGATAGCTTCTCAAAGAAATGTTGCAACTGTTACTGCTGCAACTGCTGCAATGGCTGCAATTTGAATAGCTGCTGACTACTATGATACCATGTGATAATCTGTAGGGATCTAGCAACTATAACAAACTCACAATCTAACTCTCAAGATTATTTGCAAAGAAGAAGAAGCATGCATTCAATAATCACTCATAAACACAGTATAATGAACAATGTCAATATCATACAATGAATAATGAATGTAGAGAATGTGTTACAATAATCAATGATGAGGCATCATATAGGATTCGAATTATCCAAGTAGCGCATTCAAATCTGAGCTAAGAGTCCAGCATGAATAACTATGGAGACATCATCCAGTCGGTAGTATCAGTCATAAATCGTAAGAGTCAGCCAAGCGTGACCAACTGAGTCTAACATAACTATCTATCCATAAATCAAGGAATGGAGACTCTAAGTGGGGTGCATGAGGTTGTCTAACTCAAAGCATAGCTTGGATAACAATGAAGACATCATCTAGTCAATAGTATCCATCATAAATGGTAATATTCATTCAAGTGTGTCTAACTGATTCTAACAGAACCATCTAGGCATAAATTAGGGAATGGAGACTCCAAGGGGGGCGCATGAGGCTGTCAAATAGTCAAGTGGAACTCCAAAACTAGCTAACTAGAAGCTATAAGCAGTCAACATGAGTAATTAGTGGAAGAACTACTCAATCAATGCACTAACTAAATGTTAAATCCCAGTAGGTGAGATAAGGCGCCCTAACTGAGTGATAACTGGTTGTAGGTGAGCAAAGGCGCCGAAACTGGCTGTGGTAGGTGGAAAAGGCATACTTTCCATGCAAAGAAGTCAAAGACTGTGCATCAGGTAGGTAGGAGACCAATTTGGGGCTGTAGACAGGCTCTGGAGAGCTAGAAGCAAGCTCTAGGTGCTCGGGAGACAACCATGATGATGACTGGATGCATGCAGTGGCATGCAAAGCATACATATTTGCATGCAGCATGCAAAATACAAAAATGATGGTGTGACTATTCCAACAGAATTACCTAAGCGTAGGATGAAATAATTACAATTATATAAAGCATATTAAAGAAGCACATATGACTATAGGACAATATACCAAGTTAGTCTTAAATAATATCCTAATGTGTACTATATTAACGCATAAGAAATCGATTTCAACCAATTTGAAAATCAAAGGGTCTACCATCCTTTGCCACTTTTACTTTATTTGATTATCCAGACAGAGTATTTGAATCATGCATGTACTTCTTCTATTCAGGAGGGTTGCATATGTGCATTGGTTTGAGTGTTTCAATTCAAATTAAGGAATATATGAATAATGGAATGTTATTAATCTATATTTACTCCTTCCCAATAGAATGAAATGAAAATGTTTTGGACTATATAGGAAATTAAATTGCTAGCATTATTAGATTTTTTTATAGTACAATTTGTGTTTGCATAAATATTTCTCTTCCACTAGTTGATTCAATAGTTATGGAACATCAGAAATAAGAATGGGTGATGCAATGGGGAGAAACACGCCCCCCCTCCCCTCACCCCCCATAAGTCAGAGACACACAAAGGAAGAATAATATATATAACCGCAACAATAATACATCGACAACATTCATCCACACATATACACAAGTATCCGGCCTTGCAAGTCAAAGACACATGGAAAAAACACAATAGATATAACCACAATATTAATGCATTCATCCACATCTATACATAAGTATTTAACATGGAAACATGAAGAAAAAATCCACCACTTAAGTGCCTGACCTCT